>CM069433.1:194792320-196038117 GCA_035610365.1 Aquatica leii
AGCTTGTAAATTTAAATTAAAGTTTAAGGTAGGCAACTTACAACGCACTACACGTCACGAAGACATCTTCTTTACTTCATGTTCTCCTGATACAAAATCGCAAGTTTTAGAAATTTTTCGTGTTAGGTTAGCGTTTTAGGAGAAACTTTAAGACGTCGATTTTTGGGTTTAAACACAGAAAATTAAGAATGTTTTAATGTTACTAACGGCTGTAAAAGGCCTAAAACTAATTCAAAATGATAAAAGTTTTTTTGGCAAAAAGCGTTAAGCCTTGTTAATCAAAAATTTCGATTTGCCAAAAAACTAAAAAAATCTTTTATTTGTACTTATTTAAATATACCTGATGGTCAATTACGAACATTACTACAAAGAAAAAACAATTAAGAAACAAACAGAAAGCTTGTAAATTGTCATTAAAGTTTAAGGTAGGCAACTTACAATGCACTACACGTCAAGAAGACATCTTCTTTACTTCATGTTCTCCTGATACAAAATCGGAAATTTTCGAAATTATTCGTGTTAGGTTAGCGTTTTAGGAGAAACTTTAAGACGTCGATTTTTCGGTTTAAACACAAAAAATAAAAATGTTTTGTTACTAACGGCTGTAAAAGGCCTAAAACTAATTCAAAATGACAAAACTTCTTTTGGCAAAAAGCGTTAAGCCTTGTTAATCAAAAATTTTGATTTGTCAAAAAACTAAAAAAATATTTTTAATTGTAATTATTTAAATATACCTGATGGTCAATTACGAACATATTTAAAAAGAAAAAACAATTAAAAAACAAACAGGAAGCTTGTAAATTAAAATCAAAGTTTAAGGTAGGCAACTTACAATGCACTACACGTCACGAAGACATCTTCTTTACTTCATGTTCTCCTGATACAAAATCGCAAATTTTAGAAATTATTCGTGTTAGGTTAGCGTTTTACGAGAAACTTTAAGACGTCGATTTTTGGGTTTAAACACAAAAAAATAAGAATGTTTTGTTACTATCGTCTGTAATAAGCCTAAAACTAATTAAAAATTATAAAACTTTTTTTGGCAAAAAGCGTTAAGCTTTGTTAATCAAAAATTTCGATTTGTCAAAAAACTAAAAAAATATTTTTAATTGTAATTATTTAAATATACCTGATGGTCAATTGCGAACATATTTAAAAAGAAAAAACAATTAAAAAACAAACAGGAAGCTTGTAAATTGATATTGAAGTTTAAGGTAGGCAACTTACAATGCACTACACGTCACGAAGACATCTTCTTTACTTCATGTTCTCCTGATACAAAATCGCAAATTTTAGAAATTATTCGTGTTAGGTTAGCGTTTTACGAGAAACTTTAAGACGTCGATTTTTGGGTTTAAACACAAAAAAATAAGAATGTTTTGTTACTAACCGCTGTAAAAGGGCTAAAACTAATTAAAAATGACAAAAGTTTTTGGCAAAAAAGCGTTAAGCCTTGTTAATCAAAAATTTCGATTTGCCAAAAAACTAAAAATATTTTTAATTGTAATTATTTAAATATACCTGATGGTCAATTACGAACATATTTACAAAGAAAAAACAATTAAAAACAAACAGGAAGCTTGTAAATTTAAATTAAAGTTTAAGGTAGGCAACTTACAATGCACTACACGTCACGAAGACATCTTCTTTACTTCATGTTCTCCTGATACAAAATCGGAAATTTTAGAAATTATTCGTGTTAGGTTAGCGTTTTAGGAGAAACTTTAAGACGTCGATTTTTGGGTTTAAACACAAAAAATTAAAAATGTTTTGTTACTAACGGCTGTAAAAGGCCTAAAACTAATTCAAAATGACAAAAGTTTTTTTGGCAAAAAGCGTTAAGCCTTGTTAATCAAAAATTTCGATTTGCCAAAAACTAAAAAAATATTTTTAATTGTAATTATTTAAATATACCTGATGGTCAATTACGAACATATTTACAAAGAAAAAACAATTAAAAACAAACAGGAAGCTTGTAAATTTAAATTAAAGTTTAAGGTAGGCAACTTACAATGCACTACACGTCACGAAGACATCTTCTTTACTTCATGTTCTCCTGATACAAAATCGGAAATTTTAGAAATTATTCGTGTTAGGTTAGCGTTTTAGGAGAAACTTTAAGACGTCGATTTTTAGGTTTAAACACAAAAAATTAAAAATGTTTTGTTACTAACGGCTGTAAAAGGCCTAAAACTAATTCAAAATGACAAAAGTTTTTGGCAAAAAGCGTTAAGCCTTGTTAATCAAAAATTTCGATTTGCCAAAAACTAAAAAATATTTTTAATTGTAATTATTTAAATATACCTGATGGTCAATTACGAACATATTTACAAAGAAAAAACAATTAAAAACAAACAGGAAGCTTGTAAATTTAAATTAAAGTTTAAGGTAGGCAACTTACAATGCACTACACGTCACGAAGACATCTTCTTTACTTCATGTTCTCCTGATACAAAATCGGAAATTTTAGAAATTATTCGTGTTAGGTTAGCGTTTTAGGAGAAACTTTAAGACGTCGATTTTTGGGTTTAAACACAAAAAATTAAAAATGTTTTGTTACTAACGGCTGTAAAAGGCCTAAAACTAATTCAAAATGACAAAAGTTTTTTTGGCAAAAAGCGTTAAGCCTTGTTAATCAAAATTTCAATTTGCCAAAAAACTAAAAAAATATTTTTAATTGTAATTATTTAAATATACCTGATGGTCAATTACGAACATATTTACAAAAGAAAAACAATTAAAAACAAACAGGAAGCTTGTAAATTTAAATTAAAGTTTAAGGTAGGCAACTTACAATGCACTACACGTCACGAAGACATCTTCTTTACTTCATGTTCTCCTGATACAAAATCGGAAATTTTAGAAATTATTCGTGTTAGGTTAGCGTTTTAGGAGAAACTTTAAGACGTTGATTCTTGGGTTTAAACACAGAAAATTAAAAATGTTTTGTTACTAACGGCTGTAAAAGGCCTAAAACTAATTCAAAATGACAAAAGTTTTTTGGCAAAAAGCGTTAAGCCTTGTTAATCAAAAATTTCGATTTGCCAAAAAACTAAAAAATATTTTTAATTGTAATTATTTAAATATACCTGATGGTCAATTACGAACATATTTACAAAGAAAAAACAATTAAAAAACAAACAGGAAGCTTGTAAATTTAAATTAAAGTTTAAGGTAGGCAACTTACAATGCACTACACGTCACGAAGACATCTTCTTTACTTCATGTTCTCCTGATACAAAATCGGAAATTTTAGAAATTATTCGTGTTAGGTTAGCGTTTTAGGAGAAACTTTAAGACGTCGATTTTTGGGTTTAATCACAAAAAATAAAAATGTTTTGTTACTAACGGCTGTAAAAGGCCTAAAACTAATTCAAAATGACAAAAGTTTTTTTGGCAAAAAGCGTTAAGCCTTGTTAATCAAAAATTTCGATTTGCCAAAAACTAAAAAAAAATATTTTTAATTGTAATTATTTAAATATACCTGATGGTCAATTACGAACATATTTACAAAGAAAAACAATTAAAAACAAACAGGAAGCTTGTAAATTTAAATTAAAGTTTAAGGTAGGCAACTTACAATGCACTACACGTCACGAAGACATCTTCTTTACTTCATGTTCTCCTGATACAAAATCGGAAATTTTAGAAATTATTCGTGTTAGGTTAGCGTTTTAGGAGAAACTTTAAGACGTCGATTTTTGGGTTTAAACACAAAAAATTAAAAATGTTTTGTTACTAACGGCTGTAAAAGGCCTAAAACTAATTCAAAATGACAAAAGTTTTTTGGCAAAAGCGTTAAGCCTTGTTAATCAAAAATTTCGATTTGCCAAAAACTAAAAAATATTTTTAATTGTAATTATTTAAATATACCTGATGGTCAATTACGAACATATTTACAAAGAAAAAACAATTAAAAAACAAACAGGAAGCTTGTAAATTTAAATTAAAGTTTAAGGTAGGCAACTTACAATGCACTACACGTCACGAAGACATCTTCTTTACTTCATGTTCTCCTGATACAAAATCGGAAATTTTAGAAATTATTCGTGTTAGGTTAGCGTTTTAGGAGAAACTTTAAGACGTCGATTTTTGGGTTTAAACACAAAAAAATAAAAATGTTTTGTTACTAACGGCTGTAAAAGGCCTAAAACTAATTCAAAATGACAAAAGTTTTTTTGGCAAAAAGCGTTAAGCCTTGTTAATCAAAAATTTCGATTTGCCAAAAAACTAAAAAAATATTTTTAATTGTAATTATTTAAATATACCTGATGGTCAATTACGAACATATTTACAAAGAAAAAACAATTAAAAAACAAACAGGAAGCTTGTAAATTTAAATTAAAGTTTAAGGTAGGCAACTTACAATGCACTACACGTCACGAAGACATCTTCTTTACTTCATGTTCTCCTGATACAAAATCGGAAATTTTAGAAATTATTCGTGTTAGGTTAGCGTTTTAGGAGAAACTTTAAGACGTCGATTTTGGGTTTAAACACAAAAAATTAAAAATGTTTTGTTACTAACGGCTGTAAAAGGCCTAAAACTAATTCAAAATGACAAAACTTTTTTTGGCAAAAAGCGTTAAGCCTTGTTAATCAAAAATTTCGATTTGCCAAAAAACTAAAAAAATATTTTTAATTGTAATTATTTAAATATACCTGATGGTCAATTACGAACATATTTACAAAGAAAAAACAATTAAAAAACAAACAGGAAGCTTGTAAATTTAAATTAAAGTTTAAGGTAGGCAACTTACAATGCACTACACGTCACGAAGACATCTTCTTTACTTCATGTTCTCCTGATACAAAATCGGAAATTTTAGAAATTATTCGTGTTAGGTTAGCGTTTTAGGAGAAACTTTAAGACGTCGATTTTTGGGTTTAAACACAAAAAATTAAAAATGTTTTGTTACTAACGGCTGTAAAAGGCCTAAAACTAATTCAAAATGACAATAGCATTGTTGGCAAAAAGCGTTAAGCCTTGTTAATCAAAAATTTCGATTTGCCAAAAAACTAAAAAAATATTTTTAATTGTAATTATTTAAATATACCTGATGGTCAATTACGAACATATTTACAAAGAAAAAACAATTAAAAAACAAACAGGAAGCTTGTAAATTTAAATTAAAGTTTAAGGTAGGCAACTTACAATGCACTACACGTCACGAAGACATCTTCTTTACTTCATGTTCTCCTGATACAAAATCGGAAATTTTAGAAATTATTCGTGTTAGGTTAGCGTTTTAGGAGAAACTTTAAGACGTCGATTTTTGGGTTTAAACACAAGAAAATTAAAAATGTTTTGTTACTAACGGCTGTAAAAGGCCTAAAACTAATTCAAAATGACAAAAGTTTTTTTGGCAAAAGCGTTAAGCCTTGTTAATCAAAAATTTCGATTTGCCAAAAACTAAGAATATTTTTAATTGTAATTATTTAAATATACCTGATGGTCAATTACGAACATATTTACAAAGAAAAAACAATTAAAAAACAAACAGGAAGCTTGTAAATTTAAATTAAAGTTTAAGGTAGGCAACTTACAATGCACTACACGTCACGAAGACATCTTCTTTACTTCATGTTCTCCTGATACAAAATCGGAAATTTTAGAAATTATTCGTGTTAGGTTAGCGTTTTAGGAGAAACTTTAAGACGTCGATTTTTGGGTTTAAACACAAAAAATTAAAAATGTTTTGTTACTAACGGCTGTAAAAGGCCTAAAACTAATTCAAAATGACAAAAGTTTTTGGCAAAAAGCGTTAAGCCTTGTTAATCAAAAATTTCTGATTTGCCAAAAAACTAAAAATATTTTTAATTGTAATTATTTAAATATACCTGATGGTCAATTACGAACATATTTACAAAGAAAAAACAATTAAAAACAAACAGGAAGCTTGTAAATTTAAATTAAAGTTTAAGGTAGGCAACTTACAATGCACTACACGTCACGAAGACATCTTTCTTTACTTCATGTTCTCCTGATACAAAATCGGAAATTTTAGAAATTATTCGTGTTAGGTTAGCGTTTTAGGAGAAACTTTAAGACGTCGATTTTTGGGTTTAAACACAAAAAAATTAAAAATGTTTTGTTACTAACGGCTGTAAAAGGCCTAAAACTAATTCAAAATGACAAAAAGTTTTTTTGGCAAAAAGCGTTAAGCCTTGTTAATCAAAAATTTCGATTTGCCAAAAACTAAAAAATATTTTTAATTGTAATTATTTAAATATACCTGATGGTCAATTACGAACATATTTACAAAGAAAAAACAATTAAAAACAAACAGGAAGCTTGTAAATTTAAATTAAAGTTTAAGGTAGGCAACTTACAATGCACTACACGTCACGAAGACATCTTCTTTACTTCATGTTCTCCTGATACAAAATCGGAAATTTTAGAAATTATTCGTGTTAGGTTAGCGTTTTAGGAGAAACTTTAAGACGTCGATTTTTGGGGTTTAAACACAAAAATTAAAAATGTTTTGTTACTAACGGCTGTAAAAGGCCTAAAACTAATTCAAAATGACAAAAGTTTTTTTGGCAAAAAGCGTTAAGCCTTGTTAATCAAAAATTTCGATTTGCCAAAAACTAAAAAATATTTTTAATTGTAATTATTTAAATATACCTGATGGTCAATTACGAACATATTTACAAAGAAAAAACAATTAAAAACAAACAGGAAGCTTGTAAATTTAAATTAAAGTTTAAGGTAGGCAACTTACAATGCACTACACGTCACGAAGACATCTTCTTTACTTCATGTTCTCCTGATACAAAATCGGAAATTTTAGAAATTATTCGTGTTAGGTTAGCGTTTTAGGAGAAACTTTAAGACGTCGATTTTTGGGTTTAAACACAAAAAATTAAAAATGTTTTGTTACTAACGGCTGTAAAAGGCCTAAAACTAATTCAAAATAACAAAAGTTTTTGGCAAAAAGCGTTAAGCCTTGTTAATCAAAAATTTCGATTTGCCAAAAACTAAAAAATATTTTTAATTGTAATTATTTAAATATACCTGATGGTCAATTACGAACATATTTACAAAGAAAAAACAATTAAAAACAAACAGGAAGCTTGTAAATTTAAATTAAAGTTTAAGGTAGGCAACTTACAATGCACTACACGTCACGAAGACATCTTCTTTACTTCATGTTCTCCTGATACAAAATCGGAAATTTTAGAAATTATTCGTGTTAGGTTAGCGTTTTACGAGAAACTTTAAGACGTCGATTTTTGGGTTTAAACACAAAAATTAAAAATGTTTTGTTACTAACGGCTGTAAAAGGCCTAAAACTAATTCAAAATGACAAAAGTTTTTTGGCAAAAAGCGTTAAGCCTTGTTAATCAAAAATTTCGATTTGCCAAAAAACTAAAAAATATTTTTAATTGTAATTATTTAAATATACCTGATGGTCAATTACGAACATATTTACAAAGAAAAACAATTAAAAACAAACAGGAAGCTTGTAAATTTAAATTAAAGTTTAAGGTAGGCAACTTACAATGCACTACACGTCACGAAGACATCTTCTTTACTTCATGTTCTCCTGATACAAAATCGGAAATTTTAGAAATTATTCGTGTTAGGTTAGCGTTTTAGGAGAAACTTTAAGACGTCGATTTTTGGGTTTAAACACAAAAATTAAAAATGTTTTGTTACTAACGGCTGTAAAAGGCCTAAAACTAATTCAAAATGACAAAAGTTTTTTTGGCAAAAAGCGTTAAGCCTTGTTAATCAAAAATTTCGATTTGCCAAAAAACTAAAAATATTTTTAATTGTAATTATTTAAATATACCTGATGGTCAATTACGAACATATTTACAAAGAAAAACAATTAAAAAACAAACAGGAAGCTTGTAAATTTAAATTAAAGTTTAAGGTAGGCAACTTACAATGCACTACACGTCACGAAGACATCTTCTTTACTTCATGTTCTCCTGATACAAAATCGGAAATTTTAGAAATTATTCGTGTTAGGTTAGCGTTTTAGGAGAAACTTTAAGACGTCGATTTTTGGGTTTAAACACAAAAAATTAAAAATGTTTTGTTACTAACGGCTGTAAAAGGCCTAAAACTAATTCAAAATGACAAAAGTTTTTTGGCAAAAAGCGTTAAGCCTTGTTAATCAAAAATTTCGATTTGCCAAAAAACTAAAAAATATTTTTAATTGTAATTATTTAAATATACCTGATGGTCAATTACGAACATATTTACAAAGAAAAACAATTAAAAACAAACAGGAAGCTTGTAAATTTAAATTAAAGTTTAAGGTAGGCAACTTACAATGCACTACACGTCACGAAGACATCTTCTTTACTTCATGTTCTCCTGATACAAAATCGGAAATTTTAGAAATTATTCGTGTTAGGTTAGCGTTTTAGGAGAAACTTTAAGACGTCGATTTTTGGGTTTAAACACAAAAAATTAAAAATGTTTTGTTACTAACGGCTGTAAAAGGCCTAAAACTAATTCAAAATGACAAAAGTTTTTTTGGCAAAAAGCGTTAAGCCTTGTTAATCAAAAATTTCGATTTGCCAAAAACTAAAAAAATATTTTTAATTGTAATTATTTAAATATACCTGATGGTCAATTACGAACATATTTACAAAGAAAAAACAATTAAAAACAAACAGGAAGCTTGTAAATTTAAATTAAAGTTTAAGGTAGGCAACTTACAATGCACTACACGTCACGAAGACATCTTCTTTACTTCATGTTCTCCTGATACAAAATCGGAAATTTTAGAAATTATTCGTGTTAGGTTAGCGTTTTAGGAGAAACTTTAAGACGTCGATTTTTGGGTTTAAACACAAAAATTAAAAATGTTTTGTTACTAACGGCTGTAAAAGGCCTAAAACTAATTCAAAATGACAAAAGTTTTTGGCAAAAAGCGTTAAGCCTTGTTAATCAAAAATTTCGATTTGCCAAAAACTAAAAAAATATTTTTAATTGTAATTATTTAAATATACCTGATGGTCAATTACGAACATATTTACAAAGAAAAACAATTAAAAACCAAACAGGAAGCTTGTAAATTTAAATTAAAGTTTAAGGTAGGCAACTTACAATGCACTACACGTCACGAAGACATCTTCTTTACTTCATGTTCTCCTGATACAAAATCGGAAATTTTAGAAATTATTCGTGTTAGGTTAGCCTTTTAGGAGAAACTTTAAGACGTTGATTTTTGGGCTTAAACACAAAAATTAAAAATGTTTTGTTACTAACGGCTGTAAAAGGCCTAAAACTAATTCAAAATGACAAAAGTTTTTGGCAAAAGCGTTAAGCCTTGTTAATCAAAAATTTCGATTTGCCAAAAACTAAAAAATATTTTTAATTGTAATTATTTAAATATACCTGATGGTCAATTACGAACATATTTACAAAGAAAAAACAATTAAAAAACAAACAGGAAGCTTGTAAATTTAAATTAAAGTTTAAGGTAGGCAACTTACAATGCACTACACGTCACGAAGACATCTTCTTTACTTCATGTTCTCCTGATACAAAATCGGAAATTTTAGAAATTATTCGTGTTAGGTTAGCGTTTTAGGAGAAACTTTAAGACGTCGATTTTTGGGTTTAAACACAAAAATTAAAAATGTTTTGTTACTAACGGCTGTAAAAGGCCTAAAACTAATTCAAAATGACAAAAGTTTTTTGGCAAAAAGCGTTAAGCCTTGTTAATCAAAAATTTCGATTTGCCAAAAACTAAAAAAATATTTTTAATTGTAATTATTTAAATATACCTGATGGTCAATTACGAACATATTTACAAAGAAAAAACAATTAAAAACAAACAGGAAGCTTGTAAATTTAAATTAAAGTTTAAGGTAGGCAACTTACAATGCACTACACGTCACGAAGACATCTTCTTTACTTCATGTTCTCCTGATACAAAATCGGAAATTTTAGAAATTATTCGTGTTAGGTTAGCGTTTTAGGAGAAACTTTAAGACGTCGATTTTTGGGTTTAAACACAAAAATTAAAAATGTTTTGTTACTAACGGCTGTAAAAGGCCTAAAACTAATTCAAAATGACAAAAGTTTTTTGGCAAAAAGCGTTAAGCCTTGTTAATCAAAAATTTCGATTTGCCAAAAAACTAAAAAATATTTTTAATTGTAATTATTTAAATATACCTGATGGTCAATTACGAACATATTTACAAAGAAAAACAATTAAAAACAAACAGGAAGCTTGTAAATTTAAATTAAAGTTTAAGGTAGGCAACTTACAATGCACTACACGTCACGAAGACATCTTCTTTACTTCATGTTCTCCTGATACAAAATCGGAAATTTTAGAAATTATTCGTGTTAGGTTAGCGTTTTAGGAGAAACTTTAAGACGTCGATTTTTGGGTTTAAACACAAAAAATTAAAAATGTTTTGTTACTAACGGCTGTAAAAGGCCTAAAACTAATTCAAAATGACAAAAGTTTTTTTGGCAAAAAGCGTTAAGCCTTGTAAATCAAAAATTTCGATTTGCCAAAAAACTAAAAAAATATTTTTAATTGTAATTATTTAAATATACCTGATGGTCAATTACGAACATATTTACAAAGAAAAAACAATTAAAAAACAAACAGGAAGCTTGTAAATTTAAATTAAAGTTTAAGGTAGGCAACTTACAATGCACTACACGTCACGAAGACATCTTCTTTACTTCATGTTCTCCTGATACAAAATCGGAAATTTTAGAAATTATTCGTGTTAGGTTAGCGTTTTAGGAGAAACTTTAAGACGTCGATTTTTGGGTTTAAACACAAAAAATTAAAAATGTTTTGTTACTAACGGCTGTAAAAGGCCTAAAACTAATTCAAAATGACAAAAGTTTTTTTGGCAAAAAGCGTTAAGCCTTGTTAATCAAAAATTTCGATTTGCCAAAAACTAAAAAATATTTTTAATTGTAATTATTTAAATATACCTGATGGTCAATTACGAACATATTTACAAAGAAAAAACAATTAAAAAACAAACAGGAAGCTTGTAAATTTAAATTAAAGTTTAAGGTAGGCAACTTACAATGCACTACACGTCACGAAGACATCTTCTTTACTTCATGTTCTCCTGATACAAAATCGGAAATTTTAGAAATTATTCGTGTTAGGTTAGCGTTTTAGGAGAAACTTTAAGACGTCGATTTTTGGGTTTAAACACAAAAAATAAAAATGTTTTGTTACTAACGGCTGTAAAAGGCCTAAAACTAATTCAAAATGACAAAAGTTTTTTGGCAAAAAGCGTTAAGCCTTGTTAATCAAAAATTTCGATTTGCCAAAAACTAAAAAATATTTTTAATTGTAATTATTTAAATATACCTGATGGTCAATTACGAACATATTTACAAAGAAAAAACAATTAAAAAACAAACAGGAAGCTTGTAAATTTAAATTAAAGTTTAAGGTAGGCAACTTACAATGCACTACACGTCACGAAGACGTCTTCTTTACTTCATGTTCTCCTGATACAAAATCGGAAATTTTAGAAATTATTCGTGTTAGGTTAGCGTTTTAGGAGAAACTTTAAGACGTCGATTTTTGGGTTTAAACACAAAAAATTAAAAATGTTTTGTTACTAACGGCTGTAAAAGGCCTAAAACTAATTCAAAATGACAAAAGTTTTTGGCAAAAAGCGTTAAGCCTTGTTAATCAAAAATTTCGATTTGCCAAAAAACTAAAAATATTTTTAATTGTAATTATTTAAATATACCTGATGGTCAATTACGAACATATTTACAAAGAAAAAACAATTAAAAAACAAACAGGAAGCTTGTAAATTTAAATTAAAGTTTAAGGTAGGCAACTTACAATGCACTACACGTCACGAAGACATCTTCTTTACTTCATGTTCTCCTGATACAAAATCGGAAATTTTAGAAATTATTCGTGTTAGGTTAGCGTTTTAGGAGAAACTTTAAGACGTCGATTTTTGGGTTTAAACACAAAAATTAAAAATGTTTTGTTACTAACGGCTGTAAAAGGCCTAAAACTAATTCAAAATGACAAAAGTTTTTTTGGCAAAAAGCGTTAAGCCTTGTTAATCAAAAATTTCGATTTGCCAAAAACTAAAAAAATATTTTTAATTGTAATTATTTAAATATACCTGATGGTCAATTACGAACATATTTACAAAGAAAAAACAATTAAAAACAAACAGGAAGCTTGTAAATTTAAATTAAAGTTTAAGGTAGGCAACTTACAATGCACTACACGTCACGAAGACATCTTCTTTACTTCATGTTCTCCTGATACAAAATCGGAAATTTTAGAAATTATTCGTGTTAGGTTAGCGTTTTAGGAGAAACTTTAAGACGTCGATTTTTGGGTTTAAACACAAAAATTAAAAATGTTTTGTTACTAACGGCTGTAAAAGGCCTAAAACTAATTCAAAATGACAAAAGTTTTTTGGCAAAAAGCGTTAAGCCTTGTTAATCAAAAATTTCGATTTGCCAAAAACTAAAAAATATTTTTAATTGTAATTATTTAAATATACCTGATGGTCAATTACGAACATATTTACAAAGAAAAACAATTAAAAACAAACAGGAAGCTTGTAAATTTAAATTAAAGTTTAAGGTAGGCAACTTACAATGCACTACACGTCACGAAGACATCTTCTTTACTTCATGTTCTCCTGATACAAAATCGGAAATTTTAGAAATTATTCGTGTTAGGTTAGCGTTTTAGGAGGAACTTTAAGACGTCGATTTTTGGGTTTAGACACAAAAATTAAAAATGTTTTGTTACTAACGGCTGTAAAGGCCTAAAACTAATTCAAAATGACAAAAGTTTTTAGCAAAAAGCGTTTAGCCTTGTTAATCAAAAATTTCGAATTGCCAAAAAACTAAAAAAAATTGTTTAATTGTAATCATTTAAATATACCCGATGGTCAATTACGAACATTATTACAAAGAAAAAACAATTAAAAAACAAACAGGAAGCTTGTAAATTTAAATTAAAGTTTAAGGTAGGCAACTTACAATGCACTACACGTCACGAAGACATCTTCTTTACTTCATGTTCTCCTGATACAAAATCGGAAATTTTAGAAATTATTCGTGTTAGGTTAGCGTTTTACGAGAAACTTTAAGACGTCGATTTTTGGGTTTAAACACAAAAAATTAAAAATGTTTTGTTACTAACGGCTGTAAAAGGCCTAAAACTAATTCAAAATGACAAAAGTTTTTTTGGCAAAAAGCGTTAAGCCTTGTAAATCAAAAATTTCGATTTGCCAAAAAACTAAAAAAATATTTTTAATTGTAATTATTTAAATATACCTGATGGTCAATTACGAACATATTTACAAAGAAAAAACAATTAAAAAACAAACAGGAAGCTTGTAAATTTAAATTAAAGTTTAAGGTAGGCAACTTACAATGCACTACACGTCACGAAGACATCTTCTTTACTTCATGTTCTCCTGATACAAAATCGGAAATTTTAGAAATTATTCGTGTTAGGTTAGCGTTTTAGGAGAAACTTTAAGACGTCGATTTTTGGGTTTAAACACAAAAAATTAAAAATGTTTTGTTACTAACGGCTGTAAAAGGCCTAAAACTAATTCAAAATGACAAAAGTTTTTTTGGCAAAAAGCGTTAAGCCTTGTTAATCAAAAATTTCGATTTGCCAAAAACTAAAAAATATTTTTAATTGTAATTATTTAAATATACCTGATGGTCAATTACGAACATTATTACAAAGAAAAAACAATATAAAAACAAACAGGAAGCTTGTAAATTTAAATTAAAGTTTAAGGTAGGCAACTTACAATGCACTACACGTCACGAAGACATCTTCTTTACTTCATGTTCTCCTGATACAAAATCGGAAATTTTAGAAATTATTCGTGTTAGGTTAGCGTTTTAGGAGAAACTTTAAGACGTCGATTTTTGGGTTTAAACACAAAAAATTAAAAATGTTTTGTTACTAACGGCTGTAAAAGGCCTAAAACTAATTCAAAATGACAAAAGTTTTTTTGGCAAAAAGCGTTAAGCCTTGTTAATCAAAAATTTCGATTTGCCAAAAAACTAAAAATATTTTTAATTGTAATTATTTAAATATACCTGATGGTCAATTACGAACATATTTACAAAGAAAAAACAATTAAAAAACAAACAGGAAGCTTGTAAATTTAAATTAAAGTTTAAGGTAGGCAACTTACAATGCACTACACGTCACGAAGACATCTTCTTTACTTCATGTTCTCCTGATACAAAATCGGAAATTTTAGAAATTATTCGTGTTAGGTTAGCGTTTTAGGAGAAACTTTAAGACGTCGATTTTTGGGTTTAAACACAAAAAATTAAAAATGTTTTGTTACTAACGGCTGTAAAAGGCCTAAAACTAATTCAAAATGACAAAAGTTTTTTGGCAAAAAGCGTTAAGCCTTGTTAATCAAAAATTTCGATTTGCCAAAAAACTAAAAAAATATTTTTAATTGTAATTATTTAAATATACCTGATGGTCAATTACGAACATATTTACAAAGAAAAAACAATTAAAAAACAAACAGGAAGCTTGTAAATTTAAATTAAAGTTTAAGGTAGGCAACTTACAATGCACTACACGTCACGAAGACATCTTCTTTACTTCATGTTCTCCTGATACAAAATCGGAAATTTTAGAAATTATTCGTGTTAGGTTAGCGTTTTAGGAGAAACTTTAAGACGTCGATTTTTGGGTTTAAACACAAAAATTAAAAATGTTTTGTTACTAACGGCTGTAAAAGGCCTAAAACTAATTCAAAATGACAAAAGTTTTTTTGGCAAAAAGCGTTAAGCCTTGTTAATCAAAAATTTCGATTTGCCAAAAAACTAAAAAATATTTTTAATTGTAATTATTTAAATATACCTGATGGTCAATTACGAACATATTTACAAAGAAAAAACAATTAAAAACAAACAGGAAGCTTGTAAATTTAAATTAAAGTTTAAGGTAGGCAACTTACAATGCACTACACGTCACGAAGACATCTTCTTTACTTCATGTTCTCCTGATACAAAATCGGAAATTTTAGAAATTATTCGTGTTAGGTTAGCGTTTTAGGAGAAACTTTAAGACGTCGATTTTTGGGTTTAAACACAAAAAATTAAAAATGTTTTGTTACTAACGGCTGTAAAAGGCCTAAAACTAATTCAAAATGACAAAAGTTTTTTTGGCAAAAAGCGTTAAGCCTTGTTAATCAAAAATTTCGATTTGCCAAAAAACTAAAAAAATATTTTTAATTGTAATTATTTAAATATACCTGATGGTCAATTACGAACATATTTACAAAGAAAAAACAATTAAAAAACAAACAGGAAGCTTGTAAATTTAAATTAAAGTTTAAGGTAGGCAACTTACAATGCACTACACGTCACGAAGACATCTTCTTTACTTCATGTTCTCCTGATACAAAATCGGAAATTTTAGAAATTATTCGTGTTAGGTTAGCGTTTTAGGAGAAACTTTAAGACGTCGATTTTTGGGTTTAAACACAAAAAATTAAAAATGTTTTGTTACTAACGGCTGTAAAAGGCCTAAAACTAATTCAAAATGACAAAAGTTTTTTTGGCAAAAAGCGTTAAGCCTTGTAAATCAAAAATTTCGATTTGCCAAAAAACTAAAAAATATTTTTAATTGTAATTATTTAAATATACCTGATGGTCAATTACGAACATATTTACAAAGAAAAACAATTAAAAACAAACAGGAAGCTTGTAAATTTAAATTAAAGTTTAAGGTAGGCAACTTACAATGCACTACACGTCACGAAGACATCTTCTTTACTTCATGTTCTCCTGATACAAAATCGGAAATTTTAGAAATTATTCGTGTTAGGTTAGCGTTTTAGGAGAAACTTTAAGACGTCGATTTTTGGGTTTAAACACAAAAAATTAAAAATGTTTTGTTACTAACGGCTGTAAAAGGCCTAAAACTAATTCAAAATGACAAAAGATTTTTTGGCAAAAAGCGTTAAGCCTTGTTAATCAAAAATTTCGATTTGCCAAAAAACTAAAAAAATATTTTTAATTGTAATTATTTAAATATACCTGATGGTCAATTACGAACATATTTACAAAGAAAAAACAATTAAAAAACAAACAGGAAGCTTGTAAATTTAAATTAAAGTTTAAGGTAGGCAACTTACAATGCACTACACGTCACGAAGACATCTTCTTTACTTCATGTTCTCCTGATACAAAATCGGAAATTTTAGAAATTATTCGTGTTAGGTTAGCGTTTTAGGAGAAACTTTAAGACGTCGATTTTTGGGTTTAAACACAAAAAATAAAAATGTTTTGTTACTAACGGCTGTAAAGGCCTAAAACTAATTCAAAATGACAAAAGTTTTTTTGGCAAAAAGCGTTAAGCCTTGTTAATCAAAAATTTCGATTTGCCAAAAAACTAAAAAATATTTTTAATTGTAATTATTTAAATATACCTGATGGTCAATTACGAACATATTTACAAAGAAAAAACAATTAAAAAACAAACAGGAAGCTTGTAAATTTAAATTAAAGTTTAAGGTAGGCAACTTACAATGCACTACACGTCACGAAGACATCTTCTTTACTTCATGTTCTCCTGATACAAAATCGGAAATTTTAGAAATTATTCGTGTTAGGTTAGCGTTTTAGGAGAAACTTTAAGACGTCGATTTTTGGGTTTAAACACAAAAAATTAAAAATGTTTTGTTACTAACGGCTGTAAAAGGCCTAAAACTAATTCAAAATGACAAAAGTTTTTTTGGCAAAAAGCGTTAAGCCTTGTTAATCAAAAATTTCGATTTGCCAAAAAACTAAAAAAATATTTTTAATTGTAATTATTTAAATATACCTGATGGTCAATTACGAACATATTTACAAAGAAAAAACAATTAAAAAACAAACAGGAAGCTTGTAAATTTAAATTAAAGTTTAAGGTAGGCAACTTACAATGCACTACACGTCACGAAGACATCTTCTTTACTTCATGTTCTCCTGATACAAAATCGGAAATTTTAGAAATTATTCGTGTTAGGTTAGCGTTTTAGGAGAAACTTTAAGACGTCGATTTTTGGGTTTAAACACAAAAAATTAAAAATGTTTTGTTACTAACGGCTGTAAAGGCCTAAAACTAATTCAAAATGACAAAAGTTTTTTGGCAAAAAGCGTTAAGCCTTGTTAATCAAAAATTTCGATTTGCCAAAAACTAAAAAATATTTTTAATTGTAATTATTTAAATATACCTGATGGTCAATTACGAACATATTTACAAAGAAAAACAATTAAAAAACAAACAGGAAGCTTGTAAATTTAAATTAAAGTTTAAGGTAGGCAACTTACAATGCACTACACGTCACGAAGACATCTTCTTTACTTCATGTTCTCCTGATACAAAATCGGAAATTTTAGAAATTATTCGTGTTAGGTTAGCGTTTTAGGAGAAACTTTAAGACGTCGATTTTTGGGTTTAAACACAAAAAATTAAAAATGTTTTGTTACTAACGGCTGTAAAAGGCCTAAAACTAATTCAAAATGACAAAAGTTTTTTTGGCAAAAAGCGTTAAGCCTTGTTAATCAAAAATTTCGATTTGCCAAAAAACTAAAAAATATTTTTAATTGTAATTACTTAAATATCCCTGATGCTCAATTACGCTCATATTTACAAAGAAAAAACAATTACAAAACAAACAGGAAGCTTGTAAATTTAAATTAAAGTTTAAGGTAGGCAACTTACAATGCACTACACGTCACGAAGACATCTTCTTTACTTCATGTTCTCCTGATACAAAATCGGAAATTTTAGAAATTATTCGTGTTAGGTTAGCGTTTTAGGAGAAACTTTAAGACGTCGATTTTTGGGTTTAAACACAAAAAATTAAAAATGTTTTGTTACTAACGGCTGTAAAGGCCTAAAACTAATTCAAAATGACAAAAGTTTTTGGCAAAAAGCGTTAAGCCTTGTTAATCAAAAATTTCGATTTGCCAAAAAACTAAAAAAATATTTTTAATTGTAATTATTTAAATATACCTGATGGTCAATTACGAACATATTTACAAAGAAAAAACAATTAAAAAACAAACAGGAAGCTTGTAAATTTAAATTAAAGTTTAAGGTAGGCAACTTACAATGCACTACACGTCACGAAGACATCTTCTTTACTTCATGTTCTCCTGATACAAAATCGGAAATTTTAGAAATTATTCGTGTTAGGTTAGCGTTTTAGGAGAAACTTTAAGACGTCGATTTTTGGGTTTAAACACAAAAATTAAAAATGTTTTGTTACTAACGGCTGTAAAAGGCCTAAAACTAATTCAAAATAACAAAAGTTTTTTTGGCAAAAAGCGTTAAGCCTTGTAAATCAAAAATTTCGATTTGCCAAAAAACTAAAAGAATATTTTTAATTGTAATTATTTAAATATACCTGATGGTCAATTACGAACATATTTACAAAGAAAAAACAATTAAAAAACAAACAGGAAGCTTGTAAATTTAAATTAAAGTTTAAGGTAGGCAACTTACAATGCACTACACGTCACGAAGACATCTTCTTTACTTCATGTTCTCCTGATACAAAATCGGAAATTTTAGAAATTATTCGTGTTAGGTTAGCGTTTTAGGAGAAACTTTAAGACGTCGATTTTTGGGTTTAAACACAAAAAATAAAAATGTTTTGTTACTAACGGCTGTAAAAGGCCTAAAACTAATTCAAAATGACAAAAGTTTTTGGCAAAAAGCGTTAAGCCTTGTTAATCAAAAATTTCGATTTGCCAAAAACTAAAAAATATTTTTAATTGTAATTATTTAAATATACCTGATGGTCAATTACGAACATATTTACAAAGAAAAAACAATTAAAAACAAACAGGAAGCTTGTAAATTTAAATTAAAGTTTAAGGTAGGCAACTTACAATGCACTACACGTCACGAAGACATCTTCTTTACTTCATGTTCTCCTGATACAAAATCGGAAATTTTAGAAATTATTCGTGTTAGGTTAGCGTTTTAGGAGAAACTTTAAGACGTCGATTTTTGGGTTTAAACACAAAAAATAAAAATGTTTTGTTACTAACGGCTGTAAAGGCCTAAAACTAATTCAAAATGACAAAAGTTTTTGGCAAAAAGCGTTAAGCCTTGTAAATCAAAAATTTCGATTTGCCAAAAAACTAAAAAAATATTTTTAATTGTAATTATTTAAATATACCTGATGGTCAATTACGAACATATTTACAAAGAAAAAACAATTAAAAAACAAACAGGAAGCTTGTAAATTTAAATTAAAGTTTAAGGTAGGCAACTTACAATGCACTACACGTCACGAAGACATCTTCTTTACTTCATGTTCTCCTGATACAAAATCGAAATTCTACAAATTATTCGTGTTAGGTTAGCGTTTTAGGAGAAACTTTAAGACGTCGATTTTTGGGTTTAAACACAAAAAATTAAAAATGTTTTGTTACTAACGGCTGTAAAAGGCCTAAAACTAATTCAAAATGACAAAAGTTTTTTGGCAAAAGCGTTAAGCCTTGTTAATCAAAAATTTCGATTTGCCAAAAACTAAAAAAATATTTTTAATTGTAATTATTTAAATATACCTGATGGTCAATTACGAACATATTTACAAAGAAAAAACAATTAAAAAACAAACAGGAAGCTTGTAAATTTAAATTAAAGTTTAAGGTAGGCAACTTACAATGCACTACACGTCACGAAGACATCTTCTTTACTTCATGTTCTCCTGATACAAAATCGGAAATTTTAGAAATTATTCGTGTTAGGTTAGCGTTTTAGGAGAAACTTTAAGACGTCGATTTTTGGGTTTAAACACAAAAAATTAAAAATGTTTTGTTACTAACGGCTGTAAAAGGCCTAAAACTAATTCAAAATGACAAAAGTTTTTTTGGCAAAAAGCGTTAAGCCTTGTTAATCAAAAATTTCGATTTGCCAAAAAACTAAAAAAATATTTTTAATTGTAATTATTTAAATATACCTGATGGTCAATTACGAACATATTTACAAAGAAAAAACAATTAAAAAACAAACAGGAAGCTTGTAAATTTAAATTAAAGTTTAAGGTAGGCAACTTACAATGCACTACACGTCACGAAGACATCTTCTTTACTTCATGTTCTCCTGATACAAAATCGGAAATTTTAGAAATTATTCGTGTTAGGTTAGCGTTTTAGGAGAAACTTTAAGACGTCGATTTTTGGGTTTAAACACAAAAAATTAAAAATGTTTTGTTACTAACGGCTGTAAAAGGCCTAAAACTAATTCAAAATGACAAAAGTTTTTTGGCAAAAAGCGTTAAGCCTTGTTAATCAAAAATTTCGATTTGCCAAAAAACTAAAAAAATATTTTTAATTGTAATTATTTAAATATACCTGATGGTCAATTACGAACATATTTACAAAGAAAAAACAATTAAAAAACAAACAGGAAGCTTGTAAATTTAAATTAAAGTTTAAGGTAGGCAACTTACAATGCACTACACGTCACGAAGACATCTTCTTTACTTCATGTTCTCCTGATACAAAATCGGAAATTTTAGAAATTATTCGTGTTAGGTTAGCGTTTTAGGAGAAACTTTAAGACGTCGATTTTTGGGTTTAAACACAAAAAATAAAAATGTTTTGTTACTAACGGCTGTAAAAGGCCTAAAACTAATTCAAAATGACAAAAGTTTTTTGGCAAAAAGCGTTAAGCCTTGTTAATCAAAAATTTCGATTTGCCAAAAAACTAAAAAATATTTTTAATTGTAATTATTTAAATATACCTGATGGTCAATTACGAACATATTTACAAAGAAAAACAATTAAAAACAAACAGGAAGCTTGTAAATTTAAATTAAAGTTTAAGGTAGGCAACTTACAATGCACTACACGTCACGAAGACATCTTCTTTACTTCATGTTCTCCTGATACAAAATCGGAAATTTTAGAAATTATTCGTGTTAGGTTAGCGTTTTAGGAGAAACTTTAAGACGTCGAGTTTTGGTTTTAAACACAAAAATTAAAAATGTTTTGTTACTAACGGCTGTAAAGGCCTAAAACTAATTCAAAATGACAAAAGTTTTTTTGGCAAAAAGCGTTAAGCCTTGTTAATCAAAAATTTCGATTTGCCAAAAACTAAAAAATATTTTTAATTGTAATTATTTAAATATACCTGATGGTCAATTACGAACATATTTACAAAGAAAAAACAATTAAAAAACAAACAGGAAGCTTGTAAATTTAAATTAAAGTTTAAGGTAGGCAACTTACAATGCACTACACGTCACGAAGACATCTTCTTTACTTCATGTTCTCCTGATACAAAATCGGAAATTTTAGAAATTATTCGTGTTAGGTTAGCGTTTTAGGAGAAACTTTAAGACGTCGATTTTTGGGTTTAAACACAAAAAATTAAAAATGTTTTGTTACTAACGGCTGTAAAGGCCTAAAACTAATTCAAAATGACAAAACTTTTTTTGGCAAAAAGCGTTAAGCCTTGTTAATCAAAACTTTCGAATTGCCAAAAAACTAAAAAAAATTGTTTAATTGTAATCATTTAAATATACCCGATGGTCAATTACGAACATTATTACAAAGAAAAAACAATTAAAAAACAAACAGGAAGCTTGTAAATTTAAATTAAAGTTTAAGGTAGGCAACTTACAATGCACTACACGTCACGAAGACATCTTCTTTACTTCATGTTCTCCTGATACAAAATCGGAAATTTTAGAAATTATTCGTGTTAGGTTAGCGTTTTAGGAGAAACTTTAAGACGTCGATTTTTGGGTTTAAACACAAAAAATTAAAAATGTTTTGTTACTAACGGCTGTAAAAGGCCTAAAACTAATTCAAAATGACAAAAGTTTTTTGGCAAAAAGCGTTAAGCCTTGTTAATCAAAAATTTCGATTTGCCAAAAAACTAAAAAATATTTTTAATTGTAATTATTTAAATATACCTGATGGTCAATTACGAACATATTTACAAAGAAAAACAATTAAAAACAAACAGGAAGCTTGTAAATTTAAATTAAAGTTTAAGGTAGGCAACTTACAATGCACTACACGTCACGAAGACATCTTCTTTACTTCATGTTCTCCTGATACAAAATCGGAAATTTTAGAAATTATTCGTGTTAGGTTAGCGTTTTAGGAGAAACTTTAAGACGTCGATTTTTGGGTTTAAACACAAAAATTAAAAATGTTTTGTTACTAACGGCTGTAAAAGGCCTAAAACTAATTCAAAATGACAAAAGTTTTTTTGGCAAAAGCGTTAAGCCTTGTTAATCAAAAATTTCGATTTGCCAAAAACTAAAAAAATATTTTTAATTGTAATTATTTAAATATACCTGATGGTCAATTACGAACATATTTACAAAGAAAAACAATTAAAAAACAAACAGGAAGCTTGTAAATTTAAATTAAAGTTTAAGGTAGGCAACTTACAATGCACTACACGTCACGAAGACATCTTCTTTACTTCATGTTCTCCTGATACAAAATCGGAAATTTTAGAAATTATTCGTGTTAGGTTAGCGTTTTAGGAGAAACTTTAAGACGTCGATTTTTGGGTTTAAACACAAAAATTAAAAATGTGTTGTTACTAACGACTGTAAAAGACCAAAAGCTAATTCAATATGACAAAAGTTGGTTTGGCAAAAAGCGTTAAGCCTTGTTAATCAATAATTTCGATTTGCCAAAAAACTAAAAAAATATTTTTAATTGTAATTATTTAAATATACCTGATGGTCAATTACGAACATATTTACAAAGAAAAAACAATTAAAAACAAACAGGAAGCTTGTAAATTTAAATTAAAGTTTAAGGTAGGCAACTTACAATGCACTACACGTCACGAAGACATCTTCTTTACTTCATGTTCTCCTGATACAAAATCGGAAATTTTAGAAATTATTCGTGTTAGGTTAGCGTTTTAGGAGAAACTTTAAGACGTCGATTTTTGGGTTTAAACACAAAAATTAAAAATGTTTTGTTACTAACGGCTGTAAAAGGCCTAAAACTAATTCAAAATGACAAAAGTTTTTGGCAAAAAGCGTTAAGCCTTGTTAATCAAAAATTTCGATTTGCCAAAAACTAAAAAATATTTTTAATTGTAATTATTTAAATATACCTGATGGTCAATTACGAACATATTTACAAAGAAAAAACAATTAAAAAACAAACAGGAAGCTTGTAAATTTAAATTAAAGTTTAAGGTAGGCAACTTACAATGCACTACACGTCACGAAGACATCTTCTTTACTTCATGTTCTCCTGATACAAAATCGGAAATTTTAGAAATTATTCGTGTTAGGTTAGCGTTTTAGGAGAAACTTTAAGACGTCGATTTTTGGGTTTAAACACAAAAATTAAAAATGTTTTGTTACTAACGGCTGTAAAAGGCCTAAAACTAATTCAAAATGACAAAAGTTTTTTTGGCAAAAGCGTTAAGCCTTGTTAATCAAAAATTTCGATTTGCCAAAAACTAAAAAATATTTTTAATTGTAATTATTTAAATATACCTGATGGTCAATTACGAACATATTTACAAAGAAAAAACAATTAAAAAACAAACAGGAAGCTTGTAAATTTAAATTAAAGTTTAAGGTAGGCAACTTACAATGCACTACACGTCACGAAGACATTTTCTTTACTTCATGTTCTCCTGATACAAAATCGGAAATTTTAGAAATTATTCGTGTTAGGTTAGCGTTTTAGGAGAAACTTTAAGACGTCGATTTTTGGGTTTAAACACAAAAAGTTAAAAATGTTTTGTTACTAACGGCTGTAAAGGCCTAAAACTAATTCAAAATGACAGAAGTTCTTTTGGCAAAAAGCGTTAAGCCTTGTTAATCAAAAATTTCGATTTGCCAAAAAACTAAAAAAATATTTTTAATTGTAATTATTTAAATATACCTGATGGTCAATTACGAACATATTTACAAAGAAAAAACAATTAAAAAACAAACAGGAAGCTTGTAAATTTAAATTAAAGTTTAAGGTAGGCAACTTACAATGCACTACACGTCACGAAGACATCTTCTTTACTTCATGTTCTCCTGATACAAAATCGGAAATTTTAGAAATTATTCGTGTTAGGTTAGCGTTTTAGGAGAAACTTTAAGACGTCGATTTTTGGGTTTAAACACAAAAATTAAAAATGTTTTGTTACTAACGGCTGTAAAAGGCCTAAAACTAATTCAAAATGACAAAAGTTTTTGGCAAAAGCGTTAAGCCTTGTAAATCAAAAATTTCGATTTGCCAAAAAACTAAAAAAATATTTTTAATTGTAATTATTTAAATATACCTGATGGTCAATTACGAACATATTTACAAAGAGAAAACAATTAAAAACCAAACAGGAAGCTTGTAAATTTAAATTAAAGTTTAAGGTAGGCAACTTACAATGCACTACACGTCACGAAGACATCTTCTTTACTTCATGTTCTCCTGATACAAAATCGGAAATTTTAGAAATTATTCGTGTTAGGTTAGCGTTTTAGCAGAAACTTTAAGACGTCGATTTTTGGGTTTAAACACAAAAATTAAAAATGTTTTGTTACTAACGGCTGTAAAAGGCCTAAAACTAATTCAAAATGACAAAAGTTTTTTGGCAAAAGCGTTAAGCCTTGTTAATCAAAAATTTCGATTTGCCAAAAAACTAAAAAATATTTTTAATTGTAATTATTTAAATATACCTGATGGTCAATTACGAACATATTTACAAAGAAAAAACAATTAAAAACAAACAGGAAGCTTGTAAATTTAAATTAAAGTTTAAGGTAGGCAACTTACAATGCACTACACGTCACGAAGACATCTTCTTTACTTCATGTTCTCCTGATACAAAATCGGAAATTTTAGAAATTATTCGTGTTAGGTTAGCGTTTTAGGAGAAACTTTAAGACGTCGATTTTTGGGTTTAAACACAAAAAATTAAAAATGTTTTGTTACTAACGGCTGTAAAAGGCCTAAAACTAATTCAAAATGACAAAAGTTTTTTTGGCAAAAAGCGTTAAGCCTTGTTAATCAAAAATTTTGATTTGCCAAAAAACTAAAAAAATATTTTTAATTGTAATTATTTAAATATACCTGATGGTCAATTACGAACATATTTACAAAGAAAAAACAATTAAAAAACAAACAGGAAGCTTGTAAATTTAAATTAAAGTTTAAGGTAGGCAACTTACAATGCACTACACGTCACGAAGACATCTTCTTTACTTCATGTTCTCCTGATACAAAATCGGAAATTTTAGAAATTATTCGTGTTAGGTTAGCGTTTTAGGAGAAACTTTAAGACGTCGATTTTTGGGTTTAAACACAAAAATTAAAAATGTTTTGTTACTAACGGCTGTAAAAGGCCTAAAACTAATTCAAAATGACAAAAGTTTTTTGGCAAAAAGCGTTAAGCCTTGTTAATCAAAAATTTCGATTTGCCAAAAACTAAAAAATATTTTTAATTGTAATTATTTAAATATACCTGATGGTCAATTACGAACATATTTACAAAGAAAAAACAATTAAAAACAAACAGGAAGCTTGTAAATTTAAATTAAAGTTTAAGGTAGGCAACTTACAATGCACTACACGTCACGAAGACATCTTCTTTACTTCATGTTCTCCTGATACAAAATCGGAAATTTTAGAAATTATTCGTGTTAGGTTAGCGTTTTAGGAGAAACTTTAAGACGTCGATTTTTGGGTTTAAACACAAAAAATTAAAAATGTTTTGTTACTAACGGCTGTAAAAGGCCTAAAACTAATTCAAAATGACAAAAGTTTTTATTGGAAAAAGCGTTAAGCCTTGTTAATCAAAAATTTCGATTTGCCAAAAAACTAAAAAAATATTTTTAATTGTAATTATTTAAATATACCTGATGGTCAATTACGAACATATTTACAAAGAAAAAACAATTAAAAAACAAACAGGAAGCTTGTAAATTTAAATTAAAGTTTAAGGTAGGCAACTTACAATGCACTACACGTCACGAAGACATCTTCTTTACTTCATGTTCTCCTGATACAAAATCGGAAATTTTAGAAATTATTCGTGTTAGGTTAGCGTTTTAGGAGAAACTTTAAGACGTCGATTTTTGGGTTTAAACACAAAAAATTAAAAATGTTTTGTTACTAACGGCTGTAAAGGCCTAAAACTAATTCAAAATGACAAAAGTTTTTTTGGCAAAAAGCGTTAAGCCTTGTAAATCAAAAATTTCGATTTGCCAAAAAACTAAAAAAATATTTTTAATTGTAATTATTTAAATATACCTGATGGTCAATTACGAACATATTTACAAAGAAAAAACAATTAAAAACAAACAGGAAGCTTGTAAATTTAAATTAAAGTTTAAGGTAGGCAACTTACAATGCACTACACGTCACGAAGACATCTTCTTTACTTCATGTTCTCCTGATACAAAATCGGAAATTTTAGAAATTATTCGTGTTAGGTTAGCGTTTTAGGAGAAACTTTAAGACGTCGATTTTTGGGTTTAAACACAAAAAATTAAAAATGTTTTGTTACTAACGGCTGTAAAAGGCCTAAAACTAATTCAAAATGACAAAAGTTTTTGGCAAAAAGCGTTAAGCCTTGTTAATCAAAAATTTCGATTTGCCAAAAACTAAATAATATTTTTAATTGTAATTATTTAAATATACCTGATGGTCAATTACGAACATATTTACAAAGAAAAAACAATTAAAAAACAAACAGGAAGCTTGTAAATTTAAATTAAAGTTTAAGGTAGGCAACTTACAATGCACTACACGTCACGAAGACATCTTCTTTACTTCATGTTCTCCTGATACAAAATCGGAAATTTTAGAAATTATTCGTGTTAGGTTAGCGTTTTAGGAGAAACTTTAAGACGTCGATTTTTGGGTTTAAACACAAAAATTAAAAATGTTTTGTTACTAACGGCTGTAAAAGGCCTAAAACTAATTCAAAATGACAAAAGTTTTTTTGGCAAAAAGCGTTAAGCCTTGTTAATCAAAAATTTCGATTTGCCAAAAACTAAAAAATATTTTTAATTGTAATTATTTAAATATACCTGATGGTCAATTACGAACATATTTACAAAGAAAAACAATTAAAAAACAAACAGGAAGCTTGTAAATTTAAATTAAAGTTTAAGGTAGGCAACTTACAATGCACTACACGTCACGAAGACATCTTCTTTACTTCATGTTCTCCTGATACAAAATCGGAAATTTTAGAAATTATTCGTGTTAGGTTAGCGTTTTAGGAGAAACTTTAAGACGTCGATTTTTGGGTTTAAACACAAAAAATTAAAAATGTTTTGTTACTAACGGCTGTAAAAGGCCTAAAACTAATTCAAAATGACAAAAGTTTTTTTGGCAAAAAGCGTTAAGCCTTGTTAATCAAAAATTTCGATTTGCCAAAAACTAAAAAAATATTTTTAATTGTAATTATTTAAATATACCTGATGGTCAATTACGAACATATTTACAAAGAAAAAACAATTAAAAACAAACAGGAAGCTTGTAAATTTAAATTAAAGTTTAAGGTAGGCAACTTACAATGCACTACACGTCACGAAGACATCTTCTTTACTTCATGTTCTTCTGATACAAAATCGGAAATTTTAGAAATTATTCGTGTTAGGTTAGCGTTTTAGGAGAAACTTTAAGACGTCGATTTTTGGGTTTAAACACAAAAATTAAAAATGTTTTGTTACTAACGGCTGTAAAAGGCCTAAAACTAATTCAAAATGACAAAAGTTTTTGGCAAAAAGCGTTAAGCCTTGTTAATCAAAAATTTCGATTTGCCAAAAACTAAAAAATATTTTTAATTGTAATTATTTAAATATACCTGATGGTCAATTACGAACATATTTACAAAGAAAAAACAATTAAAAAACAAACAGGAAGCTTGTAAATTTAAATTAAAGTTTAAGGTAGGCAACTTACAATGCACTACACGTCACGAAGACATCTTCTTTACTTCATGTTCTCCTGATACAAAATCGGAAATTTTAGAAATTATTCGTGTTAGGTTAGCGTTTTAGGAGAAACTTTAAGACGTCGATTTTTGGGTTTAAACACAAAAAATTAAAAATGTTTTGTTACTAACGGCTGTAAAAGGCCTAAAACTAATTCAAAATGACAAAAGTTTTTTTGGCAAAAGCGTTAAGCCTTGTTAATCAAAAATTTCGATTTGCCAAAAACTAAAAAATATTTTTAATTGTAATTATTTAAATATACCTGATGGTCAATTACGAACATATTTACAAAGAAAAACGAATTAAAAAACAAACAGGAAGCTTGTAAATTTAAATTAAAGTTTAAGGTAGGCAACTTACAATGCACTACACGTCACGAAGACATCTTCTTTACTTCATGTTCTCCTGATACAAAATCGGAAATTTTAGAAATTATTCGTGTTAGGTTAGCGTTTTAGGAGAAACTTTAAGACGTCGATTTTTGGGTTTAAACACAAAAATTAAAAATGTTTTGTTACTAACGGCTGTAAAAGACCTAAAACTAATTCAAAATGACAAAAGTTTTTTGGCAAAAAGCGTTAAGCCTTGTTAATCAAAAATTTCGATTTGCCAAAAACTAAAAAAATATTTTTAATTGTAATTATTTAAATATACCTGATGGTCAATTACGAACATATTTACAAAGAAAAAACAATTAAAAACAAACAGGAAGATTGTAAATTTAAATTAAAGTTTAAGGTAGGCAACTTACAATGCACTACACGTCACGAAGACATCTTCTTTACTTCATGTTCTCCTGATACAAAATCGGAAATTTTAGAAATTATTCGTGTTAGGTTAGCGTTTTAGGAGAATCTTTAAGACGTCGATTTTTGGGTTTAAACACAAAAATTAAAAATGTTTTGTTACTAACGGCTGTAAAAGGCCTAAAACTAATTCAAAATGACAAAAGTTTTTGGCAAAAAGCGTTAAGCCTTGTTAATCAAAAATTTCGATTTGCCAAAAACTAAAAAATATTTTTAATTGTAATTATTTAAATATACCTGATGGTCAATTACGAACATATTTACAAAGAAAAACAATTAAAAAACAAACAGGAAGCTTGTAAATTTAAATTAAAGTTTAAGGTAGGCAACTTACAATGCACTACACGTCACGAAGACATCTTCTTTACTTCATGTTCTCCTGATACAAAATCGGAAATTTTAGAAATTATTCGTGTTAGGTTAGCGTTTTAGGAGAAACTTTAAGACGTCGATTTTTGGGTTTAAACACAAAAATTAAAAATGTTTTGTTACTAACGGCTGTAAAAGGCCTAAAACTAATTCAAAATGACAAAAGTTTTTTTGGCAAAAAGCGTTAAGCCTTGTTAATCAAAAATTTCGATTTGCCAAAAACTAAAAAATATTTTTAATTGTAATTATTTAAATATACCTGATGGTCAATTACGAACATATTTACAAAGAAAAACAATTAAAAACAAACAGGAAGCTTGTAAATTTAAATTAAAGTTTAAGGTAGGCAACTTACAATGCACTACACGTCACGAGGACAGCTTCTTTACTTCATGTTCTCCTGATACAAAATCGGAAATTTTAGAAGTTATTCGGGTTAGGTTAGCGTTTTAGGAGAAACTTAAAGACATCGATTTTTGGGTTTAAACACAAAAATTAAAAATGTTTTGTTACTAACGGCTGTAAAAGGCCTAAAACTAATTCAAAATGACAAAAGTTTTTTGGCAAAAAGCGTTAAGCCTTGTTAATCAAAAATTTCGATTTGCCAAAAACTAAAAAAATATTTTTAATTGTAATTATTTAAATATACCTGATGGTCAATTACGAACATATTTACAAAGAAAAAACAATTAAAAACAAACAGGAAGCTTGTAAATTTAAATTAAAGTTTAAGGTAGGCAACTTACAATGCACTACACGTCACGAAGACATCTTCTTTACTTCATGTTCTCCTGATACAAAATCGGAAATTTTAGAAATTATTCGTGTTAGGTTAGCGTTTTAGGAGAAACTTTAAGACGTCGATTTTTGGGTTTAAACACAAAAAATAAAAATGTTTTGTTACTAACGGCTGTAAAAGGCCTAAAACTAATTCAAAATGACAAAAAGTTTTTTTGGCAAAAGCGTTAAGCCTTGTTAATCAAAAATTTCGATTTGCCAAAAACTAAAAATATTTTTAATTGTAATTATTTAAATATACCTGATGGTCAATTACGAACATATTTACAAAGAAAAACAATTAAAAACAAACAGGAAGCTTGTAAATTTAAATTAAAGTTTAAGGTAGGCAACTTACAATGCACTACACGTCACGAAGACATCTTCTTTACTTCATGTTCTCCTGATACAAAATCGGAAATTTTAGAAATTATTCGTGTTAGGTTAGCGTTTTAGGAGAAACTTTAAGACGTCGATTTTTGGGTTTAAACACAAAAAATTAAAAATGTTTTGTTACTAACGGCTGTAAAAGGCCTAAAACTAATTCAAAATGACAAAAGTTTTTTGGCAAAAAGCGTTAAGCCTTGTTAATCAAAAATTTCGATTTGCCAAAAACTAAAAAATATTTTTAATTGTAATTATTTAAATATACCTGATGGTCAATTACGAACATATTTACAAAGAAAAAACAATTAAAAACAAACAGGAAGCTTGTAAATTTAAATTAAAGTTTAAGGTAGGCAACTTACAATGCACTACACGTCACGAAGACATCTTCTTTACTTCATGTTCTCCTGATACAAAATCGGAAATTTTAGAAATTATTCGTGTTAGGTTAGCGTTTTAGGAGAAACTTTAAGACGTCGATTTTTGGGTTTAAACACAAAAAATAAAAATGTTTTGTTACTAACGGCTGTAAAAGGCCTAAAACTAATTCAAAATGACAAAAGTTTTTTTGGCAAAAAGCGTTAAGCCTTGTTAATCAAAAATTTCGATTTGCCAAAAAACTAAAAATATTTTTAATTGTAATTATTTAAATATACCTGATGGTCAATTACGAACATATTTACAAAGAAAAAACAATTAAAAACAAACAGGAAGCTTGTAAATTTAAATTAAAGTTTAAGGTAGGCAACTTACAATGCACTACACGTCACGAAGACATCTTCTTTACTTCATGTTCTCCTGATACAAAATCGGAAATTTTAGAAATTATTCGTGTTAGGTTAGCGTTTTAGGAGAAACTTTAAGACGTCGATTTTTGGGTTTAAACACAAAAATTAAAAATGTTTTGTTACTAACGGCTGTAAAAGGCCTAAAACTAATTCAAAATGACAAAAGTTTTTTTGGCAAAAGCGTTAAGCCTTGTTAATCAAAAATTTCGATTTGCCAAAAAACTAAAAAATATTTTTAATTGTAATTATTTAAATATACCTGATGGTCAATTACGAACATATTTACAAAGAAAAACAATTAAAAACAAACAGGAAGCTTGTAAATTTAAATTAAAGTTTAAGGTAGGCAACTTACAATGCACTACACGTCACGAAGACATCTTCTTTACTTCATGTTCTCCTGATACAAAATCGGAAATTTTAGAAATTATTCGTGTTAGGTTAGCGTTTTAGGAGAAACTTTAAGACGTCGATTTTTGGGTTTAAACACAAAAATTAAAAATGTTTTGTTACTAACGGCTGTAAAAGGCCTAAAACTAATTCAAAATGACAAAAGTTTTTTGGCAAAAGCGTTAAGCCTTGTTAATCAAAAATTTCGATTTGCCAAAAAACTAAAAATATTTTTAATTGTAATTATTTAAATATACCTGATGGTCAATTACGAACATATTTACAAAGAAAAACAATTAAAAACAAACAGGAAGCTTGTAAATTTAAATTAAAGTTTAAGGTAGGCAACTTACAATGCACTACACGTCACGAAGACATCTTCTTTACTTCATGTTCTCCTGATACAAAATCGGAAATTTTAGAAATTATTCGTGTTAGGTTAGCGTTTTAGGAGAAACTTTAAGACGTCGATTTTTGGGTTTAAACACAAAAAATTAAAAATGTTTTGTTACTAACGGCTGTAAAAGGCCTAAAACTAATTCAAAATGACAAAAGTTTTTTTGGCAAAAAGCGTTAAGCCTTGTTAATCAAAAATTTCGATTTGCCAAAAAACTAAAAAATATTTTTAATTGTAATTATTTAAATATACCTGATGGTCAATTACGAACATATTTACAAAGAAAAAACAATTAAAAAACAAACAGGAAGCTTGTAAATTTAAATTAAAGTTTAAGGTAGGCAACTTACAATGCACTACACGTCACGAAGACATCTTCTTTACTTCATGTTCTCCTGATACAAAATCGGAAATTTTAGAAATTATTCGTGTTAGGTTAGCGTTTTAGGAGAAACTTTAAGACGTCGATTTTTGGGTTTAAACACAAAAAATTAAAAATGTTTTGTTACTAACGGCTGTAAAAGGCCTAAAACTAATTCAAAATGACAAAAGTTTTTTGGCAAAAGCGTTAAGCCTTGTTAATCAAAAATTTCGATTTGCCAAAAAACTAAAAATATTTTTAATTGTAATTATTTAAATATACCTGATGGTCAATTACGAACATATTTACAAAGAAAAACAATTAAAAAACAAACAGGAAGCTTGTAAATTTAAATTAAAGTTTAAGGTAGGCAACTTACAATGCACTACACGTCACGAAGACATCTTCTTTACTTCATGTTCTCCTGATACAAAATCGGAAATTTTAGAAATTATTCGTGTTAGGTTAGCGTTTTAGGAGAAACTTTAAGACGTCGATTTTTGGGTTTAAACACAAAAATTAAAAATGTTTTGTTACTAACGGCTGTAAAAGGCCTAAAACTAATTCAAAATGACAAAAGTTTTTTTGGCAAAAGCGTTAAGCCTTGTTAATCAAAAATTTCGATTTGCCAAAAACTAAAAATATTTTTAATTGTAATTATTTAAATATACCTGATGGTCAATTACGAACATATTTACAAAGAAAAAACAATTAAAAAACAAACAGGAAGCTTGTAAATTTAAATTAAAGTTTAAGGTAGGCAACTTACAATGCACTACACGTCACGAAGACATCTTCTTTACTTCATGTTCTCCTGATACAAAATCGGAAATTTTAGAAATTATTCGTGTTAGGTTAGCGTTTTACGAGAAACTTTAAGACGTCGATTTTTGGGTTTAAATACAAAAATATCAGAATGTTTTGTTACTAACGTCTGTAAAACGCCTAAAACTAATTCAAAATGATAAAACTTTTTTTTGGCAAAAAGCGTTAAGCCTTGTTAATCAAAAATTTCGATTTGCCAAAAACTAAAAATATTTTTAATTGTAATTATTTAAATATACCTGATGGTCAATTACGAACATATTTACAAAGAAAAAACAATTAAAAAACAAACAGGAAGCTTGTAAATTTAAATTAAAGTTTAAGGTAGGCAACTTACAATGCACTACACGTCACGAAGACATCTTCTTTACTTCATGTTCTCCTGATACAAAATCGGAAATTTTAGAAATTATTCGTGTTAGGTTAGCGTTTTAGGAGAAACTTTAAGACGTCGATTTTTGGGTTTAAACACAAAAATTAAAAATGTTTTGTTACTAACGGCTGTAAAAGGCCTAAAACTAATTCAAAATGACAAAAGTTTTTTTGGCAAAAGCGTTAAGCCTTGTTAATCAAAAATTTCGATTTGCCAAAAAACTAAAAAAATATTTTTAATTGTAATTATTTAAATATACCTGATGGTCAATTACGAACATATTTACAAAGAAAAAACAATTAAAAAACAAACAGGAAGCTTGTAAATTTAAATTAAAGTTTAAGGTAGGCAACTTACAATGCACTACACGTCACGAAGACATCTTCTTTACTTCATGTTCTCCTGATACAAAATCGGAAATTTTAGAAATTATTCGTGTTAGGTTAGCGTTTTACGAGAAACTTTAAGACGTCGATTTTTGGGTTTAAACACAAAAAATTAAAAATGTTTTGTTACTAACGGCTGTAAAAGGCCTAAAACTAATTCAAAATGACAAAAGTTTTTTTGGCAAAAAGCGTTAAGCCTTGTTAATCAAAAATTTCGATTTGCCAAAAACTAAAAATATTTTTAATTGTAATTATTTAAATATACCTGATGGTCAATTACGAACATATTTACAAAGAAAAAACAATTAAAAACAAACAGGAAGCTTGTAAATTTAAATTAAAGTTTAAGGTAGGCAACTTACAATGCACTACACGTCACGAAGACATCTTCTTTACTTCATGTTCTCCTGATACAAAATCGGAAATTTTAGAAATTATTCGTGTTAGGTTAGCGTTTTAGGAGAAACTTTAAGACGTCGATTTTGGGTTTAAACACAAAAATTAAAAATGTTTTGTTACTAACGGCTGTAAAAGGCCTAAAACTAATTCAAAATGACAAAAGTTTTTTTGGCAAAAAGCGTTAAGCCTTGTTAATCAAAAATTTCGATTTGCCAAAAACTAAAAAATATTTTTAATTGTAATTATTTAAATATACCTGATGGTCAATTACGAACATATTTACAAAGAAAAAACAATTAAAAACAAACAGGAAGCTTGTAAATTTAAATTAAAGTTTAAGGTAGGCAACTTACAATGCACTACACGTCACGAAGACATCTTCTTTACTTCATGTTCTCCTGATACAAAATCGGAAATTTTAGAAATTATTCGTGTTAGGTTAGCGTTTTAGGAGAAACTTTAAGACGTCGATTTTTGGGTTTAAACACAAAAATTAAAAATGTTTTGTTACTAACGGCTGTAAAAGGCCTAAAACTAATTCAAAATGACAAAAGTTTTTGGCAAAAGCGTTAAGCCTTGTTAATCAAAAATTTCGATTTGCCAAAAACTAAAAAATATTTTTAATTGTAATTATTTAAATATACCTGATGGTCAATTACGAACATATTTACAAAGAAAAACAATTAAAAACAAACAGGAAGCTTGTAAATTTAAATTAAAGTTTAAGGTAGGCAACTTACAATGCACTACACGTCACGAAGACATCTTCTTTACTTCATGTTCTCCTGATACAAAATCGGAAATTTTAGAAATTATTCGTGTTAGGTTAGCGTTTTAGGAGAAACTTTAAGACGTCGATTTTTGGGTTTAAACACAAAAAATAAAAATGTTTTGTTACTAACGGCTGTAAAAGGCCTAAAACTAATTCAAAATGACAAAAGTTTTTTGGCAAAAAGCGTTAAGCCTTGTTAATCAAAAATTTCGATTTGCCAAAAAACTAAAAATATTTTTAATTGTAATTATTTAAATATACCTGATGGTCAATTACGAACATATTTACAAAGAAAAAACAATTAAAAAACAAACAGGAAGCTTGTAAATTTAAATTAAAGTTTAAGGTAGGCAACTTACAATGCACTACACGTCACGAAGACATTTTCTTTACTTCATGTTCTCCTGATACAAAATCGGAAATTTTAGAAATTATTCGTGTTAGGTTAGCGTTTTAGGAGAAACTTTAAGACGTCGATTTTTGGGTTTAAACACAAAAATTAAAAATGTTTTGTTACTAACGGCTGTAAAAGGCCTAAAACTAATTCAAAATGACAAAAGTTTTTTGGCAAAAGCGTTAAGCCTTGTTAATCAAAAATTTCGATTTGCCAAAAACTAAAAAATATTTTTAATTGTAATTATTTAAATATACCTGATGGTCAATTACGAACATATTTACAAAGAAAAACAATTAAAAACAAACAGGAAGCTTGTAAATTTAAATTAAAGTTTAAGGTAGGCAACTTACAATGCACTACACGTCACGAAGACATCTTCTTTACTTCATGTTCTCCTGATACAAAATCGGAAATTTTAGAAATTATTCGTGTTAGGTTAGCGTTTTAGGAGAAACTTTAAGACGGCGATTTTTGGGTTTAAACACAAAAAATTAAAAATGTTTTGTTACTAACGGCTGTAAAAGGCCTAAAACTAATTCAAAATGACAAAAGTTTTTTTGGCAAAAAGCGTTAAGCCTTGTTAATCAAAAATTTCGATTTGCCAAAAAACTAAAAAAATATTTTTAATTGTAATTATTTAAATATACCTGATGGTCAATTACGAACATATTTACAAAGAAAAAACAATTAAAAAACAAACAGGAAGCTTGTAAATTTAAATTAAAGTTTAAGGTAGGCAACTTACAATGCACTACACGTCACGAAGACATTTTCTTTACTTCATGTTCTCCTGATACAAAATCGGAAATTTTAGAAATTATTCGTGTTAGGTTAGCGTTTTACGAGAAACTTTAAGACGTCGATTTTTGGGTTTAAACACAAAAAATTAAAAATGTTTTGTTACTAACGGCTGTAAAAGGCCTAAAACTAATTCAAAATGACAAAAGTTTTTTTGGCAAAAAGCGTTAAGCCTTGTTAATCAAAAATTTCGATTTGCCAAAAAACTAAAAAAATATTTTTAATTGTAATTATTTAAATATACCTGATGGTCAATTACGAACATATTTACAAAGAAAAAACAATTAAAAAACAAACAGGAAGCTTGTAAATTTAAATTAAAGTTTAAGGTAGGCAACTTACAATGCACTACACGTCACGAAGACATCTTCTTTACTTCATGTTCTCCTGATACAAAATCGGAAATTTTAGAAATTATTCGTGTTAGGTTAGCGTTTTAGGAGAAACTTTAAGACGTCGATTTTTGGGTTTAAACACAAAAATTAAAAATGTTTTGTTACTAACGGCTGTAAAAGGCCTAAAACTAATTCAAAATGACAAAAGTTTTTTGGCAAAAAGCGTTAAGCCTTGTTAATCAAAAATTTCGATTTGCCAAAAACTAAAAAATATTTTTAATTGTAATTATTTAAATATACCTGATGGTCAATTACGAACATATTTACAAAGAAAAACAATTAAAAAACAAACAGGAAGCTGGTAAATTTAAATTAAAGTTTAAGGTAGGCAACTTACAATGCACTACACGTCACGAAGACATCTTCTTTACTTCATGTTCTCCTGATACAAAATCGGAAATTTTAGAAATTATTCGTGTTAGGTTAGCGTTTTACGAGAAACTTTAAGACGTCGATTTTTGGGTTTAAACACAAAAATTAAAAATGTTTTGTTACTAACGGCTGTAAAAGGCCTAAAACTAATTCAAAATAACAAAAGTTTTTTTGGCAAAAAGCGTTAAGCCTTGTTAATCAAAAATTTCGATTTGCCAAAAACTAAAAATATTTTTAATTGTAATTATTTAAATATACCTGATGGTCAATTACGAACATATTTACAAAGAAAAACAATTAAAAAACAAACAGGAAGCTTGTAAATTTAAATTAAAGTTTAAGGTAGGCAACTTACAATGCACTACACGTCACGAAGACATCTTCTTTACTTCATGTTCTCCTGATACAAAATCGGAAATTTTAGAAATTATTCGTGTTAGGTTAGCGTTTTAGGAGAAACTTTAAGACGTCGATTTTTGGGTTTAAACACAAAAATTAAAAATGTTTTGTTACTAACGGCTGTAAAAAGCCTAAAACTAATTCAAAATGACAAAAGTTTTTTTGGCAAAAAGCGTTAAGCCTTGTTAATCAAAAATTTCGATTTGCCAAAAACTAAAAATATTTTTAATTGTAATTATTTAAATATACCTGATGGTCAATTACGAACATATTTACAAAGAAAAACAATTAAAAACAAACAGGAAGCTTGTAAATTTAAATTAAAGTTTAAGGTAGGCAACTTACAATGCACTACACGTCACGAAGACATCTTCTTTACTTCATGTTCTCCTGATACAAAATCGGAAATTTTAGAAATTATTCGTGTTAGGTTAGCGTTTTAGGAGAAACTTTAAGACGTCGATTTTTGGGTTTAAACACAAAAAATTAAAAATGTTTTGTTACTAACGGCTGTAAAAGGCCTAAAACTAATTCAAAATGACAAAAGTTTTTTTGGCAAAAAGCGTTAAGCCTTGTTAATCAAAAATTTCGATTTGCCAAAAACTAAAAAAATATTTTTAATTGTAATTATTTAAATATACCTGATGGTCAATTACGAACATATTTACAAAGAAAAACAATTAAAAACAAACAGGAAGCTTGTAAATTTAAATTAAAGTTTAAGGTAGGCAACTTACAATGCACTACACGTCACGAAGACATCTTCTTTACTTCATGTTCTCCTGATACAAAATCGGAAATTTTAGAAATTATTCGTGTTAGGTTAGCGTTTTAGGAGAAACTTTAAGACGTCGATTTTTGGGTTTAAACACAAAAAATTAAAAATGTTTTGTTACTAACGGCTGTAAAAGGCCTAAAACTAATTCAAAATGACAAAAGTTTTTTTGGCAAAAAGCGTTAAGCCTTGTTAATCAAAAATTTCGATTTGCCAAAAAACTAAAAATATTTTTAATTGTAATTATTTAAATATACCTGATGGTCAATTACGAACATATTTACAAAGAAAAAACAATTAAAAAACAAACAGGAAGCTTGTAAATTTAAATTAAAGTTTAAGGTAGGCAACTTACAATGCACTACACGTCACGAAGACATCTTCTTTACTTCATGTTCTCCTGATACAAAATCGGAAATTTTAGAAATTATTCGTGTTAGGTTAGCGTTTTAGGAGAAACTTTAAGACGTCGATTTTTGGGTTTAAACACAAAAATTAAAAATGTTTTGTTACTAACGGCTGTAAAAGGCCTAAAACTAATTCAAAATGACAAAAGTTTTTTTGGCAAAAGCGTTAAGCCTTGTTAATCAAAAATTTCGATTTGCCAAAAACTAAAAATATTTTTAATTGTAATTATTTAAATATACCTGATGGTCAATTACGAACATATTTACAAAGAAAAAACAATTAAAAAACAAACAGGAAGCTTGTAAATTTAAATTAAAGTTTAAGGTAGGCAACTTACAATGCACTACACGTCACGAAGACATCTTCTTTACTTCATGTTCTCCTGATACAAAATCGGAAATTTTAGAAATTATTCGTGTTAGGTTAGCGTTTTAGGAGAAACTTTAAGACGTCGATTTTTGGGTTTAAACACAAAAAATTAAAAATGTTTTGTTACTAACGGCTGTAAAAGGCCTAAAACTAATTCAAAATGACAAAAGTTTTTTTGGCAAAAAGCGTTAAGCCTTGTTAATCAAAAATTTCGATTTGCCAAAAACTAAAAAATATTTTTAATTGTAATTATTTAAATATACCTGATGGTCAATTACGAACATATTTACAAAGAAAAAACAATTAAAAACAAACAGGAAGCTTGTAAATTTAAATTAAAGTTTAAGGTAGGCAACTTACAATGCACTACACGTCACGAAGACATCTTCTTTACTTCATGTTCTCCTGATACAAAATCGGAAATTTTAGAAATTATTCGTGTTAGGTTAGCGTTTTAGGAGAAACTTTAAGACGTCGATTTTTGGGTTTAAACACAAAAAATAAAAATGTTTTGTTACTAACGGCTGTAAAAGGCCTAAAACTAATTCAAAATGACAAAAGTTTTTTGGCAAAAAGCGTTAAGCCTTGTTAATCAAAAATTTCGATTTGCCAAAAAACTAAAAATATTTTTAATTGTAATTATTTAAATATACCTGATGGTCAATTACGAACATATTTACAAAGAAAAAACAATTAAAAAACAAACAGGAAGCTTGTAAATTTAAATTAAAGTTTAAGGTAGGCAACTTACAATGCACTACACGTCACGAAGACATTTTCTTTACTTCATGTTCTCCTGATACAAAATCGGAAATTTTAGAAATTATTCGTGTTAGGTTAGCGTTTTAGGAGAAACTTTAAGACGTCGATTTTTGGGTTTAAACACAAAAAATTAAAAATGTTTTGTTACTAACGGCTGTAAAAGGCCTAAAACTAATTCAAAATGACAAAAGTTTTTTGGCAAAAGCGTTAAGCCTTGTTAATCAAAAATTTCGATTTGCCAAAAACTAAAGAATATTTTTAATTGTAATTATTTAAATATACCTGATGGTCAATTACGAACATATTTACAAAGAAAAAACAATTAAAAAACAAACAGGAAGCTTGTAAATTTAAATTAAAGTTTAAGGTAGGCAACTTACAATGCACTACACGTCACGAAGACATTTTCTTTACTTCATGTTCTCCTGATACAAAATCGGAAATTTTAGAAATTATTCGTGTTAGGTTAGCGTTTTACGAGAAACTTTAAGACGTCGATTTTTGGGTTTAAACACAAAAAATTAAAAATGTTTTGTTACTAACGGCTGTAAAAGGCCTAAAACTAATTCAAAATGACAAAAGTTTTTTGGCAAAAAGCGTTAAGCCTTGTTAATCAAAAATTTCGATTTGCCAAAAACTAAAAATATTTTTAATTGTAATTATTTAAATATACCTGATGGTCAATTACGAACATATTTACAAAGAAAAAACAATTAAAAACAAACAGGAAGCTTGTAAATTTAAATTAAAGTTTAAGGTAGGCAACTTACAATGCACTACACGTCACGAAGACATCTTCTTTACTTCATGTTCTCCTGATACAAAATCGGAAATTTTAGAAATTATTCGTGTTAGGTTAGCGTTTTAGGAGAAACTTTAAGACGTCGATTTTTGGGTTTAGACAGAAAAAATTAAAATGTTTTGTTACTAACGGCTGTAAAAGGCCTAAAACTAATTCAAAATGACAAAAGTTTTTTTGGCAAAAGCGTTAAGCCTTGTTAATCAAAAATTTCGATTTGCCAAAAACTAAAAAATATTTTTAATTGTAATTATTTAAATATACCTGATGGTCAATTACGAACATATTTACAAAGAAAAAACAATTAAAAAACAAACAGGAAGCTTGTAAATTTAAATTAAAGTTTAAGGTAGGCAACTTACAATGCACTACACGTCACGAAGACATTTTCTTTACTTCATGTTCTCCTGATACAAAATCGGAAATTTTAGAAATTATTCGTGTTAGGTTAGCGTTTTAGGAGAAACTTTAAGACGTCGATTTTTGGGTTTAAACACAAAAAATTAAAAATGTTTTGTTACTAACGGCTGTAAAAGGCCTAAAACTAATTCAAAATGACAAAAGTTTTTGGCAAAAGCGTTAAGCCTTGTTAATCAAAAATTTCGATTTGCCAAAAACTAAAAATATTTTTAATTGTAATTATTTAAATATACCTGATGGTCAATTACGAACATATTTACAAAGAAAAAACAATTAAAAACAAACAGGAAGCTTGTAAATTTAAATTAAAGTTTAAGGTAGGCAACTTACAATGCACTACACGTCACGAAGACATCTTCTTTACTTCATGTTCTCCTGATACAAAATCGGAAATTTTAGAAATTATTCGTGTTAGGTTAGCGTTTTAGGAGAAACTTTAAGACGTCGATTTTTGGGTTTAAACACAAAAAATAAAAATGTTTTGTTACTAACGGCTGTAAAAGGCCTAAAACTAATTCAAAATGACAAAAGTTTTTTGGCAAAAAGCGTTAAGCCTTGTTAATCAAAAATTTCGATTTGCCAAAAACTAAAAAATATTTTTAATTGTAATTATTTAAATATACCTGATGGTCAATTACGAACATATTTACAAAGAAAAACAATTAAAAACAAACAGGAAGCTTGTAAATTTAAATTAAAGTTTAAGGTAGGCAACTTACAATGCACTACACGTCACGAAGACATCTTCTTTACTTCATGTTCTCCTGATACAAAATCGGAAATTTTAGAAATTATTCGTGTTAGGTTAGCGTTTTACGAGAAACTTTAAGACGTCGATTTTTGGGTTTAAACACAAAAAATAAAAATGTTTTGTTACTAACGGCTGTAAAAGGCCTAAAACTAATTCAAAATGACAAAAGTTTTTTGGCAAAAGCGTTAAGCCTTGTTAATCAAAAATTTCGATTTGCCAAAAACTAAAAATATTTTTAATTGTAATTATTTAAATATACCTGATGGTCAATTACGAACATATTTACAAAGAAAAACAATTAAAAAACAAACAGGAAGCTTGTAAATTTAAATTAAAGTTTAAGGTAGGCAACTTACAATGCACTACACGTCACGAAGACATCTTCTTTACTTCATGTTCTCCTGATACAAAATCGGAAATTTTAGAAATTATTCGTGTTAGGTTAGCGTTTTACGAGAAACTTTAAGACGTCGATTTTTGGGTTTAAACACAAAAAATTAAAAATGTTTTGTTACTAACGGCTGTAAAAGGCCTAAAACTAATTCAAAATGACAAAAGTTTTTTTGGCAAAAAGCGTTAAGCCTTGTTAATCAAAAATTTCGATTTGCCAAAAAACTAAAAAAATATTTTTAATTGTAATTATTTAAATATACCTGATGGTCAATTACGAACATATTTACAAAGAAAAAACAATTAAAAAACAAACAGGAAGCTTGTAAATTTAAATTAAAGTTTAAGGTAGGCAACTTACAATGCACTACACGTCACGAAGACATCTTCTTTACTTCATGTTCTCCTGATACAAAATCGGAAATTTTAGAAATTATTCGTGTTAGGTTAGCGTTTTAGGAGAAACTTTAAGACGTCGATTTTTGGGTTTAAACACAAAAATTAAAAATGTTTTGTTACTAACGGCTGTAAAAGGCCTAAAACTAATTCAAAATGACAAAAGTTTTTTTGGCAAAAGCGTTAAGCCTTGTTAATCAAAAATTTCGATTTGCCAAAAACTAAAAATATTTTTAATTGTAATTATTTAAATATACCTGATGGTCAATTACGAACATATTTACAAAGAAAAAACAATTAAAAACAAACAGGAAGCTTGTAAATTTAAATTAAAGTTTAAGGTAGGCAACTTACAATGCACTACACGTCACGAAGACATCTTCTTTACTTCATGTTCTCCTGATACAAAATCGGAAATTTTAGAAATTATTCGTGTTAGGTTAGCGTTTTAGGAGAAACTTTAAGACGTCGATTTTTGGGTTTAAACACAAAAAATTAAAAATGTTTTGTTACTAACGGCTGTAAAAGGCCTAAAACTAATTCAAAATGACAAAAGTTTTTTTGGAAAAAGCGTTAAGCCTTGTTAATCAAAAATTTCGATTTGCCAAAAACTAAAAATATTTTTAATTGTAATTATTTAAATATACCTGATGGTCAATTACGAACATATTTACAAAGAAAAAACAATTAAAAACAAACAGGAAGCTTGTAAATTTAAATTAAAGTTTAAGGTAGGCAACTTACAATGCACTACACGTCACGAAGACATCTTCTTTACTTCATGTTCTCCTGATACAAAATCGGAAATTTTAGAAATTATTCGTGTTAGGTTAGCGTTTTAGGAGAAACTTTAAGACGTCGATTTTTGGGTTTAAACACAAAAAATTAAAAATGTTTTGTTACTAACGGCTGTAAAAGGCCTAAAACTAATTCAAAATGACAAAAGTTTTTGGCAAAAGCGTTAAGCCTTGTTAATCAAAAATTTCGATTTGCCAAAAACTAAAAAATATTTTTAATTGTAATTATTTAAATATACCTGATGGTCAATTACGAACATATTTACAAAGAAAAACAATTAAAAAACAAACAGGAAGCTTGTAAATTTAAATTAAAGTTTAAGGTAGGCAACTTACAATGCACTACACGTCACGAAGACATTTTCTTTACTTCATGTTCTCCTGATACAAAATCGGAAATTTTAGAAATTATTCGTGTTAGGTTAGCGTTTTAGGAGAAACTTTAAGACGTCGATTTTTGGGGTTTAAACACAAAAAATTAAAAATGTTTTGTTACTAACAGCTGTAAAAGGCCTAAAACTAATTCAAAATGACAAAAGTTTTTTTGGGAAAGGACGGTAGGCCTTGTAAATCAAAAATTTCGATTTGCCAAAAAACTAAAAAAATATTTTTAATTGTAATTATTTAAATATACCTGATGGTCAATTACGAACATATTTACAAAGAAAAAACAATTAAAAAACAAACAGGAAGCTTGTAAATTTAAATTAAAGTTTAAGGTAGGCAACTTACAATGCACTACACGTCACGAAGACATCTTCTTTACTTCATGTTCTCCTGATACAAAATCGGAAATTTTAGAAATTATTCGTGTTAGGTTAGCGTTTTACGAGAAACTTTAAGACGTCGATTTTTGGGTTTAAACACAAAAAAATAAGAATGTTTTGTTACTATCGTCTGTAATAAGCCTAAAACTAATTAAAAATGACAAAAGTTTTTTTGGCAAAAAGCGTTAAGCCTTGTTAATCAAAAATTTCGATTTGCCAAAAACTAAAAAAATATTTTTAATTGTAATTATTTAAATATACCTGATGGTCAATTACGAACATATTTACAAAGAAAAACAATTAAAAACAAACAGGAAGCTTGTAAATTTAAATTAAAGTTTAAGGTAGGCAACTTACAATGCACTACACGTCACGAAGACATCTTCTTTACTTCATGTTCTCCTGATACAAAATCGGAAATTTTAGAAATTATTCGTGTTAGGTTAGCGTTTTAGGAGAAACTTTAAGACGTCGATTTTTGGGTTTAAACACAAAAAATAAAAATGTTTTGTTACTAACGGCTGTAAAAGGCCTAAAACTAATTCAAAATGACAAAAGTTTATTTGGCAAAAAGCGTTAAGCCTTGTTAATCAAAAATTTCGATTTGCCAAAAACTAAAAATATTTTTAATTGTAATTATTTAAATATACCTGATGGTCAATTACGAACATATTTACAAAGAAAAACAATTAAAAACAAACAGGAAGCTTGTAAATTTAAATTAAAGTTTAAGGTAGGCAACTTACAATGCACTACACGTCACGAAGACATCTTCTTTACTTCATGTTCTCCTGATACAAAATCGGAAATTTTAGAAATTATTCGTGTTAGGTTAGCGTTTTAGGAGAAACTTTAAGACGTCGATTTTTGGGTTTAAACACAAAAAATTATGAATGTTTTGTTACTAACGGCTGTAAAAGGCCTAAAACTAATTCAAAATGACAAAAGTTTATTTGGCAAAAGCGTTAAGCCTTGTTAATCAAAAATTTCGATTTGCCAAAAACTAAAAAATATTTTTAATTGTAATTATTTAAATATACCTGATGGTCAATTACGAACATATTTACAAAGAAAAAACAATTAAAAAACAAACAGGAAGCTTGTAAATTTAAATTAAAGTTTAAGGTAGGCAACTTACAATGCACTACACGTCACGAAGACATTTTCTTTACTTCATGTTCTCCTGATACAAAATCGGAAATTTTAGAAATTATTCGTGTTAGGTTAGCGTTTTAGGAGAAACTTTAAGACGTCGATTTTTGGGGTTTAAACACAGAAAATTAAGAATATTTTAATAGTAATCGTTGTAAAAGGCCTAAAACTAATTCAAAATGACAAAACTTTTTTGGCAAAAAGCGTTTAGCCTTGTTAATCAAAAATTTCGAATTGTCAAAAAACTAAAACAAATTGTTTAATTGTAATCATTTAAATATACCCGATGGTCAATTACGAACATTATTACAAAGAAAAAACAATTTAAAAACAAACAGGAAGCTTGTAAATTAAAATTAAAGTTTAACGTAGGCAACTTACAATGCACTACACGTCACGAAGACATTTTCTTTACTTCATGTTCTCCTGATACAAAATAGGAAATTTTAGAAATTATTCGTGTTAGGTTAGCGTTTTACGAGAAACTTTAAGACGTCGATTTTTGGGTTTAAACACAAAAAATTAAGAATATTTTAATAGTAACGGCTGTAAAAGGCCTAAAACTAATTCAAAATAATAAAACTTTTTGGCAAAAGCGTTAAGCCTTGTTAATCAAAAATTTCGATTTGTCAAAAAACTAAAAAAATATTTTTAATTGTAATTATTTAAATATACCTGATGGTCAATTACGAACATATTTAAAAAGAAAAAACAATTAAAAAACAAACAGGAAGCTTGTAAATTGAAATTGAAGTTTAAGGTAGGCAACTTACAATGCACTACACGTCACGAAGACATCTTCTTTACTTCATGTTCTCCTGATACAAAATCGGAAATTTTAGAAATTATTCGTGTTAGGTGAGCGTTTTAGGAGAAACTTTAAGACGTCGATTTTTCGATTTAAATACAAAAAAATAAGAATGTTTTGTTACTAACGTCTGTAAAAGGCCTAAAACTAATTCAAAATGATAAAACTTTTTTTGGCAAAAAGCGTTAATCATAAGAAGCTGGCAATTTAATATCAAAATTTAAGGTAAGCAACTTACAAAGCAAACGTTAAAATACCTTGTTCTTATCTGAATTCTTAATGTTAAGTAAACTGGAGTTTTAGAAGAAATTTTATGTTTATTTTTTAGTTTTAAACACAAAAATTTGTTAATGTTTTGATATAACGCCTTTAAACTGTTCAAAACCAATTGAAAGTAAAAATAGTTATTGATCAGTTTATTAAATTTGGATTTACCTTAAAAAAAAAATTAAAAACTTTCAAAATATTTAATTCAAAGTAGCATTATTTACATTACACAACGAATACCATTTTTATAATAAAATATTCCTGACAACAATGAAAAATTAAATATTAATTTTCCATAATATAAAACTAATTTTCTACAGCTAAACAATTACTTTAATATTCTTTCTAATTATTTTACAACTTATATACTTTACAATCGGATGTGAAAAAATATTACATAGTTTGTGGCGTAACTAATTCGATCGTACCCCAAGCAGTCTTTAGGTAGCGAATTTGTATGTAGTTCAATTTATAAAAAACAAAATTGTCCACAATTTCAAAGAAATCAATTGTAACAATTAAATACAACAAATTTTTATTAAATTACTTCGTTTAAATACCACATTAAAGAGATAATGAACAAAGATAAAACTATCGATTACAATATTATGCAAATGTCCTAATATACAATAAATTAAGGCTTTTTCACAAACTAAGTCTCATCGAGTAATCGAAAGACTTCGTTCTCTTCTAATGTCTCCTGAACCCTGATGTTCTCCTAGCCTTTGATGGGTGGAAATTTTGTCGAAAAATGGATGTGTCAGTGCTTCTCGCAAAGTTATTCTTTGAGACGGTTCATAATCTAACATTCTTAGAATTAAATTAAACAGATGCATGTGATCGGCATCGTCACTTTGCCTGTATCTCTGTAATGGAATGTCGGTGTTAAAGATGTCGTTATACTTATTTCCTAGTAAGTCTGAACACAATACAAAATAAACACTTACCATCAAAGGTTTACAATTCACTTTTACATAACGGCCCGCTGAACTTTTTTCGTCCCAATCCAATTTCCCACGATGAAAGTATTTTGTTTTCGTTTTTCTAGCCATTCTGAAAACATTAGAAAAGTGGCAATAATACTCGTAATTCTTGTAGAAACTTACCTAGAGGGTATTTCACCTAGTATTCGCTGCATCATAGCTAAATGTTCTCGGTTATCGTGAGTTTGAAACAACGTGATTCCAAGGTACAGTTCAAATAAAATACATCCTATAGACCATACGTCACAAGGTTGTGCCCATCCTAACTCTGTAATGTTCATATGTTTATTGACGAACGTAAAAAAAAATACCAACAATTACCTAATATCACTTCAGGTGCTCTATAATGCCTAGTTGAGACGATAGTGCTATGATGTTCGTGATCAAACGTAGCGCTACCAAAATCGATTAATTTTACATCAGTCCTTTTGACTCTTTTCACTTCTCTTAGCTAAAAACAAAAACAATCAACTGCAACGCAACACGTGCGCACGCAAAAACCAACCTTTTTATTGCTATAAATTGTGTCATAATCTGCATCTACAAATAGAATATTTTCTGGTTTTAAATCGGTGTGAGTCAATTTATTTTCGTGGAGGAATTTCACCGAATAACATAGTTGATATGCTATGTGTCGGACTTGATCCAAAGGATACGGATAATAATTGTTGTCTTTCTGCAAAGGAAACAAAGAAATATTTTTAGAATCTATAATTCGTCGTAACGTGCAATATAGTTCAAGGACAAATGTTATTTTTGGACTGCAACACTTACCAAAAAATCGAAAACGCTAAGGCCTAACATTTCAAAAGCGATGCACATGTGCCCGTGGTAATCGAACCAATCCAACATTCGCACACAAAGACTGCAAATAAAAACGTGCCTTAATTTTCTATATTTTACAACGTTCGGACTAATAATTTCTATTTACTTTATTTGTATTTTTACTTTGAAACGAGATGATGAGATACTTTTATATATAGAATGTGGCGTGCGTTGGTATGAATGGGTTGCTAAAAATTTTGATGAGAGCATTTTGTGCTATTTATTGATTTCCAAACTTTTTCGTTTACATATTTTTATAAATATTTAAGTGCACTAACATTTCATATAAAGTAAACTATTATTTTATATTCAGTTTCTCGAAAACATTACAATTTTTATAAAATATCTGCGATACATTAGTGGAACGCGTTCAAAATAATTGTACAAATTTTTAACGAACAAGTATCAAGACCGCAAACGTTTCGCTGGATTAAAAAAAAACAAATTTTTGGTAGCCGTTACATAAAGAATTCTCTAAGCTCATCTTCTTTGGTGTGAAAACATGATATAAAGATCATTTAAACGATTATCCTTCTTGTACCAACACCCTAGTTGTTTCGAACTTCATAAATCCTAACAATTTTCACAAATTTTTAATCTTAGCTAGGGTTGGGTGGTCGTATCGACATATCAATACGTTCAGCGTGCGACATAGCGATACAAAAAATTCGGGTCGATTATCGATAATAGGATACTACGGTACCTGTCAATACTACGATAGGTAGATATCGATACTGTGATAGTGCAATACATATGGATACTATGATACTACGATACTGCTATTACGAATCAACACTTTGATACTACAATTACGTGTCGATACAGTAATACTGCGATACGTATAGATTTTGTAATATAGTGATACGTATCGATACTGTGAGACTACGATACTGCTAATACGAATCGTTACTATGATACTACAATTACGTATCGATACGGTAATATTGCCAGCGTACCGATATTGTAATACTGCCATTACACATCGATACTGTGATACGTTTCAATAATGTAGTACTGTGATACTGCGATAGGTATGGATATTATAACACATCGATACGTATCGATACTGTAATACTGCAACACATATCAATACTGCAATGCTATGATACATATCAATACTGTGAAACTGCGTTACGTATCGATACTGTGATACGTATTGATACTGTAATACTACGATACGTATCAAAACAGACAGTGTGAGAAACCGATAAAATGAAGCAAAAATAACAAAAAAAACTATCAGATGAAGGAAACGGGGGCCACGGGTTAATCCACTAGCATAAAACCACCATATTCTGTAGGTCTTTAAGTCTTCTTTAGATATGACCGGGACAGGAAATCGCGAACGCGACAAACTACCGAAAAGAGTCCAGTTTGTAAACGGCGGATACAAATTTTCATAGGCAAATCTCCACATTTTTCCATCTGAAAAAGTGTGGCAACGTACCTCAAACCGTGCTATAATCTCAGAAGCTGCTGATCTGTGAACTGTCATAAATCGCGAGTAAAATCTAGTTCTTATAGATACCGTAATACTACGATACTGCTATTACGAATCGATACAGTAATACTACAATATGTATCGATATTGTAATACTGTGATATATTTTAATACTATGATCCTTATGCATACTGTAACACAGCGATGCGCATCAATATTGTGATAGCATGGATTCTGTAATACATATCGGTACAGTAATTCTGCGATACGTATCGATACATTAAAACTGTGATACATATATCAATACTGTAATACATATCGATACTATAATACGTATCGATATTGTAATACTACGACACGTATTGAATTAAACAGGCAGTGTGAGAACCTAATGAAATGAAGCAAAGTGAAAAAAAATTATCTGTGAGCGAGACGGAGTTCAGAAGTTAATGTACTAGTATAGAACCACCACATTTTGCAAGTCTTCTTTCGATACGACGGAGGCAAGAAATCGCGAACGCAACCAACTACTGGAAAGAGTCCAGTTTGTAAACTGTGGATGCAAATTTTCAAACGCGAAATCTCCACTTTGAAACTTTCCTATCGAAAAATGTGTGGCAATGTAGTTCAGATCGTGTCATAATCTCAGAAGCTGCTGAACTGTGAACCGCCATAAATCGCGAGTAAAATCTAGTGCGTATAGATACCGTGATACTACGCAACTGCTATTACGAATCGATACAGTAATACTGCAATATGTATCGATATTGTAATACTGTGATATATATCGATACTATGATACGTATCACTATGTAATACTGTGATATATTTTAATACTATGATCCTTATGGATACTGTAACACAGCGATGCGCATCAATATTGTGATAGCATGGATTCTGTAATACATATCGATACTGTGATACATATCAGTACAGTAATTCTGCGATACGTATCGATATTGTAATACTACGATAGGTATTGAAACAAACAGGCAGGGTGACAACCTAATGAAATGAAGTAAAGAAAAAAAAATTATCAGTGAGTGAGACGGAGTTCAGAAGTTAATGTACTAGTATAGAACCACCACATTGTGCAAGACTTCTTTCGATACGACCGAGGCAGGAAATTGCGAATGCATCCAACTACTGGAAAGAGTCCAGTTTGTAAACTGCGGATGCAAATTTTCAAAGGTAAAATTTCCACTTTGAAACTTTCCTATCGAAAAATGTGTGGCAATGTAGTTCAAACCGTGTCATAATCTCAGAAGCTGCTGAACTATGATCCACCATAAAATGCGAGCAAAATCTAGTACCCGTTTTTTTTATTTTGTTGATTACGTATAGATTTGGTAATACAGCGATAGGTATCGACACTGTAAATACTAGAATACGTATAGATACTGTGATACATATCCCTTCTGTGACATATATCAATAATGTAATACTGTGATACGTATGGATATTGTCACACAGCGATACGTATCAATACTGTGATAGTATGAATTCTGGAATACGTATCGACACTGTAATACTGCGGTACATATCGATATTGTAATACTACGAAACGAACTGGAAGTTCCACTTTTGCTTTAAAATGTATAGTCTAGAAAAAATTTTACATTTATCGGAAAACTCTCAACCAATCAAAGCCAGCACACTCAGTGGAGGTGAATCTCAATTTTTTTACCTTTCCTTGCCTAATATGGTTGTGCGCCCAATTGTATTATTGTAAGCTTTGCGAAGGTGAGCTTCTGCCATGAAAATATTTGTGTCGAATCAAGTTAGATGCCTTAAGATTTTTGTTGCTTGCTATGTGTTTCTTATCGTATATTGTTTATAAAAAACAAAGTTTAGATTTGAGAAAGTAAATAACTAGACAATGACAGGCCACTTGGAAAAGCTTTACCCAGGTAAGGGAACTTTAGTTGCTTATTAAAACTTAATGCAAAATTAAATTGATTTGTCCTTTTACTCACATTACCTTTCAAAGTTTAAATCCTTGCCACAGAATGTCAAAATTTTGCAAGTACGTTATACTGTCGATACTGTGATTACGAATCGATGTTGTGATACTATAATTACGTATCGATATTGTAATACACTGCGATACATATCGATACTGCGATACGTGTCAATGTTGTAATACTCCAATACGTATCGATACTGTGATACTACGATAAGTTTCGATATTGCTATACGTGTCAATACTAATACTGCGGTACGTATCTATACTGTGATACTATGATATGTATCGATACTGTGATACAGTATCACTGTAATACTGCGATATGTATCCATACGAATCGATATTAAATACACAAAAAGCTGTATCGTCCACCCCTAGCGCCTTCAACACCTTCGTTCTTACCACATTTTTTTGAAAGTTTCTGTCAAACTGAAATGATCGCCAGAAGTATCGATCAGCAAATTGCATCCACCTTAAGGAGGTATCTTTGCTGCCAAAAACCGCTTCTACACTCTGTTGAGTAAGAGCGTGTACAGTATAACTCGCAATCAACAAGTGAGTTTAACCTAAACCTTCCTGTAATTGGTAGGAGGGAACCGTTGCCTTTGGCGCTTTGAGGCAATGTTTCTGTGCACGCACCCGAAAGAACCACAAATATCGTACGCAGCGGCGGTTAAGTATCATTAAGAAGCTGAGAATCGAGAAGTGGGTGCAAAACTTTAAAGTATCTAAACACATTAATGACCTTCGAGATCATGGTTTAAAAGAGAAATTGGTCAACAAAGACGAAAGTAATCGTGGCATTGATTTGGAATGGAGAAGTACATTAAAGAAGCCACTATTGTCCGAAACACTCATCACCAAACTTGCTTGAACTCAGGAAAACAATCAGGCGTAGTTTTTTCCGACAAAGTTTCTCTTTGGGGCTTTGTGATCATACCATGAGCTGGGTGTTCGTTACAAAACAAGTTCGTCCAATTAAGTAGCATCTTTGGACCGCATCTCAAAAAAAGTATAGGCGTGTTGCTCATCTTTTGCCACAACTTGAATACTACAAAGATGATCGAAATTTATAAAAAAGCTTGATTACCGACTACGAAACGTCAAATCATCACAAAAAACGAGGACTGAATCTCGCAAAAAGGCAATAATCCAAACACCGTGAACTCTGCACTGACTGTAATCGAGAAAATTACATCGTCGTGTTAGATGGACCAGATCCTAATCCACTTGAGAACGTCTGAACCTATATCAAGCAAAAGCTTAGAGGAAAACGTGTTTTAAGCAGCTCTCCTGAAAAATTCGACGCGTTTAGAGCGCTACCTTTCGAATACGCCGAAACTTTGAACCCAATACTAATCTGATTGTGCATTGTTTCCGAACAATTTTTTTTTCAATGAATGTACACTTTTGCAGCAGATGCGTAAATTAAACGCTCCCGAGGACATAGTGACGAACTGACAGATTTTACGGATAGGATCTTCAAATACGACTACAGAGCAAGTCTGGTAACAGTAACAGTATGAATTATAAATTCCGATGGCGTATATTACAGCTGGTGTGGTTCATAGTCAATTTGCGTCTCGAACTGGCAAAATGTGCACTTTTCTGATGAATTCGGCACCCTTCACGTGGATGTCATCTTGAACGTTTGTTGAAGTTTGCCTGCTCATTTATTTCAAGTTTAAGAGTAAAGAGACACGAACCACAACCAATTCCAACGACTTATAGTATCAATACTGTGATAATACGATACTGCGATTACGAATCGATACTGTGATACTATCATTGCGTAACGATACAGTAATACTGCGATACGTATCGATAATGTAATAGGGTTATACTTATCAATATTGTGATACTGCAATACGTATGCATATTGTAATATTGCGATACGTATCAATATTGTGATACTACGATATGATTCAATACTGCGATACCTATCAATACTGTAATACTGAAGTCTCTATACTGGTTTGACAAAAATGCTGTAAAATACCAGTCTACAGCACAAACAGCTTCTAGAGTGTCCAAAAAACGTTAAACACCGAGATAGTGTACTTTAAAGTATTAGCAATTCTACGCACTTTCGTACACCGATTTTCCAAAATCACATTGTGCACTTTTCTGATGAATTTAGGAGTGCTTACACTTTCAGACATTCTTTACATAGACGTCATCTTGAATCTTTGTTGAAATTTGGTTGCTCATTTATTCAACGTGTAGGAGCAAAGAGTATCCATAAACATTACAACTCTTGAATAAATTTCGGTCAACGTTAAACGAAGAGTTTACTGCACTATTTTTTCCACTTACTTACTGTGATCTTACGATACTGCGATTACGAATCGATGCTGTGATATTATCATTACGTATTGATAATGCAATACGGTTATACGTATCAATACTGTGATATTGTAATACTGCGATACGTATCGATATGATACTACGATATGCATGGATACTGCGATACGTATCAAAGATTACAATTCACAAATAAGTTTCGGTCAACGTTAAACGAAGAGTTTTAAGACTGCATTAGTTGTGTTATTTCCAACAACACACGTACCACAACCTATTTAAACGATCGTTTACAGTCAACTGCTGGTTAAAATGGTTTGAACTTTTATATCGTCCACAAACATTTTACAAAAATGCATCGGGGTAGTGCTCCCATCTATAAGCGAAGTCAGAAACTTTGGAATGAATTGCACACCTGGTTGACGCAGGGATGTTTATCGCTACTACAAAGATATTGGATCGCTAACTCGTATACTAACAGACATAGTCAACTACATCGTCAAAGTTAATAATTCTTTATGTAACCGGACTAGTGACAACTATCATCTAAGTACGTATATATAGTTTTCTTTAAAGTACTTTGTAAGATATCCACTAGATTGTAACCATTATTGTCGTTAACCAATCACATAATATTTTGCCTACCTAACAAATGGCGGATTTTTTTGTTGTATACAAAAATTATTTCACCCAACGCTTCACTTAGGTTTTTAAGTTTATAGTAAAAGCTGACGCATAAATCTCTGTGAGAAAAAACCCTAAACCCAAACATGGGAAATTATTTTTAAGGTTCAATTTTGTTCAAATTCTGTTGAATAAATCGCCGAGAAAAGTTTAAAACAAAAATCTGAACAAAAAGCATCTCAACTCGTTCCCGCAATATAAACTAATAATTCTAAAACAAATAAAACGATACTTACAACGTACAGTCGTGATCTTTTTCTCCGATCTTTTCAAGAACGTTGATTTCAAGTTTCGCGGCTTCTCTGTACTTTTCCACGTTTTTAATAATTTTCAAAGCCATGTTATGATCCCTGTAAGCAAAACATCGAAATTACAAACGGCCAAAACGTTCCCTAGAAATTTCTTACATTTCAATATCCTTCACTTTAACGACTTTACCAAAAGTGCCCTCACCGAGAGTGCCCAAAATTTTATCTGAAATAATAACAACTCAAATTAAATTGGTTTAATGGAAAAGTGCTTGGTGAGAAACGAAAAGAAAAATGATAATAAACATGAGGGTATGTGGGGGAAATAAATTTTCTTTTTCAAATATAAAAACCGTGATATCGCTTCTCAAAAAGCACGGAATTTTATAATTTCGCCTAAGTAAGTCTATCAATTTAGCATGCAAAATATACTTAGGCTAGAGGAATTCTCTCTGTATTTTATTTTTATTCTGATTATGATTAATAGCGAGAAAAACTTATACCTAAATTTGTGTGATGCTTTCATTGCAAGAACTAGAAATAATTGAATAATAATTTTAAAATGATAAAATACTAACTAAAGATTGCCCCGACAATGAAAGCTTATTAATTTAGATATTGGGCTTTAAGCCCCGCTGTAAGAAGAATTGTTTTACAAATATTGGAGGGGATATGTATGTTTTTGGGATATTTGAGAGTTTGACTTATCCAAACTGCTAAGTGTAACAAAGTGTGGTATTCACGAACATCGGTCTTGAAGAATGTCTCCCGATCGGTAAATGAGATGGCCTTCTTCGTCGTCTTCCACCGAGGGCGCACGCGAGCTCTGCTATCACACATCCCGATACAGCACAGCACGGCACGGCACGGCAAGGCACAGCACGGCAGAGGACAGGATACCATGGAACAGAGCAGTCCGCCACACCACCAAATGTTGCAGTCAGGGTAGTTCCGAGATCAATGGCGCCAACACAATGGAGTTGTGGCCCAATAAGCAGACAGAGGAAAGGGCAAACGGATTGCCAAATCAACAACGATTCTCTTTAACGGTACAGAAAATGCACCAGAACATAGTAACAGATGAAGGTATATGTGGGAGCAAAAGGAACGTGATGGGTCACGTACCAGGGCTCTTTATTAACTTTTACCATCAACATTTCTATATACCTTCTACTGCTTCTGTGCACTATTGTTTATAAAGCAACTTAACACTAATGTTAAGTGTGATAGTTAACTTGGTGTAACACATGTTAAAGCTGAATAACAAAAACCGGGTGAGTCAACATTGACGTTTAAAAAAAACTTCATTTTGACTCTTAATAGAAGTCGCACAACTTTTCGACAACTTTTGATTAAAACGATAAACAAACACAGACTTTTATTAAAAGGAAGATGAAGTTCATATGATAACTCACCCGGTTGTAATTTGGTCAAACATTCGTACATGAAAATAGTGATTTGGAAAATTTTTCTTTGTTTGCGCGAGAGCAAAAGATCGGACTGAAGAGATTAAAGTGACAATGCACTTACACAATGTTTAAAGTGGTGACGATGGCTCGTGTTAAGTCGAAAGCGACACTCAGGTTAGTGTGACGAAACCGGGATAACCACACACGGCCTTTACTTACAGCCGGTGCCAATCTTGATTGATATTTCTGCGCAATGGTCGATGCCGCGCTTGAAATAGGTTGAATTCCGGTACCGGTACGATTATAAACCTCGTCCAAAGCTGAGTATTTCATAATTAAACTTTGTATTTCTTTCCGTTTTGCCTCTCGTTCGGTGACACCATCGGGTAGCGTGGGAGTTGGGGTGGCGTCGTCGTCGTTATTAGCAGAAGAGGAAGCGGCGGCGGATGTTGAAGGTTTGTGATAAGCGATAGTCGTTGGAGGTGAATTTGAAACAAATCCATCATCGACTAAGGGTATTTCTACTGGACAAAGTTTTAGATTAAGATTAGATGAAGTTCGTCTATCGGAAACTTCACTTTTTCCAGATCGACGTGGTTTCGACGACCTCCGAGGCCTTAATTCGGAATGATTAGACGACTTATGACGCACCCTTAAAGATGAATCTCGATCTAAATACGAATACGGCGGCTCCGGATACTGCGCACGGTACTGAGAAAACTTGTTTTCGCTTTTGTACGGAGTTTTTTCCCTGTGGACGTTCGTAACGTAAGGATACGCTTTTTCTGATAACAAAACGTTGGCGGTCGTTGCACTTTTAGTTAACGTTCTTCCGATCGATGGTTCGATCGTACGTTCCGTATCTTTCTTTTTCCCATAAATTTTGTCTAAAACGCTCGCGTATTTTTCGTCGAATAATCTACTGCGCGTTGGATTTATATTTGGCAAATTAAAATTGTTGCTTTTGGCGTTAGACGTGATACTGTTATTAATTCGTTCGATAGTCGCAGACGGTCCTCGTACTTTGGTTGCGAGTCTTTGTAATAAATTCGAACACGAATCTGTTAACATTTGAGTTACACTTGTCGAAGATCGAGCGTATCGGTTTCGGCGTGTTGTCATTGGGGTAAGAGTCGAGGAGCTGGTGTCCGTCGAAGTGCCGCTTCCCGACATTCGCCTGGGTGTACGTGGTGTCCACGGAGATTTTGTGTGCCATTGTTGCGAAGCAGACGTTTGACGACGATCGTCGTCATCGTAAGCCGCTCGTAAACGCGAATACGACGATAATGCCGAAGAAGCAAACATTTCATCTTTTTTTTCACGAACTACGCACTAACGTAAAAACATCGCTACGTTCCGAGATACATCGAATACTGAAAGTATAATAAAAGAGCGACTAGTTAACAGCCCTGCCAAATACCGCCAAACTAAAAATATCAGACGCAAAGAGCTCACGCGCTGTACGATTCCGATCGTACTTAAACGTTATTACGTAAACGTTAAAGGTAAGCAGAGAAGGAAAAGTAAGGCAAATCTATTTCGATAACTTGGACGTAGATCGGTTAAATAAAAATAACGGAGACAAATTTGAATGTGCGGTGAGTGGGATGTGCAAAATCGCATTCGGGCAAATACCGTTCCTAAACAAAAACAAAATTGACTAACCTTAAGGAGAAGGATAAAAAACTTCTTTAGGCGCGACAACACCGCGTACGTACGCTTCTTGGGCGCATCTCGTGTCATAGCTGGTAATTAACAAACACTTCTTCATAGCGTAATAGACTTCAACCTCGTCATTTTGTTTCTGACGATAAAAGCGTAGATAAAAATTAACACTGTATGAACTTAATATAAGATACCATTCGGCTATTTTTAGAATAAGTCATCACATGTACGCCACTTAATCCATATTTATTTACTCGATTAAATTCCACCGAAATGGCATTGAGTAAAGACAACGGCATATAGAACACTGAGATTACATACATGTAGACGAAGTTGCAAAACCGTGAAGCTAATAATACTCGCGGAATGCGGATGAAAAAAAAAGTTCTTAGTTTACATACTGTTAGCTGAAAACACTCATGCAACAGGTAACTAACAAAGCACCTTCGAAGAGGTGGCTTCAAACATAATTACTCCGCGAAGAAGCTTCCAGTAGCCACCAAGAACGTATTTCTAACTGCTGAGGCTTTAGAGAGAGAGACATTGACCAAACGGTCATTCTTCTTAATTTATCGAAACGATCACTTGATTTGATTTAATTTATTTAACAATCGCTCGCCAACGCAAGAGAAACAGTACTGATCTCGCTTCATGTTTTAAAATAGATCCCACCGCAGCAAAAATAAATTCGACAAATAAACAACGCGTTTGTCATTAAAAAGAGAGATTACTCAAAAACTCGACGATTCATCGGCTCCAACGTACTAATTATAGCAGAGAAAAATATTCCAAAATGTTACTTCGTTTAACAGATATGCACTCAATCTTAACCGCGCATCGTAATTTAATCTTAAAAATTTCAATAAAACAAACGAAGATTGAGGCCATATCGAACAGTGCACAGAAACCTGAAGGTATACATATTAAAATGGTACTAGTTCATAGCCCTCAATAATTGAGTATATTAAAAATCAAATAAAGGAATGACAGTAGTAAATAAAATATCATACCACAACCGGAAGTCTTATATGTAGGGGAGAACCTATTTGGGAAGGGATGACACTGACCTGGTCCGTGGAATAAGATCTCCGACTATGTTTTCTTCTCGACAAAGACCTATCGTGACGGTGTCTATGTCGCCGTCTTGAACCGGGGGATCTCTTCTTGCTTCTTTTGTATCTTCTCTCGTTACTACTCCCCCGATCATAAATACGAGATCTATGTGTCTTGTCGCTGCTGCAAAAATTCACATACATTTCCAAATGTTAAAAAAACGAAAAATTTAACTATCTCGGTACCAAAACAGAAGGTATCACCCAAAAAAAGCCATTAGTTAAAATATTTATTTCTAAAAATTAAAATACACAAAATCTAATTATTAAGACACGGAAGATCGACATTATACTCTTCGCTAAAATTCTTATGAACAAACCAACAATATTTTTTTAACGCCGGCTCACCTTCGGGACAACGCGTCCACGAAGCAAATCTTTTCAGTTTTTTCACCAAACTAGTTTTAGACACGTTCACATTCAAATTTTGTTTTTCTAAAGAATTTAAGAATTCGGTGGCCAATGCCTTGCTATTCGTTGTGCTTCCGTGAACGAATTTTAAAAACGCGGGAATGAATTCGTCGTCAAGTTCCTTTCCTCGAATGAAGGAACGCCTAACGGTAAACGGAGTAGTGAATTTAGTCCTCTTCTTAATAACAACAGGACCATTTGAAATAATAGATAACGGCTTTAGAAAACTGTCTATAGCACTATCGACATTACTACCATCTTTATTGTACCAAATACATCCAATCACGCGCGGTTTAATTTTCTCAGTTTTGCTGCGCATCTCCTCCTCAAACGCTTTTTTCAAAAGCTTTAATTTAGCCTTGTGCGCTTCTGGCGAAACGTTATCTTCGTCGTTACCCTCGTCGTCGCTTAAATGTCCATGAGGAACGAAAAATTCGTTGTCCTCTTCGTATTCGTTCCCCGAATCGTTTTCTTTATCATCGTCGGAACCACGCAACGACTCCCCAGAATCGTCCTCCTCCCAGTCCTCGTCAGAATCCACGTCGTAATTAAAGTGCACGTTGTCAACCTCAAACGGTTTTCGCGGTTTAATGACTGAACTTTTTTTCCTCCAAGTACCAAAATATGCAGGGCGTCGATTTCCATCAAACTTAAAAAACTTCGCCCTGGCTTTATTTACAATTTTAACTTGTTCCTCGATACTCTCACCAGGATTTACATCTTCAACTATCACGACATCATCACTTGGATCCGTAATCGGCCACGTTTTTACACTCTTCCCAATTTTTCTCCCAGACTTCAACTCATCCAAATACGTACAACCATCTTGTTTCTTCAACGCTTCCAACATACTCAACTTCCTACAATCGTCTAAAGTAGTACGAACCCTAGGAGCTAATCTCATATCAGACTTAACCTCAAACGGCATAAACGTAGAAGTAGTTTCTTTAATCTTCTCTTCAGTCTGCGCATCCGATTTCTTAGTAAAAAAATTTACAAACGCCGCTGCTGTTTTTTCCTTCTTTTCCGCCAGCTTTTGCTTTTCCATACTTTTTTCCATCTGTTCCTTGCGTTTCTGCTCTTCCTTTTCTTCCTTCTCTTTCCGTTTCATTTCTTTTTCCTCCAGTTCCTTCTTTTTCTTCTCGTCTTTTATTTTTTGCTTTTCCTCCATTTCCTTTTGTTTTTGTTCAGTTTTTTTTTGTTTCTCGATCATCCTCTTCTCGTGTTCTTCCTGTTTAATCTTCTTTTTTTCTTCCAAAAGTTTCAACTTCTCTTCCTTAATTCTATCGCGTTCCTTTTTCTTTTCTTCGCTAAGCAATTTCTTTTGCAATTGCTTGGGCGTTACCGGTTTGTTAGGAGTTACAATTCCTGAAGTCGTTTTTATGTTAAGTGACCCATCTTTTTCGGTAGCATCGTTGACCTCGCTCGTGTTCGTTTTTTGTTCTTGTTCTACAGGAACTTCCACGACTTCGTCATCTTCTGGGCTGGAAAAACATAGGTCATGAGGAAGATTGGCATTCTTATTCCACGTGTGATCAGCCAGAGACCAAAATAAAACCATGAAACAAAATAAAAAGAACAAAAAAGATAATATTAAGTTATAAATGCCACACCTACCTGAAAAAAAATTCAGTTTTTTTTGCATGTTTGTATTTCGGTCTGAGGGGGATCTCCATCGTAACAATTTATGTTAAAACAAATAAAATACGAACAAAATTAAAACATCGTAATGCACTTCCATATTTGGAGAAAAAACTCTACATCGTGTGTTTACGTTTCGAGGGACATGTGCACGCCATTAGCGATGCATTATATAAACATATGTGTACGAGTAATTAATTTAAATATTTATAGCGGATCTACTTAAAGTAGAACATCGTCTTTAAGCGTTCTATTAAACAATACAAAGAAGGTACCTAAAGATAGTTTCATTTTTCGTTTTGAATCAAAAATTATAATTAAAGTCGAGAAAATCACATTGACATACTTGTAATGATACATGTTGCATTTTGGTATCCAACTCGCCATCGCGACATAAAGTACCGATACATCTGGAGAAGGTTCTTCAGAACATTGTATACTTAACCGCGATATTTCGTGTAAAGTTGGTAAATTACTTTTCGTGTGAGTCAACTCGTACTCCATCGAATTATAACAAATTCGAGAAGTGGCCATTTTTATGTCTCTAGCACTACGTTCGATTAACACTTTCACTGTTCGACGGCCAATAACACAAAAACGTAACGTTTAAATTGACTACAATTACCTAAATTGTGATTTCTTCTGAAAGTAATTTATTTGAATTAATTTCTAATTTATTATCTTAGCCGTTAATTTATAAGACGTAAGTAGATTTGTATACAATCTTCAAGGTAAATCTCGTAGGATGTAATTAGAACTGAAGGTGACTGTTAAACACCTTTAAGAATTGAAGATAACAAATTTTCGCGTTGCCTAAAACATTAGAACATTGTTCCGAGTGAGAGCGGCCCTGGACCTTCGAGCGTTGATTGCAAATATAACAATGATTTTTAGTTTTGTGTAAAAAAATTTCATTATCCGGATGAATAGCTTTGTAAAACACAGACATACCTCGATTTAATAAGTGATCATGTTTGTACAATACGACAGAAAAGTGTTGAGATGCCAAGCTTAATAATAAAACTATTTCTCCGATAGCCAAGAAGACTTACAGTAGACACAAACTAGAATTTAACGTTTAACATAAAAATCGTTATGGTAGAAGTTACTATGTATCAAGGTAACTAAATAGCTACAACGGCGGAGAACGCTATAAGTTGATTTTACACTAGCGTAATTCAAAACTATTTTGAATTACGCGGGTTTAAAGAAGATCTAAGTTATAGTTTACTGTATACTGACTGAACCCATTCCAATATGCGGAAGAATGCAACCATACTTAAGTCAAGCTGAAACTTGCTTCGGGTAAGACATCCTACCAAATTCAAAATATATCTACGTGAGACTAACGTAACCCTGTTAGGAGTCCTAACCATGAAAATACTCGAAAATTATATTACGACAACGACTAAAACTACACCTTATGATTTTCCACTACGAGTAAGAAACGAACTATTCGGGAAATATAGTTTTCTGCAAGGATGTTTGCCACTACAGTTAGCTAAAGAATGAATTCAATCAAAACCTGGAATTTGCTGGATAGGCAAAATATTGTTGTGATTGATTAACGACATATAGTAACAGTTACCATCTTGTGGGCATCTCCCAAACTATTATTAAAGAAAACTATTTGCCTTTTTTCATAGTAGATACCCACAAGATGGTAGTCATCACGTATGTTCCTAACACAATCACATTCGAACTAACCAACAATTTAGCCGATTTTGACTTCACTTTTTTATAAACAGCTGAATTTCAAGTTAGCGATCTAGTAGGAATAAACATCCTCAATAAAAAGTAACCAGAAAGCATTCATTATAGTTTCAACTATCAACAGAATTTAAATGCCACCAGAGGAATCTAATTTAAACGAAGAAAAAAACCTACACCTACGCTATAGCCTTTGTTTCAATATTAAACATAATTAAAGTGCCGAAGTAATATTGACAATACAATTCAAAGAATAAAATAAAGTTATACGACAAAAGATGCCATTTTACACTGTTCGAATCCTTACTATACATGAATGATTTAGTGGCAGAAAGACAATTATTGTCACGGATATTTATAAACTCTCCCGGTAATAGTAATTTGCGTAACAAGCGTCGAATGTAGTGATGGGCACAATCGAGCGATATTAACAATCGAATGAATAGTAATAGTAACTGTACAACAATCGAAAGAATCATTCGAATGATTTATTCGGATGTACCTTCTTTCAACTGTTTGTGCGTTACCGTTTGTGACTAGACGGCTAAACTGAATTCTCACATTTCTTTTAGTTGCACTTTGGACATTAGATTATGGATCATCATCACTAATGAAAAGTAAAATAAACAAATCCAAACATCCACCAACGGTAGTTCGATTGTCAAGGCCGAGAATTTCTACAATTACTTTACTTATTTTCAGCCGCTACTATTTTCATTCGATCGTCAAGACCGAGAACTTCTACAATTACTTTACTTTTTTTCATTGTTACTATTTTTTCATCGAGAGAATCGTAGCATCATTTCGAAACAATCGACGTTCGGCAACAATCGACTATTTCGAATGAATTCATTCGAATTGCGCACATCACTAGTCGAATGTATAGCACAGCATAACAAACGTTAATGCGGCCGAGCGTTACATGTGAGTGAGTTATGCCATGAAACTTTCGACGAGAGTAACGTAAATTATTTTTGCCTTTTGTAAAATTCTTTTTTGAAAAAATCTGAATCGCCAGAAATATGTTTGTAATGCATTTAATAGTAAATCTGGCAAATTTGACATTAACTTGAACATCGTTATTTTGTTAACCGAATTTCAAGATTTTTTAAACGATTTTTCTACCTGTCACATACTCGTTCTAATATAACAATTGGCTTTGAAAACTTAAGTTTCATATAGATTTTTACTTTGCTGCTCTAGAGCTGTTTTTCGCCTATAACGTAACTACACTAACGAACGAATATTAACGTTTGCGATGTTGGCTGCACAAAAAAGTTATGTACTATCAACTAAAAACAAAAAGTGAATCAAAATTCGTCCATTTGCTAAGTAGGCACAACTGTAATTGCAATAGCATAGCAATATTTTGCCAACCCAAATGGCCGATTTTGGCTTCACTTTTAATTCATTAGTTTTAGCTATCCAGCATGTCTCGTGAGTTGAGTTACCTATCGGGCGCGCCTTAAAGTGGTAGATAGAAGTATAAGTAGAGTGTCATGGTTCATGGTACGCAGCTTAACAAGTTGAGCCGGGACACGTTATTTACCGTAACAGATGTTAGAACCGCTTTAGTATCGTGGCAAGAGCCAACACTGGAATAAACAATGCCTGTCGCTGCTCAATAGACACGTCTGCGAATCTCAACATTTTTTGCTGCTGTATCATGAGCAATAAATGCTGGGAGCCTTGGCTTAAATCCGAGACCAAGAGGAAACATCCTCATTAAAAACCTAAATCTCAGGTGGGGAAAACCAGGCCGATATGTTCGTGACTAGATAGAAGACCAGTCGTTACTGGTCCCAACCTCGGCGCACCAGACAAAACACGTTGTATATCGCTTGCCATCTGCATACTGTATAAGGACATTGAACATATTTGTTTATATTTCCTTACTCGTGAGACTACTACGAACCAAATACATGAAACAAAGCAAACAAATATAAAAAACACTGGGAGTGGGGAATCTGAAAAGAAGAACCCCCCTAAGAAACTATCAGGCGCTGCTAAAAGGACGCTCCGCAAAGAACAATTGTAGCAGCAAGAGGGAGCCAAGAAACCTACGAGATCAAGGACAAAAGCATCCCTTAACATCAAAAGAATCAAACCAAAAGATCAGAGACAGAAAACGCAACTGATCAGAGGGCAGTACTTTAATCACAGCAACACCATCACCAACAAAGAAGAGTAGAGGAAGAAACCCTCCGCCTCTTATGCCGTGTCTGATATTTGAATGGCAATAATGTCACAAGAATATCCAGATGTCTTAAGCGAAGAACATGTGAGTCTTATTAAGACTGCTTTAGTTCAAGTTCTGGACACGTTAACTAAAGAAGAATCTGGCCCCAGATTCTTTGGAGTTATGTGCCGATCCGTCTGCTAAAGATTGACTACGTTCCCAAACCAGCTAGAGCTGGATTCCGGGACCTATCGCGGAACCGAAACTAAAGCGCTTAAAGGTTCAAAATCCAGAGCTTCTAATAGAGAAACTTAAGAGCGTTGTGGAGAAGAAGAAAGCTTCGAAAGGACATTTTATCCTTCTCATGAGTGATAGTTCATCGAAAAAAATATAGTACTGACCTTACCTTACCTAAATTTTTCCCGAATCTTATTCAGACGTCTGGGCAAGAAAACGAACGAGGGAGTAAAAGAGATATCGACGAAGTAGGGGCGAGGGCTGATAAAATCCTAACCCAAAAAAATAATATCTTGTATGTGAGAGGTGTAAGGGTAAACAGACTTAGTTATAAATAAAATGTATCCGTTCTTGAAAGCTAACAATAAGTGTGAATGTCCGTTTACGGCATTCAGAACCATATTAGAAATCTATTATAAAACAATAAAATTGACAAATAATTGTAGAATAGCAAACGGCACCTTCCTCATCTCTACTATTCGACCACGAACATTAATTTCCCTCATATTCCACAAGTCTTACTCTGCTTTACAAACATTGTATGTACAGTTGACGAAACCCAAATGTGAACGAAAAAATTGTATTTACAAAAGGCTGAGACATTAAAATATCGTCTCGAGATAAAGCACTCGCTGGAGTAAATTCGTCAGTTAAAAATTAAAACAATCAAGTCGTTGATAACCTTTTTGGTTATTTTCCTAGGTCTCTTCATCAGCAAACAAACCGACTAAGATAATTGCCTAACTGGCTTTCATAGTTTTCTTTTGCTAAAAACAATAATGCTAATTAAAGTTCACGCCTGCACTTTCTTGTAACGCGTATCCTTTACGAAGCTTACAGGGGGAGGGGGTAACCAAAAAGAACTTTCATTCATCCATTTTACGTTAATTCGAATGTGCTGATGAAGAATTCTTCAATGTACTAATCGAATTAAACGATTTTGCTTTCTCGGGGATATAAACCTCTGGGAATCTTAATTATTTCCTCGTCTTGGAGATACTCAGTTAGTAACCTCCAGAAGCCTTAGCATCCGAGTCAGTGGATTCAGACCTGTGGAGTCCGCCTTATCATAATTCATTTTACTTTCAGTCGTAATAGTTAAATCTTGAACCTTATGTAACGCAGTTTGTCTTGAGTACGTTGATGTGACACCCGTCAAGTTTCTTCGATCATTTTGAATGTAACAAACTCAAAGTTAGGCACATAACATCGTACGTAAGCTTACATACTACAAATACTTTGCTCCAACAAAATTCCTTGTTCCTGTGGATCAAGTTATATAGGACAGATGAGACGCTCTATTGAAGTTAGAATAAAAGAACATATGGCTGACTACAAGCACCGCAGTGACAAAATCAGCAGTGGCAGAACACGTGTGGCACCAAAGACACACGCTAAACTTTGACCAAACTAAAGTGTTGGCTAGAACTCTTTTCTACTTTCCCAGACTAATCCGCGAAGCTGTGGAAATAGAAAAACATCCATGCAATATGAACCGAGAAGAAGGTTTAAGACTCAACCAATCTTGGGCTCTAAAACAAAAATCAACCTTCTTAGAAAGAACACAAGCACTTACTCCGAATAATAACAAAGTCAGTCAAGCAGTAATTTACCACTCTGAAGTTAGTTTGTTTGGATTCACGAACGACAATACGGCAAAGGCCAAGTTCTAGTTATTGTTTTTGGCTCTCAAGGAGAGACTAAGACCAAGCCCAAGTCTGGGTGTTTAACTACGACGCGGTTTAAGCCGAAAGTCGCTTATAATCATAAACAAAATAACCGTGAAAGCTTAAGATTTCATAGATAACTTTTACTTAGGTAGATAATTTTACTCTTGTTAATATAGCGAGTCAAAAATTTTAGTTAAGGAGACGAGCATCAAACACTGCGGTTTAGTAATTTATTTAAAATAGTTTCTGTGTAAATTGGGCGTTTTTAAACCCGAGTGAAACAAAGATTTTAAAAGACCACGCGTTTTTAGACAGAAACGAGTTCAATACAATTTTTTATTGTTCGAACAGAGACTACGAGGCCCCCAAAGACTGAAAATCTCTCAAAAATAGTTTGACGTTTATGTTGACAAGTGCGCAAAAACTGTCAAAGATGGTTTACAATAGCGAAAAATTATAATTTATGACAGTTAAGAACAATAAACATATTTTAATTATACATTAACAGACAAATGTTTTTATTTACTTAATTGCTTAGTACAACATTTTTTAAGTAAATAATAGGTATCCTTCACCGATCACCTATATACAAACAGCATTTTGTTGAATTTTAGATAAAAATGCAAATATTTCAGAATTATATTAACGGTTTCTTAAAGCTCCTATTTAGCATTTAATTATTGCAGGTTTTATGTTTCGATTAGTATGCATGGTATTGGTTTTTTTTAAATGTTAAGTCAGCACCCCCCCTAATATAAACCCAATTTTCTGCCAAACCGGTCGAGCACTTAATCGTGGAGCTCGTCATTATAAAATAAATAAATAAAATAAGTGATAATTAATTTTGCGTTGATGAGGGAGCCAACTTTCCCTAGGTCAAAATCAACGTGTCCGAGAAAATTTCCTCAAACTTTATCATTTAGAAATTCATGAATTTATTCCATAATTAGGAACTGTATTTTTTGAGAGGTGTCCCAGTTTGTAATCTCTGCATCATTGAATATTATTTAATATTAATATGCTGTTCAAGAGATTTTTAGTAGCTCTATAATACTATCTAGTTTTCTTGTTTAGAAATTTAAATCACGTTTTGTAGTTAGTTGAGAATTCACGATAAATGAGTAAGTGACAATCAGATAAATAGATAAAGGACGAATCAGCAAAACAAAAGCTCTAATTACGAGATCAGTCGAAAACTGGCAGAATCAAAAAAGAGAATTTGATGTTAACCTAAGCAAATTTGTCATGCGTAGCAGTACCCAGCAACAATCATGAACAAAAACTTCCTTTAGTAAAAAGGATTTCAATAACAGAAGAAATAGTACTTAGTTTAAGTGAATCGAAGAAAAATGAATTTATCAATGCAGTACAAGTGTTGCAAAATCATCCCCTGCACAATGCATCAAATAAATCTGTAATTATTATATATTTATTTAAAAAACGTTTTGTTCGATCGGTTTTTCTTTACAAACAATAAAGAATCTATTCCAAAAATAGATTTTTGAATCAAATTAAATATCAATGAAACTATAACTAAAAAAAGAAACAAAATGTTCACAAAAATCGTAAAACTTTTCGTCGATTCAGAGCATAAATGAAAGTTAACAGACCGAAAGTAAAATTTGTGCCTAAAATTGTATTCAAACGACATCAAAAAATTATCTTGTTTATCTCGATTATTATTTATGTCACAATCATTGCAATACCATAAACGGCAATGCAGATCGTTTGTTGTCGGCCTCATAAACAAGATTCGGATCAAGGCGATATTATGGCAAATTCATAAATTTCAGAAACTTTGAACTAATTACTCGAAACGCGCACAACCAGAAAAGAATAATTAGAGCACAAAAGTTACCGTTTGTTTTATAAACATTTTTGTTATTCTATAAATAACGCGCGTGTGTGTTGATTGTCAACCTTTGCATAAAATTGCACATATAATTTACACCACGAAGGTCGTAAAAATAATCGCACGAATTCCTTAAGGGGGCGTACAAGTTTTACTTGCAATTTTAATAGCGAATCCCGATGATTTCCTAATTCGCTCCAAATGTGGGCGATTAAAATTCTGTAAATCTTTCGTACGAGGCGTCCTTATGAATGTTTTGTAAGACGTTCACCTTTTATGTAGTAATTTTGTTACTCATTAAACGATTTATCGCCCCAACGAAAGGTTAATTGTAAATTAAAATTCTGACATTTTTAAACTTTAAATAAGTAAATCACCTTGGCGAATAAATAAAGAAAATAATCAAGATCACGGAAAACTAAATTCGGAGAGGAATTGTTACAACCTGACGATTCACAACGTTGATAGAAACAAACTTTAAGATCACTGACATCACTAATCGATTTTAAAGAACAACTGCACTAGCACTGATGATTCTTCGTTGGTAACAATAAACTGGTGTTTCCTTCACTGATTCAGTAATGGGGAGCCGCGTCGTGCCCCACCAGTGAAAGTAGCCAAGGGAGGTGTAGGCACTAGCGTAGAAACATACAAATTTTCAGGCGCAAAGAACAAAGACCTTCAAGGGTGAGTCACTTTCATGAGCATACAATAATGAATATAAGAAGAAATAACTTTCGATCGGGCACGTAACAAAACTCATTTGTAAAATTTCTATAAACTAGAACAACTTTCAAAAAAAGAAAATTTATGTTTACAACAAAAAGAAACAAGGAACAAGTTACAACAAATGTGCACTATTTAATCAGTGAATGTAAAATATTACTTAATCTTATATATATACATAGTGCTCGACTTAGGACGCCTCCGTCCATAGCTCCTGAAGTATTTATTTTAGGAAAAAATGATTTTTTACAAAAGTTTTATTAATTTCTATGAGACTTCTTCAGAAATTCTTTTAGAGCATATAGTGTGGCTCATATACACCCTATATATTATGGTAGATTTGCATTTTTTACTAAATTTAAGAACCAGTTTATTAACCATACATAAAGTGCTAGTAAATGGTTTGAGAGTATTCTTTCAAGAAAGTGACTTTTATTGCATTTAGATCGTTTGTAATTGTTTGTTTTGTGTAAGTTTTTATTTAAATAATTCTAAATAATACAAAAACGATTCGCAATAGACCCATAAATACCTTAATAAATTCGAAATAGAATCAGTTTCTACATGCGATTCCATAGACATACATATACAAAAAAAACTAACTTATCCTCAATTTAAATTTTGAACTATTTTATAACTAAAAGATTTTATGGCTTACTGATCTTTAGTAAAATTAATAATAATGTTCATGTTCAACAATTCGCTAAAAACCGTACATCTCTTTCTTGGTTAATTGAGACTTTACCAACAATTTCATAAAGTGCTGCAAGTGTCGCAGTAAACTATCTGCTTTATTATACAAAATATAAAAAAAAGAGTTGTAGGGTTACATTTAAAAGTATTTACAACTGTACAGTGTTCTATAATATAAAAACACAATCCTACATTTGTTAAATGCGACACCCTGTATATTGATTCGTTTTTGAAATCTACTTTACAATAATCAAGTTATCGAGACTACAAAATTACAAGCAGTTTTCAAAAATAAACCCGAATTCGAAAAAATTGCACTTCACACATTATTGGTCCATCTTGTATATAACTAGAATCTGAATATTGTTTAAAGTTTAAACCCTAATAAAACAAGAATATGTATTAGGTTGATGTGTAATTGTACACCTACTAGAGGCTAAAGACCCTGTCGGAAAATAATTCTCAGAAGAAGTCATCAATAATGTATAAACAATATTGAATTACATAATACAAACAACTAAACATCCCGTATTAGTTGATTTAAATCAAATAAACAAAAAGTGAAAGTTGAGAGGTTAATGAAAAAAAACAAGTACAAGGTTATAAATAAAACAAGTATGATCTTGAAAAAATGCAATGTATGAAAACGGCCAATAAGAAGATACGTCAGACAATTGTAGGAGTTTGTTACTTGGTACAACGTCCTTTAATTCATAAATCTGTAGGCGAAATGTTCCCGAACTATTCTAATGATCCTTCCGAGTACAATTAATTCATACTAATAATTGTGGGTGTTGTCATTACGACAACCGTTGTATTTTAGTCTTTATGAATTATAAAAATAGACCGTTAACGTTTTTAGAACATTAAAAGTTAATTTTGTAAAACCTAGTGCATGAACAAACGGGAGCAAAAACATTAAAATTTTCTTTCCTCGTTTTGTTTGTTGGTTGTAAAGAGCGAAAGTTCTAATAAGAATTGTCGAGTTACGAAATAATTGATTGCGAAAGTATTTTATTTGAGTGATATTTAGCCATCTGCCATCTGAATGAAACGAATTCAATACCGTGTCGTAACCAAATTATTTTTATAGTTTGTGAAAATTAAAAAGTGCTTCCTTTACCGAAATTAGGTTCAAAAATACTAAATTTTTCGTTTTGTTGTCATACATATTAATGAAATAACAATTGAATAATTACATTTTTTATAGCGAAAATAAGCAACATTTTAAGTTTTAAAAAAAATTACACCATGTATGACCTCCGTCATTAAACTTAACAATTTTCCATAAATGTTTAATTGTCACAATTAGTTGTACAATTTTTGCATTTACTTAGTTGTTTTTCAATATTATACAATATAAGAGAAATTTTTTTGAAAAAGTGAAAAAAAAAAGAAAATGTCATGGATTATAATTTTTCTTAATGAAGATATAGAAGCTTGTTTCCTACAAAACTTTTCAATTTACTTTATAGAATCTAAAAGTAAAAAAAAATTCAAAAATTGAAAACAAATAATGGAAGTAACTGTATTGACTAGAAAATTCAAACCACAAATAAGAAGAAAACAGTTTTTCTTAACAAATTCACCAAAATCTATCTGAAGAAATCTTAAAATAAAGAAAAACAAAAAACACAATTTTACTTTATTAACTTGAAACTTTTGGCAAAAAAATTAACAATTAATTTATATTTTAAATTTAAAAGAAGAGTAGGATGACCTAGAAATAATTGGATGCAAAGAATAGATGAATAGGAAAAAGAAGAGGAAAGACGATAGCAGAAATGAAAAATCTAGCACAGGACCGAAGGATGGAAAAAGTAGAAGAAGAAATCTAATCTGACACCCTTAAGGGTATAAGAAGTATGGAAGAAGAATTAATTTTTTACATTTTACTTTTAATTCGAGTGTTTCGTTTTATTCAATACGCAAGTTTTCAAATTTTTTTCGCCATCTTCAAAGTATTTTTGTTTTTATTCACTTTTTATTTTACTGATCAATTTATTAAGAAAAAATGTAATCGATTTTATTTACTTTTCATTCCTTTTTTTCACTTTGTATTTAAGATTCTTCTACAAAATCAATTACTATAAAATTAGTTAGAAAATTGTATTTGGCGGTTTTTTTAAATTCTTTTTATTCAAGTTTTTTTCTTACATAACTTTTTTAGTCGACAAAACTAATCATTTTCTTCATTTTCCTTTACTATTTTTACCTTAAATCTAATACTCTACTTTTCTTTTAGACAACGAACACACACACATAACTCAGGGCAGTATAAGAATACACCCTCACGAGAGGGCACGCACGGTTACATCTCACAGAAACTACGATACTGGAGTCCCAATAGTACCAGCACAACCCCAATATCAGGCATCCTTCGATCATATGTTGTATCGAATACTGTTGCTTGCTAGGTTTTACCGTGTGCAAAATGACTCCGCTAAGACCGCCTTGTCACAAATCAACCCGCAACAAGTGACGTTCAACCAAAAGTTCGAAAAACCGCACGGAGCCGACGCAGCCGATCGAAAAATACCACCACGGATCACCAACCGAACAGTCACCTAAAGAGACGAAGACGACACCGGGAAGACAACCCATCTATCTAATCTAAACAGCTAAACCTGTACCTGACCACCATCGGATGTCCAGCAACCGGCTCATTCTCCAAGTACACCGCCCGAGACCCGGGAGATGACGTGCTTGCGTTCACGAATGCAGTGTAAATCGATAAAGACTGCGAAGAACAAAACGTGTTGATGGGACTACCAATGCTCCTGGAAAAATAAGCCACAACATGGTGGGAAGGCATTAAGAATACCAGCACGACATCGCATGAAACAATTGATACACTCCGAAAAGCTTATGAGTCCACAAAGGCACCTCATCAAGTACTGAAGATCTTCGCCACAGAGCAAAACGACTCCACGCCAAACGGAACGTTTCATATGCAAGAAACGGGCGCTTTAGAATTTCCAGAAGATCGATGTATGCTTGAACCGCTACAGCGAGATACGATCTACTGCCTACTGCACTGGCGCATTAAAAAAAAACTCGCGAGAAAGCATCAACTCATATGAAACCATGATAACAGAGCTACGTAAGTTGGAAGAAGAGCTAATGACGCCAACACTCAAACCAAGGCGAATGGGGTCAAATCTAAATACCACACGCAATAAGTGCAATCATTGAAAGAACCTCGGTCGAACAGTACAGAAAAAAGAAGAGACAGGTTCAGCGCCTACTACAACTGCTAGCGCACCGCTTCGGTTGCAAGACTCCGGACGTCATCAGAAACCAACCCCCGAAATACAAGGACAACCAGGCAGCGTTGGTACAACTCACGTTCTATCTAGCACAAAAGAGGAAACTGTTACCAAAGCAGACGACAGTGTCCAATCGTACACGTCAACGTCGGGGAGACAATTGTGTGCTTACATTGATACAGAAGCACGCCAAAGCATAGCCTGCCACACGCTCCATAAAACCTTCAAACTACAAGGAACTCAGTTCATGTCGCATCAAATCAATCTAGTACTAGCAGACTGTCAAGAGCGACACACAAAAAGTCCTCATGACAAGGCTCAACGTAGGTCTCAAAGCAAAATCGAAGCCAGCAGACATCGTGATCCTACAAAACGCGACTTGGAGTCGACCTCCCCGCCAGACGGTGGCACTACGATAGAGAACCAGAGGTTTCGTAAGCTTTCGAAGCAGATGGAGCTTCAGAAGTGGAAAAGCGATGGCCTCTCATTCCTGTCCTAAAATGCCCAACTACCAAGGGATGCCATACTACACGACAGCACCCAACGACCCGAGAACCAAGACTGTCATAATCAATTCACTGTTCGGAGCAGACAACAGCGAGTGTGAAGAGGAAGTACCCGTTTGAAAGGCAATACCCCGTGTTTGCCACATCAGAAGACAGCATCCACCCTACATCTAGTGTATACCAATGGTATCTGAGTAGAAAGCTTCAACGAGTGGAGGGACTAATGGCTGAGATAAAACCACTCGAACGACGCCTACACGAGGAGAAAGCGCTACCGCCATAAAAACAAGAAAAGGTTCCGCATCTACTGGAAGTATTTTGTTTTTCCCGAGACAGGAAACAACGACGAACGCCGGATTGAGACTGGTTACAGCTCCATTCCGGTTGGCAGAGAAAAAAAAAGTGCTAGAAGTAGACAAAATGTTACACATTACCGAGGAGTGCGATTCACCGTGGACCGCGCCGGTAGTGCTGGTGCCAAAGCCGGACAATCAAGTGCGCGTGAACTATCGGAAACTGAACTACATAACCGCTACGCAGGATGGATGACCTACTACACACGGCCCGAACCACGGTCACCTCCACCTTGGATATCCAATCAAAATACTGGCAATCTCATTGCGCGAGTGTGACGGGAACAAAACTGAATTCGTTACTTCATTCCAACGGTTGATGAGCGGCTTCCGCACCAGCATCCCAACCTACTAGCTTACTTGGATGACCGCACCATGCTGTCAAAATCCAGTGAGGACCATGTAAAGGATCTACAAATTGTTCTAGAAGAACTACGAACTTATAAACTGCACGTCAGAAAGAGTAAGTGCACTTTCGGCTGCAAATAAGTCAAATACTTGAGGCATTATGAACCCAGTAGACCCAGGAAAGGCTATAACCATCACCCGGCTACAAGATAACTAATGTCTAACCTGCAAACCTACCTGTGGTATTGAAGTTTCATCCCAAAGTTTGAAAAATCACTGTTAAGCCTGCTAAAGAAAAACGCAAAATGGGCTCGGAGCCCAGACCAGACAGCGGCATCTCACAAACTAAAGACGCTACTAACGTCCAGTCATTTTACGTCAAGCAGATATGTTCATGTCTTTTACGCTAAGAACAAATACAAGTAGTTACGTCTGTGGCAAAAACTATTCAATAACAGAGCGAGACGCTCTCGCCGTTATCTGAGCGTAAACAAGTTCAAAAGTTACCTGGAAGAAAACCCGGTACACGTGATGACAGACCGCCAACCACTGAAGTGGCTCCTAACGCTGTAGTGGTGAACGAGAATGCAGTAGCATTTCAATCCTATGAGATAACTTACACATATACCCCAAGAAAAATGAACATGGTAGCAGATGGGTTATCACGACCACCCTGCCCACACGAAGAAAAGGGAGAATGCCTCGTGAGTATGGTATCCATCCCTATAAGATCGATTGCCTTCTTCTTCTTTTATTTAGGTCGAAACCTGTTTTTCTTTACGCTTTTCATGGTGTTTCGATGGAGGTAGAGACCCAACTATCCTTCCATCTTTTTATTGGTCTTCCAGGGTCCCTTCTTCCTACTGGTCTTTGATTTCTCGCTATTCTTATGAGCCTGGTCTCATCTGCTCTTTGAACGTGCTCGTTTCATTTCCTTCTTCTTCCACTAGCGAATCGAACGACATCTCCGATTCCACATTTCTCTCTTATATGTTTGTTCCTGACTCTATCTCTTCTCGTTTTTCCTGCTATTGTTCTTAAAGTATTCATTTCAGTTGTTCGCATTAGTTGCTTAATTCTGCTAGTATCAGCTCTGGTTTCTGCTGCAGATGTCATTATTGGTCTTACCATGGCCTTATATATTTTAGTTTTGCATTCAATTGAAAGGTATTTATTTTACCAGGTAACATCTCTCAAATATCCAGATATTCGTGCTGCTTGACTTCCTTATAACTGTTCCTTTCACTCGATATTTCTACCCCCAAGTACATAAAGGACATCACTTGCCCGATGATTTTGTTGTTTATTTCTATTTCGCATCGTATTGGCTCTTTTGATACTATTAACGATTTTGTCTTATCAGTAGATATTAGCATGTTGTATCTTTCAGCCGTGCTTGTGAATTGATAAAGAAGTTTCTGTAGGTTATCCTCATTATCTACGATTAATACCGCATCGTCAGCATAACATAAGATGGTCAGATTGTTTTTTCCCATTTTATATCCTTTCATGTTTTTCACGCTGTCTATAATTTTGTTCGTGATGAGATTAGAGAGCATCGGGCTCAGAGAATCGCCCTCTGTCTGTGTGTGGAATGGTAATGCTCGTTTTCCACTCTAAAAGCACTTTTCCTCTTTTAACTACAATGTTGAAACATTTCGTTAATTCTTCTATTAGATACTCTCCACCATAAGATCGATTGCCAACCACGTCAAGACTGCTAGAGTGCCAAAGATTCGAAGCGAACAACTAGAAACCAGCGGGTCTAATACAGATGCTAGCACTATCCCAACCATTCGAGACACTCGTCCCAATCGAGAAAAATAGGTTTTCATACAGAAGATATGACGAGATGAGTGGAATTGTTCGCCATCAACACAGAAGACGCGGAGACGTGTGCTTCCACCTTAATTAGCGAGATCTTCTTAAAATATGGCACGCCACGTAGAATTCGCAGCGACAACATCAAACAGTTTGTAAGCGGCTTAATGCAGCACGTCGCCTATTGCCTAAACATCCAGTAGAGTCTCACACCTTATATCATCCACAAGCGAACCCAGTGGAACAAAAAAAACAAAGATCTCAAAACCCTATTACTACTAGTACAGTGCACATACAACTGATCAGACAAGCTACCAACTATCAGGTTCGTCTTGAATACGGCAGCATGCCAAAGCACAGGATACATAGCATTTGGAAAGAACTAAGAACCACGGATGACGTGACCAAAAAGAAATGATAGGAGACACCTTTATAACTACCATCATCCCGTATCTTCTAAGGACAACCGACACCATCAAACAAGGAAAAGAAAATAACGAACGAGCATAAGATCGTGTCAAAAAAGCAGATCAAGAGAGACCTGACACCTCTGCATTCCAACCAGGTGACCTAGTATGGGTTAGCAAAGCCGCTAAGAAGACATCCGCAAAACTGAAATGTCGTCGAGATGAACTCTATCGAGTCTAAACCCAGACGTCTCCTACCACATACGAGATAGCGGCACCAGACGCTCCAATCATAGCATTAGGAAAGTACCACATAACCATGCTAACGTCATATAAGAGGAACAAAGCCAATGTCCCGAAAGCAATCGTTCCAATTAGAAAGCAAGGAAGACGCGTATCAAGTTCAGAGAAGAACTCAGGAGAGTATAAAAATACAATAATTTTATTAATTTACCATTGCAAATATGTAACATTCCATTTTGCTTATTCCAAAGATAGATAAATTAACTTTAAATATAAATTAACCACCAGCCGCCGGTGTTATTTACGGGTATTATAAATGAATGTAATTATTTTTTTTAAATTAATGTCTGTGATTAAAGTTGTGTATTTTTACAATACTTAAAAAGTTATTTAATTGTTACTTAACTAACAGGTTATAAGTAATAGATGGTAACAGGGTTAAACCTTGTTAACACTACTATATACTTGTAAGCAAGTTAGTATCCCGTTTTTTTTTATTGTACACTCATAAAAAGAAAAAACGGGACACTACCTACTTATAAATATAAAACATACACGATCTGTCCCCGAATATGTAAGTTCCTATACACTCATTTTCCTACCGCGATTTAAAATAACTCTTGGAAGTGCTAGGTGTAATTTAATAATTTTTTCAAATGATGGTTACTGGTTTAACATGAACCCTTTAGTCAGATTCGGCTTATTTAGTTTGCAAGCGACGAACTAGCTCTAACACAAACATAATAATATATTTTTAGGCAGCGTAAACCTTCAATAAATTAAATATACACTTGATCGACATCGATAAAATGAACTGTTTACGGAAACAAAATGTTTTGGTTCAATATCGTGTTTATCGAATAATTTTGTATGTGGGTTCAAAATGAGCTCCTTCTACTGTTATATATTCCCTAGCTCTAAAAATTGAAGATTGTTGGACCCTGCACAATGCCTCAGCATCTGAACTTCTGCCGTTTCTGAGATACTATGTAGACACACAATGTTTTCTTTCTTTTTTACAGTTCGTGCAAGTTCGTCCTGCACTGTGAGTCCAAACATGGACTTCCGAATTCCTTTCGCAACGATATTTTTGTTTAGATCATTCTCTAATTTTCTGCTGGTGGATTTCTCTTTGACAACCGGATGTGAATGTGTATGACTGTGTTACCGAAGTCAAATCCTTAGCATTCTGAATTCCAGCTGTACTTGGGCTAGAAATATGTTTTGTATCGTGGTGCTTCCGATGCCATCGCAATAAAACGTACTTTTCCCAACTTACTCCAAAGTTCTTATTACAACTGGCCCATAAACCTTCTCAGACTAGTAAATTTTAATCTATTTTCTTTCCTTTTCAGCTAGCAAGCGCCATTTGAAAGTCTTGATCTGAAATCCCCAGTATTAAACTGGATCGATATGTCCGATAACAACGTACGGCTGTACAAATTGTAACATCCCAAACCAGGTTCCGATGACACCTAAAGTACATTATCAATTGTGCGGTGTTCCTGGGTTTCTGACGTGTATAGATCAAACTTAAGTCGAATCATTTTCCAATTCCACTTAGTTTAGTGACTACGTTCATCAAGAATGAAACATAACCCAGATGATAGTTTTTTTGTAGTGTTGTTGTCCGTTAACTTCAACACCTAATATTAACTAATAAGGTTAGAAACCTCGATTTTCGACTAATAGAATCATTGAGCAGCTTAAAAAGTAGAAAGAGAAGAAATTGTGCAAACACAGAAAAAAATCGTTAATTTAACAATAAAATTATCTTTTTCTGACAAATGCAAAGATAAATGTTATGAGAGTAGTAACACGGATATTAAGATTCACGCCGAGACCGAAAGAGTGCAACATATCTTTTGCTCTCACTGTTTGTAACTCATCACATTGTTATTGTAGTTGTAGCAATCATACCAACAGCAGCATTCATGTGGCATCTGAATCAACACACCAACGTCAACCGTGATGGCTTACTGTTCAGTAATTACAATTGTGAACTCGGATTGTTGTCAAATGTTTACATTTGCGTCTCTAACGTTTTGCTTGTCTTTTCCATCTTCTGTTATCTTGAACCCAGTATCAGATTTTAAATTTTAAAATTTTCAACCCTTTTTTTTCACTTACTGTACAGCAAGATGAGACACAATAGCAGAAACAAAACCCTAATGCATAATACTAATTCTCGATCGCCAATCGAAATGATGGTAAAATAGACAAAAAATTTTATCAAATATAACAAGAAAGCGATTACTATTATGACAATAAGTACCTGAATAAGAAAATAATAAAAAAAGCAGCAGACCTGACAACATTGGAACCTTGAAAATCCACAAATACAATAGTAAAAAGATTGATCCTTGTGCTGCCATCTCTTACTTGTTCGTTACGTTATATTCTATCAGATTCATTTACACCATTCATGAAGATGACATTAAAAGTTAAAACAGTGTTTAAGTGTTTAACTAGACTAGGCTAAAGCTGCTCATGTGTAAATATGCTCGAAATGCAACCTAAATTTATAATTCCTTAGTAACACCCATTCCTATAACGTTTCTTTGAACAATTTTGATGTTTTTTTATGAATGAGACATTCATTATCAGTTCACAGAAGACAAATTAAATATTTAATTATTGAAATTGAAGTTAATTCGTTGTGTGATTGGTTAAATTTTGGTGAACAACCAATCAGTTTGAATTTAATCCCGATTATCTTAATTTTGATTTAATTCACTTTCTATAAATTCAACCTTAGTGTCAATTTAACAATAATAAAACCCAAACAAGATGGAGAATGACAATATCATGTGCGTTCTAAAGCACAGCATGTTTTAACATATTTACAAAAACATAATTATTTAACCTGTAATAGATTACAAATATCTTACAGGTTAAAAACTTAATATATGATTAAATTAGTTACATAAACCGGTAACATATCAGATTTACCCTTACCCAATCATAAATTTAAAAATATACAACAAAATTTAAGCAAACTAACCTGTCGGATCGCTTATGAGGACTTTCATAGTTATCAATTTTTCTCCTTTTAGTATCCCTGTCTCTGTCGCAAGAATGAGACCGAGATCGTGATCTTGTCCGAGATCGAGAGTGATGACGTCTCCTTGATCGTGGCATCTACAAATGAAATTCGTTGAGTCACACATAGGGTCTATTGCAGAAATGTAAGCATGAATCTCTCCAATTTTTAAAGAATAGAAAGTAAAATTTGAACATGTTAATACGAAAATGTGATTTTCCGTTAATTATGTTATTTACCTGTGACGGATGAATTTACGAGGTAAATTATTGCGATTAAAAGCAATTTACAATTAAAACTTGATTTTAATAACCGATTGAAAGTAATACGATCGCCATTTTACGTTGGCAATTTGGGACGCCATTAGAAACGACGCGATTCGTTTCTTTCCAAGCGCGTTGACAAAACCTATTCAATCGATGGAAAAATCCAATAAAACTATTTATTCGTACTTACTGTAGGGTCCCTAATGTGATTAAATTTACACCAAAGTAGATTTGCGAAATGCGCAACACAATTCCAAGTACGTACAGCTGGTCCTTGAATTAACTGACAAGGAAGCGACAAACCAAACATCGATCCAATCTATTGGCCGAATGATGAAGTCGTCGACCTCGTGTTAAAATTCAAATTCATTAAAGAAAATATCGTTTGTTCACTGATTTTCACCGAGGAATTCGGCACTTTCGATGAAAATTCGTTTCTAATTAACTTTTTAACAATAAACATTGAATTTTATTTAGGTCACGTAAAATTTTCCGGAGCGACTTTTGTTTTGCCGGACAGTGTTGCCGTTGCCAGGACTTGAAAATGGAAAGATGATTAGCTACAGTACTTCCTCACTAGGTGTCACTGTAACTCAAAAAATAATTTCAAGTTTAAAAATATTAAAAATCGTATTAGTTTAACTAAACTTTTTTAATAATTATTTGTCAAAAATTATAATATATAATTTTTAACGCAACTTCCTTCAGATATTAATGCATGCATAGTACATATACAATCTTAATTTAATTGCAATAAATATTTACTTAAAAGAGAAGAAAATTGCAAATGGTAAATTTTTTTTTATTATGTGGCTTTGTTTTTTTGTCACCAGTAGTCCTATTCATGCTTAATAGTTACAAAATACTTCTACATTATAAAAGTTTAGGTTCACTTATTATATTATAAAGTAAGAACAAGTGGAAAAGCTGAAAAGAAAATAACAATTAAACATTTTCTTTGCTTTTTAAATTGTTGTTATTTATTACAATAACTTTATTTACATATATTATAAATTAAAGACAAGTCCACCGTAGATAATTCGTGTTGACTTGGCTTTAAATTAAATCGTGCAACAACGAGTAAATATGTAATGGAGGGAAAGTTGGAAAAAGGCGCCTATTTGCTGCACACGCGCATTTCCTATTCAGTCTTTAAAAATAAGTTGGCAACCTGTTGGCTTGGTATTGGCAGTATTGGACAACTAAGTTTGGCAATCCTGATTACTCTCACTTGCTGTCAGGGGATTACTTTGTTTTGATCCGAAAAAGTTTTCCGAAAGTTTAATTAAATATAGAATGTGATAAGTTTATTCGCACATTTTTTAAATCAGTCAATTTATAAAAATGGCTCCTGTACCTCTAGAAGGGTTACAAACCCCTGTGGCAAGTAATATGGTGCAAAGTTTTGGTGGACCTCAAGAGGGTAATCGAGGAGGGCAAATTCCTCTTTCTATGCTAATAGACTTTATCGTACAGCGAACTTATCACGAATTGACTGTTCTAGCAGAACTGTACGTATATTTTGTACTATTTTCCTTTTGTTTCACAATGATTTTCTTTTAGATTACCTCGTAAAACTGACATGGAGAGAAAAGTTGAAATTTACAATTTTGCAATAAGAACCCGGCAATTATTTGTTAGATTATTAGCACTTGTTAAATGGGCAAGTAGTGCCTCAAAAGTAGAAAAATCAGCCGTAAGGATCTACTTTTAACCAAGATATTTAAATAACTTCTCTAATTGTAGCGCATAATGGCTTTTTTGGATAAGCAATCTTTACTATTTGTTGAAACTGCAGATATGTTAGCACGAATGGCTCGAGAAACTTTAGTACAAGCTCGATTACCAAATTTCCACATACCTGCTGCTGTTGAGGTTCTAACAACGGGTACTTATGGCCGACTCCCAGCTTGTATTCGTGAGAAAATTGTCCCACCCGATCCTATTTCTATGTCCGAAAAAAGAGCTACGTTGTTAAGATTAAACCAAGTAATACAGCACCGTTTAGTTACGGGTAATTTACTCCCACAGTTAAGGAATTTAAAGGTAATAGATGGGTAAATATCCAAATTTTCATTTATCAGTTTTTTGTAGATTGAAAATGGTCGAGTTACTTTCCATGTTGAGCACGAATTTGAAGTTTCGTTAACTGTGATGGGCGATGGACCTAACATACCTTGGAGATTGTTAGAAATTGATATTTTAGTTGAGGATAAAGAAACTGGAGATGGAAAAGCGTTGGTGCATTCATTGCAAGTGCAGTACATACACCAATTGATCCAAAGCAGGCTTGTAGATAACCCTGCTCCTCTTACCGAAGTTTATAATTGTTTACATTTTTTCTGTCAATCGTTACAACTAGAAGTTTTATACTCGCAGACTCTTCGATTAATGCGAGATCGTTTAGATGATCACATACATGTGGATGAATATGTACCTGGAAAGTGCTTATCAGTGTCTTACTGGAGGTGAATTCGAACAAGTACTGTGGGCGTATTTATATATTTATGTTGCAGGGAGCTTACAACTAAGTCAAAAGAATTGACAAGTAAAGATCCACGTTCGGAGTTAGGGTATCATTTAACCGTTCAGGTGGATACTCATGATCCTGCACGCCCATTATCTGTAATTCATATGCCTTCATTAGGAAATAAAGTAAGTATGATTTTATGTTTATTGTTTATTTTATACTTCGAATTTTAAACGTGTTACCTTAGGGTATTCTAGAATGATAAAATTCTTCAGTGTTCCAGTTTTGACTTGAGCTATATTCATGTTGCATTTTTAAAACTTAATTTATTTTAAAAATTTACATGATTATACTAAACTAAAACACAATACAACGAACACTATAGTTATTTATGTATTAAGACCGAAAGTAATTTTTTTAAACAATACCAAATAATACAATACAACTCGCCATTACGAAGTAATATTTTGCCCAGTGTTTGTTGACACCAATAAAAAAGACTGAGGGGATCGTAGAAAGAACAAATCCCAAATATGGATCAAAAGAAAAGCAGAAGAACGAAAGAGATCCTTTGAATAACACCTTCGGAAACATGGACAGTTATGATCTTTACTAACAGTTGAGAAGAATTACAAGAACCAGTCCGAAAAATCAAAGAAACATGTAATCCAGATAAGTGAAGGTATGATGACAACGGCAACGACAAAGGTAAAAGGAAACAAAAAATAGAAAAAACGAGAAAAAATCAAATTAAGTACGTGGAACGATATTGGAAACTGGGAAAATAAAGAAGTTGTGCCCGAATTAAAGAGATACCAAATAGATATAACAGTTCTACAGAAAATTAGATTAGGAGGAAAAGGAAGAATCGACAATCAACAATTTACAATAATAAATTTAGGAGCAGAACAACGGGAAAATGGTGTTGGGTTTATGTTAACAACAATTTTGCACAATAGAGGCAAACTTAATCAATGAAAGATGGAATAGAAGAAACTAGAGGGAACGAACGATGAATGTAAAAAAGCATATGAAGAAAAAGTGAATACTAAAATGGCTAAGAAACAATAGAGTTGAAGAGAAATATAAGGGAAGGAAAAAAGGATGTTCCCCTTAGTACGTGTTTCAATTTATTGATTCCAGCGGAATGCATTTAATTGACATATACCATTCCAAAGGAGCCGGTAGCCTAAATCGCCATAATTACGGGATAATCAAGTTGTCACAAAAATACAAATCATTCTTACCCCGGAGAAATATGAAGTAAAACCAATGAATCAAAACTTGGATGAAGTCGAATGTTTAGAAATGAAGGTCTCACTGGACACGCACGTTCGATTTTCATGTACAATCCATCTCACATTGACCGGAAATATCGTTTTTACCTTTATTAATCCCATAAGTGAAGAAAAAACAAAAAAACTGACAACCAACACTCTGAATGTAGCAAGAGAGCGATCCGGGACGAAATTCATACAATACGCAACCTATATCAATACTCTTAACAACAAATTGAATTGTAATATGCTGGTTTTAAAGAAAGAGCCAAAAAGAAAAACTAATATAGTTGTGCCAACAGACGGTATGAGATTCTTCTATCAAAAAAAAAAACAGTCTCGAATTATCTAAGAAAAGCAAAACCAACAAAATCTCAAGCCAAAAGATTCTGATTAAAAATCGCCACAAGTCGGACTAGCAACAAGGCATAGGAAAAAAAATCAGCAATCAAAAAGTCACAACCATAAAGTTTCAAAAAGCTAAACACTACTTCAGTGTGCCAAGCAAAGTATAGTCCAAACCGCGTAACCCAAAACAAAATCGAAAGAAGAAGAGTAAATAAGAAAAGAAAGAAAGAAAAAAAAACTTCACTTGCTAATCGAACATCGTTAGTCGTTGCTTGTCATGTTGGATTGTTGCAATGGAATTCAAATGCCGAAGAGCGGATTAGAATATTCCAAGAGCAAAGGAAACCCAAAGAAATGAGATATTCTAACAGTGACTGACGATATCAAAAATGCTGACTAAGTGGAAGTACGTAGAATACAAGAAGCGACGTTGCAGTCTATTCCAAATTCCAAACCAAACAACAACTCACTACACCCAATACAGCAAGAAAAGTAACTGAGAAAGAGAAGAAACATAGTTACCGTGAACACTAAAAAAAGTTACTAAAAAGAAAAGAAAGAAAGGATTCAAGTAACTAAACAAAACTTAGAAAAAGAAAAAACAATTGCCCTAGAAGCAAAGCTTAAGGAGCAAAAGAAAAAAGAGAATAGACAGATACAGATAGATAAGACTAGATGTAAGTGTCTGTTTCGTTCTTCTCTCCGTAGAAGAAGCAAAAGGGGTGACCAACCCTTCAATAGCCAACTAACCAACCGCTCTAAATATATAAAAAAAGAAAGAGAAGAGAAAAGATGTCAGTTAGTCATAGAACGAATGCGTACCAATTGCTGTCCCAAATCGGATAGTTTAGCAAGACTAATACCGACAAGCGGAATAGGAAACCCAAAAGAAAAGAAAAAATTAAACTAAAACGAAAATGAGAATCCTACTAGTGACTTATCAATCTCAAAATGGCCGGCTAAGCGGGTGTAACTATATACAAATAGAATGGTAGTCTGTCCCAAAGTCAGATGGTTAAGAAATAAAACCAACGAAATTTATTAGAAACTTAAGCAAAGAAGAATATCAGTGCAGCAATATGGGTAGCATCCAAGATACCAACGACGTATCCAAAGACTCGAACCACCAAAACCAAAAGACAAGAACCAGAAGAATAACAAAAGTCAAAAGCTGAAAGACCAAAAAATGAACTAACACTTACGACGCCGATGGAAAAGAAGACAACGATTAGAAAGAGACAACAAGGCACAGTTAAGGCGACTGAAGAAGTAGATGTAAAAGCAATATTGGGAGCTTTTAGAATCTCTATGTAGGCGTGTAGAAGGTTTGTAATAATGCGAGTGTTAGAAAGCTTCGTCAGCATACCTGGCTTCAAACGCTGTTGGTGATGTGAGACACCACGAGACAAACACAACTCGTCAATACGAATAGAAAAAAGTACGGAATGGTCTTCAACAGACAAAGTAACATTCCAGTTTCCTAAGTTCGTTTGTGAATCAGAGAAGTAATAGGTGGTGGTTTTTTGCCTGAAGAGTGAATATCTAAGACACTAAGAGACACAATAAAACCTAAACAAAAAACAAAGTAAAATAACAAATAATAATAAAAGCAAAAATCCCCTAACACGTGTCTGACTAGAAATCCAATTAAATAAAAGTAAGTCGATAACTACAGCAAAGTCACGCCAATGTAATACTAAAAGGCAGCATAAGATAAGCAAACCAACTACGAAGACAGGTCCTGCAACAAGACAAAAGAAAGTAAAACTTCTAGCAAGTCAAAGTCACTAAGGACAATTAAGAAGTAAAGGAATCAATAGTGGGTTCGACACACTTGAAATTTTACTTAGCTTCTTTTGTTTTGTGACAGGACCCCCACGTTGGGAGCCAAATTTTGTTACGAGCCTTTTTACCCGTAACTTGTTACACTCGCTCACAGCGTTAAAATGTTTTGATCATTAAGAACCTTGTTCGTTAAAATCCTTCTCGACTAACGTTAACTTTTTGTTGTAATTTGAAAACGAAAAATGTGTCATTACATTATGCGTTACACTTACCACCTATTGATTTAACATCGGCAAATTCTTTAAGACTGACCTAAGTCAATTTTTAGCGACTAGCCTTTTTATTCTTGCTTTCTACTAGAATATTCCGTGCGTTTCTTCAATCACTTCGAATATTCCATTTTTGTTTCAGGAAAGTGAAATAGCAGATAGAGCAATACGTTCAGAGTTATTATCAATGGAACGTCTATTAGTCCACACCATTTACGTCAGAACGAGAAGTCGTCTCACCGACATCAAGCAAGAACTCCGCGGAATTCTAAAAGACGTCGAATGCAACCTCCAAGGATCTCCAGCAATACTCTCCGTCGCGATTTTACAGCCGTGCCTGCGTGCTGAACAACTTCTAATAACAGTCGATACCCACACCGGCATGCTACAGTGCCATGTTCCTCAATACGACCCCGTTCTTATTTCCGAATTGCAAAACTCGCTCAACGGAGACCACGCCCGTTTACCCATACTCATCACTGAATTAAGGTTTTGGATAACGCAACGCCGTTGTGAGAAAACTTTACAACATTTACCAGCAACTGCATCAGAAAGACTTCCTTTACTACATCATCCTGATCACCCGTTAACAAAACTGGGTCGTCATCGGATGTACGCACAGCTCCATAGGCATCCGAATGTTGTACTTGTAAGTACGTTGCTCACTTTTTACCAGTTTCAAACAATTCTTTTAGATCGTTGAGCTTAAAGAAAAAGAGAACAGTCCATGCGAAGTAGATTTCTCCTTTTATCTAGCGGTGGTGAAACATTCCAGTATTGAAGATAATCCTGATGATGACAACATAGAAACGGAAATTCCTAAAGTGTATTTAAAAGTTCAATCGTTGATTGAATTAGACACTTTTGTGGTAACTCACGGACCTTACACAAGCGTCGACGGTACGCATTTCTAAATTCCATTATAATAAATTTTGAATATATTAAATCTCCGTTGGGCTATACATTAATTTTAAGGTGATACAGATCCAGACCACTTTGAGGCGGGGACTGTCAAGCGAAGAACAAATCAAAAGAGCGAGTCTCCTCCAAAAAAGACCAAACAACCTGCTTATTTCATCTCTGAGTTGGCCCATGTAGTAGCGATGTGTGACGAACGACTACCATTTGTCATGTTGGCTAATGAGGTTTATTCCTTTGCTGTTATTGATAAATTAGTTAACGCGTACTTGATTACAGCTTACGAAACGTAATATATTCCACCAAGGCTTGCAAGCTGAAGCTAACGCTACCGGTTTGGTATTGAGAATAATTCAACTACCGCCACCTACCGCAGCCATTGGACAATCACCTGCTTGGCAATCTTTGCTGAAACGATTACTTTCGGCTTCTATTCGGGTACAAAGTAAAGGCATGCTTAAGAGTTGGATGACAGAGTTTGTGTTCTATTCGAGTCCATTACAAAGTACGCATCCTAAGGAACAAGGTATTATTTATCGTGTTCTTATTTGGGCACTGATAACAAATTTTTAGGGTCAAGGCGTCCAGTATATTTTCAATATGATATGGGAACGGTTGAAACCATATCGAGAACCGTTGATTCTTTACTGAGCGATTGGGCCCAAATTGTGCAACTGTATACGATTGTTCACGATTTAAGCGAATACCTTAGCGTTGGTTAGTATTTTTTCGTAGGGTTAATCCTCATATTTATACATTTTTTTTTTCAGAAAAATATAACTTATCGAGCGTGTTTAGTGTTAAGTCGTACAGTTATAGTAAATTAGTACTGTGCTACGGGCCAGATAAGGGAGCGATGGGTACTATAAACTGGAATAATTGTGAAAAAATGTTCAAGCTAGCTTTCGGTGCGAATAACAACGCTCTAAACGCGCATTGTTTAGTGAGGGAGCAGCTCGAAGCTCATCTCAATCAACACCGGAATCTCTCGCAAATAGTGCAGTTATTGCATGAAACATACGAACCTTTAATATCTATTAGTAAATTACCTTCTTTACCTCAACTCGGCGTTTACAATACTGTAAGTTACTTGGCGAGGATGTATTAGGTTATAATTATATTTTTAGCGGCCACAAGTTCCTGTTCAAACGTTTACTGTCATGGCGCAAACCTGTACGGGCATAAGACTTGCATATCAAGGCATGTACTGTATTGAATTACGCTTGCGCGGCGGTGGTTTAGTGTCTTTGCGAGACGGGGCGTACAGCCATTTCGATCGAAGTAACGTCGTGGACGTTTTTACTCCAACTCAGGGTTTAAAAACTTTCTTATCAAAGTATGTGGACGAAAGTGCAGTTTTTCGTCGTCGTTCGCAATCGGAAGACGACAATCCGCCATCACCTATCTCCATGGAGGTTGAAGCCACGAATTTCCTAGGACATCACAAAGGTCCACAATCACCTGCTCAACAACGTGAAACGGGGCTTCGATTTCACCCTCCTCTTACACCACCATCCGGTTCTAATCCGCACACCCCTGCTAGTCCACACACTTCTAGTATGAACCAACCCACAACGCACACTAGTTTCGGTTCTAGTCCCGCCACCTCGTTTAGTTTAGCATCGCCTACTTCCCTCCCTGGCAATATAAACCCTAGTCCTCTACCTGTGCTTCCTCATCCAAGTCCAAGCTCAGGATTAGTTGCTAATTCGCCTTTAAATCCACACGTGCCTAGCCCAGGAGGTTTACTATCTAATTCTTCACCTGGACCTACCAGTACAAACCTCCCAGGGCATTCTCCTGGAAGTAGCTTCATGCAAACTGGTATGTACCCAACCAAATCTATCTTCAAACTAACAGTAATTTGAAGGTCACACCGATGGTAGTCCTTTCCCATCATCGTCTCAAAGCATGACATCACCAGCTGCTTCTAATTGGCCAGGTTCTCCTAGCATGCCAAGGCCATCACCAGCTCGGCCGGGACAGTCACCTGGTGGTCACCCAATTATGCACAGTCCTCAATCTGATCATAAAATAGGAGTACATTTATCTAGAGTTTTACCACAAAAATCTTGGGCCGGCGCTGTACCGACTTTACTGACGCACGAAGCTCTGGAAACACTTTGTTGTCCCTCACCTCACCCTCAAGGCCTCCCTGGTCAAGAACTAGCTCCATTAGAACGATTTTTAGGATGTGTATACATGCGAAGGCAACTGCAACGATTTATACACAGCGAAAATTACGTAAGTCTTAATTTATTCCAAATCAAAGCACAATTACTTCAATATGATATTGATTCTTTAGTTGAATGGTCTGAATTAAATGGTATACAATGCAATCCTAATAAATGCCAATCACTTAAATTTGGAAACGGTCGAACATACTAAAGATTTAGGAGTGATTTTTGACTCAAAAATGTCATTTAAAAACCATATAGACTATCTTGATATTAAAATAAGAAAACAAATTTATTTTATCAAAAGATTTTCGATCAAATTCAAATCTATCAAAACATTTAGAACTATATATTTTTCATTTGTATATCCTAAATATAACACTATGGAGACCAACTACCAAAAAACAGATAAAAAAATTAGAATCATTGAATACACTGTTTTTAAGATATGCTGCTGGAGATCCAATGAATTTCGATAATCACGATTTCTCGAAAACTTATTTGAGATTTGCAATTTCAACTTTGGAATCTGCCAGAGATAAAGCAGACATACTTTTTGGATTTAAAATACTTACTAACCAAATAGATTGTATTGATTTGGTCAGTAAATTTAATTTCTATGTAGCACCGAGATCTCTAAGGTCTAATAATTATTATTTTAAATATACCATCCTTTCTGTGGGTCAAAAAAATGCTATTATAGCTAGAATATCTGAACTTTGTAATGTTAGTTCTGAATGGTTAGATATTTACAATACATCACTGGGAATCATAAAAAATAGATCGCTTTGCTTATTAAAATATGAATTAAAAAAAAAAAAATTATACATATATATATATACAAGTATACTCTTATATGTTTAAAACAATAATAATTTGTTTATCAGAACTTTTTTCCTTCTTAAATATGTTTTTATTTTGTTAGTGTGCATACATACTAAATCATTGTAATATATTGTATGTTGAAACAAACAATAAACAATAAACAAATCCTTCAAAATTAACGACATTTTCAGTTAACGGTTATACCCACGAACGAACCAGGAGTGATTCACTTTAAAGTGTCTGACACTTTACAATGTCGCATTGGGTTAAATCCCCAACATTTGCAGTCGTTACACTTAAAAATAACACCCTTACTGGAACACAAAGACGTTTGGAGTCCTGAAGAACTTCAGGTAAATTTTGTATAGTACCATAACCAATTTTAAACTAATATTCCAGATAATTGAAAAATTCTTCGACACCAGAGCAGCAGCACCACCATACAAACCTAACTCAATGTTTGGTTTTTGTTGCATGTTAAACGTTTCGATAAACGTACTTAAAGATTTTGTACAAATTATGCGTTTGGATTTGATGCCCCAACTTGCCCAGCAACAAGGTTATAAGTGGTCGGTGCAATGGATGTTACGGATACCACCATCGGCTATACCTATCGTACCGACGGGTATGGCTGCTTGCTTAGTCTACAGAAATAAAATTCTATTCTTCGTAAGTTAAACGAACCATTAACGTTGTAAAATACAATCTTAATTTTTAGTTACAAATTACACGAATAGGATTGCAATACCCAAATAACATAGAACCACCATCCTTAGTGCTTCCATTAGTATACGACATCAGCACAAACTTAACCCAACTAGCTGAAAAAAGAGACGCAGGACCTGCAACAGCCATGACCGCAGCCAGTCAATTACTCAAACATTTTGCCCAATTTCAAACAAATCATTCAGAGTGTTCCTTGTTTCCTGCTGTAAGAGAACTGTTAATGAACTTAGTTTTACCGTCTGAACCTCAACAGCCGACCCAAGCACCTGGATCTGTACAACAAATACAATCACCTGCCATGCAAATAGGACAGGGACAAGGTTATCCTGTCAACATGCCAATGGGTATGATGGGACCACAATAGTATTACGCAAATGAATCTTTCTGAATTAAGTAGGATTACTGTATATCGTTGCTGTAATTTATTATCAAATGCGGAATGTTTATTAAAGATTCGAATAATTGTAAAGAAAATTAGAGTTTTTATCGCGTTGTTTATATGCACTGTAGAAATTAAGAATTAATCGTTTTGTGAAAGATTGTAAGTGGTAATAAAATACATAGTTCGTTTATTTTATTTCATAGTTCTGTAAAATAAAAAACGAAATCTCAGTAGCTGATCTAAATGTTAGTCGAAGAAATACAAATCCTAACTAGAAAAATTTTAATGCAATACCTACCTTAGTAATTTTGCTATACTTAGTTTGGTTACTAATAAATAATTATTGTACTTACATTTAGATGCAATTATGTAATAATTGTAAAAACACAAATTGAATTCAAAATACTTTGAAAATGGCGCATACGTGCGCATAGTTTAGTTTCTTTTTGTTGCCAACTTAAAAACCGCGATATACAGGGTAATATGTAAATAAAATTTAAAAAACGCAATTTTAAATGGTTGTTGAAGCGGTCGTTACACTATTTAAATTGTCAGCTTATTAAATTAAACTTGTCGGTAAATGTGTTGTTAATCCTCAAGGTAATTGGCTCTTAAAAGATAGTGTATTTAAAAAAAATATTTACATTCTAATCATAGTACAAAACTTAAACTAAATGTGCAAAAATACAAAACTTTATACACACTCGAAACTTTTAAATGCATTTCAGACAAAATCTATGGATAGATCGATAGACTACAAGTGTCAAAACATTTCAGTCTTTAAATAATGAAACATTTTTGGAAAGAACATGAAGAATCACTTGGTACTTATTTAATACTGAATCCTTAAACTTAGATATAATGTATACATTAAAGAGAAAGTGTCAGCAACTCCTATCTATATTAGAAACAAAAAAATTATCAATTCTAAAAAATATTTAAATAAATCTTAGATACTTTGTACAAAATCTAAAACTCGTCGATATAATTCATATATAATTTTTTTAAGACTAGAAACAATTGACGGGCGTCGATTTATATTTTTTTGGTAACAATTATTTGAAGTGAGAATCGATCGATTTGCACAAACAAAATGACAAAAATATTCCGAGCAATTGCAACAGTCCTAGGCCAATGCCCACTGCAATTATTATGTTCATGTGCGACATTATCCATTCTAAAGCAGCTTTAAAACAACCCTAAAAAACCAATATTTAGTAATAATATATTTATAAAGTTACGATACATGGCTCGAATCGTATGTTATGAAGCGCCTGGAACATAGGCAACACACATAACAGAAAAATTTGCGCAAGGTGTTTGTACGTATAACAAATTTAATTATTCTGATAAATTAAACTTAAAAACGAATTTGAGCCATTATCGCCTACAAATAAATCAGAAAACGTACCCTATCCTTATATGAATTCGACGCATCTGGATAAGTTGTGCAGGTGGGCGACAACGGCTTAAAGGTTCCCTTGTCAGTCAAAACACAACACGATTCGGGAATAACTTTGCTTCTATCCCATTTTGGAGCCTCCTCAAAATCTCTGTAATTATCCACACCACAACATGATAACTGTGCCTGAAGATGATTCCACATTAAAGACACCGCGTCCGTTCTATTGCCGGAAGCGTAATATTTTTTTATTGTTGATTTCAAGAAAGTTCTGGTTTCTTCTTCGGCCTAAAAAAATAACAGAATAGAAAATCCCAAAAAAATATTTGTTTCGACACTTACAGTTCCTTTATAAGCAGCTGCTAATCCCCCAGCCGTGACCTCTAGAATTAAGATGATGATTAAGCAAATTCCATACTGCAAATAAAACCCTTTAGAAACAGTTAACATTTTGATTCAACATTAACTTACGGTCGTTAGTAGACATTGTGATTCTCTGATGGCACCACAGTAACCCAGAAAACTTACAATAAACATAAAAGCTCCTGCGATGACCAAAATGTAAGAGGCTTGTTCAATAACTGTCGGTTGCGTAAATTGCTGAAAAAAAACAATGCGATTTAGAAGCGTCGAATTTGGATTATTTTGATTTGTTGCCTACAATTATTAGTTTTATTTTGTATATACTAAAAAATCGCAGTATAGTCCATGTCACCGAAAAAGTATAATTAGCGGATTTTATCTATCAACGCCGTCTGCAATCTTTTTTTTCCTCTATAAAAACTAAGTGTACCTACACAACTTTTTTTAATTATGTAATTTAAATAACAATTAATTGCGCCAATCCTTTACGGAACTTTTTCGATGGAACGGACTATAACATATCTTCAGTTTTCTAATCATTTTCACCTGTAAGTGGTAAACTGCTCTTATGTACCAATGATTATCACAAATATTGGAGTTTGTCATTTAAAAAAAAAAGACCTTACTAATACTTTTTTATTTTTGAGATCTATATGCCATTCACATGCAGTACAGCTTCGTTGAAAACAGATTTATTTTAAAAAAAAGTTTTACACAAATTAATGAAGAAACGAAACGCAAAATAGTTTTTTTATGAATTAATCAACAGGCGTCTTACAACCACCTCGTTTTAATACGACAATTATATAGATTGGGTAAATGGGACATTCGGTGGGACATGCAACTAAATTGATCGAATCTCGTCGTAGTAATACTATCGAGCATAGTAACATTGACCCTTTTTAAATTCAACTACGCCAGAAACAAAAATTAAAAACGTCTCGCATAATAACGAAGCGTTTAATTTACATAAAAGGTTGACATAAAGCGTTGAAAGGCACAAAAGGGTGTCGCCGCTTATTCATATGCATATTTTTCTTTTAGTTTTATACCCTTTATAGCACATACGTGTAGAAATACGTGAAAGGTTTTAAGGTTCACTAACCTCTAGCATGTGCATTTATTGACAATTCGAATTATTAACTATGTAATTGCGTTTAGGGTTGCAAGCTAAGCACATTACTGGAAAAATATCGTAACGTAATTTTCTCTAATAATCTTATCGGATTATTGCATCTTAAACAAAAAAGTTCAGCTTTCTAATGGTGTATAATTTTACATTGATAAAATCATTAGTGTCGGTTTTTGCACAAAATATGATAATCGATTTTGGAACACATCAAAATTTAATAAAAAAATTAATTTTTTTGGGACACTTTTCTGACGAGTTTAAAATGAATAAAAGCCTTGTTAAGATGATCGTAGAAAGTATGTACATAAAAATAAACAACCATGCAGTATTTAAAACAAAAATCATTACAATCATAAAACTTAATTTAATGTTGTGCCAGAGTAATAAAGATTACGTGCAGATTAACAATATTAAACCATAAGAAGAGTTACTTTTTCCTATTAATAAGAATAAGATACATGCGAGTCTTAATAAAGATAACAAGAACCTACAAAACAATTGTATAGAACATTGCAGACTTGAAGTGTCTAATCAAAATTGACAACGTAACAAAAACCATCAAAACCAATTGCCTTAAATTTGGATTTCGTTTTCCGGTATGACGTAAGAGGATCGTTAAGACTCATCTAAGCTGACTGTAAATATACATCTCATTTTGTTTAATTGCGATAATTAACAAAATCCTTCACTGGTAATCAGTAGAAGTTCAAAAATACTGCTTCGTAACTTCTATCTAACAAGCATTCATATTTTTAATACTATTTGACTGAATATATTCCAGTTACTTTAGCCAAAAAAGAGAGTTTCTTCGAATAATTTTACAAAAAGGTTTTATTCTTAAAGCGCTTTGTTATGTCCCTCACGGTCTTGAAACCACGGTGAAAACACCGTGTAATTTATAGAAGTTCCACCGTGTTTATGTCGTGTGTTCCATTTATAGACGGTGGGGTTCTAAGACGTATCCGCGGTGAACACACGGCAAACTCATGGTGTTTACACGGATACAAATCACGCCGAGTACACGGCGTATCCACGTCATAAACAGCAATTGCACAGTGTACTCACACTATATTCACGGTGGGTACACATAAAATCCACGGTGAATACACACTAAACCCACAGTGAATATACTTCGATCATTCTATTTATTAACAAAGACAAATAAAATAAGCAAGTTTGGTATTTATGTAACTCTAACTTCAAAAAAAAATTATACAGGGTGTTAATAATAAGTTGTAACACCCAAAAATGACAGTTAGAACTCATTGAAACAAAAAACAACTTTTCTTAGTTCAAATTTTTTATTTGGAGCCCTAGTACACAGTTATTGAGGTTTTTTGTTTTTCGAAAAATCCTTATTACTCTCTCATTTTAAGAAATAAAAATAATAATAATAAAAAATACAAAAGCCTTCAGTATTTGCTTTCGGTTCTCTAAAACATTTGTACACAGTAAAAAATAATTTACACTATTCTACACCAAATAACACCACACCTGTGTCTATATCCATACGTCCGTTTCGGTGTTAACTTCACTCCTCAGGGACGGAGTAAAATTACAACACTTTAGTGGTGTAATATTTTTTCAAAACTATGGTGTAGTTTTAATATCATATGGTGTAATTTTCATGAAAATGGTGAAAACTATTTACTCTATTTGGGTGAATATTTACTAAGAATGGTTAATTTTGATTCCGTGGTCTTGTAATTTTACACCACCATTGTGTACTGTTCAATATGGAGTGGTGTAATTTTCAACAAAATAGTGTGTGCTTTCACTTTGTGTTGGTGATTATTCACGAACGTGTATGTAAAATTTCATCCCATTAGCGTAAATCCTTTATTGCGTATTGAGGAAATTTAGTACAATTGTAGATAGATGACAACTCCACAGCTGTGTACGCTTACACAAGGTTGTGTAAATAGTATCTTAACTTTCGTATTGTAAAACTTATCCTAAAGAGTTTTAATAAAAAAAGAATACAATATTTAAAACTGTATTATAAAAAACAAAATAAAGCATTACAGAACGAATATGTACATACATAAAATTGCATATAAACTAACAAGATGTATATAATTATATACAAATACAATTTAAAAATGGATTTACTGAAATTTTATATGAGCGAGCTTAACATAATTTGTATTTTGAAACAATACACCAAGTAGTAGGATTGTAACATAGTAAATATTTTTCAAAAGGTTCTTTGTAAAGTGACAGATTACTTATTTCTGCTAACTTACATTCTGCCTCACAGTGATCAATTACATAAACACATTGTACTGCATCGTACTCAACCGTTTTACACAACTTGAAGACTAAATATGGGGCACTGTCTGATAGAACAATGTCAATTATAACTGAAAATTCATAGGTTGAATTAGCGAGATCGATCGACATCCATTTTAATGAACAGTTGTATTTGATTTTCACCAAACATTTCACACACTAGTATTAAACGTTTTAAAAAAATTGCTCTCTGCTGTTTCAAACGCGGTATGAAACCATTGATGAATATTCGACTTCGCGTACATTACAAATGCTCTTCGTACATACAATTTGCAAGCTTGTAATTTTTTAATCAAGAATGGTGTTAAATATCATCTGCGTAGAAACATCGTGCACCATCGTGAAACAAAAATGTTTGATTGCGGTGTACATTTATCCATTCTTAATACAAATGCAGTACAAATGGTGTTATTTCACACCCAAAATTACTTTTCATTTATACACCGCCAACTGGTGTTAAAAATAATACAAAAATCACACCATCTTCGCACCATACCTCGGTGTTCAAGGTTACACCGTGATATTTTTTACTGTGTATTGACAATTATTTTCTATTTTATCAAATAACAAAATGCGACCGATAAAAAATTTCAAAACAAGATATTTTGAAAGCCACTATCGATTTTTGAAAATAAAACATTTTTTTGATCTGTCCAACAAAAGTTTTTATCCAAATTGAATTCAAAGATAAATTTTAACAAATTATAACAATCATTTAAAACAAAGCCATTAAGCAATGAAACAAAAGCGGAATAATAAACGAGTAATTTGTGTATAATAGTAGTTTATTTAACGAATTCCTGTGTAAATTGGACGCTTTTTTTCCTCGAGGGAAAAAACGTCCAATTTGGATAAGAACGAGTTGAATACAGAATTTTAAAAAAAATTATTGCTCAAACAGGGACTAGGACAAAGTCTTAAAATCTCTCGAAAATAATTTGACGTTTATGATGACAAGTGCTCAAAAAATGTCAGACGGTTTACAATAGCGAAAAATTAAATTTAAGTTAAGAACAATAAAAATACGTAATTATCAAAACGCGGAACTTTTTTGGAGAAACAAGGCGTAATGCACTAAAAGCTTAAATTATTTATCAAAGAAGATATCCAAATCCTCAGCAACCAAGTTGCCGCATTTTTAGAAGAATGAAGGAAAATTCTGAAGTTTAAAAGAAGAAATACGAGCGAACATAGAAAATCAAATAAAGACTATTGAGGAACAAATACAAGTTCTGGAAAACTGAAAACAATCTATAAATGAGAAAATAGAAGCAATATAGGACAAATTAGAAGACTGAAAAAGAATGAAACTGCTTGAAGAAAGAATAAATCGAAGGAATTGTCACGCCGAAAGAAGTGTCACAAGCGAAGGCTTACTAATGGATCATCGAGAAGAAACCACAAAAAGTTGATTGTACCTTCAAATTTTGATAGAAAAATCCATTGGTCAACATAGTACAAACAGTTTTAAGCCGTAGCTACAGCTAATGGTTGGAGCAATAAGCAGAAAGCGACGTCTTTCATAGTGTTCTTACGTGGAGAAGCGCTTGGAATATTGCAGACTGTTCCTGACCACCTGCAAGAAAGTTATGAATTCTTAATTTTACGTTTCGAAATGAAATATAGAGATGCTCATCTTCAACAAGTGTACCAAGCCCAAATAAAGAGTCGACTTCAGAAAGCTGCTGAAAGTCTTCAAGAGTTTGAGGCTGAATATGTCGGGAAAGAGGAATTACGACTTTGAACTGCGGTTAAACAGACCACGTATGCCGACATCGTACTAAAGAAGAAGACAAGAAGAGCGCTCGAAAGTTTGGAATGAGTTGACCAAAAGAGACAAAAGGTAATCTCATCTAGTCATGTACCAGAGATTACAATTCAAATGACATCGCCTATGGAGCAATTGCACAGCATCTATCTCGATGACAAGATCAATGGAAGAAGTGTTCAGTTACTGGTTGCCACAAGAGCGACGAAGACCGTCATTCATCCGGACATATTACGGGAAAATGAAACCAGTAACAGTACGACTTCGAACGGCGACGAGCAAAAAAATATCTACTCACGGACAAGTCAAAGTAACCATTGGTTTGAGAAATTGAGTACTCGACCATTAAGTAGCCGACATCACGGAAGAAGTTTTCCTGGGAATTGACGTGATAAAGAAGTATATGGGTTCCATTTGAATATGAAGAACGATGTCCCAAACATAGACAATGAAGCAATTCCTTTCAATTCGTCAGAGAAGGCGGCCGTGCGAGTATTATTGAGTGACGACGTGACTATGCCTGCAAGGACTGAAATTGGAGTGATGGCACGCCTGGATGGAAATCTCCGTGAAGGCTACATTAGCGCGATTGAACCAACGGAGGGCGGTTAAAAGAGGACTACTCGTCGGCAGAAACTTTGTAACCTGCGTTGGATTTTAGCAGTGAATCTTTTATGTAAGACCCCGTATTTAGATTCATCTGGCTGAATTTTCTGTTTTCTGTTTTTGTTTTACGATTGATTAGTTCAACGTTAGCATCGAAAACGTTCTACTCGTTATTTGATTACGTTTGATTTAAGTGTATTTGTATTTAATAAGTATTTCACAATTATTACTGGTATTTTTTTTTAAATGCATAAAGTTCCGTGGTTTTGAATTTGATTTAGTGTTTTACTTGTTTACCTCAGTAAAATAACAATTCTATATAATTTACGACTTCCTTTTTGGAATGTAATTTGATCAATTTTTCTTGGTATCTATATTTTTGTTTATGTTGAGTTCTTTTACGAGCGCGATTGGAACCACCTGCCAATTTAGCGACGTAAGCGTTTTCTGTGAGAACACTTTCTTTCTTTCGAAGGCCTACGTGACAAGACGCACTTGGCCATTATATTTTTCATCTTTGTTAATTTACGTTGTTTAGTGTTGCATCTTTTACAAAGATTTTACGGCGCAAGTTCGTTGAATTAAGTGGGATCGCGAGGTGTTATAAGGAGTAAAATTTTGATTTTGGGGGATGATTGTTTTCGGTGGCAATTAAGAAATACCGGGTACCGTGATGTAGTTGAGTGGTTAGGGTACTTTTACGCTATCGTGATGTAATACCGCGGAAGTTAGATGGAACCGTGAAAATTAAGTGTAGTGGTGGAAAAGTTTGATTTTCCAAATTTCGTAATTTACGGTTTAAATAGTCTTCATGGTTTCCAAAAATAAAAACTCACGTTTCAAGTTGGATATGCAATCGTTGGGTTGTGCTACATCCAGTCTTCGCATTTGTGCGGATTCTATTTAAATGTTAAAAAAGAAAATTCTTCCGCCGTCATTGCAATTGTTTGGGGTACCTTTCAACTGGCCACTTAGAACCAACCACCGGTTCTTTCCTGAAGTTACGACAAATTCAAGGTATTTATTTTGCACCATATGTATTTAATCGTGAAGATATTATTTACGTGATTGAGTGTTAAAAGCTTTGAATTTCAAATAAAAGTTTTAAGTGTCTCGAATTGATTTAACGTTAATGTAACTAATTATTGTCCGTATTTATCGGAACTGAGTTAAAAATTTATTAAACGGGACCGAATTTTTCGATACAAGATATATATATTAGTTTTATATTAAATAAGTTTATTTTTTTTTGTTAATGAGTAATTTCGACGCGCACACGGCCGTGATAAATTAAGATTGACTAATTTGTGTTTGGTTTTATTAAATTCTGTATTGTGCATTGATTCTAATAATTTCAAATTTTGTTTTTTTATCAAACGTTCATTTACGTAGCTTTTGTTGTTTTGTTTTGGTTAATTTTTGTTGATTACTATACTTTATTTTGTGTCATTATTTTTTTTGTTTTGTGTGTTCAAATAAATGTTAAATTGTTAAATGTAAAGAGCTTTTAATTCCGTCGGCCTCCGCGTGTGTAACTTTATTAATTTATTACAGATTTTAGTGAGATACACTCTAACAAGGTAAGTCCGTTTAGAGTGTATCCTTCAGGAGCGGACTTGTGGTTGGCAAGGGCCAGAAGTCCATTAAGCTTTACTCCTTCCTGGCGCCCTTTGATTTCGACATTACTGCTTTTCGATTTTGTGTTTTCGTCAAGTTGATCCAATTCTATCACGAAACTTTTAAATATAACCCACCCCGTCTCCACTGAGCAGCGGCACCCATCATTTGTGTTACCTCATTTCAGGCAGTGACATCGTTCCATCTTTTGCATGTAACAACTTAGTACGACTGAAAAACACGATGCCAGTAAAGATCTTGAATGTCAACTCAGATCCAGTAACGTTGAAAAAAAAAGACCTAAGTAGGCCAATGCACGCCAGTATCTCAAATTGTGATATGCGTACATTCTAGTAAAGACAGGTCGCCGAAGAAGTGCCCCTATTGGACATTCTTGCTTCTAAATGCCAAAACCAGTTGCCTAAAGTTAAAGTGTTGATCCAGCAGTATCAAAATGTGTTCGCGCTGGAGAGTAATACCAAAAGAACAACTAAGGTGGTGAAACATAAAATTAATACCGGAAACGTTCGGCCGATACGATAACATCCACGCTGACTTCCTTTAGCGAAATGAGAAGAAACCAAACAAATAATTACGGATATGGAGAGAGATGGTGTGATTGAACTTTCAATTAGCCCATGAGCGCCCCCAGTACTCATAAAAAGAAAGATGGATCAACGAGGTTTTGCGTAGACTACAGACAGTTTAACGACATGGACCAAAAAAGACAGCTACCCTTTACCGAGAATTGTCGATTCATTAGACCCTGTCAGAATCACAGTGGTTTTCCACGTCGGATTTGAAGAGTGGTTACTGGCAGGTAGAATTGGAACCCGAGGATTGTGAAAAAACAGCTTTTACGATTGGAACTGGTTTGCGGCGGTTCATTGTAATGCACTTCGGCCTGTGTAAGGCTCCTGCAACGTTTGAGCGTTTGCTGAAAACCATCTTGCGCACACGTCTTGGAAGACGTGCTTCATTTAGCTGGATAACGTGATCGTGGTTGGAAAGTAGTTTGAAGAACACTTGAACAACTTGAAGAACGTGTTCCAATGACTACGTGGCGAAAGTCTAAGCTCTGAAACCAAAGAAACGTCACAATTTTAAAAAGAAAGTGCAATACCTTGGCTACGTCGTATCTAGAGGTAGAGTAAAGGCTGCCCAGACAAAAATCCGAGAATTATGGCCAAGACCAATCGACAAACATTAGGTCCAAAGTTTTCTTGGGTTGTGCACCTATTATAGACGATTTGTACCCGGATTTGGCAATATTGCCAAACCTCTGACAAAACTGATCGAAGAAAAAGCAGAATTTAAATGGAATAAAGACTGCAAAAACGCTTTCCATCAACTTAAACAAGTCTTAATCACTTCGCCGATTTATCCAAAAGAACATAGAAATATTGTATTGGATACCAATGCAAGTTATCTAGCCATAAGTGCAGTCCTTTCACAAGTGCAAGGTGGACAAGAAAAAGTCATCGCGTATTTTGGTAAAGTTTTGTCCAGGCCAGAAAGGAATTATTGCGTGACTAGGAGAGAACTGTTAGCAGTCGTTAAGTCCATAGAACACTTCTACAAATATTTGTATAGAAGAAAATTTTTACTAAGGACGGACCCCTGCTTTAAAATGGCTATTGCAGTTCCGTCATCCGAAAGGACAAGTAGTAAGATGGATCGAAAAACTGCAAGAGTATGACTATGACACAGAACACCGTGCTCGAAGCAGTCATTGGAAGGTTGATGCCTTGTCCAGAAGACCATGTCCGGTAGCCATTGTTCGCGACTTGAAGAAAAGATCGAATGCCTCCGGAGAACTGCTATGGTTGATGACGAGTGGGAACCTGAGTAGTTGCGTCGAAACAAGAAAACGATCCCAAAATAGGACTACTCCGGAACTGGAACGAAAACGACCGAAGACCTATCTGGGAAAAAGTGAGTGTTTTGAGCAGAAACATCAAAGGGTAGTAGGCGCACTCTTTGAAAGTAGAAGACGGTCTTCTTAAGCAATCCCTAGAAAATGTTGAGGGCAATATAAACAGACTGCAGTTGCCCAAAGAGCTGGGTGTCACAAGCGATATTTCACGAACTGTGATTTTTTCACTGATACCAACAAATCACGAAGAACGACTGTTACCAATTGTAAAAATCTCAGTGATTTTACAAAGGTGTTACTTTTCACATTTGGTCATGTTCTTGTGGAATCGTTATTTCGTGTTTGTCGTGAAATCGTGATTTCGTGAGGAATGATATTTGATTTGCGCTGTTTACTGGTTGGTGGTTAAAAGATTTTCGTTTTCGGTAATGATATGAATATTGAAGCGGCGATCGGATACTGCGCGATGTCGCTACATTTATTATACACGATTCAGTTATTAATTTAAATGTCGTAAAACTCGTGATCACGTCACGCTTTAAAATCAATGATATCAAAAAATAGCAATAACGATTCATCACTAGTCATAAGTGTTAAAGCATCTGCAAGATGGTACATCAGGAAGACACTTTGGCGTAAGAAAGACATTGGAAAATATTCTACTGGGTAAACTGCAAAAAGGATGTCATGAAATGGTGCACGGTCTTCGCATCAGGAAGTGGTCCAGCAAGAAAGCGCAAAGCACCCATAAAACAATACAACGTAGGAAACCCTTTGGAAAGAGTAGGGATTGACATTGCAGGGCCGTTCCCAGAATCCAATTCGGGAAATAACATCCTGGTGGCGATGAATTATTTCGCGAAATGGACGTAGGCTTACGCCATACCCAATCAAGAAGCAGCTACAATGGTATTAGTAAAAAATATTTTCTGTCGGTTTGGAGTTCCGTTGGAATTGCATTCCGACCAACGCCGCAACTTTGAGTCTGGGTTGTTTTAAGAAGTTTGCTGACTGTTGGGAACTAGGAAAACTAGAACAACACCTCTCCATCCTCAATCTCATGGCAAGGTTGAACGGATGAATCGAACAATAGGAAAATACTTAGCCAAAGTACTGTCGGAACACCAAAGGAACTGAGATCAGTACTTGCACCTTTTAGTATATCAATCATACGTTCACGAAAGCACAGGCCAAATACCATCCTGTGTCATGTTCGGCCACGAAATACGACTGCTAAGCGACCTCCAATTTGGACGAAGACCGGATGAAGTTGCTGGAGGAAACTACGTCAGCAAGCTGACAAAGAGACTAGACGAAGTACATGAGGCAGTCCGTAAAAACAAACAAATTTCCAGCGACATAATGAAGACCAGATATGACCTGGCGACATAGTGTGGTTGTATAATACCCAAAGAAGACGTGGTTTGCAGAGGCAACAGAAGGGCCCTTATGAAGTCTTGACATCATAGAACGTATCGGAAAACTACCCAGAGGCAAGCGAAAAGTGGTCAACATCAAACCCCTAGCCCCGTTTGCTGACGATAACAATGTTACGCAAGTTCAGGTCCGAACCAGAGTAATAAATAGCAGATCCAGAAATCAAGTCAAAGGAATTAACTTCAATAAGTTTATGAGTATATACGAAGATTCTGGAAAAGCTAGGTTCGGAGTTACAACCGAAGAACAGGAATACCTGTTCCAACCTTTAAAAGTTTACGACATCGCACATTGCGTGAACGAGGATCTTGAGATGTCCAGAGGAGTTGCAGTCGTATTTAAAAAGAAGTTTAGACGTCTAGATGAACTACGAAGACAGCAACCGACGGTCGGAAAGGTTTAAAACTACGTGGTGACCGACCCTTTCTTTTTGGACACCAAGAAGTACTCTCGTACAAACGAGCATTATGAAATCTCAAGAGAGAAACAGAGTTTCACAATATTAAGAAATTAGGAATACTACAGCTTGGTGGTGGCTTAGATCTACTAGATTGGAGAATACTTAAAAATATGTTGGAGGTTGTCTTCCCAGGAACCAAGTGTTGGTTTGCAGTTACCATCCAAGTAGAATATCGCGCCAGAGAAAAAAACCATTGACTGCTACTTTAATGCTCAAGGAAGTTGCTGAAATGGCGACGCTACCACTATCGCCATGATCCGTTCTACCGGTGCCGCAACCAGTTTCCTATTCTGAGACAGAACAGTCTTAAGAAGAGGCCAGTGAAGCGTTCTCAAAATGATTGTCAACTTCGAGAACGTTTACCGAAGGATGTAGAAAATTCTCGACACAGATAACAGAAACATATAAAAAGTATTCAAAAGGAGCTGAGGTCAGTCGGAAATTAAGAAGACTGTCGGTTTAAAATAAATAAGTGTGCTAAGATAAATAGATAAAGTGTCTGTGCCAGTGAAAAATAAATATAACGGTGTATAAACGTGCTTTAACGTAAACAAATACCGGTTTAGATAAATAGGAGTTCTCCGCGGGCATTATTTTTCGATTGATAGTAATATATAAACTAGTGTAAGTGTTTTTTCTTAAATATCGTTAGATTTAATTAGTTACGTGTAGTTCTAATCGTGTAAATATTTGTTTCTAAACACATTAGTTTTAAAATTCATTACAATATCTTCAGCAAAGAAGAAAGTGTTTCTGAAAGCAATCAAATTTAGGGAAATTACTGGTACTGATGTTAGTTAGCCTCAGTCTCCAGTTTTGACACTATGAGGTACTTGGATCAAAGCTGCTTTTTATTACGCTCAGAATTTTTAATTTTTTAAGAGCGTTAACAATGAATTCCCGAAGAAGCTCAGAATGTTTTTAATAAGAAGAAAAGTATACTGAAAGACTTGGTTTTTATTGAAACTAAGTTTACTTGTTTATCAAAAGCAGTGTTCAAATAGTTGAAAGTGTTGTTAGCAAGTTAACTGAATTAGAAAAGCAAATTTTTGTTTACAAACTAACTTCAGTATTGTGAAAAAATCCTGGTTACAAAGAATTAATTAAAAAAACTCTAATATATTGAGTGCTAAAAGTTATTCTTTTACATTTAGCATGTGAATAAACATGATGTACATATGTGTAATAACGTATTTTTAGATACTTAACTCAGATAAAGCGGTTTTTTAAAATGCATAATATTAATATTTAACGCACATTTGCATGCATATATTGAAGTTTTTCAGTGCATAATAATCCGTAGCCTACTGACTTATATACATAAAAATGTTTGCTACTAAAAATTTGTGGTGATGGGCAATTTTTATTTGAGATTCGTTTTTAAATTTACATGTCAAAAAATGTCACTTTAACCGTGTTATTACTCGATAGGAAATTTGCAAAAAAGTGTGAAATTTTTTAGGAAGTTGTCACATAAACATAAGTGACGATGTATCAAATTTTTGTGCATATTGCATGTTTTTTGAGTGCATAAATATCCGTAACCTAGAGATGTTTTGTAAAAAGTGACCATTAAATTAACCTTTGCCCAACATACGTTAGTTTGTATATACAATATAGTTAAACAATTTCAAAAATATGAACTTCTGAAAGCATTACAAACGTCAAAACTCACAAACTCGGTCCAACTTCATACAAAATGACTGAAACAAAACAAGAAATTCCAAAAAGTGTTCATTTTAAAATAACAATTCGAATTTGATAGAATGTTGATAACAAAGCACGTAGAATGCAAAAATGAATAAGAACATCGTATTATATCAAATTGTCAGTTAAATCCAGTAGTATTCAGTATCATGAAAACGTTTCAAATAACCAGAAGAAGTACATAGTAAAAGCAACATAGAAAAGCTATACCTACAAACTACATATTTATCGCAAAAACTTTGAGAAAAAACTGTTTAAGAGAACTATTTCTCCACTAATCACAACGCTAAATCAGCAGATTACTATCAGTAGCTTATACCAAAAAAGCTTAACCGGAAGTCAATGTAAACAACAAAACTGTTCTCGTCCTTTCACTATCAAAACCAACAAATTTGTGTTAGTAGAAAACAAGCACCGAACTGGCCGCGTTAATTAGAACCGTAACGGAAAAATTTGAAAATTAACATAAATTAGGCGTTTGAAAATAGTGAACAAACAAGAAACGCTATTCTAAATTTTAACTTTCGCTTTTGTTTTAAATCAGCGAACTGAATAAGCAATTAACTTGCAAAATTCTAAGAAATTAATAATTAAAATAAAAACACAGTGCAGAGCAATAAACGCTTTAGGTGAAGTCAGCGGTAGAGAAGGGTCAATTAGTAAAATAGAGTCAATTGACCCTTTTGTAAATTTTTATTAACTAATCAACGACCACATTATCCTTATTGTGACTTGTAAATTTTAATACTACCGGATTCTATTCTAAAACCTTCAAGAAAATTGTTTTGTCACCGTTCAAACTAACTATAGGTACACACAAAAAGATGTCCAAATTACCTACAGTTCAACAACCTCGATTGCACGCACCTGAGTAAGCTTTCGGTGTAATCCAAAATATCTTTCATCGATCTTTAATATCTAATCATCTCTATTATTACCAATGTAAATGATTTCATTTATTATTTAAGAAAATGCTAGTAAATTATGTATATTATCCTTAAAACGGCAATTGACGATGCCACGTTTCCTGATTTTTTGTTACATTCAACGTACTATTAAAAGTAAAAGCTTTTGTTCGAATCTGATATGGTTAAATAAACCAACAAAGCAACTAATTAACTTTTGAGCAACTCGAAGTGCAATTAAGTAAAAACTGAATTTCCAATGCATACAACATTAAAAACAAATAATAACAACAAGATACGCTCTTTGCATCACAAGTATTTTTAAAGCAACAGCAGATTTCGTTAAAATACAGAGGAAGTCGAAATTTTTGACATGTGACATGAGTTAGCGCCCAATTTGTTTCTAATCGGTTTTCTAAGAATGCACTTTTCCATATTAACGCTTCAGTTCAGAATCCACTTCGAGATAGACCAGTCTTTCATGATGGATTACTGTACCATTCCAGATGATCCATAGCTTTGACTTTTCCTCGCAGTAGCTCAGATGCTAGCTAGAGTGATATTAATTCAGCAAAATAATCAAAGCATTTGTCTTGTCTTAAAAAAAATATTCCACAGTTCTACAGTGAAAATAAGCCGATGCGGACCGCCAAAAAGCAAGTTAACTGGAAGAAAATCTGTACAACCCAATCAGAATAGACTAAAGATCTATCCTTAGAAGAACAATTGACGTACAAAGCAGACGCAAATTATGTATGACCAAAGAAGTTATATTTAAGGCTCTCTTGACGTATAACCAGAAGCAAAGAATGATCTGGATCGTGCTGGCTCGAAAGATACCATTCATGTTGCGATTCTAGCTTCTCTTCAATATACGAATAAAACTTTCCAACCGATCTGATAATAAGCTCGTGTGAACGTCTAAAAGGGTATCAGGCATCAGTTTATTCTCCAGTCGGTACCCCATGAGCGTCGCTGTGTCGCGCTCTACCTTTCCCACTCCTTCAAACTCCACGCCCATAAAGGTTGAATCTGCCTCCACCAAGCGTCTTCGTTAAGACGACGACAACATCTTTGGAGATACCAACACCTTGCCTGACAGCATTGAACAATCCATTAACTCTGATATCCTGCGTCTTACGAAGGTAATAATGCTAGCAAGATTACAATTTCCAAACAATCAGAAATGATTGACATCGTCAATTTCCTTTCTAAAATCAAGCAGCGAACTGCTGATATCACCGACGCCCTTGCGGGCGTATAGACAGCCTTGGAATCAGTCACTGCCAAACTATCGACAACCGTTATTGCTGCACCTTATGCCCAATTATTTAATGCCAAAGCGGCACGTTCAAAAACCGTCGAGAACGTCAAAGTACCTTCAGGTAAATCAGTCGCACCTGTTTCCAGGTCCACCATCGTCATAGTTCCCAAACTCGATTCTCTCTTAAAGGCTGCTGATGAGACAAAGACGACTCTCATGATTTCTAAATCTCCAAAAATACGGCCTTAGACTAGACCGCGTGACCAAGACCGGTAAAAGCTCTATTCGACTAGAATCCAAGAAATTAGACCTTACGAAAATACCTGCGACCATCCTCGATAAAGTCAACCACGAGGCAAGCCGATCCTTCAAATTTCTATCGTGGACGTTCCTTCAAACCTCTCCCATGAGCAGGTGAAAGAGGCAAATGAGCACCTCAAAGTTAAGTTCCGCTTTGATCTTAGAAACCAAGGAAATTGTCATTGGATCCTTGAAGTCTACTACAGCCACTGTGCTGGAAAGCACGCGACAAAGACATACCCCAACTTGGATCAAGACCCGATATGCGCAAAGCACGCTCGCTTTGGCCATAAAAAGGACGTCGTCAAGCGTATCTGAAAAGACTCGACGCTAAAATATCAAACACCGATTATTATGGACTTCGAGGACACTCAATTAACTTTGAGGTTCGCGTAAGTAAATCTTCGCAACTCACGTGTTGCGACCTTCAAAGCAATGAGTTTCTCCTGCGACCATAATATTGACATACTACGATATACGACATACACGATTGCCGCATTCTACGCAGTATTACTCGGCTATTGTTTTCAATAGTCCGTCGGAGTGGTAACACTAAATCATTTAACAAATGACTGCAATGTAGTAACTATGATTACGATTGGAAACAACTCCTTGGCAATTGTCGGCGTTTATTGACCGCCGAGTGAAGATGTTTGCATTTATCTCCAACAAAATTCTGGATAAAGCAAGAGGCATTCCTATTATCATTGCAGGTGACTTCAGTTCAAAATCGTCGCTTTGGCACTCCTCGGTGACTGACGAACGAGGGCGATGTGTGGAGAACCTCGTGGGTGACCTCGTGACCTCTGTGTTGTCAACGAACACATCAACGTTTCACTTTCGCTAGCCATTTAGGCTCAACAAATATAGAGCTAACTTTGGTGTTCCCCTGTTTTGTCAGGAAAATACAAAACTGGCAAGTTATTCCAGATGTGATAGAAAGTGATCACCGACTGATACGGTTTAATCCACCCAACCTTATACCAATCCCTAAAAGAATCCTAAATTTCAAATGCATAGATCCCGTTCGCCTGAATAATGCTATAGCAAGTTGAATTCCTTCTTATCTTCCACGTGGTGCATTGTGTCACAATCCCAAATCTGTAGACGCTATCATTGATAAGTTGACCAAGATGATCCTTGATTCTTGCCTACATAACTTAAACAGCATGCACATAAGATCTAGGGCCGGTGTACCGTTGTGGAGTCCTAAGTTAGACAGGCCAAAGCGAGCAATGCGTTGGTTGCGAAAACACCACCAAAAAGCCGCGCTTCATCTGTGCAAACTGGCAGTGAAGACAACTAAGAATAACTCCTGGCAAAGTATCGTGAAAAAAAGCTTGGAGACGAGTCCGTGAAAGTTAGTTTACAGGTTATCCTCCCGGAAGTTCCTGTCGATCCAACCGTGTTCCAATGTCAAAGAATCGACAGATACACCATCTCCGAACAAAACGCAATGAAAGCAATAGTATCGCCTTTATTTCCAAACGACGATCCATCGACCGACCACCACTATCATCCCTAATTAAAATCCCGATCTTTCTTGAATAGTGATTACCGACAGGACTAGGTGGTTACCAGCGACGATTTGGCCGTGGCGGCTAGCAAAATTCCTAAAAATAAAGCTCCTGGACTTGACGGCATCCACTGTAACGTTTTGCAAACGGTTGTCCTAGATTCTCGCTCATCCACGATCGTTTACCTGTTCAGCTCTTGCATAAAATGCGATTATTTTTTTACCAGTTGGAAACCTGGCAAACTAATCACTATTATCAAGTCCAGAAAGAAGATTCTCACTAGCCCGAAATGGTATCATCCGATATCTTTGTTATCAGAACTAGGCAAACTTTTCGAAAGAACGCTCCTTAAAAAGATACGTGACGACATTTCACCAAATATTTTATTGCATCCTAGTTAATATGGCTTCGTTCCTGGCAAAACACTAACTGACGCCGTCCGTCGATTAATGACTATTGTAGAATGAAATGTTTCCAACTATAGCCTAGCTATTTTCATAGACATCTGCTTAATAACGTATGGTGGCCCTCCATAATCAAAGCTCTCATCGTTAGCTATTTATCGAATAGATCAATAACCTATTCTGCAAACGTTTCACGTTTAATTATTATACCAAACGACTGACAGAAGGCTGTCCACAATACTCGATTTTTGAGCCGACCTTGTGGAATCTAGTTGTTAATGACCTCCTAGACAAAAACTTATCAGCGGACTGCGACATTTTCGTTTATGCAGACGACACAGACCGTCACAGTGTCAGAAAATTCCCGAGGAGACTTTGAGGCAAATCTACCTTGTACCTAAATATTGTGACTAGCTGGCCTGGCAAACTATTTCTGCAGACAAGATTAAGTACATGGTTTTTGGCTCCACGCTAAGACGAAATCCTTCACTACGCCTCAACGATACTCCTGTCCGTAGGGTTTTCGAATTCAAGTATCTCGGACTAGTGCTCGACGAAAAACTGAGTTTTGTAAAACATTGCGCTTTCGTGGTTGACTACAAATACTCACGCTTGAACCTTTACAAAAAACCTTTACAAAAAACATCTTGCGGATATCTTCGACAATGCAGTCATTCCCATGCTCACTTATGGCCTAGAAAACTGGTACCATAGACTTCAACATTCCCACGTGGTCAGGAAACTGGCGTCGCTCCAATCCTTATTCCTTAGAATTCGGAGCTTATCGCACCGTTCCTGTTGATACCCTCTGTGTTATATCCAAACATCCTACCTTAAATCTCATTTTGCAAAAAAGTTAACTGCACAAGGTTCTACGTAAGACTGGCTCGTGCAACTTTCTTGACCAGCACGTTTCGACCAACGATTTTCTGTCCTTATCAGTGACCAAGCGTCACTTAAAGGTATTGATCTTGAGTGAATGGCAGCGGCTGTGGGACACTTCCCATAAAAAGCGTAACGCCTACTCCCTGATCCAGGATATCTTCACCTGGGTCAGAATGATCCACGTCCCCGGACGAGAGACCGTTCAGATCCTTTCTTTACACGGCGGATTTCGTTGCCATCTAAAACGCGTTAACGTTTTGGTTGACGATAGGTGTCCTTCGTATGGCGTTCCTGACACTCCGCCTCATCAGATTCTGGCTTGTCGCAAATTTGATGATAACCGTAGCGCCCCAGTAGCCACTATCTACCCCTATCCCAACTCCCCTCAAGCCATCCTTAGACTTGTGCCTGATGTAAACTGTTATAGACCATTCGCTAAAAAATACCAGAACGTACGCTAGGTTAAGTTTACTAACATAGATGTATGGTTCTAGTTTTATTTTCTTTCGTACAAGTACGCGATGACAAAGTAGAAATTTAGTTTTTAAATTTATTAACTGCCTGTATTTAGTTTAGAATCACTTTATTTTATTATTTTAGTTGAATAACATTTTTCACTTTATTTTTCGTCCTCGCTACTTGACTAACTATTTCTCTCGTACTTCTTTCCTGCTTGTCAAAAACCTTTTTCTACCAGCTTAGTTTTATTTCATAAAAGCGAGCATAAGCGATAAGGCAGATACCACGCTAAACCGCGTGTTCCCTTAGTACGACTCCGATACCTAGTCCATCTTACTGAGTCTGACTAGACTTTGCTTATATTTTGACACACTTTCCTAACTTAACCTGTCCTTCTTGTGACGAACTTGTACCAAGCAAGTTCGGGTAATTCGGTGAATTCACATCCTCTTCCTCCTCCTCCTGCGCATGTTGCGACCAAATCAATAGAATCTTTATATATATATGAAGTAGTCAACAAAAAAAAACTCTGTCGCTGTTTTTAGACATCGAAGCTACAACGTCCATAATAATTAAGCGAAAGAAAAATTAACTAATGGAAACACTACTGAAGCCTTACTGAACATAATCAGAACAGTTGAGACAACACGCTTAGAACCAGTACAAGCGGAAGAATTCAAGTGGATAGTTAGGTATGCACTAGAGAAGAAAAGAAAATATAAAAAGAACACTAAGCAGGATCTACTAAAATCCTTCCAACCGACAAAGCAACCGCAACAGTTACTATGGATTCGATTATCAACGCCCAGACGCTCGACGAGATTTTACAAGGAAATTACCAAAAATTGAACAAAGATTCATCAACAGGTCTACAGAAGAAAATCTATCAGACCCTGAAATTATAGGAGAGATTTCTAACACCGAGATCAAAGAATACACTGCACTATAGCAAGTCTCCGGATGTGTATGGAGTACCTAAAATACAAGCAACATGCTACTTCGACCAATAACGAGTTCTCGTAATGGACCTACATACCAACTAACCAAGTTTCTACTACGGTGTATTCTAAATTTAGTTAGTCTTGCAAAGTCTGTAAATTTTGTGAAATCTGTTAATAAAAAACCCAAAAATCTTTCTATTTGAAATCACGGCCCAAGAACAGTCAAACGAACCCCCAACAGGGTAAGTTGGTGGAACAGAGAGCTTAACTAAACAAAGTCACGCACCAGAAAATTATTTAACACAGACAAAAAAGCGGAGACTAAGAGAAATACAGGACCAGCCTCACGACATACAACAATGCCATTAAAAAGGCTCTTAGATAAGATGCTGTAAGGATGTAGAAAACGAACCTACATGTTCTCGCCTCCAAAAAGCTCTAATCAAGAACCGCACTAGAAACATCGCTAACTGAAGTTCCTAAGCATCAAGACCTAGAGGTACCAAACAAACAAGCATCCAAAAGGAACTGGAACGAGAAAGTTAATTAACCCTGAAAACCTAGAATGAAGAATCAATATGTTAAAGCCCTTTCAGTCTATAGGAGTTAATGGAATTTATCCCATCAGGCTGCAAAAAAGATTTGTTTCTCTGCGAACTTAAAGCCAGCTTGGCGCTTTAGCATACATCGAAGCTTCGCCTCTGCACCGAAACTAGTATGAATACCAATTCGAGCTAGCAATTTATGAACTAGTAAGCGAATCCGAAAATGCAATCATATACAATGAAATTTGCATTGGGTGCTTTTCTAGATATTGAAAGTGCATTTGGCAATACTACCTTCACCTCCATTAGGCATTGAAAAAAAAAGATATCACACCTCTAATGCAAAACTCGGTAAACTCAATGCTCAGGAATCGAATGGTAACAGCTACTTTGTACGGTAACACTGTAGAACCCAAAGTGCCTACACCCTTCTGTTACCCCGTCTGTGGTGCCTCATTATGGACGGCCTACTTCAAGAACTAAAAGAGACAAGGAGGAGCATTCGCTTTAAGATACGCCGATGATCTCACCATAATTACAAACGGGAAATTTGGGGCAACTGTATCCAACATTGGTGTAAAAAAAAGATCATCGGCAATCGTTTCGTTTACCAAACGGATAACACAATCAATGATAAAGGCAGTCAAATATCTGAGACTCACTCTTGTTACCAGACTGACTTTCAACGCTCATCTAAAAAAAGTCTTAACGAAGGTATCAAGGTTCTTAATGTAACGAAACGGATGGTCGGTCACACATGGAGATTAAAAACTACAATGACCAAATGGTTATATATTGTGGTAACAAGACATATCAACGGTACGGTACGCTTGTATGGGGTGAGAAAACCAACCTAAAAAGCACAGCTTCCAAACTAGAAAAAGTACAGTAAATGGCATGTTTGCTGATATCAGAAGCGATGAGAACTACGCTCACAGCAACCATGGAAGCAAGACAAGCAGCATACAGACTGCAGATGAATCAACACAGATGAATTGCCAGAAAATACAAACAGAGTCGAGTAGACAAAAAACATGTACCTTGGCGCGGTTAAACTATTTGAATACATGGAAGCAGGCACCGTGTAAAGCAAATTTCGCTGATCTTGGTTAAATATGCGCCCGCTTTTCATGTTGCTCCTATGATTGGTATGTCAGGAACATTATCGACTCGAGATCATACAGTAACGATCCAATATCGATCATGTCTGAAAGTCAAGCAGGCGTTAAGGTTGCCAGTAATAAAACCCAAACTGATTATGGCATGCATAAACAGTCTAGAAACATTGGTAACTCGCCAACAAGTGCAGTTAGTCTAGATGCCAAGGAACCAGAGTGTAAAAGAAAACTTAATGGCAGACGCACTCAACACTCAAAATGCTGTATCAAGCATGAGTCAACAAACGTTCAGGAAACTGACTAATAACAGGGCACTGTGGCCTTAACAAAAATATACATAAATGGGACTGCAAAATAGCCCTTTATGACGCACAACGGTTCTCGGTAAACCAAGGCTAACCGACAAAACAGAACTGGTGAGGAGATAAAAATCAAAGGTGCTCAAAAGAAGCAAGAAGACCGCAGTACAGAGGCGCCAGGCAAACCACCTCTTAGATAAAAAAAAGGTGTGAATTCTTTCGGACGTTCCTTATTGTTCGAGAAATGTCTGAAAGTTTGAATAAAGTGAAGCTTACTCTTAGGGTCATAGCTATGACTTCAGCGTCAGCAAGTTTCTCTTGCTCTCTTATTCTAATTCATATTCGTTCAATTCTAATGTAACATCAAACTAAAAAATCATGTTTTCATAATTTCTTATTTGTAATAAAACCATCAAGAACAAACTAAACAGACTGTGTTCCATTAAGAAAAAACTTAGTCATACAGTCAAACGGAATAGCTACGTTGTACGATCTTATCGTTGTTTTTTGGTTGTCAATTACTCCGTGAGCATTTTTCTCGCTATTCTTACATCTTAAGCTTTCGCGGTTATTTTGTTTATGATTATAAGCGACTTTCGGCTTAGACCGCGTCGTAGTTAAACACCGAGACTTTTTAGGCTTAGGCTTAGTCCTAGTCTCTTCTTGAGAGCCAAAACAAGAAGTAAAACTTGACCTTTGCCGTATTGTCGTTCGTGAAACTAAACAAACTGACGTTTCGCAAGACATTACAGCTTGCATCTTCAGAGTGGTAAATGTCACTGAAGGAAAAAGTGTAAGTGACAGTATTTATATCATTAGCGATTAACGTAATTACGGAACTTATCTTTCCGTTACCGCTAGACTTACTTCGTTATTACTCGGAGTAAGTGTTTGTGTCCTTTCCAAGAAGGTTGATCTTTGTCTTAGAGGATATAATACTGGTAGCCAAGATTTGTCTTAAGCCATCTTCTCGGTTCTTGGTTCCACACGTGTTCTGCCACTGCTGATTTTGTAACTCTGCAGTGTTTGCAGTCAGCCATATGTTCTTTTACTCTAACTTCAATAGAGCGTCCCGTCTGTCCTATATATAACTTGATCCACAGGAACAAGAAATTTTGTAAACTCCGGCATGTTTTAGAGCCCTTTATTTGTCTTTAGCAGAAAGAAGTAAACCAAGTGTTCAGGGTATCCTTAGTCGTAAAGACAGTTTTGATATTATGTTTCTTTAGCACCCTGCTTATTTTGTTGAAGATGCAAGCCAGAATGTCTTGCGAAACGTCAGTTTGTTTGGGTTCACGAACGACAATACGGCAAAGACCAAGTTCTACTTCTTGTTTTGGCTCTCAAGGAGAGACTGGGACCAAGCCTAAAAAGTCTGGGTGTTTAACTACGACGCGGTCTAAGCCGAAAGTCGCTTATAATCATATTCTTACATCATTATTATATTTTCCCTGTAATTTCTGTATTTTGTTACTGATAGTTTCTATAGAATTTCCTTTGTATACGAGAACCAAGTTTCAACATTTTACATTCTTATACTTTGGTGTTGTTCACACAATTTTTGCATCAACAAACTCATTGGTAAACTTTGACCCACAACGTAAAAAACAGTTAGAAAAATTAGCCTAAGAAGTAAAACTAGTTTAGAACTACGTGTTATATTAAAATTTCTTTGTGTGTCGGTTTTTTAAGTTTATTCCTATAAATAATTTTACACTTCGATATTGATTCATATTAATTTAATGTCATTTGGTCAATAAATCTTACTAAATAGACACGCTTCAACCACTACGTTGCATGTTGCAATTGATAATCAATAAATACTACCTACATATTTATGCGAGTAAAACAATTGTGCTTTTAAAGTTTTAAGTAAACTCTAAGGATGTAAATGTATAACTGTTATTATCGAAATTCACAGTGTATAATAAGAAAAAAAGTTTTCCGGTAAGTTGTTTCGAATAGCCACTCGTCATGGTCATAGACCGAAACAATCATCACGCGATTGTATTACAACACATAGGTGACAACTCATCTTTTTGTTTTTTTTGTTAGTTCTCTTACCATTAAGTTTAATACTCATAAATAATTGTTGAATTGACAATGTTTGGTGTGAAGTTATATTTTCTTTGCAGAAACTAACACGAACCGGACCGCGCCAAGCTGGTCTGGCGCCCCAACTTTAACTCTAACTTCTCTAAATTTGCAAAACGAGATCTCGTACGAACCATCTTCCACTCTCCCCGAGTAAATGTAATCTCGACAATTACTCCCTTAGAAGAAAAAAAAGACACTAACTACAGATACAACAAAACAAAGTAAGGCTACTAACCCTGATAGAAAAAAAAATGTCAATTTTAAGTAAAAGTATTCTGTTTTTTTAGCTATAAGGACCAAGGTGCCCCTCCTAACCTACTTTTATCTCTTTTCCATAACTTTATAGCTATGAATTTGATTTGAAGGGTGCAAAATGCTTATGTAAGCCTTTAAATTTCATCCGAGGAGCTGGAGTAAGTTCTAACACGAAAAGATTTCTAAGAAAAAAGTAGATTTAAGAGAGGAAAGTGGAGATATGTCCCTTAAATAGAAAAAAAAATCATTAAAAATGATTGATTCTTCCAGTTATTCGCATTTGTTTTATTTATTTATTATATTCCAGCTTCGATACTCTGTTTCCAAGTTCTCGATGGCTCAAAGGTATCCGTAAATCAATGACATTGATGTGTTCATGGTTTAACTCGAACATTGCTGTCCTTTCACATATTGTTACTTTTGTATGACTTATATAGTCAAGTTCTCTAGCAAAAGTAAGCATAGAAATCAGTATCCTCATATCCGTTCAGCGCTAAGACCAGTTCCTCGAAAGGAATTTGTGCTAATCCCAGTGCCCCTAAAAACCTAACTCTAGAGACAGATTTGGATGACTTTGAGCTACAGAGTAAACGACTTTTCAATTTTTCGGATCTCGACTTCAACAGTTGAATCTCTTAAGAAATGGTAAAAAAACTCTTTCAGATCCAGGCAGTCGATCTCGAAATGAGTTTTTTGGAGAAATGACGGTTTAGCGTTCTGCCCTAATTCAAACGCATTGATGATGGAACTGAATGTGACCTAAAATAATTGGAGATTGTCTATAGATTCATGAAAGACAAGCTTGAAAGTTGTTCTGTTAACCAATGGGAATGAGTTACAATCAGTCCCGATTGCATACTTTGTGGATAAGTACGAAAGATCAGTCGAATTCTTCATAAAATCAGTTCTGATTATTATAATTGGAAACTTTACGCTAACTTAAAAATTGTTGCTCTACTCACGAACCTGCATAATTTTGGCTTCACAAAATATTATTGCTTCCTATGTGAATGGGACAACCAAATCCAGAACAAACATTACATCGAACGGAACTGGCCTCTACGAGTTTTACTCCCGCTCATTTACTTCCCGCCTTTAAACATCAAAGACTAAATTTACCCATCTCAGTACGACTAAAATGAAGAAAGGAGTATTCGTAAGCCTACAGATCTGACAACTTTTCTAAAATTGTAAGTTCATTGAACACTTGAATCGAAAAGTAAAACGAGCTTAACTTTCGTTCCAAAACGTGTGTGAAAACTTTTTGGGTAACAATGAAAGTGATGATAATCATGTCGAGGAAATCCTGTCAGCGTACAAGGTATGGAGGGTAACGTGCCTCTGCAAGGATATTTCTTGCCTGAAAATTTATAAACAGTTTCTGATGAACACAAGGAACGGTTTCAACAAGACATCACAAAGTCCAAAGGAAGATTTTCAAGGAAGTGGAATGTTGGCAGATTATTGCTGGTCTTTGGTGCGAGAAACTTCTAGTTCAGTGTACACAAAAAAATAAAGCACCAAACGAAGATACTTTTATGTATTTATGATTCTTCCATTTATTAATTTAGTTTTTATTGATTATTCTTTAAAATGCTTTTCACCCCTCTAAACCAAAAATAAGAAGCTACCCCAAAAAACGATGAGTGATAAAGTTTAATTTTTTTGTAGACTAGTGTTGTTTGTCTGAAGACGATTTGACCAAATTTTTTAAATTAAAAATATGTTAAAGCCTAGGCAGCGTCTTAAAACTATTTTTGAGCGGTAAATTTCAGAGTAAAAAAAATAAATACTCAATGTAGAATCGTGCAGATGGATAGTCGTTTAAGTAAGACAAGTAGAATTGAGATAACAATACCTTAGATGTGTGTATTATTTATTGGCAATAAATTACTGCGCCTGGTGTGCAAATGCATATTATCGTGTTTAAATAAAACAATAAATTGCTTATTTAACATTTGATATTAGTTAACAACTGTTTTTATGATTACATACGTATTCGCCCTTCAAAATTAAAAAAACTTTACCTTACAGGAATACAAGTGTACAAATCCCTTCTCAGCAAATACCATATAAATGCATTCATAATACTTAAATAATACCTAAATATACTCATACAAAGAAATTCCGAACAAAGCTACTAATCCTACTTTACTAAATCCTATAATTTAGAAAGCATCACGAACAGTGTATCAAATGGAACTACTATATTAAACTGCATAATTAATCGGTGAACATACTCTCTCCGCGAGACGTCACGTAAGAAACATGAGAAAATACAGAACATACTGAAACAGTCTCAAACCTCGAAGATGTTGGAAAAGATTTAAGAAACATAGTCAAAGATAAGACGAAAATATCCCATGGGTTGAGCTACCTATCGGACGCGTCTCCAGATGGTGAATAGGAAGGTAAGTAAGGTGTCATAGTACGCAACCTAACAAATTGAGTCAGGACAACTTTATTTACTTTGGCAAGTATTGGAATCGCGGCCTAAAATCCGAACGTATCCCAAAACTGCTGTCACGCGAACCAGCTACCCCAGCTCAAGTTATAGTTCGTGGCAAAAGCCAACACCGGCAAAAACGATGCCTGTCGCTGCTCTACACTAACGTTGTTCAATAAACACGTCCGTTAAACAATTCATTGCTGCTGTGAACATGTCTAACCTGCAATAAATGCTGTGTATAGGGACACTGCACATAGTTGTTTATATTTGTTATTTACTCGTGGGACTGCTATGGACCAAGTAAATAAAACAAAACAAACAAATATAACAGGCTCTGGGACTGGAAGCTCTGAAAAGCCACTACCTAAGAAACTTTCAGGTTGCTAGAAGGAAGCTGCGCAAGAAAAAACTTCAGAAGCCAGAGGGTGCCAAAAAACTTCAACATCAGGGACAAAAGCTCACTCAACACCAAAAGAGTCAAGCCAAAAGATCGAGGATACAAAACGCAACCGATCAGAAGGCAGTACTCCAACCACAGCAACACGACCGCCAACAAAGAAGAATAGAAGGGTAAAACCTTCTAAGTCTTATGCTACGACTGTGTCTGATATTCAAATGGCAAAATGCCACAAAAATTTCCAGGTGTTGTCTTAAGCGAAGAAACGACTATCCTTATCAAGACTGCTCTGGTTCAAGCTCCGGGCACATTAACTGAAGAAAAATTTAGTCGCAGATTCTTTGGAGTGAACTTAAAAAATGACTTTCTATTGGCGTCCGGTGCCGACCAGTTTACTAAATATTGACTGGTGCGAAACTTAACATCGTAGATGCTAAGAACGTTCCAAAACCAGCTAGGGCCATGGTATAGATTCCAGGACTCACCGTAAAACCGGAAAAAGTACTAAAGCGCTTAAAGGTTCAAAGTCCAGAGCTTAATAGAAACTTGGAGTGTTGTGGATAAAAAAAATCCGAAATGACAACATATCCTTATCCATAAGCTTTCATTTTAGCAAAGAATGGTAACCAGTAACTGCCAATGTAGGAACAAGAAACCTAACGGTAGTAATAACAAATACGAACATAGAAGGGGATGTACGAAAACTTATAATATGTTTGACATATCTTCCTGGCGCAGTTCTGTGGACAAAACAAAATACAATTGGCGCTCTGCTGTGACTCAAATACACACTAGGCACTTTTAGAATTTATTATTAGTAAAAATTGGATGTCGTAAATCGAGAAATTGAGCCTACCTTTCTAATAGATACAAGAAGAAAAGTAATCGCCATTACTATCGGCACACCACAAACGTGCACTAAAATAAGACTCAACCATCACACAATTGTAGTTGGCATAGGGAGAAGTAATGACGTACAGAAATCCAAGAACCTGCAACTAAGATCTCTTTACAGAGAGACTTAAGCAGGGACTAGACGAACGTCCGTCAATACTTGGAATCTCAATAAAAATAGCATTAATAACATTCTGCTGAACTTTCATTGTTTATTATTTTGAAATGAATATACACAACGTTTTGATTGCTGTGGTATCTGCAATCGTCATCAGGTGAATACTAACAAACTTAGAAACTACTGTGTATATTCATTTCAAAATAATAAACAATGAAAGTTCAGCAGAATGTTATTACTTCGCATCAAGCAACATTGTTTAATACATTCAAACAAAAATAGCATTGATGAACAATATCATCAAACCATCTATCAAAGACGCTTACAAAAATAATTGCCCGTAAAAAGTAAGGAAAATCAGCAGAGAGCTTTTTGTGAAATCCGAAACTTTCGTTTCTAAAGAAACAAACTCGTAAGCTTTGTAACCGAGCCAAAAGAACTGGGAGATGGAAAGAATACAAAAATTCTCGTCACGAATATGGATACGCTATTAAAAAAGCAAAAAAAAAATCCTGCAAAAAGCACTGTGAGAAGATTAGGATAACCTGAGGTCATTGCAAAACCACAAAGAAGTGATACTGTATCTGGGGTGGAGACTCAAAACTAATACTAGAAACACACTTTCCGGAAAGTAAATCCATACCTGCAAACCTAATAACGAGATCATAGTTTGGCATACCTAAAAAACGAGGATTAAAGGAGGACTAGAAACTGGCGAACAAGCTGGTGCATAAAAGTAAGATTATTTAGACTTCAAAGTCTTCTGCACCATACAAAACTCCAGGTCCCGGTGTGATATTTCCAATCATGCTACAACAGGAGTTAAAATCTTTGCTTTCGCCTCTGTGCATATTATTAAGAGCTAATATAGGTCTAGGTTACGTGCCAAATGATTGAAAAAATGTAAAAGTAGTGTTTATAGCTAAACCAAAGGCAAAATCATACGCGCGGGCAGAATCTTTTCTGCCAATTAGCTTAACATTCTTTATGCTCAAGACTATTAAAAAAATCAATACATAAGCATATTAAAGACAAAACACTGAGTACAGCATCTTATAATCGACACCAATATGTTGATCAAATAGATAAATCGTGTAAACTGAGCATACAATAGTTCACACACAGAATTGAAAGTTTATTAAGCAACCAAGAGATTGCACTAGGAGCTTTCTTAGATATAGAAGAAAAATTTGATAACACCTCTTTTGACTCCATTAGGAAGGCTGCCAAAAGTAGAAATCAGCTCTGCAAAAGCTGGCAGGGAAATTAAAAGCTCGCTGAGCAATATAACCAGAAAGGTAATTGCTGCTAAAAGATGCCCTCTATTGTAGAATTTAGTATCAGACAATCTTTTACGGCAACTTGACCAGAACAGAATACATGCGCAAAGATATGCAGATGATATCACTATATTGATATGTCGGAGGAGTTGTTTCAAACCTCATGAAAGAAGCCCTGGAAATAGTGGAAAACTGGTGTACGGCAGAGAAGCTAACAGTAAAACCTGCCAAGACCACAATAGTAGCTTTTACAAGAAGAACGAAACTTTAATTGTGGGAAAAAAAACTTCAACTGAGCAACAAGGTTAAATATTTGGGACTCACTTTATACACAAAATTAACCTTTAACGGCCACTTAGAGAAAACAATCAACAAAGCTACTCAGTCATTTTGGGCCTGTAGAAGTTTGATAGGTAAAATATGGAGACTAAAACCAAAAATAATTCTTTAGATATATTCTAGAGTAATAGTTCCCACAGTCACATATAGATCTCTAATTTGGTGACATAAATCAAAAAGAAAAGGATCCATAACAAAACTCAGCAAATCAGACTTGCGTGTCTAGAAATCACAGGAGCCATGTCAACGACGCCCGCTGCAGTAATAGAAGATTTGCTAGACTTTCCACCTCTACATTATTTAGTGGTAGAAGCTTTGGCAGCAGCGTACCAGTTAAAATCAAACGGATGGGGTAACAGTCGTGCTAGAGTAGGAGACCATACCGAGATTTTTGATCAGATAAACAAAAACTACATGGAGTCGGACAGAACCGATCCAATTATTTACTTCGACAAACCTTATCGGGTAGTTATACCGACAAAGAAAAATGAGATATATAGACAACAACCAAGAAAGCAGCAAGCCTGATACACCTGGTATACAGATGGTTCCAAAACTGGAGCGGGAATCGCTGGCAGTAGATCAAGGAAGAAGTTTAGCGTAAACCTGGATTATCTAGCAACCGTATTCCAACCAGAAATAATTGTAATATCCGCCTGTACTCAAGAACTGATTACGAAATCCTATCATAATAAGAGAATCCAAATCGTTACAAATAGCCAAGCAGCATTCAGAGCTTTGTGCTTAAAAACAATACGCTCTAGAGCAGACCTATTAGCAAAACAAACTTAAATTCGTCTAATAGAGCATGAGTCAGCCTGTGGAGGAGATTAGACACTTATTGAGACAAAAACATACCTCACACGAATTAGCAGCTCCTGGACTAAAACAGTTGAGAATGTTTATCACGGGACCATCCAGAGGGATAGGTAAAGAATTAACTAAGTTAAGTAAAAAATCAACGAAGATGGACTGTCGGACTCTTCACAGGATACTGTCCACCTATGAAACACCTTACTAATATCAAAGTGAAAGACTATCCAGAATGTAGGGTATGTAGAGAAAACACGTCTTCACATAATATGCGAATGTCCAGCTCTTGTAAACGTTAGATATCTACACTTTGGAGCTAAGTATATAGAACCTAAAGTACTAGAAAACAATCCCAAAGCTTTACTCTGAAATTTATTAAAGAAGTAGAACTTATAAGTTGAAACTGTATGGAACACAAGCTTTGAGCTTAAGTACAAGGGTAAAAACCTAACCCAAAGAAAGAATAAGAAGAAAATATAAAAGCTAAACGAAAGAAATCGAAGTTAGACGTAAAGAAGAACGTGTCGTGTAAATAAATAAGTAAAAATACAGTGTTTTTACGCGCCTGTATAAATCAATGTGAGTGGTTGTAATTATCTTATCCGCGAACAGTATACAGTTACAGTAATATATAAGTTTATTTAGTAAAACGTTTTTTATAGATTTTTTGTTAGTTCTAATGGCCTTAGTGTGTTGTGTTGTGTTTTAGTTTTAGTAAAATTATTTATAATCGTAACCCAAAGAAATTAAATTTCGTAACAATACTTATAATCACCTACAATCTTTATTTCTAAATACGATTCTAACCAATCTATTCTTGCTTAATTGTCACAGTGAGAGGCAGTGTGGTTGGTAACTCTAAATACGACATCAGCAGGATATACTAAAAAAACACTTTACTAAAGTATAGACTATAAAATTTGGCTTAGAAAAAAATACGGAAAAAAATATTGAAACGTTCTCAAATTCAAGACCCTTCTCGAAGTTGTTATCCATCTTCTAGAAGGTATACCGATATGGAACACTCGAGAAGGATTTCCAAAATGTGTATATATACGGAACAAACAAATCGTAGATCAGTTATTCCCGTAATGTGAAGACGGCATTGTTAAGAAGATTATTCAAGTCTAAATAAATAAGTCGTTAGCGCGTGTGTGTAGATAAATGTACGGAGAATAATCTTGTACGTGACTTTAGTGTAAACAAGTGTGTGAAGCTATCCGCGGACTTCATCTTATCTTGGTGTAAGTGATATAAATTAGTGTAAGTGTTTTTATTAAATATTATTAGATTTAATTAGTTCGGTTAATTTAAAAGTGTACACATTTTTAGTATAAGTAAAAATATTTTTAGTAGTTTAAATAAATTAGTTTTAATAATAAAATTCGTTACAATATTATTTTAAAAACAAATCGTAAAATAGTTTTGAAAGCAAGTCAACATCAACTCAAGTAAATTATAAAAAAAGTCCCAAATTTCGATTTTGAAACAATTTATGCTTCGGGAATTTAAGTCAAAATATGAACGCTTAAAAGGATTTCACGTTAGCTTCTAAATGGGCAATTTATTTCACAATTAAAATACGTAAAATAACAGAGAAGATACTATTATCCTTTTTCTAACCTTGAAGAACAAAACTATAAAATCGTGGGACTATCTATATCATTGATAATAATAATGAAAACAAAGAAGGGAAACCAGTACCTATTTATTTACATATATAATTACTTTACAATTTATCAAAGTAGAGCGCTATAATTACACTCGATACGAAGCGGATAGGTAATATTCAATATTTTTTATAATATCAAATTGAAATTTCTAATCGTATTATTGACTGCATTCATTCCCAGTTAAACAGTCAGCGTGTAATGATTTTTACTTATTGCCTTTTTATTATAGTTATTACTACCTTTTTTTAAGAATAACAAAAATAAACAAATGGATTTCTAGTACAATGCCAGTTTAAATAACAAGCAGTAAACTAGTTCATAGTTTTCAGTAATCGAATTCAATAACTACTTTTATAAATCGATTTCCTATTTTGTTTACGTTGATAAACTTGTAATAAAGGTGTAGCTACATGTCCTAGAAGACAAAAAGGTGGAGGTTCATTAAAAATTGAGCCCATACGAAAATAAAATTTCAATGTAATTATAAACAATTTAGAAAAAAAAGTGAAACCATTCAAGTACTTAAAAGCTTAGAAAGTTAAAGTTTTAGATCTGTCGCCTAAAATCCATTGTTAGACCAGAAAAATTCTTCTGGTTCATAAAGAACTATGTGAAGCGTAAAAGTTAGTTTCACGAGCTGTAATAAACTTATGTTTATGGATCATAAACGTCTATGGATGGTAGTGACAAACGACTTGATTTAACAGAGTTTCAAACTTAAACATAAATTGAGGTCAGAATTTTAATTTCTCATTTCATCAAAAAACAATGTTTTAACTTAATCGAACACAAATCGAGTTAGACTTTTGCGACTTAATTGACAATTATAAGAAGTTTCTAAATGTAAGTAAAGTTAAGTGTAACATATGATACAACCAATACCAAATTTTATTCATTTTTGAAACCGTTGATCATCGAGAAAGTCAAAATCGACAAAAAACGCAAAATTTACTCTCGTGAAGAAGAAAACAATTGTAGATGATAGTAATGCAAGTAATAATAATTCTAGTTTCCTTATAGTAACTGTAGAACGACTTTGCGTAGAATTAACGTTAAAAAAACATTATTATTTTCACGCCGTAACTGAGCTAACACGGATATCTACGAGTCAACCTTTGCCAACGCCCAAGATCAAGATGGACGCTAGTAACGCTGATCAATGCTTTACATTTTATGTGTTAATTAATTTAGCATGTAATACTATAACTACCAATTTCGACTAACGTAAGTCAGTTACGTTACTGTTAATGTAATAGCGAAGGCTTCCACGGCCGGAATCTATACTAAGATAAGAAAACTTAAACAAGCAACCGAAATCTAGCTAAGAACTTATCAAAAGTTAGGTTATTCACTTGTGAACCAAGCCAGATTCTAAACTCCATAGAAGGAATAGTCTCCGTATATAAAGGAGAAGGATCGTCACGGATGGTTAAACTCGACTCTGATTAGGTTACGGTTGATAAGGGGCGTGTTTTCGATAAATGACTAATGACCGGGAACCATAAAGAGGATAGCTCGAAACCATGATCGCGATTGAAGTTATTGGAGTGTTTGATGATTTCTATGCTTTCTCGGAATTTCCTGTTGAAAAGGAATGGAGATTTGGCAATCAACGAAACATTATCAAAATCTATCTTGTGACCTGTAGTAAAATGATGTTCAGCAACCGCAGACATGGAAATATACCCTTTCCTTATACAACAATCATGTTCTGAAATGTGAGTAAGATGACGAAGTTCCAAGTGTAGATTCTCAGGTTGGCAAATAGAAAAGACACGATGAACCAAAGATTCAATAACAGAGCGTTTCTGTGCAAGATAATGATGAGATGAAGAATAAAGGTATCTCTCCGTATGGGTGGGTTTGCGATAAACAGAATAGCCCACAAGTCCGTCGGGCTTACGAGTCACAAGAACGTCAAGAAATGGAAGAGAACCATTACTTTCGATTTCCATAGTAAATTTGATATCTAAGTGTTGATTGTTAAGATGATCAAGAAACTTAGACAATTCGAGATGACCATGAGGCCAAACAATAAACGTGTCGTCAACATACCTAAACCACAATTTAGGTTTTAATATCTATGATTCCAAAGCAACCGTTTCAAAGGATTCCATAAAAATGTTAGCTACAACAGGTGATAGAGGAGAACCCATAGCAGCACCAAAAACCTGTTCGTAAAACTTGTTATCAAATTGGAAGTAAGTATAGGATAGACACTTATCAATAAAAGGAACCAAACTCAAGTCCTTGCCATGTTGAGACAGAATCTGTTTGATGATAATAAGCGAATCCTTAATGGGAACTTTAGTCAAAAGTGAAGTAACATCAAAGCTCACGAGAAGATCTTGGGGTTCAAGTTTTATAGTTTCTAGACGTTGAATAAAATGCTGAGAGTTGAGCATGTGAGAAGAGATTTTACCTGTAAACTCGCAAAGAATGTTGGACAAGAACTTGGCTAGCTTGTAGGTAAGACATTGGATAGTATTGACGATAGGTCGAAAAGGAATACCTTGTTTGTCAATTTTGGGAAGTCCGTATAGACGAGGTGGTTTAGAATCTGATGGGGTAAGTCGACCTTTAGTTTCAGGAGGTAGATTGGAAGATTTGATGATTTGGCTGACCTCACGTTCAATCCTCGAAGTGCAGTTGTGAGTTAAAAGAGCGTAAGCTTCGTCAGACAAAATAGAATTGATTTTCGTAACGTAATCAATTTGGTTCAAAACTACAATAGCATTGCCTTTGTTAGCTGGAAGAACAATAATATCAGGGTTCTTACAAAGACTTTTTAGAGCTGACTTTTCCGACTTAGAAATATTGGATTTAGGAATTTTAGATGATTCAAGGATTTTGCTAGTGGTAATACATATGGGATCTGAGATGTGGCAAGGAAGATGTCTTATAGAAGACTCACAGCACATAAAATATCTTCTTTAAGAATACGTTTGGGAGCAACCTCAAAATTCAAACTCTTAGAGAGCATTGATTCCTGTTCTCAGGTGAGGACCAAACTAGATAAATTGACAACAGTCTTTAAGGAGTTAGGGATGGATGAAACTTTACGAGTCTTTGATTGCAATAATTGAAACTTTTTGAGATGACCTTCAGTGGTTAGTCGTAGAGTGGTATCAGACTGCTGGTAAGTAATGTTGTCGAAGAGTTTCCAATCATCCGGGGATCGAGTGTTGGCCAACTCAAGATGAAGATAAAAGAGTTGTTTCTAAATGGTGTCTAACTAGCAAACTTCCCAAAGTTCACAAACAAGGTATTCATTTTCAACCTATCGTCAGTACTATCCAATCTCCTACCTACAAGCTAGCCAAGTTCTTGCCCAACATTCTTTGCGAGTTTACAGGTAAAACCTCTTCTCGCATCCTTAACTCTCAGCATTTTATTCAACGTCTCGAAACTATAAAACTTAAACCGCAAGATCTTCTCGTGAGCTTTGATGTTACTCCACTTTTTACTACAGTTTACTACTATAAAGGATTCGCTTATTATCATCAAACAGATTCTGTCTCAACATGGCAAAGACTTTGGTTCTTCTTATTGATAAGTGTCTATCATTCCAATTACTTACTTCCAATTTGATAACAAGTTTTACAAACAGGTTTCTGGTGCTGCTATAGGTTCTCCTCTATTACCTGTTGTAACTAACATTTTTATGGAATCCTTTGAAACGGTTGTCGACGACACGTTTATTGTTTGGTCTCATGGTTTGAGTTTAGTGATCATCTTAACAATCAACACTTAGATATCAAATTTACTATGGAAATCGAAAGTAATGGTTCTCTTCCATTTCTTAACGTTCTTGTGACTCGTAAACCCGACGGACTACTAGGCCCTTTTGTTTATCGCAAACCCACCCGTACGGACAGATACCTTCATGTTTCGTCTCATCATCATCCTGCACAGAAACGCTCTGTTGTTGAATCTTTGGTTCATTGTGCCTTTTCTATTTGCTAACCTGAGAATCTAGACTCGGAACTCCGTCATGTTACTAGAACCTTAGTGAACAATGGTTATGTGAAGCGAGATATCCATACAGTTATTAATCGTCGTCTACATCCACGTACTAGAGTGCCTAAGAACATTTCTACTCCCGAATCAAACCCGAAATTGGCCTTTTTACCCTACTTCACAAGATTACAGATCAAATAGGAAAACTTCTTCGTAAGAATGGTATTAAACCCATATTCAACTCGACATGCAAAATCTCTCAGATACTTCCTTCTCCCAAACACAAATTTCCTATACTTTCACCTCAAGGTGTATACCAAATTCCTTGTTCATGTGGTTTAGTTTACATTGGTGAAACCGGTCGTTCCGTCATTGCTCGCATTTCAGAACATGATCGTTGTATAAGGAAAGGGTATATTTCCAAGTCTGCGGTTGCTGAACATCATTTTACTACAGGCCACAAGATAGATTTTGATAATGTTTCGTTGATTGCCAAATCTCCATTCCTTTTCAACAGGAAATTCCGAGAAAGCATAGAAATCATCAAACACTTCAATAACTTCAATCGCGATCGTGGTTTCGAGCTAGTTCCTCTTTAGTTCCCGGTCATTAGACATTTATCGAAAACACGTCCCTTATCAACCGTAACCCAATCAGAGCAGAGTTTAACCATCCGTGAAGATCCTTTCCCTTTATATACGGAGACTATTTCTTCTTAAGTCACTTCTACCGAAATTAGAATCTGGCTTAGTTCACAAGTTGATTGCCTAACTCGGTAGTGGTTCTTTGTCAGATTTTCGTTTGCTTTTTCAAGTTATCGTTTTCTTTCTTACCTTTTCAGAGTTTAGATTATGGCTTGTTTCACAAATGGATAACCTAACTTTTGAAAAGTTCTTAGTTAGATTTCGGTTGCTTGTTTGAGTTTTGCAATTTTCTCAGACCCTGATGAAGCCCCTTACGAAAGTGGGCGAAACGTTGGCAACTTCGGTTACAACAACAATGACACGATCCAAAGACATTCGTATCTTAGTATACGTTACTGTTACTTATTTATTACCCAAAGCAAAAAAATTATTCAAAATAACTTAAATAATAATAAATTATAAAATTAAAAATATGTCAAAAACTTTTTTTCAAGTCCAAAGGAAAATGGAAAAATTTTAAATAACAGACTTATCAACTAGATTACTGGTTAATTTGTTTGGGAGAAGGAAGGATGTCTGATAACAACCCTCTTGAATGGAACTCATTCTATTACACATTTTGAGTAATTGAGACATGCGCAAGAGCGACTCTAAAAGCAGAGATAGTTTTAAGGAGAAAACTATTACTATGTTTGTAACGGTTTAACGTGGCAAATATAGGGTTCAAACCCTCAATAAACCTATTATCTTTTTTGAATAGCCATTATGTTTTAGATCTCTTTTTATGCTTTTTTTTGTTTCTTCTTGAAATCCTTTCTCTGTGTTACATAACTTGTGAGTTCTGTCGAATAGAAACTTCTCCACTCCATTCTTCGCTGGTTGTTGAGTGCTTGGATGCATTGCTCAGATATTGGCTAGTATATGTTGGTTTTGTTTTAATAGCTGTCTCGATCCTTCCATTGTTTTTTTATGTTCACGTGAACGTCTAGAAATGGTATTGAACCTTTTTTTTCATGGTAAATTTAAAAAATGGCTTGATGTTGTTTAGGTGATGCAGGAAGTAATCAACAACTAGTCGACCACTGTGGTTCCAAATTATAAACGTATCGTCTACACACCTAAGCCATATCCTAAATTTAAATTTAACTTTCTCTATTGCTCGAGACTAGTTCATGTAGATGTGGGCAATGATGGGTGATAGAGATAGCCGTCGTCCTGAGCGAAGAATCTGTCTTTTTCCTGGAGATATGAGTTCCTGAGATAGCATTCTAGTAGCTTCATGATTCTTTCCACTGGTAGCGTGGTTTTTTCCAGTAGGTTCTTGTCTTCTTGAAGCTTCTTTCAAATGCTCTAGCGCGTCTTCGACATGAACATTGGTGTATAAATTTTTAACGTCGAAGCTGACTAATTGATCCCGTTGTTGCAGTTTTACTGTCTTCGAGTATCAACATACTGCTTGAAGTTCTTTACAAAAAATGGGCTGTTTTTTGAAACGATTGCACGATCGGTAGTAGAAAGTTGGCTAGCTAGTATATAGGTCCATTACGAGAAATGGTTATCGGCCAAAGCGGCATGTTGCTTTTGTGTACTTTATAAGTAGTTCCTACACATGTACGGGTTTGGTGTAGCGCAGTGTCAGCGTAGTCTTTGTTCTTGGTGTTAGAAATCCATCGTATAATTTCCGGGTCTGGTAGATCTTTTTCTCCAGACTTGTTGGATGTTTGTTCAATCTTCGGTAGTTCGCTTGTAAAATCTCTTCGATTTTCTGGACGTAGATAATTGAGTGCATAATAACAGTTGCGGTTCCTTTATTGGTTGAAAGGATTATAATGGCTCATGCATAGTGATCTTTCTATGATTTTTTTTCTTCTCTAGTGCATACCTAACTTTCCACTTGAATTCTTCCGCTTCTACTAATTCTAACCGTGTTGTCTCAACTGCTCTGTGAACGAAAATCTTAAGCTTCACTAGTGTTTCCATTGATTAATTTTTGTTTCACTTAATTGTTTCTTGTAAGCTTGATCTTTTCATTAATCATGTCTTTCGTATATTTAGTAATCTTTAACTTTGTTAGTATTCACCTGATTACTTTTGCTTAGCTATCGAAACGCTGATATTCATTTATGTTTGCTAAAATATAGAATGAAAGTCTAAACTTGTGCTATTATATCAACATTTTTGTTAATTCTGATTGGATCAAATATGATGAGACGGATTTTAACACAAAATAACACAATCGTCGTTTCAGACAACAAAAAAAATCGTTTGAGAACAGGAAACGACAACAAAACAGCATAACGTTTAAAAAAACTACTCACAAACCATAAATAACCAATAACGTTAAATAAACGTAACTGTTTCCCTGAGAATAACGTCGCAATATTTCTACCTATTGGCTAAATGACAGTTTTTTTTACACAATTGCAAAAACTGGACACCATTTTGAGTTACTGTAAAAATATATAACGTTATATAATAAAACCGTTACAGAAAATTATCTACTTGGAACTGGCGGTAGTAGGAACACAGCTCGTGGTACGCCTGGTGTCATCTCACCCGTCGTCTTTTTTTCTGTAACGAACGTAATCGGCGGAAAACCCACAGCGTGTTTCGTTCGTACACTCCTTTTACTAGTGAGTGCACCGTGCATTGAGAGTACCGTGGATCGTCGTCTCATTTGAAGCATTATTGTGCAGAAAAGTTTCGACAGAGACTCTTTACCATACTAGCGAGCTCCGGAAAATGTCTTCTTGTTGATCGTGCGTCTGCTTATAAACGTTTTTCAGCCAATAGAAAGCGATTTAGTGTTTCGGCCAATGGCAAGCCTTGCGCTCACAAAAATAATGGTAAGTGACCAATAGAAAACGGTTTGTTTCTTTCACTTTAGTCAATGTTTTTTTTCTCTTGCGCGAGTCGTTATTGTTTCGGGTAACTCGAAAACTGTTTCTACAAATGCTGGTTTGATTCTATGTGCTGCTACAAACTGATCTCCTATCTTATCGTAAATGTTTTGGTTTCGTGCATTATTACAGTGTAGCGTCCGTCGTACGGTCTTTGTAGCGGTCGCCTAGCGGTGTCATTTCTCCAAAAATCTTTGATGCCATGCTTGAGTTGTTTGAACACGAAGTTTCTGGGTGTCCTGGGTTCTCAAACTCCACGGATTGACTTAGCCAGAAACTCTACTGGTACGTGCAAATAACACGAGTGGTAAAGTACAAGTCAATTTTATGTGTTGTGCCACATTAGGAGTGTTTTCATATGTCTGTGGAATCTTTCAATTACTCAGTTTGCTTATGAATGATAGGCTGTTTGTGAGAATCCAGTGACGTTTTCTAGTTGTTTGAACAGCTGTGAAACGATCGATGCGTGTGAAGATGTAACGTGCTATGTTAAAAATAGTTTCGTACTGTAGGAATTTTGCCCTGTGATACGTCATTTTACATACCGGAAGCCAATAAAGTCACTTCCATTTTGTATGTTAAGGAAACTAGACGTATGTGTTAGTGTCAAGCCCGTGGGTTTCCACATTTTTAAATATCTCAAACCATCCACGCTGATTTTAAATAATAAATTGAAGTTTAGGATGTGGTTGTTGTGAGAAATTTGCTAGGGTAAGGATGCAGGTTCATTTTACAGCGTAATTTGATTTTTCTATTTTATCATTAACAAGTTTGGTTACCTGCACGTGTTCCTTTAACTTTGGTTACCTGCACATGTTCTTTTAACTTTGGTTACCTCCAAATGTTCTTTTAACTTTGGGATTTCTATGATTGCGAACAACATTACGACCAAATTGGAGGATACACCTACTAAAATATCTTCACCAACTTTGAGAAGCTTAGCGCATTTGGTTTTTTAGCATATCATATGAAACTGAATCGTCTATTTGTGGTAACGGTGTATATATGAAACAGATTAATTCTCAGCAATTTTAGAAAATTTGTTCGGATGTGCCATTAGCTAATTGCATATTTTGGAACGCAAAATTGTAAGTATGTAGTTCGTTTCTTATTTAAAATTTCTTTATTTACTTTGTCAGTCGTATTGTACGCACGACGGAAATGGTACGCTCTGTTTTGCTTAAGCTCGTAATATTTGACATTTGTATTGTATTTATTACCGTGAATTTATCTTAAATGTAATATTAAGTCGATGGATTGGCTTATATGCACGAAGCCTAATGTAAGGGGCTTGCATCATTTTTATTAAGTGTGATATTTATTGGAAACCCTTAATTGCTATATATCTGTTGTATAGTTCTACATCGTTTTTAAACTCTGTTCTCTTTGTTGAAATAACAAATGCAAACGGGATCTGTAGTGAGTATTTCTACCGTGTTGGTGATAATCGTCTTATAATTAGCACACCGAATACCATGTAAAACCCTATCTCCGTTTTGCTATAATACAAGACAAACTGTAGGTATTTACTTGAGCGGATTTCGACACGCTTAAGGTAAATGTCACATGCTTCTACTACGCTAAAAGTTACGGTCAAAATTCTGTTCAGACGCCGACAGAAGGCCGGACGTAGTGAATATGTATGAACTATGACCCAAAGAATCCGACATGTGCATGAGGCATTTAAAAAGCGGGGTCACGTGCACTGCACGGTTTGCACGTGCCTAACGCTGGCCCTGATGAGCTGAAGGCTAAATCATTATACTCGACTGAAAGTAAATTATTAATAATGATATTAAACACATTAAAATTTAAAAAAGGCTTAATATAATTAACAAAGCAGGAAGCTTCATATAATGAAATGTAGATAAATAACAAAGTTGAAAAATTAATACAATTAACAACACTGAAGGCGTAATGTAAGTAAATAACAAAGACAAAAAACTATGCAGTTATCGACAGTTGATCGATTTAATTGTACCGGTGTTTAATTGATCCAATAAGTGTAAGATATTATTACAATGGGATATACGTTCACTTTCCGTAACTACGTGTGTGAGAAAAACTTCGAGCCTCCGCAAGCTTGTTAAAATAACTTTAAATGAGCGAAACAGAAAAATGGCGGTGGTCGCCATACTTGCGAACAATTTAGTAGCTAGAAAAACTATCTAAATCCTTCAGTGAAAAATCTTCATTCGGAACCAATTCCAATAGCTAAAAGCGCTATAGTAGAACAACGTGAAATTAAATACAAAGAAAAAACACACAATTGAAAGAAATAGAAAAGAGCAAGTTAAACTACTTGTTTTCGCTTAAGACTGTAAATTTACGTTTGAACATTTATTGCGCTATGTAATTATCAAATGTAACTAAGTAGTATTTAGTATTATATCCAATGTATTATATAGGAAATAAATACCTAATAACAAAAAAATGTGTATTTTACGTGCATATTTTTCAAGTGTTTTTAGTGCATAACTATCCGAAGCCTAGTAATAACTTTTGTAGTATAAAGTTCAAATAATGGAACATATATCAATAAAACACAGAATTTGGACCGAATTAATATTGCAAATAACATCCAAGAATTCCAAACACCATTGTGAATCAGTCAATATAATTGACATTCATGCAACATAGCAAACCTAATCAGCAGTTACCATACAAAGTGCATGTTTAAAACATAATTAATAACTGACAAAAGCAATCGTCAATATCGTACGAGGTCTTACTTTTAACAATGATCTATTAAAACGTATATTAAAAAAAAGTGAAATCGAACAAGAACAAAAATTTCAAATTTCACTTTAATAGTTAAATTTACTTTCCAGGTGTTTTTATATTCGCGCCGTGACATAAAACGTGACCACCTTGTAGCACCATATTTTCTAGTTTCTAATTTGGAAATTGTACAAGGTTGTAAGCCCTGACCTTAGTAATGTTTTCCATTTATTTATGCAGTTATTGTAATTTTCTTTGTCGTAAAATATTTCTAAGTTGCACTTACCTCTAAATGTTCGCTGGGGACTACTTTGCTGAGCGCTATAAATGAATTTTTGTCTACGGCTAGCCATATTCCTATGCCCAAGATAATTGAACCAGTCAGCTGTAAAATAAAGAAAGTTGTGTTAAATATACTCAGTCAAATTACAATTTCTGTAGCGTGATGCAATAATTTTTTTATAATTTGTGAACACTAGAAGTGGGATTAATTAACAAATTGGACACATTTTAAGTAGTTTCAAGCAAAAATTAATATATGCTGGATTCTTTACAGTTGTCCCAGTCTTCCATCTCTCAACGTCAATCTCCATTCTTTTTTGTTGTTCAATTCTCCATTCACAATGTTTCTTTTTCCTATCGCTTCATCCACTTAGTCTCTCCATGATCTTCCTCTTTTTCTTCTACCTATGGGGCTGCAGTCCGTCACTCTATTTATCCATCTACTGTTGCTACATCGTCTGACGTGTCCGTACCATGGGAGTCTTTTTTCTTCTATATAGTTGAGCGTATCTGTCTGCACATTCATTCTATGTCTGATTTCATCATTGCTGTCTCGTAACTCCACAGCACCTTCTCCAATATTTCATTTCCACTGTTGTTATTTTACTTCAATTTCTTTTATTTATGATCCAATTCTCTGCTCCGTATGTTATAATACTTTGTATCAAGGTATTGTATAGCTGGATTTTTGTATTTCTTGTAATTGCCTTATCCCATATGATTGGGTGGAGTTGTCTTATACATTTTCGTATCTGTCCCAACCTATTTTTATCTCCTCTTCCGTTTTAGCATTTTTTGTTATAGTGTATCCTAGATATTTAAACTTTTCTACTTCTTTTATTTTGGTGTTTTCGGGTACTATAAGGTCTTCTTTTTTTTCTTGTGATGTTACCAGGTACTCTGTCTACGTAAAATTTATTTCTAGTCCTGCTTTTGTATATTCTTCTTTTAACTTACGCAGTATAAAACCGAGATCCTCTTCATCTTGAGCGATGACCACTTGATCGTCTGCGAAACTAAGTGTTCATTTCTAACTGGCACGCCCATTCCTTTGCATTTTCCTTTCCAGCTTTTCAAGGTGTGTTCAAGGTATATTTTAAAGCGTCGGTGAAGTGGAGCAAGCTTATATCAATCCTTTAGTGGTTTCAAAGTTGTCATTTTCGATCCAACTTTCACTGCTACTTTGTTGTTCCTATATAAGTTTTTCACTGCCTCTATTAGATTGTGTAGTACTCCGATTTCTGTCATGGCTTTCTAGAGTTTGCTTCTTGGTATCGTGTCATACGCTTTTTTTTTAAATAAATGAAAACGAGATGTATTGCTATATTTTTGGCAGTTTTCTTTTCTATAAGTTGCTGTAGCGTGTATATCTGATCTATGGTCGATCTTTCAACTGTGAACCCCGCTTGTTCTTCCCCAATTCTTTCTATCATCGCTATTACGCCTATTCCTCTGTAATTTTCGCATTTCCTTCTGTCTCCTCTTTTAAATATGGAAGTTAGATATGCGTGTTTCCATTCCTCGGGTACTTGTTCTCCATTTATTATTTTTTGGAATATGTTTCTGATCATCCGTATGAGTTTTTTGGATCCGTATTTTATTAGTTCGGGGTCAATTCCTCCGAGTCCTGGTGATTTATTATTTTTTATTGTTCTCATTGCTTTTTGCATGTCTTCTGTGATGTCTATTATTTCTTTTTCTTCCATTTTTCCTTTATGTTCTCTTTGTTCTATAAATTCTTCTCGTGTTTCCGTTAGTGGGTTCTTATAGTATGATTCCATGGATCAATTAGCTGTACACAAGCTCTGCGACTGTCTTAGTCTAAAATACTGCCAAACGTTTTGGAGTTCGAAACTTTCAAAAATTCTTACAAGGTTTATAAAAAAGTACGAACTGTTCATAACAGAAGCACTAAAAAGATGAAAAAATAGTGATACGTGTATTGGGTCAACAACGACAAAAAGGAGACACAAACAGAACAATAAAAATTGAGATAATAGATAAGAAAAAGGCTCAGTAAAAAAAAATTAAGAAAATTTTAGAAAATCTAGAATACATAGAAAAACTTTCTTATACGCTTCCAAACAAACAGTCAGTTTCAAAAAACTGCAAAATAAAGAAAACCATGTAATGATAATAAAATACTTAGTAAGTACAATGACTACCAAAATTTTCCTTCCTTTTAGATAGTTTCTTATATTTTTCTCCAACTTTTTTCATGCTCTTCTAAAGCATAAAAAATTTCTATTGTTTGAAACTGCCTACTGTATCTGTCATAACACATACATCGTTTGTAGTATAGAAAATCATTAATAAATTATATTAAAAAATGCTGTACCAGCATTATTCTTAAATTACAACTTTTTGGCACATTAATAAAAAATGGTAACAGCGCTATTCTTAAATTATAACGTTTAGGCGCTAGATTTCAGTTTCGTTGGTTCTTTTCAGTTTCCGTTATTACTACAAACAAAAAATGTTTACTGCAAGCTGCGTTATTGTTAAATTACAATTTTTAGCGCTAGATTTTTCTAGAAACATCTCCAACGTTTTTAATACAGAAAATCATTAACAAACAGTTTTTAAAAATGCTTAAAAACTTTTTGGCACTATAATTCCTTTTTCTATATATTTTTTTTCCGTTATTACTACAAACAAATGAAGTTCACCATAAACATCCACATCATTTTTAGTATAGAAAATCATTAACAATTTCGAACAATGCTGTATCAGCGTTATTCTTAAATAACTTTTTGGTGCTAGATTTCAATCAGCATTGTCGTTAAATAATTTTTATTTTTTTGGTACCTTCAGTTATTACTACAAACAAACAAAATTCACTAGAAACATGCATAATCATTTTTGGTATAGAAAATCATAATCAAACAAACAAAGCGTCACTCTTAATTAAATACTTTTTGGCGCTAGATTTCAGTTTTTTTGATTTTATTTTGTTCCGTTATCACTACAAACGAACAAAGTTTATAGTATAAAAAATAATTTAAAATAATTTTGATTACTGTTGTATCAGCGCAATTCTATATTACATTTTTTTGGCGCTAGCTTTTCATTTTTCTGAATTTTAAAAAATTGTGTACCAGCGCTTATTCTTAAATTCCAACATTTGGATGTTAGATTGCACTTCGTCAGATTTTTTTCACTTTTCGTTATTACTACAAACAAAAACAAACTTTACTACAAACATCTACATTGTTTGTAGCATAGATAACCATTAACAAACAATTTTAAAAAATATTGTACTAGTTGTTTTTAGATAGCTTTTTGTTAGTAGATTTTCGTGTTTTTTTCCGCTTCTTATCACTTTCCTTTATTACAACAAAGTTCACTACAAATATCTACGTCGTTTTTAGTATAGAAAATCATTAACAAATCAGCGTTATTCTTAAATAATTTTTTGGTGCTAGATTTCCATTTTTTGTTTTTACGTACCGTTATTACCAAAAAAATATTTCATTACAAACATCTATAGATCATTTGTAGTATACAAAATGATTAACAAACAATTTTGAAAAATGCTGTATCAGCATTGTCGTTAAAAAACAACTTTTTCGCGCTAGATTTCGGTTGTTTTACTCACTTTCAGTTATCACTGCAAACAAACAAAGTTTACTACAAACAAATAAAGTTTACTACATGCATCCACAAGTTCATAATTTAGAAAATCATTAACAAACTATTTTTAAAAATGCTGTACCAGCGTGATTCTTAGATAACAATTTTTGTGGCACTAGATTTCGCTTTTATGAATTTTTTAACTTTCCACTATTACTAGAAACAAACAAAACTTACTACTAACATCTACGTTTATAGTATCGAAAATCAATAACAAACAGTTTTCAAAAATGTTGTGTCAGCGTTATACTTAAATTACAACTTTTTGGGGCTAGATTTCGGTTTTTCTGATTTTTTTCACATTTTGTTATTACTGTAAATAAACAAAGTTTACTACAAACATTTACATTGTTTTTAGTACAGAAAATCATTAACAAACAAATTTTGAAAAATGCTGTACCAGCGCTATTCTTAAATTACAAATTTCTAACACTAGATTTCAGTTTTTTTGTTTGTTTTTTCCCCACTTTCACCTAGTATTACAATCAAACAAAATTGTCGTTAAATAACAACTTTTTTGCACTAGATTTCCGCATTTTTAATTTTTTTTTCACTTTCCGTTATTAATACAAACATCTAAATTGTTTGTAGTATAGAAAATTATTAGCAAACAATTTTGAAATTAAATTACAACTTTTTGATGCTAGATTTCAGTTTTTTTCACTTTCAGTTATTACTACAAACAAACAAAATTTACTACAAACAGCTACATTGTTTGTAGTACAGAAAATCATTATTAAACAGTTCTGAAAATGCTATACCAGCGTTATCTTTAAATTGCTACTTTTTGGTATTATATTTAAAAGGTTTTTTTTTCAGTTTCTGTTATTACTACAAACCAACAAAGTTCACTACAAACGTCTATGTCGTTTGTAGTATAAGAAATAATTAAAAAATTTTAAAAAATGCTGTACCAGCGCTATTTTTAAATTACGTTTTAAGCTGGATTTTAGTCTTTGATTTTTTTCACTTTCCGTTATTACTACAAGCAAATAAAGTTTACTACAAACATCTAAATCTTTTGTAGTATAGAAAATTATTAGCAAACAATTTTGAAATTAAATTACAACTTTTTGACGCTAGATTTCAGTTTTTTTCACTTTCAGTTATTACTACAAACAAACAAAATTTACTACAAACAGCTACATTGTTTGTAGTACAGAAAATCATTATCAAACAGTTCTGAAAAATGCTATACCAGCGTTATCTTTAAATTGCTACTTTTTGGCACTATATTTAAAAGGTTTGTTTTTTTTTCAGTTTCTGTTATTACTACAAACCAAAAATGTTCACTATAAACGTCTATGTCGTTTGTAGTATAAGAAATAATTAAAAAATTTTAAAAAATGCTGTACCAACGTTATTCTTAAATAACTTTTTGCTGCTAGATTTCTGCTCTTTGTGTTCACTTTCCGTTATGACTACAGAAACAAAGTTTACTACAAACATCTAAATCTTTTGTAGTATAGAAAATTATTAGCAAACAATTTTGAAATTAAATTACAACTTTTTGACGCTAGATTTCAGTTTTTTTCACTTTCAGTTATTACTACAAACTAACAAGATTTACTACAAACAGCTAAATTGTTTGCAGTATACAAATTAAAACTATTTTTAGAAATGCTGTATACCAGCGTGATTCTTAGATTACAATTTTTTGGCGCTAGATTTCGCTTTCCGTTATTACCAAAAACAAACAAAGTTTACTACTAACATCTACGATTGTAGTATAGAAAATCAACAGTTTTGAAAAATGCTGTGCCAGCGCTATTCTTAAATTACAACTTTTTGGGGGTAGATTTCGGTTTTTCTGATTTTTCTCATTTTCCGTTATTACTACAAATAAACAAAATACTAGTATCTAAATCGTTTGTAGTATAGAGAATCATTAACAATTTATTTTAAAAAACGCTGTGTCAGTGCTATTCTTGTACTTTTTGGGGCTAGATTTCAGTTTTTTATTTTTTTTTTACTTTCCCTTATTTCTACGAACAACTAAAGTTTGCTACAAACATCTACTACATACATATATCATTTGTAGTAGATATAGAAAATTATTACCACACGATTTTGACAACCAGTGTTATTTTTAAATAACTTTTTGGCGTTAGGTTTCAATTTAAAAAAAAAAAATTTCACATTTCGGTAGTACTACAAACGAACATAAAATAAGTATATTACAAACATCTACATCGATTGTAATTTTAATAATAATTTGAATTAAGTTTTGTAGGTACATATGTCGGGTTCCAGGTTCATGGAAGTTCTATATTATTGCGTATATGTACCCGTTTACTATGTATTGTTTATTTTTAACGTCTATTTATAACAACTTATACTATGGCGCTTTTTCAAGTCCTCGTCCCATGCGGCACCGGGTCCAACAGTCTGACTTAAAAGTATATTCATATAATTAATTATCTACATAATTTATAATATTTCTTAATTATTAAAAAAATGAATTCAATAATTAGAAAAACATTAAAAATAGTCGCCATGTGGGAATCGAAATACTGCTAGTACACGTCCATAAACAACCAAAAAGTACAAAAAAAGCGCCTTATAATCGTAAACGTGCACGGACCATAAACCACCTGACCAACCCAATTTGACGTAATTGAGACAATAAAACGAGTTAAGAAAAAAATTCTTTGGACAAAGTGATAAATAACTGGGTAGAAAGGAGGAAGTTGTAGGAAGAAACGAAGCATTCTTAATCATTAAAAAGTTAAGTAACGCAACTTCCTTCTAGTTTACTTACTTTACTTGAACGATAACTTATTCATACATGTTTGATTAAAATTATACTTACAAATATGATGAAATTAAAACCACATAGCAGGTATTTTGCAATGCACGCGCCGCAGTCGTAAACCATTTTTTTTCTTGTTTTAAATTCTTGGTAATTTAATTAAATACTTGGTTGATGTTAAACCTGTAAGAATTAGTATAATTAACATAAATTACTTTACACCTATTGAATGCATTAGCCTAATTTATTTTTATTTAAATCCGGGGACGTCTTTTTCCATACAATTATTTGAAAATTGAGGTCGTTAAAGGCATTACTAACGGTTGCTCACGAATGTCGTCGAAAAAAGTTTCACGTAATAACCTTAAACAAATTACAGTTTCTTGAACTTAATGGGATTTTTGAAGTGACGAGAGTTTAGATTTTTTTGTCGGTATAAAACGCTAGTAAAAATAGGGGCGCCCTAAATAAAAAACTAGGTAAAATAAACATGTCAACGTCGGCTGATAATTGCCATTCGTAAACAAAAAAATGACTATGCACAACGTAATCATAAATCAGCACTTACATTAAACATTAATAAGCATATAGTACATAACTACATATAAGCAAGACGTCTTTGAAATTAGTGTACGAAAATATTCATTTTTCGATTAGGTTCCTAGTCATTGATTGCTTATCATCTGCAACCCTTTCTTCTTAATCATAAGATGTTTTGTTTTCGAAGTAAGCAAATAAATAACATATATTAAACAGTATGCAGTAATTATGTACTAAAACAAGTGTACTTTCAGAAATGTGTTAAATACAGTAAAAAATAAAAAACAGAAGTACACTAAAGAAAAGAAAAAACGAGACACTACCACTAAATACTTGACACACATACTTATGTGGTTATGTGGTGTTAAAAACGTAGTTTTTTTAATACCAATCAATAAAAGTCCTTCAACATTATAAACGACACTTTATCTACTAATTTTAATATTTGATTGGTCAGTCCTTGTTTTTTTATGACTATTGCAATTTGCTTAGTTCCTCTTTTGAAACAAGAACCCACGCGTGAATAATTGATCTATTAGCTGTGTTATCGTGTAGGTTTACTTTTAGATATGATATTGAAACGCAATGAGGATGACATCGAACAGCGACGTACAGGTAAAAGTGACCATTGGTTTGAGAAATGGAGTACTCGACCATCAAATACTGGTAGCCGACATCATGGAAAAAGTTATCCTGGAAATAAACGTTTTTAAAAAAAGTGGGTTTTATTTTGATATAAAGAACGACGTCCTTAAAATTCACGGTAAAAAAATCCTTTTCATTCGTCAGAGAAGGTAACCATGCGAGTCTTATTAAGTGAAGACATGACTGCCTAGAAAAACTTAAAGTGTGGCGATGGCACGCCTGGATAGAAATATCCGAAAGAGCTATATCCGCGCTATCGAACCAATGGACAGCAACTTGGTTAAAAAAGGACTACTGGTTGGCAGAATATTAGTATGAGTGAAAAACACGTTATCAGTAAGGATCTTAAATGTCAATTCAGACCAGGAACAGTGAAAATGAAAACGGTGGTAAACCAATGTATGCCAGTATGCGTGAATTCTAGTGAACTTACGCCGCAGTAGAAGTGCCCACAACATCTATTAGATATTTTTACTTCCATATGCCAAAACCTCAGCAAAGACTAGCTGGCTAAAATTAAAGCGTTGATCCAGCAGTATCAAGACGTGTTTGCGTTAAGGAGTGGTTCCAAAGACAACATCCACACCTTCCTTTGATAACACGAGAAGAAGCTGAGCAAATAATTACGGATATAGAGAAAGAAGGTGTAATTGAGCCTTCAAATAGCCGATGGGCGTCCCCAGTGGTACTAGAAAAGAAGAAAGATTAACGATGTGACCGAAGAAGACAGTTAACCTTTACCGAGAATGGACGATACTTTAGAGAACTTGTCAGAATCCAAATGGTTTTCCACATTAGATTTAACGAATAGTTATTGTCAAGTTGAATTGAAACCCAAGGACTATAAAAAGACAGCATTTACGATTGGAACTGAAAACGTACCTGGTTTATCTAGATAACATGATTATGGTTGGAAGGTCGTTGTATCTAGAGAAGGCTGACCCAAACGAAATCCAAGAAGCGCAAGCGTGACTCAGACTAATCGACAAGTTTTTTTCGGTTGTGCACCTACTATAGACGACTTATACCAGGATTTGCCAATATTATCAAACCATTGACAAAATTAACTAATAAAAGAGCAGAATTTAGATAAAGTAAAGACTGCGAAAACGTTTTCCATGAACTAAAACTGGCCTTAGTCACTGCGCCGATCTTGAGTTATCCAAGAAAAGATGGAAAATTTGTTTGAATAGCGATGCAAGTATCTGGCCATAGGTGCAAGATAAACACAAAAAAGTCATCGCGTATTTTTATAGGTTTTTTTCAAGCCAGAAAAAAATTACTGCGTGACTAGGAGACAGCTATTAGCAGTTGTCAAGTCCATAAAACATTTTTGCATATATTTGTATGAACGAAAATTTTTATTAAGAACGGACCACGTCGCATTGAAATGGTTGTTGCAGTTTCGTAATCCGGAAGGATAGATCGACAGATTGCAAAAAGTGCGAAAAGCAGTCATCGGAACGCTGACGCTTTGTCCATGACCATGTCCGGTAGACTGTAGCCAAGAACTGCTATGTTTGATGACGAGTGATAACCTGAGCAGTTGCATCGCGAACAAAAAAACTATCTCGCAATAAGAACTGCAAAGAAAACGACTGACGACTAACCTGGAAAGAAGTGAGTGCTTTGGGTAGAAACAACGCATACTGAGCGCAGTGAGATTCCTTTAGAGTAAAAAGCACAAAAAAGCGACTACAGCTGCTAGTGAGAAAGAACCAAAGTGTTGCAGCATCTGTACGATGGTATATCAGGAAGACACTTTGGCACGAAGAAAACGTTAGAAAAAGTACGTGAAAGATTCTAATCGGTAAACTTGAAAAAAAACGTCATGGAATGTGTCGGTCTGCTCATCAGAAAATGATCCAGCAAATAAGCGCAATTAAACAATATAACGTGGGAAACCCTTTAAAAAGAAAAAAACGATTAAGTTTGCAAAGCCGTTCCGAGAATCGGATTCGGGAAACATAACTTTGGTGGCGATTAATAATTTAACAAAATAGACTTAATCAAGAAGAAGCTATAGTCGCAGATGTTTTGAAGAAAAAAAATTTTTTTCAATCTGATGGCATAGTTGAACGGATGAATCGAATAATGGGAAAGAAATTAGCCAAAGAGATTGAGATCAGTATCTCTACTTAATGATATACCGATCATCTGTTGATGAAAGCGTAACCCAAACACCATCCTGCGTCATGCTTAGCTGCAAAATACGACTGACATGCGACCTCCAATTTGGACGAAGACCGGAAGAAGAGATTTCTGTGAGAAAACGAAGTACATGCGGCGGTTCTGAAAACACGCCAATTGCCAACAACAAATTCGTTACAATACCTTCTGTCAAAAATTCTTTATTGAGTTTAGGTCATGTGATTGTACTGGTCAGTCCATCCTGTCAACTTGATTGGCTGTCATCCACGATTTCACCAACTTTGATCTATGGTAAACAGCATTTTCGTCATGGAAAATAAACACAGCCCATTGTTTTTGACAAATAGTGAAGCTGACGTTTTAAAGAAATAGTGCTTGTGCAGACGCCTATGTAGAAAACAGCAAAATTAGAATCCTTATATAGCACTGATTTCTGTCTGAAGTGAAAGTCAAACTAGATAAACTTCAGTGGTTAACTGTAGAGTGGTATCAGACTGCTGGTGAGTAATTTTGTCAAAAAGATTCCAATCATCCGCAGAAAGAGTTTTGGTCTACTCAAGAAGAAGATAAAAAGAATCAATAAAAATAGCGTCTAACTTTTTTGGTTTACTTAATCCGTTCGCGTATCAACGCTAGATCAGCACTGTGTAGAATGCTTTGAAAAGAACGTGTCTGTATGTGGAACTTAATGTTGAAGAATGCAAGAATAATGTGCTCACGGCAACGACTATGAAACTTAAAAAGCACAAAAGTTTGATGAGTTTGTGGCAAAGGCAAAATGCGGAGGTTTTAGAAGAAATTTTCTCTCCATAGAGACCGGAGTCTAAAGATGTCCGCTGTGATGTGTGACGAAAGCTTAGCTTGTGTAAGAACGCCAACACGAGAATTATCCAGAATGGAAAATTCTAATAATATGATGATTTAGTCGCAAATCTAAAGACATTTTTCAATCTTAAACCAATCGTATGAACTCGACAACATTGATTTACAAATAGAATACAAAAAACAGAAACAAATACAGAGTATGACCAGGAAATAGAAAAAAGAAACTAAACTTCATAGTTACCGGAATCTACCCGTGAGTTGAGCTATATACCAAGCGTCTCCAGGATTTACGTTATTTACCTTTGCAAGTGTCTAAAATACGTCCAGCTTGTCGCTGCTCCATTAGCGTTGCACAGCAGACACGTCAGTTAAACCAGACAAACCCCGTTGTATGTAACCTACAATGTGTATAGGGGTACTGCACATAGTTGTTTATATTTCCTCCTTGCTCGTGGAACTAATATGGACCAAGTAAATGAAACAAAACAAAAAATATAACAGACACTAAAACTAGAGACTCTGATAAAAAGAACCCACCCAAGAAACTCTTATGTCCTGCTAGAAGAAAGCTCCGCATGGAAAAACTTCAGGAGCAAAGGTGAGCCAAAAACCTGAAACATCAAGAACAAAGGCGCACCCTTAACATCAAAAGAGTTAAGCCAAAAGATAGGAGACACAAAACGCAACCAATCATATACCAGTATTCCAACTACAGCAACACGACCGCCAACAAATAAAAATACAGAAGTGAAACCTCTTATGCTACGACGATGTCTGATATTGAAATGGCAATACTGCCACAAAGATATCCTAGTGTTGTCTTAAGCGAAGAACCAGCAGGCCTTACTAAGACTACTCTGGTTCAAGCTCTGGACATATCAACCAAAGAAGAATCTGCTCTCAGATTCTCTGGACTTAACTTAAAAAGACGCTTTCTATTGCTTCGATCAATCTAATAAAGATTCGCTAGTGCGGATAATACAAAGATTCCTGGCCACGTGCAAAACATAACATCGTAGATGCCAAGAACGTTCTAAAAGCAGCTAGAGCCATGAAATGGATTCCGAAACCCATCGTGAAACCGAAAAAATACTAAAGCGCTTAAAAGTTCAAAATTCAGAGTTTCTAATAGAAGAAGGAAGATCCAAAAAGACAACAACTTATCTTTTTCATGAGTGAAAGCTCATGGAAAAAAATGTCGAATCTCGACTGCAGACCTTAGATGTTTCCCGAGACGTCTAGAAGGGAAAAAAAGAAAAAACAAAAGAATTGAGATCGAAGAAGTAGGGGCGAGTATCGAACCTACGACGTAAGAATGAATAATATCGATATTGCACTGATATACAAGAACATTGGGTTTATAGAGGCACTGTCAAAGGAAGTAAGGCTGGTGACTATAAACTTATTATTCAAAAAGGTAAGAAAGACAAATACGAACATAGAAAGGAAGTTACGAATCCTTATAATGACTTCGACATATCTTCCATATGATCAACCAAAACGGTCACCACAGAAGAAGTGATGAAATTTGTGCAGTTCTGCGCGCAAAACAAATTACAATTGGTGCTCTGCGGTGACTCAAATCGGAAAGCACTGGAAACAACACAAGAGCTCAGGCACTTTTAGAATTTATTATTAGTAATAAACTAGAAATCGAGAAAACAAGCCTACCTTTACCACAGATACAAGAAGCAAAGTAATCGACATTACGATAAATTCACACGTGTGCGTGTGCAGTGAAATAAAAAAGTGACATGTGTCAACTCAACCATCATCTCCAATATTTACATTAAATTTAAATTAAAATTACCATAGGGAGAAGTGAAAACGCACAGAAATCCAAAAACCTGCAACTGAAATCTCGTTAGGGAGAGACTTCACAGGGACAGGACGAATGTCCGTCAATAGTTCAAACCTCAGTAAAAATAGAACGATATCACCAAGGAATCTATCAAAGTAAGGAAAACCAGCCGCGAGACCCTTTGGTGAAATCGGAACTTTATAAAGATTTAAATTCGTAAGCTTTTTAACCAGGTCAAAACGAGTTTAAATGAAAAGTAGGCGAAATCTTAGTATGAAAGTAAGATTCTTTGGCCTGCAAAGTCTTTTGCAATCATACTACAACAAGGGTTGGAATCTTTGTTTTCGCCTCTATGCACATTACTTAGAAAAGCTCTAGATTACGTGCGAAATGATTGGCGAAAAGTAAAAGTATATTTTATACCTAAACCAGGGTGATAATCATACGCCCAGACAAAATCTTTTCGTACAATTAGCTTGACATCTTTTATGCACAAGACTATTAAAAAATTTATAGATAAGCACATTAAAGACGAAGCACTGGGTACAGCACCTTTGCATCAACACCAATATGCTTACCAATCGGGTAAATCGTGTGAACTGAGCATACATAAGCTCACACACAGAATTGAAAGTTCTTTAAGCAATCAAATGAGTGCTTTGGGAGATTTCTTAATGTAGAGAAAGTATTTGATAACACCCCTTTTGGCTACCTTAGGAAGACTGTAGAAAATCGAGGAGTTTATCGGTTCGTGGAAGAATGGATTAGCTTTGCGATAGCTGCCATAGAAATTACAAACTCATAGCAATGTAACCAGAAAAGTAGTTGCTGCTAAAGAATGTCCGCAAGGAAGGCAGTTACTTAAAACCTTATAAAAAAAAACTGAAAATAGTGGTGCTGATGTACGGCAGAAGGGCTAACAGTGAACCCTGCCAAGACAGCAATAGTAACCTTCACAAGAACGAATGATTTGAAAAATTTCAATTGTGAGAAGAAGAACTTCAACTGAGCAATAAGGTTAAATAGAAGAAGAGAATACATAACAAAACTCGGCAAGTTACAGAGACTTGCGTGTCTAGGAATCACAGAAACAATGTCAACGATGTCCACTGTAGCAACAAAAACTTTGCTAGACTGTCCCTTCTACATTTAATGGTAACACCAGAAACTTTGGCAGCAGCGTACCGGTTAATATCTATCGAATGGGGGAACACTTGTGGTAGAGTAAGATACCATACAGAGATGTTTGACCAACTAAACAAAAACTACATTCTAAGCATCCAGTCGGACTAAACAGGCGAAATATCCACTTCTAGAGGAACATGTGGACCCACGAAACCACCCGAACTTGCTTGGTACAAGTTCGCCACAAATAGGATAGGTAAGAGAAAGAAAATGTTTCACTTGAAGAACAAGTCTGGTTAGACTCAGTTGGATGGGCTAGGTAACGGAACGTGCTTTGAGAGCACGCGGTTCAGCGAGGCACCTGCCTTTCGGCTTATCCTCGCTTCTAAGGCATAAAACCAAGTAGGTGGGAAAAGAACTTAGAAAAATTGAGCAGGAACTAAGACAGGCAGATTAGTTAAGTAGCTACGGAGAAAAAGAAACTAAACAGGTTATTCAAAATAAAATACTGAAATAAATGACTAAAATAAAATGCATGCTATTAATGGTAATAAAAACTAAATGCCTACTTTGCGGTAGCGTACTTATAAGAAAATAAACAAAACCATGCAAAATTCGTTAGCAAAATAAAATCTCGCTCTTATTGTAAACTCTGGTCTCTCTTTCCGAATGGTCTATGTACGTTGACATCAGGCACCAGTTCAAGGATGGCCTGAGGAGGGGGATATGGACTAAGAATGGTTAACAGGGCGCTCCGCTCCATATCGAATTCGCGACCGGGGAGAATCCAATTCGCCGGAGTGTCAGGAACGCCGCACGACGGACACCTGTCGTCATCTAAAACGCTAATGCGCTTTAGGTGACAACGAAATCCGCCGTGTAAAGACAAGATTTGGACGGTCTCTCGTCCAGGGACGTGGGGCATTCTGACCCAAGTAAGGATATCCAGGATAAGACAATAGGCATTACGCCCTTTATGGAAAGTGGCCCACAGGCGCTGCGATTCGCCTAAGATCAAGACCTTTAAGTGACTCTTGGCCGCTGAAAAGAACGGACAATCGTAGTTTGAAACGTGCTGGTCAAGAAAATTACACGAGCCAGTCTTACAAAGAACTTTGGTGCAGTAGATTTCCTGCAATAGGAGATGTAGGAGATGATGTTTAGAAATAACACAGAGGGTATCGACGGGAACGGTACGATACACCCCTAGGATAGTTCTCAGGAATAAGGATTAGAACCAGGCCAGTTTCCTGACCACGTGGGAATGTCGAAGTCTGTGGTACCAAATGTCTAAACCATAGGTGAGCATGGGAATGACTGCATTGTCAAAGATATTTGCAAGATGTTTTTTGTGAAGATTCCATTTCAGCCGTAAGTATTTGTAGAACAAGTGCAAGACGCTCTTACACGTGTCGACCACGAAAGCGCAATGTTTAACAAAACTCAGCTTGTCGTCGGGCAGTAGTCAGAGGTACTTGAATTCGAAGACCCTACGAACAGGAGTATCTAGGAGGCGGTGTGAAGAATCTCGTTTTAGCGTAGAGCGAAAAACCATGTACTTAGTCTTGTCTGCAGAAATACTTAGTTTATTGCTGCCAGCCCAGCTAGTCACAATATTTAGGTACGTGTTAGATTTGCCTCCAAGTCTCGTCTGGAATTTGCGGACACTGTGACGGTTATGTATAAGCGAAAGTGTCGCAGTCTGCTGGTAAGTCTTTGTCTAGAAGATCATTTACCACCAAGTTCCACAAAGTCGGTCAAAAACCAAGCCTTGTGAACAGCTCTTCGTCAGTCGTTTTGTAAAAGTTGAACGTAAAACGTTCGCAGAATAAGTTATCGATCTGTTCGACAAATAGCTACGAATGACGCGCATGGCGTCTGCAGGTACTCTCTTAACGACGAGTGCTCCGATTATAGAGGGCCACCATACGTTGTTGAACGCTCCAGAAATGTCTATGAAAATAGCTAGTCTGTACTTGGAAACGTTCGATTGTACAATTGTCATTAATCGACGGGCGGCATCAGTCGTCGTTTTGGCAGGAACGAAGCCATATTGACTAGGATGGAATAAGACGTTAGGCGGAATGTCGTCATGTATCCTTTTCAGAAGTCCATTTCTAAAAACAGATGGTTCCAAAATTGGACAAAGTATCAACCGTATTCCAATCAGAAATTATTGCAATATCCGCTTGTGCTCAAGAAGATAGTCAAGCAGCTTCAAGCGCTTTAGACTCAGTAACAATATACTCTAGAGCAGTTTCAGATGTTAACTTGCTCGTCCGTCTAACTTAGCACAACAGAGTTACTCTACAATAGACAAAAAGACACCAAAGAAATAAAGGAAACTAAAAAACAGACCTATTCGTAAAAAAAGAGTTAATTCGAATAATAGAGCCTGGTCTAACCTGTGGTCTATATAACCCTCAGGGGAAAGATTAGATACTTATTAAGACAAAAACACACCTCCCACTAGTTGACAGCTTCTAGACTAAAATAGTCCAAGATGTTTATCCCAGAACGTTCCAAAAATAATTAACAAAGTTAGATAAAAACCAACTAAGATAAGGTGTCGGATTCTTCACAGGACGCTGTCAGTGTCAGTGTCCTGAATATAGAATATGTAGAGAAGAAGAGGAAACACCTTTTCACATAAACGCTAGATATTTACACTTTGAAGCTAAGTGTATAGAAGCAACAGTAATAACAAACAAGCCCATAAGTCTGTCTCTGAAATTTATTGAAGAAGTACAACTTGTGAGTTAAAACTCTTTCAGATACAACAAGCTTAGGTGCGAGAACTAACAAGAACCTAACCCAAAGAATAAAAAAATACTGGTGTCTACAAAAATTTCTTATTCCTGTGAATCAATCTATATGGGACAGACAAGAGTCATTTTAAACAATAATAAACTAAATTAGTTTTTTGGAATATACAATATCAGAGTATATTGAGATTGAGATTAAGAAGATTATTTGTAAATTACATATTGAAACGTCCGAGAAATTACTTGCAAATGCAAGAGCCTTCTAGAACTGTTATCTAGTTTCTAGAAAATATAGCGAAAAGTGAGGAACGATCGAGAAGAATTCGCTGATGTCTATAAAAGCCGAAGATGGAAATCGTAGGTCAGTTATTGCTGGAATGTGAAAGCATGCAGTAAGAAGATTAATCAAGTGAAGATAAATAAGTGTTTAGCACGTGCGAGAGTTTTAAATAAATAACAGTGTACACCGAATCGAGTGAACGTGACTTATAGTGTAAACAAATCCGAGGACGTTATCTAATCTTATCTTAAGTGTTATACAACGGTTATACATAAATTATAGTGTAAGTGTTTTTATTATTAGATTTTAGTAGTTCGGTCAATTTAAAAGTATACATATTTCTATAATAAGTAAACGTAGTTTTAGTCGTTTTAAATAAATTAGTTTTTAAGTAATAAATTCGTTACAAATTGGTATCAGGTGTTCGGTTTTAAACCCGTGGAAATCGTGTAAATAGATAAAGTTGTTCGCGATTTTTTATTACTGTAAATACCATTAAGTAATCTAATATCGCTTCATAATAAAAACATTGATTGTGAAAATAACTCTTAAATTCGAGATACGCGTGTTTATTTATAAAGTGTAATCATAGTTAAATTCGTTAATATAGTGTTTATTAAACTTTAGTGCGTTATCGCGATATTAATTAAATTCGTTTCCGTTTAATATTAACAAGTGAATCGTTATTAAATTTTGTGTTATATAAAAACTGCATTTTAAAAGTAGTGTATTCAAAACTTTATATTCGTGTTATATTTAAATTTATGCCGGTGACGCGTTCGCAAACAGTTAAAATGGATGCAAAGCTATTTGAATTTCTTGAATCAATCAAAAATGGTCAGGAATCAATGACTAGAAAAATGGAAGAAAAACTCTCCGAACATTCTCAGAAAATGGAAGAAAATTCTAGAAAAATAGAAGAAAAGTTGTTGGAAAATTCTAGAAGTTTAAAAGAAGAAATACGAACGAGCATAGAAAATCAAATTAAAGTTGTTCAAGAGGAAACCCAAGCAGACATGTTAAACTTAAAAGAAGAAATTTGCGATTCTATGAATGACATAATAGAAGAAGTACAAGACAAACTAGAAGAGAAGTTAAAAGAAAATTCAAGAACCATAGAAGACAGAATGAAACTGCTTGAAGAAAGAATGAACCAAATGAATTACCATGGTGAAGGAAGTGTCACGAGTGAAGATTTAATAATGGACCGTCGGGAAGAAACCACCCACAAGTTCAAAGTTGTACCACCGAATTTTGATGGTAAAGTTCCATGGTCAACCTACCACAAGCAGTTTGAAGCCGCAGCTACAGCTAATGGTTGGAGCAACAAGCAGAAAGCGACGTCTTTAATAGTGTCCTTACGTGGAGAAGCGCTTGGAATTTTACAAACTATTCCGGACCACCTGCAAGAAAATTACGAACTCTTAATATCACGATTAGAAATGAGATATGGGGATGCTCATCTTCAACAAGTATATCAGGCTCAAATTAAAAGTCGGGTTCAAAAAGCTGCCGAAAGTCTTCAAGAGTTTGAGGCTGACATCGCCAGACTAACACGGCTTGCGTATCCTACAGCACCGGATACCTTCCTGGAGCAGTTAGCTATTCAAACTTTCGTAGATGGCCTTCGAGACAGCGAAACACAGCAGACTCTCCGGTTAGCTCGACCGAAGACATTGGATGACGCTTTGGTGCATGCTTTGGAGTTTGAAGCAGCAAAACAAGCATCGCAACGAGGTGGTCATAGACTCTGCTGTGCTACAGAAGTACCCGCGCAGACACTGGAAAGCATCGAGGAGATAGCGCGACGAATACTTCGGGAAAGAGGAGTGACAGCTTTGAACTGCGATGAAATAGGCCATGTACGACGCCATCGTACCAAACCTAAGAAAGAGGACTAGAAGAGCCCTCGAAAATTTGGAACGAGGCGAGCGAAAGAAACAAAAGTAATCTCATCTAGTCAAACTCCGGAGGTTACAATCCAAATGGCATCGCCTGAGAGAGCAATTGCATAGCATTTATCTCGATGGCAAGATCAATGGGGAGAAGCGTCCAGTTACTGGTTGTCACGGTAGCGACGAAGCCCATCATTCGTCCTGTCATCTTATTGGACAACGAGAACACATCACCAGTAACAGTCCGACTTCGAACGGCGACGGGCGACGAACTGCCTACTCACGGACAAGTCAAAGTAACCATTGGTTTGGGAAATGGAGTACTCGACCATCAAGTACTGGTAGCCGACATCACGGAAGAAGTTATCCTGGGAATGGACGTGATAAAAGTATGGGTTCCATTTGGATATGAAGAACGATGTCCTGAAGATCGACAATGAAGAAATTCCTTTTCATTCGTCAGAGAAGGCAGCCGTGCGAGTCTTATTGAGTGAAGACGTGACTCTGCCTGCAAGGACTGAAAGTGTGGTGATGGCACGCCTGGATGGAAGTCTCCGGGAAGGCTACATACGCGCGATTGAACCAATGGAGGGCGGCTTAGTTGAAAAGGGACTACTCGTTGGCAGAACTTTAGTACGAGTAAAAGACGATGCCAGTAAGGATCTTAAACATCAACTCAGATCCTGTAACGCTGAAAAAGAAGACCGTGGTAGGCCAATGCACGCCAGTATCACAAATTGTGAGATGCGTGAAGTCGAACGAAGATACGTCGCCGAAGAAGTGTCCACAACATCTGTGGACATTCTTACCACCAAATGCGAAAACCTCAGCCAAGACCAGCTGGCTAAAGTTAAAGTGTTGATCCAAGAGTACCAAGATGTGTTCGCGCTGGAGGTAGGTTTCAAAGGAAGAACTAACGTGGTGAAGCATAAAATTAATACCGGAGACGCTCGGCCGATACGATAACATCCGCGCAGACTTCCTTTGGCTAAAAGAGAAGAAGCCGAACAAATAATTACGGATATGGAGAGAGAAGGCGTGATTGAACCTTCAAGTAGCCTTTGGGCATTACCAGTGGTACTCGTAAAGAAGAAGGATAGATCAACGAGGTTTTGCGTAGAGTACAGGCAGCAAAACGACGTGACCAAAAAGAACAGCTATCCTTTACCCAACATTGACGATACCTTAGACACCCTGTCAGGATTCTAGTGGTTTTCCGACTTAGATTTAAACAATGGTTACTGGCAGCTAGAATTGGAACTCAAAGATCGTGAACAGCTTTTACGATTGGAACTGGTTTGTGGCAGTTCACTGTGATGCCCTTCGGCCTGTGTAACGCTCCTGCAACGTTCGAGCGTTTGATGGAGACCATCTTGCGCGGATTGTCTTGGAAGACGTGCTTGGTCTACCTGGACGACGTGATCGTGGTTGGAAGGTCGTTTGAAGAGCACTTAAACAACTTGAAGGAAGTGTTCCAGAGATTACGTGGGGCTAACCTCAAACTGAGCCCAAAGAAGTGCCACGTATTTAAGAAGGAAGTCCAATACCTTGGCCACGTCGTATCTAGAGACGGAGTAAGGGCTGACCCAGATAAAATCCGAGCAGTGCAAGCATGGCCAAGACCGATCGACAAACATCAGGTCCGAAGTTTCCTTGGGTTGTGCACTTATTATAGAAGATTTGTCCCCGGATTTGCCAATATTGCCAAACCATTGACAAAACTAACCGAAGAAAAAACAGAATTTAGATGGAATGAAGACTGCGAAAATTCTTTTAATCAACTAAAACAGGCCCTAGTCACTTCGCCGATTTTGAGTTATCCACGAGAAGATGGAAAGTTTGTTTTGGATACCGACGCAAGCAATATGGCCATAGGCGCGGTCCTTTCGCAGGTTCAAGATGGACAAGAAAAAGGTGATCGCGTACTTTAGCAAGGTTTGTCTAGGCCAGAAAGGAATTATTGCGTGACTAGGAGAGGAGCTGTTGCTTGATCGTTAAGTCCATCGAACATTTCTACAAGTATTTGTATGGACGAAGATTTTTACTGAGAACAGACCACGCCGCTTTAAAATGGCTACTGCAGTTCCGTAACCCAGAAGGACAAGTAGCAAGATGGATCGAGAGACTGCAAGAGTATGACTACGACACACAGACCACCGTGCCGGAAGCAGTCATCGGAACGCTGATGCCTTATCCAGAAGACCATGTCCGGCGGACTGCAGCCATTGTTCGCGACTGGAAGAAAAAGTCGAATGCCTCCGGAGAACTGCTATGGTTGATGATGAGTGGGAACCTGAGCAGTTACGTCGCGAACAAGACGATCCTGAAATAAGACTACTCCTCGACTGGAAAAAAAGCGGGCGACGACCAACCTGGGAAGAAGTGGGTGCTTTGGGCAAAAATATCAAGGCGTACTGGGCGCAGCGGGACTCCTTGATAGGAGGAGACGGTCTTCGTAAGCGATCCTAGAAAGTGCCGAGGGCACGGGAAACAACCTACAGCTGGTAGTGCCGAAAAGCAGGGTGACCGAAGTGTTGAAGCATTTCCACGACGGTACATCAGGAGGACACTTTGGCATTAAGAAGACATTGGGGAAAGTTCGAGAACGATTCTACTGGATGTACCGCAAAGAGGACGTCATGAAATGGTGCCGTAAGCGCAAAGCACCCATGAAGCTATACAACGTAGGAAGCCCTTTGGAAAGAGTAGCGATTGACATCGCAGGGCCGTTCCCAGAATCCGATTCGGGAAATGAATACATTCTGGTGACGATGCATTATTTCACGAAGTGGACGGAGGCTTACGCCATACCCAATCAGGAAGCAGCTACAGTCGCAGACGTATTAGTAAAGGAGTTTTTCTGCCGGTTTGGAGTTCCGTTGGAATTACACTCCGATCAAGGCCGCAATTTTGAGTCTGGGCTGTTTCAAGAAGTTTGCCGACTGTTAGGAATTAAAAGACTAGGACAACGCCTCTTCATCCTCAGTCTGATGGCATGGTTGAACGGATGAATCGAACAATGGGCAAGTACTTAGCCAAGGTAGTGTCCGAACACCAAAGGGACTGGGATCAGTACTTGCACCTTTTCTTAATGGCATACCGATCATCCGTTCACGAAAGCACAGGCCAAACACCATCCTGTGTCATGCTCGGTCGTGAGATAAGATTACCATGCGATCTTCAATTTGGGCGAAGACCGGAAGAAGAAGTTGCTAGAGAAGATTACGTCAGCAAGCTGGCCAAGAGGTTGGACGAAGTACATGAAGAGGTCCGTAAAAACACACAAATTGCCAGCGACAGGATGAAAACAAGATATGACGTCAAGGTGCAAAATGGTGGGTTTTCAACCTGGCGATATGGTTTGGTTGTATAACCCTCAAAGGAGACGTGGTTTGTCGCCGAAGCTGCAAAGGCAATGGGAGGGCCCCTATGAAGTCGTGCAGCGTATTAACGACGTTATATACCGCATCCGAAAACCGCCCAGAGGCAAGCCAAAAGTGGTCCACGTCGATCGTCTAGCCCCGTTTGCTGGCGATAACCACAATCCGCAAGTTCAGGTCCGAACCAGAGTAATAAGTAGCAGAACCAGGAATCCAATCGAAGAAATGGAGCTCGAAAAGTTTATGAACTTATACGGAGGTTCTGGAAAAGCTAGGTTCGGAGTTACCACCGAGGAACAACAAGACCTGTTCCAGACACAAAAAGATTACGCCATCGCACATGTTTAAAAAGAAGTTTGGGCAGCTTAATGAATTACGAAGACAGCAACCGGCAGTCGGAAAGGTTTTAGGACTACGTGGTGACGGACGCTTCGTTTTCTATCTGGTCACCAAGAAATACTCACGTGTCAAGCCGTTATACAAAGATCTGTGGCGAACATTATGGAGTCTCAAGAGACAAATGGAGTTCCATCATGTTAAGAAATTGGCAGTACCCAAGCTTGGTTGTGGCTTAGACCAACTGAATTGGAGGACAGTTCGAAACATGTTGGAGGTCGTCTTCCGAGGAACAGGCATTCAAGTGTTGGTCTGTAGTTACCAACCGAGGAGAGTATTGGGTCGGGAAAAGTCCATTGACTGTTACTTTTATGGTCAAGGAAGTTGCCGGAATGGAGGAAACTGCCGCTATCGCCACGATCCCTTTTACCGGTGTCGCATCCAGTCTCCTGTTCTGGGACAGAACAGTCCTAAGAAGGGGGCAGTGAAACGTCCGAGAAATTACTTGCAAATGCAAGAGCCTTCTAGAACTGTTATCTAGTTTCTAGAAAATATAGCGAAAAGTGAGGAACGATCGAGAAGAATTCGCTGATGTCTATAAAAGCCGAAGATGGAAATCGTAGGTCAGTTATTGCTGGAATGTGAAAGCATGCAGTAAGAAGATTAATCAAGTGAAGATAAATAAGTGTTTAGCACGTGCGAGAGTTTTAAATAAATAACAGTGTACACCGAATCGAGTGAACGTGACTTATAGTGTAAACAAATCCGAGGACGTTATCTAATCTTATCTTAAGTGTTATACAACGGTTATACATAAATTATAGTGTAAGTGTTTTTATTATTAGATTTTAGTAGTTCGGTCAATTTAAAAGTATACATATTTCTATAATAAGTAAACGTAGTTTTAGTCGTTTTAAATAAATTAGTTTTTAAGTAATAAATTCGTTACAATATGTCTAAAAATAAAATCCAAAATAAGCATCATCAAAACGAATTTATTTTAGTTTTATAACGCCGTCTTGATAAACGACTTCCTTCGAAAAACTAAAAAAACATTTTATAATCTAAATAAATAAACGCCTGGTAGTTCTTTCTACTATTTATTATTTTTTGAGTAAATGATTTTGAAATTAAACCAATATTGATTGGTATAATCACGCAGATTTTAGCTAATCAAAAAAAAGTCATTAAACTCATCAACACTAGACTAGACATTAGAAAATTTATATTTGATGTACACAATTTTCTTTAACTAACAAAATTAATACATTTACTTCGAATTAAAATATTTCTAACATACCAGTTAAGCACTAAATGTTCACTGTCATTTACCAAGTACAGTAATAGTGTTATTATCGATGAACAAAGTACTCGCATTACTAAACTGCCGACTTAAATTTAACTATAAATATCATAACTCAATCGTCATCGTATTTCTATTTGTTTCATTTTCTTCTACTAACAAACAATTTAAAAATCACTTAGCAAATGATGACTCAGGCGATGGTTTAAAATTATAAGTGAACGAATTGTATGTATTAATGAATTACATCAATTGCAAAACCACAAACTTTTAAATAACCGAATTTTTATACATATTTCACCAAATTGTATCGCAATACGTTAAACAAGTGTTAATCAGAACATAACTACGAAAAAGAAAACCTAAATGCATTTCGAGTAATAAAAAAAAGTAAAAGGTCCTTTCATTTTATGTCATAATTGAGTTAACATTGTGTAATTAGGTTTTTACAGAACGCTTCTTGTATATTCTTTTTAATGTAGAATAACCGTAAGAAACAGTAGAAAAAGAAAATACTACATACACAATGTGTCCCCAAATTAAATACCGCATACTTAAAAATTTTTGTTTTTGTAATAAAAAGTAAAAAGGTATTCTAAGAATTAGAAAATACGAAGTTAATCTTTAAATTTTTGAAAAAATTACAATTGGCAGTCACAAACACTTCACCAAACTAAATCTAATAAAAATGATCAGTTTCCCCAATGCAAACTAAATCACACAAACAGAAAGTTTGACATACACCCTCCTGTCGAAGTGTTAAAACTTTGTCTTATATGTAAGTTCTAACTCTAAATTCTAAAATTAAAAATAGAAAAAGCACGACTTACAACATAATATTTATGAGCAGGTTGCTTTGTATAGATAGATAGTTACCAAAAAAGTCTAAGAAATTAGGTAAATCAATTTGTCAACCAGACCAGACTTTAAATTCCACTTTCTTGGAATTTAGAATTTGATTTCATGTCAGTTCGACGTATTCTCAAGTGTTCTTTTGGAAAATGTATTAATATTTCTTCTCGTCTATATCATTTTGTGTGTAATATTTACTTTGTGACATTGAAATTGATACACACAGGAAAGGTAAAAATGTTGTGACCAAACTTGGCAGGAAGGTTTAGCTACTCAGAGGTAATAAATGATTACAATTTCAAGAAAAAGGAACAACGATAAACACAATTCTTAGTTTAATAATATGTAGGTTCTAGCAGGTGATCGATTTCCTCTAGAGTTATTCTATCTCAAGCAACATGGAATTCATACCGGAGAGCTTCATGTGTCTGTAGAGATGTGATGATCAGGCTTCTACCCTTAATGTTGAGACACGTACTTAATATCCAGCGAGTGTCTTGCAATGCAGAGACTGGCATTATCCTCTTTCGGGTTCTGAAGAAATGGAAGAATATGAATTTTTACCATCTCGTTAACAATTCGTCGGGCGTTCATATTGCCTCTGATGAATACCAAACGAGACTTACTCCCATAGGCTATAGCACCCATAATCATAATCCCCACAGTGTGGTGCACATACCGTTCAACAAAGAATTGAACATTGCGCCGTTCCCTACGTCTTCGTCTGACTCTCATACGGCCATCATGCCTAAACAAAATCAGAATTTATCACTGATGACTACTCTATGCCATTCCAGATTCCAGTGAAGTCACAATCTACTGCACTGCAAACGTTGATGTCGGTGTTGAGCCGTCAGTGGTAACACAGGATATGGCCGATAAAATTGCAATCCGAAACTCCTGATTCTATGAATTACAGAGCGACCTTCATTACCTAACCATTGATTGACGATTGATCTGGTACTGAAAAAACGGTCTTTTATTGCCATAAGTCAAAGATGGCAGTCCTGCATCTCAGTTGTTTGCCTTTGTCCCCCAAGTTCCTTGTCTACGAAGACTCCGACCTTCCCTAGTCCATGCTTGATAACAGCGCATGATTACATTGGTTCCGGTTAAGACGATTTGAAATTTCCACCTTCACGTAAGCCAACAATGCGATCTCTGTGAAATTCGGTTAAGTGGCGGTAATTTTCACGCTGTCGCAATCTAGGCATAATAACAATCTTAAAACACCTTAAACAGAAGAACCACAAGAGATGACAATATTAAAATTAACAAATGTTTTTATTTTTCTGGATTTTCTGTACACAAAACCTTCGAAATCGTCAAAACCCGTCTGAAACAATGTGGAAACATTCATGTTATTCACGAATGTAACGTAACCTTCTAGAATATTCTCAAATCCGCCAAATGATTTTATTTGTCTAGCACATCAAAAAGGAGAACACAGCAGTACACAATTCATTCCTTAACAAACAAACAAAGAGAGCAGTTATCCAAATTTAGAAACCAACGATACCCGTAAGCTATTATAAAGATTCTGATGACTGAGCTAAAAAGGTTCTGCGAAAAAAGCTACGATTGAAATTTCTTTAACTAAAATCACGCTAGAGCAAAGTGCGCTAAACATTAACATATCCATAAAAGAGTGGTTATACTAGACTACCAAAAAAGTTTCTTTCCAGGTTAGAATGCTCGTTTTCTCACGTTTCACAGTTTCAGTTTCAAAAGTTTAGATTCAGTTAGTTATAGAAACAGGTGTTGAAAAATTATTGCCAGTAAAGAAACTCGTAAGTTGTATGCATCAAAAAAAGCGAAAAAAAAAAACTTGAATTGTGAATAAGTAACTATTAAAAGTAGAAGCTCTATCTACAAAAGAAAATAAACTAAATAAATGAGCATCAATATCAATATGTGAACTGAGCATACATGAGCTCACACACAGAATTTCTTTAGCAACCAAGATATTGCGTTGAGGACTTTCTTAGATAGAAAGAGCATTTCACAACACATCTTAAGACTCCATTAAGAAATCTTAAAAAATCGAGGTGTTTCTCGGTCCGTAGTAAAATGAATCAGCTCTGCAATAGTTGGCATTAAAGTTATAATCTCGCCGGGCAATGTAACCAGAGAGGTAGCTGCTACTAAATGCGCCCAAAAAAGAGTGTTACAGTCTCCGTTGCAGAGCGTGTAGTAGACAATATCTTACGAGAACTTGAACAGAACAGAATACATGCGGAAGGATGTAGAGATGACAACACCATATTGATATGTGCAAATTTAGAATAATTGCTTCAATCCTCGTGCAACAACCCCAGAAACTAGTGAAAAATTGATCTACGTCAGAGAGAGTGATAGTAAACCTTGCCAAGAAACAATAGTAGTTTTTACCCCTGAGTTGAGCTATCTATCGGGCGCGTCTTTAGGTAGTGGATAGGGAGGTAAGTAAAGTGTCATGGTACGCAATTAAACAAGTTGAGCGAGGACAACTTTATTTACCTTGACAGGTGTTGGAATCGCGGCCTAAAATCCGTACGTATTCAAATAATGCTGTCACGCGAACCAACTCTCCCAGCTCAAGAAAACTCTGAGTACTGCCAAGAAACCTGAAAGATCAAGCACAAAAGCGCACCTCTTAACACCAAAAGATCGGGGACATAAAACGCAACCGATCACAAGACAGTACTCCAACCACAGCAACACTAAATAAAAAAATTTAGAAGAGTGAAATCAGTGAATGCCACAAAGATGTCCAGATGTTGTCTTAAGCGAAGAACAGGCAGACCTTATTAAAACTGCTCTGGTTCAAGCTAAGTACATGCTCCCAGGTTCTCTGGAGTTAACTTAAAAATGAACTTTCTAATGGCGACTGGTGCCGATCAGTCCACTAAAGATAGACTGGTGCGGACTCTAGAAAATAAACCCTGACCAAGTGCGAAACTTATCATTGATGTTAAAGACGTTCCAAAACCATCTAAGGCACTAAAGCGCTGGAAAAGCTTCAAAATCCAAAGCTTGTAATAGAAACCTTGAGTGTTGTGGATAAGAAGGAAGATCCAAAAAGGACAACTTATTCTTCTTATAAGTAAGAATCATGGAAAAACATATAGAGCCTCGACTGTAGATATTACTTAAATCTTTCCTGAGTCTTATTCTGGAGTCTGGAAAGGAAAAAAAAGAGAGCAAAAGAGATGGAGAACCACGAAGTAGAGACGAGCATCGAACCAACGACATCCCAGTTGTAAAGCAACTGCTCACAGTCTTACAAATATTCCTATATCACTGTAAGGCAGCTTCGCCTGCCCTATAAAGCTATGTAAGAGTCAACAATGTCGACATTGTACCCATACAAGAACCTTGGGTGTATACAGAAACTTTCAGTTGGCATCTTAGTAAAGAATAGTAACCACTTACTACCGATGTAGGACCTAATGGTAGCAAAGACAAATACAAACGTAGAAGAAAAGATATGAAACCTTATATTCGGTGTATCTTCCACTTGATCAACCAGAATGAACACTAACCGAGAAGATGCAGATCTCCGGACAAAACAAAATACGACCGGTGACTCCAATGCACAGCATACGGTTTAGAGAAACACTGGAAACAACAGAAGAGGTAAGGCACTTTTAAATATTATTATTAGCAGTAAACTAGAAGTCTACCTTTTTCACAGATACCAGAAAGGAAATAGTCGACATTACGATCGGCACACCACACATGTGCAGTATAATAAGAGAGTGGCATATGTCAACTCTACCATCAATTCCTGATATACATAATATATGTAGATACAATTTAGATTAAAATTGACACAGGAAGAAGTAAAGACGTGCAGAAATCCAAGAACCTAACTGAGATCTCTTTAAGGAGAGACAAGGACTATACAAATGTCCGTCATTACTTCGATCTTCGGTAGAAACAGAAGTGATGAACGATATCATCAAAGGATCTATCATAGGTGCTTGCAAAAATAGTTGCCCGTTGAAAGTAAGAAAAGCCTTTTGGTGAAATCTAAATAATTAAACTTGTAAGCTTTTTAACCAAGCCACAAAGACTGGAAGATAGAAATAATACAAAACTACGTGTCGAAAATATGGCTACGCTATTAAAATAGCGAAAGAAAAATCCTGGAAAAACACTGTGATAAGATAGAAAAGTCGCTCGAGTACAGAAGCCTTTGCAGAAACATAACCAGGATAAACTGGAGTCATTGCAAAAACCACAGGACAGTTATACTTTATCCGAAGAGGAGACTCTAGAATTAATTCTAAAAACATACTTTCCGAAAAGTAGATTCTTACCTACAAACGAAGTAATGAGTTCAAACTTTGATATAACTAAGAAACGAGGCTTAAAGGAGGACTAGAAACTGGCTAACAAACTGGTGGACAAAAGCAAAATTATTTTGTCTGCAAAGTCCTTTGCAGCATATAAAGCTCCTGGTCCCGAAGGGATTTTACCGATTTTACCAATCATGCTACAACAAGAGTTAGAATTTTTGCTTTCGCCTCTGTGCACATTATTTACGATTGAATATATCTAGGTTACGTGCAAATAATCGGTGAATATTTTTATACCTAAACCAATATGAGAATCATACGCCCAAGTGAAATCTTGTCGTTCAATTAGCTTGACATCGTTTAGACCTCGGCTACGATACGAGAGGTAAGCGTTGAGCGGCATCGTCAACAGCGCGTGAGCAGTGAGGGTGGCTATCATACCGTTCTTAATATTTTTCCCTCTCTGGACACAAACTTACTAGTGCATTTCAAGTTGTCAACGAGTAAAAACGTAGGGCATCTGTTTGTACTCTCTGAGAACTGTACCTTGAAGAAAGCATTAGGTTGTAGCTACAAGATACTGAAAAAACGTGGTAGGATTCGTCCAATACACAAAAAACGAGCCTTTGGAGAGTACTAGCATCTAATACCGTAGCTTAGAAACTTGAACTAAACTAAAGCGTGCAAAGTAGCTACGACTTATCTGAGCGGTGAGCGACAGTCAAAAAGAAATCGGGCAGATTTTGGGAACATGAGCGGCGCCTCTCAGTGCCGCTAACTGGTTAAACCTATCGTAGTCACTCTCTTCAGATTTGCACGCATACAAATATAAATCCCAATGTTAACGCGCGCCGCTCGTACCGTAGCCGGGGCCTTGTACTCAAGACAATTGAAAAATTAATAGCTAAGCATATTGAAACGTTCGAGAAATTACTTGCAAATGCAAGAGCCTTCTAGAAGCTGTTATCTATTTTCTAGAAGTTATAGCAAAAAGTAGGGAACGCTCGAGAAGGATTTCCGTATGTCTATATATAGCGACGAGACAGATCGTAGGTCAGTTATTGTCGTAAAGCGAATGCAGCAGTATTAAGAAGATTATTCAAGTGAATATAAATAAGTGATTAGCACGTGCGAAGTTTTAAATAAATAACAGTGTACACCGAATCGTGACTTATAGTGTAAACAAACAAGTGTGAAATCCGAGGACGTTATAAATTCGTGTAAGTGTTTTCATTAAATATTATTAGATTTAATTAGTTCGGTTAATTTAAAAGTGTACATATTTCTAGAATAAGTAAACATAATTTTTAATCGTTTAAATAAATTAGTTTTTAATAAATAAATTCGCAACAATATTAAAGACTCTATTGCCCGAGATTATTTTTATTAAAAAATAAAGACAATGGAAGTCCAGAATTGTGCTATTATATCAATCGTAACATTTTCTACCTCATTCAAACGGACGTTAGAAAAACGGTATGCACCCGGAACCAGCAATACATTTTGAGACTACAAGAAAACGTTGATCAAAGTTACAAAGGAAAAGACACACATGAAGTTTTTGCTAATGGCAAGAGACAACCATATCATCCCAAAAAATTTCTGAGTGAAGTTGGCAATCCTAGGAACAATCGCACTAATCCGTTCTCAGATTAATCACCATCGTTGGAAGAAAACCACATTACTCCAAGACAAGACACAAAAATTCGAGGAAATCAAAGAATTGCATTGGAAGAAGATCACTCACCAATATTCCGAAAAATAAACGCCACTTGCTAGAAGATACGGGAACTACATCAACAAACACACGACAAAAATAACCCAGAACCGTCAGAAGACAACCAACACCGACATCCAAAAGAAACCAAGGAGAACCATTGTTAGCATCTCATCACACCCACTGTCACCTACAGAGACCGACCTATAGGAGAAAAGACTTAACTTTTCCGTAACACCGAAAGATGTTCCTTTACTGAACATAATCAGTACCGTCCTTATTATGGAGTCTATTATCTACGACCAAACATCAAACAGATTTAACAAGGAAACTACCAAAGATTGAACAAAGATTCCACAAGAAGTCTAGAGAGGAAGATCTACCAGACCCTGAAATTATACGACAGATTCTAACACCAAGAACAAAAACTGTATGGACTATAGAAGATACACAAAAGCAACATGCCACCTCGGCCGATGACCAGCTCTCATAATAGACTTATATACCAGCTAGCCAGATTCTACTACCGATCGTGCAATTTCTTTAAGACAACAGCCCATGCTTTGTCAAGAACTTCTAAACATTTCGTTGATATTCTGAAGACAGTAAAACTGCAACAAGATCAATTGATCAGCTACGACGTGGAAAATCTGTACACTGATGATCTGTGGAAGAAGCAATAGAGATCATTCGAAAGAAGTTCCAAGAAGATGAGACGCAACAGAATAGAACTACGCTACCAGTTGAAGGAATAATGAAGCTACTAGACTGCTGTCTCAACATCCAGTAAGTTCATCTCTATCGCCCATCATTGTCAACAACTACATAAACTGGTGTGAATATCAGGCAATTGCTTCTTAGTTTAAACCTAAGATATGGCTTAAGTATGTAGACCTCGATGTAGACGATACTTTATAATTTGGAACCACAGTGATCGACGACTAGATCACTTCCTGCATTACCTGAACAACATCAAGTCATCCATCAAATTTCGCCATTGAAAAAAAGGAAGACTCGTTACTATTCTTGAAATTTCACGTGAAGAAAAAGAATGAAATGATCGAGACAGCTGTTTACAGAAAACCAACACATACTGGTCAATATCTAAACCATGCAACCAATCACTCGAGAACACCAAAAAAAGTGTAGCAAAGTCTCTATTCGATAGAGCCCATAGATTATGTAACACAGAGAAGAAGGAATCAAGAATATAAAAAAAGGTCTAAAACCAAATGGCTAACCAAAAAAGAAAATGGAAGAGCTTCTTCATAAACACTAAATCAACATAAGCCAACTACTGAAAGCGCTATTCAGCTCCTATACCTCAGAAGCTTATCTGAAATGACAAAACGCATAGAAAGAAATTACTAAATCAATACAGTGTTTAGATCATCAACTACGATTATAAGTATTATCAGAGACCCCAGACCAGTAAAGATTCCAAAAACTGCATCAACCAAGTCCCGTATGAACGTACCAGGTCATATATGGGAGAATATATATCAAGATCCGGCATCGCGTAGCACTCCTTGGAAGAACAACATAGAATTTGCATAGAATGAAATGTGCTGTACGCTTGATCGCTTCAGTAGAGTCATTTCTCAATCAACGGTAGAGTCTAACTTTGTTAATATTCACCTGGTGACGACTACAGATACCTTAGCAATCGAAACGTTGTGTATATTATATCAAACTGGCTGGCAGCTCCTCGACTAAAACCGTCGAAGGTGTTTATCAACGGACTATCCGGATAGGGTTAACAGACACTGTCCATTTGGTAACATTTCGCTACTATAAAAGTGAAAGACATTCCTCAATTTAAGATTAACATACACAGTTTCCTCATCTTCTGGTGTAACATTTAATAATCTAAGAAATTTTTTATTTACAATTTACCCTTAATAAAAAAAATGTTTCTAACTGAAAGAGTGAAGAAAAGTGTTGCCAACGAGAAAAGTCATACTTTTCTTCACGATTTTTGGTTAAATAATGTCACTTTTTTATTAAGCACACGGAAAACAAAATTTTTTGGAACAATACGTTCGAATCCTTTTTCAAACTTGCTAAAGAAGTATCCACTCAATTTAAAAGTTTTTTTATCTGAAACACCACTAAAGAACAAAAGAAATGAAAAATTCCAACAATCGTGATTTTATCATAATCGTGGCAGGTACATTATAGAAAACAGAGAAAAAACAAATAATGAAGATCAAAATAAAAGTATTTTTTTTTAATATTGACCCAAACATTCGTTAAAAAATCTCTAAATCGCCTACGAAAATTAACAGAAAAAGAGAAACAATAAGGATTGACGTCAATAAATTGTTGCAATATCATAAGGATTGGACGTTTAAGGTCTGATAACCTATGTGATTTAATGACCCCGCCTCGTACACAATCTTTTATCAATGACAATAAAACGCGTAAATAAATCTAAATTACCACTACGTACTTCCTATTAAATTTGCAAAGATTGAAATCCTATCAACGTTATCAACAGGTGGTTTCGGAAAATCTCCCTAAATAAATCTAATTTACTAAAAATACAACGTGCGTAAATCTTATAATAAATTAACATCGAAATTCTATTTACAAAGTCTAATTAGAATCAAGATTTCTTCCTCGTGATAGGTAACCGTATAGGAGGCACATTCCTTTCTCCAGGTCAAAAATAATTGTGTTAAGGTCTTGGCAGGTGAAAAAGGACCGGTTTTTAAGATGTAATTTAATATTGTGTCTAAAATTACACGAAAAGTAAACATAAGACGTCGTTATCAAAGTTTAAAGAGACCGAGAGCGTCCAAAAACGTTATAACCCATCTGCCAGACTGTACTTTAATTAATTAAATTAAGCGGAATGTAGCGTAATAAAAAATGAGTCATTTTTTAAATTAACGAATAATATATTGCTTACCAATTTTTATATGGGTAGGTCTCGCTAAAAGGCACTTGGGAATTGTTAGGCCATTTCGGGTAAGCGCGTAATGTTAGTAAGCGAGGACACGACACATCACATTCAACGCAAAGATCAAACTAAACTAATCCCGCACAACTGCATTGAATACAAACAAGTCTAAACGCATCACGGCTGACCTCGACTTCGTTCCTTGTGGTAATTGTTAAGGTATTTTCAACTCAGGTTTTTCGTCTCTTAATTCCCACAAATTTAGAACAATTTTTTTTGTTAAATTCTTAAACACCGCGCGTCTTAGATATAGACGGGATTATTTTAATTCGTTATTAACGACAAAACGAATTAGTTTTCACATTACGCTAAAACTGTTTTCTAAAATCAGGAACAAGATAGAAAACAATAGAAAATAATTTAAAACATTTTAAACTGTACTACCAACCGCTAAATAATTAATTTTGCATTGTTACTAAAAAAATTTACGCTAAACGCCACATTGTTGTCAAATGCACCTAGACTAGAAGTATGATAATAAAAAAAACTTTTATTTGCTCATTATTTTAGCGACGTTACTTTCAGGGAATAATAATTATAATTATTTAACCTCTTTGGCTAAATATGCTCGCTTGGAAAGTAAAAACAAAGTCCATTAAAAAACAGAAAGAAGCATACAAAAAATCACAATTCTAAAAAAAATTGACAAAAAACTTAAGAAAGATAAAAGGATTTATATTTTATTTAATTTAAATTAGGAAAACAAACTGGCATTGATTAAATTTGTATATTCAAAAAGAAAGAAAGTCTTTGCGACAACCAAATCGCGTTTTTGTTACATTACTTTTACGTTATTCGAGTGCTCTGTACTAACCACAAATACATTTGTAATTAATTTGAGTATGTGAACCTGAACATTAAAATAAATTAATTTTTTTAGTAATTTGTTAAAACTAGTTGAGAGATTTACGTTAACATTAATTAATGATGGCAGAAATTTATCGACGTTACTCTCATGCAATAACAGCTACGTTTATTTAACGTCATTGAAGAAATTGTACGCAGCGACAAAAGTATATAATCAAGTACTATCTAAAATAAAACTTATCAAAAATAGACTTAAGAGAATCATTTTAAATTAATAAAAATATTTGTTATTGCGTATCTTATTCATTTTAAAAGTTTTTTATCCTCAAAAGTTTCCTTTATTTTTCTAGCACCAAGTTTTCTTTGTTTTTGGACTTTCTATCATTAATAAAGATTTTTTGTCTTACATAATTATTTTATTCTAAGCACAGTCACATTATAGCATAAATAGATATTGGATGAATTCCTATATTTATGGAACAATTGGCAACGTTGTACCAAAACGTCAGTTAAGAGCAACCACACTTTTTTGCACTTTTTACACCAGGGGATACTCGCTTCATACAAATTTTGTAAACTCCGCCGCTTGTTACGCCACCTAGCGCCGCCGCCGTTTTTTTGTAACATTTGTTGAGGTTGGTCAGTTTATTTTACAGATTTCTTTTTTGTCAATTAAAATTATGCGCGCACATATCACATGCTTCCATTATCTTTTAAATCTTTCAAAATGAAACCTGTGATGAAACTTTATATATTATATTTATAATAATTTTACTGTGTGTGCATCCCTTTATGGTCAGTTTAGTTTTGCAGACTTTCACTGCTACAGCAAATTCAAAGCCGCAGTCTTATTATAGTATGTAATTCATTGCAAAGTTTATAACCTTTATCATTTTTTTTTATTAAGTAGATACTTCATCGAACAAATGCAATTATCAAGTATTTTTCCACACCATAAAAATTTACAGCAAGCTACTACAGAATATGCTTCAAGACTTTTGATTATTAGAATAGGTAGCACTTCACAACAATGTGGTACGTAATTACATTATAAATTGAATAAGGTTTTATTTTTATAATTTGTAGGCAACGATTTAAAATCTATGGACTGAAGACAGCTAAGAGATTGTAAGAAACTGTTAAAAAATATTATAAATCAACAAAAAAAGGTTATTCGCATAGTTATTTCAAAATTTATTTATAATTTCTCAATTTTTGACAATCAGTTTCTATTCCATTTACATTTAATATCACTTTGAAAGTAACTACTGATTCTTGAGGACATTCCAGTTCTCTTCTATCATTTTTCTAGAAGTTAATAATATTCATAAAAAGGATCTACCCTCGTCCTGTAATTGATGAATTCTCATCGTTTTCTTATTTGTGCTTTCCATTTTTGAGGCAAAATTAACTAATAATACAAATTTATTGTATAACTGGATAATCTTTTTTTTGTGTTTTTAATTCTTAAATTCGTAACTACTTTTATATATAAAATTGATTGAAAATCGTAATTGTATGAAATTCGTGTATAATGTGTTTTTTTCACTAATAGCAATGCTAATAGACAGTTTGACCAAATTAGAACTTTATGAAATAAATAATTTATGTATTTTTGGAAAATTACAAAAATATGTAAAATAGTATATTATATATTTCTATCTATCATCATCTGCTTGTTTAACAATGTTTTATGTTATTATGTATAAATAAAATGTACTTTGAAAATAAATAATTGTTTCATTTAAAAAACTTTTATAAATGAATATAAGTATACATACGTAGTTATAAGTATAACCGTGAGATGGTGCTATTATAGATTTCTTTAAATGTTTATCTTGGCTTACATTAAAAAACGGCGGCGGCAACAGGTGTCGGTACTGGTACTATTTTCCCACTTTTTTTACATGGAGTGTATATCCCCTGTTTTACACATTTAAAAGTGAGGTTAAATCAAATTCTACTCTTAAGAGTAAAGTTTTTTAAATGGATCAAATCATTCATGTAGACAATGCCGAAGCCAAGCCAACAATGTAATTACATTTTTTGCAATTTTATCTTAACCATGCATTTACGTTATAGTTTATGTTGCGAATGTGGAGTTGCGATCGAACCAAATCCTGCGAATATGTGCGTTGCTTGTCTACGCTCCCACGTAGACATAACAGAAGGTATTCCAAAACAAGGTACTTTACATTTTTGTCGAGGATGCGAGCGCTACTTTCAACCACCGTCGGAATGGATCAGTTGTAGCTTAGAATCTAGAGAATTACTATCGTTGTGCTTGAAGAAACTTAAGGGTTTAAATAGAGTGAAGCTGGTTGATGCTAGTTTTGTGTGGACTGAGCCACATTCAAAAAGGATTAAGGTAGTATCGGTTTGAATCGATTTAAATACAGTTGTGATTTAAGGTGAAATTAACTGTACATGGTGAAGTACTCGGAGGAGCGATGTTGCAGCAGGTGTTTATAGTTGAATTTACTGTTAATCATCAGATGTGTACAGACTGTCATCGATCAGAAGCGCAAGATTATTGGCGTGCATCTGTGCAAGTCCGACAAAAGTCTGAGAATAAGAAAACGTTTTATTATTTAGAACAACTAATTCTGAAGCATAAAGTGCATGCTACTACTTTGGGAATTAAACCAGTACATGGTAATGTATAAAACTTATAATCTCATGATTTAACGTTGTATTTACAGAGGGTTTAGATTTTTTCTATGCCACCGAATCCCATGCAAGAAAAATGATTGATTTTTTAAACGCAGTTTTACCTTGCAAATATCAACATTCTAAAAAATTAATTTCACACGATATTCACAGCAATGTCTACAACTACAAGTTTACATATTCTGTAGACATTGTCCCTGTTTCTAAAGACAGTGTTGTGTGTTTATCGAAAAAATTAACACATCAATTAGGTGGAATTGCACCAGTGTGTTTGGTGTATCGCGTAACTAACTCTCTTCATCTTATTGATCCAACAACGGCACAGAGTAAGTTTTTCTTTTTTAAATGTATGTAGTTTAAATGCGTGTTTAGTTGCAGAAGTCAACAGTAATATTTTCTGGCGGTATCCTTTTAAAAGCATCTGTAATCCAAATCAGTTAGTGGAGTACGTTGTTATGGATATAGAACCAATAATGGATAAGGACCGTACATTTTTCCCAGGTCAAGGAGCTATTTCTAGTAAACATATATTAGCAGATGTATGGTTAGTGCGGGCATCCGAATTGGGTATTAATAATAATACGATTCATACAAGGACCCACTTGGGACATGTATTAAAACCAGGGGATTCTGCTTTTGGGTAACGTAATTATTTTGTTAAAGCTGCCACTAATTTTGTTTTTTTTAGGTATAATTTGGAGGATAGTAACATTAACGATTTAAATTTTGAGAATTTGAATAAGAATAATGTTCCCGATGTCATTCTGGTTAAAAAATGCTATTCGGGTAGACAACGACAAAGAGTTTGGAAGTTGAAGCATCTAACAAATGATGTGACTGCGTTCGATACTGATGCTAAGTATGTCTTATTACAGATTTTTTTGCTTAAGTTATGAGGGTTCTTGTAGTGATTATCAAGAATTTTTGAATGAGCTTGAAGAAGATCCCGAGCTACGACAGAATATTAACATATTTAAGGACACCTCGAAGCAAATTCCAGTTGATACTTACGATAGTGTTGATCACAATGAACCGTACATTACTTTGGAGGAAATGTTGGATGATTTGGATATACAGGACGTGGAAATGACAGAATAAGTTTTTATTTGTTGTGGATAATTATGCTTGGTTTTTATTTTATTTAAATAAATATTTTCTAATCATTTCAAGTTTGTTTTTTAATTTAAATAGGTAGTAAATATGCATAAGTACGGAGGGAAATGGAAAATTATACGGTAGAGTGGTTTGCTTTTAATCTAGGTTTGGGGGTCAAAGTAGGAGCGTTTTCGTCGCGACCCCTGTCAGATCTTTAATCTGCGAATTCTACTACTCACCTTAATCAAACAGCGTTACTATGCCTACCAGCACAGTGCATCAGTGTCACCCCAAAGGGCCCTTTTCAGGGCTGGCACTGACTGTCATCTCTGCTAATGTCGAGGGGCTCACAGGAGCCAAACAAGACATTATGGCAAAAATCTGCACAGACCACAAATGTCGTGCTCTGTCTGCAAGAGACTCACCGAGGCCAAAACAACAACCGCCCACGGATCCCTGGTATGAAGCTAATATTAGTGCCAGCACGAGAAATACGGTAGCGCCATCTTCACGAAGAGCGATCTCATCGTCAAGACGGCCAACATGTCTCAAGCCAACAACATCGAAATCCTGACAGTGGAACTGGACAGCATATCTCTATCACCTCGGTCTGTAAGCCACCCGGGGAACGGTTTGATTTCGCTAAACCGCTAAACTTCGATCGGAACAAGACTCACATCATCATCGGTGACTTTAACAGTCACCACGTCAACTGGGACTACGCCAAAACAGATGAAAATGGCGACTTGGTTGAGACGTGGAGCGATGCAAACCACCTCAGTCTAATCCACGACCCCAAACTCCCGAAGTCCTTCAACAGTTCTAGATGGAAACGGGGGTACAACCCAGACCTAGCCTTCGTAAGCAGCAACATCGCTGACCTCTGCAGTAAAGCAGTGCTGGAACCCATACCACACACACAGCACAGGCCGATATCCATTAGCGCATCACCAGCAGTCACACCAATCACGGCCCCATTCCGCCGTCGTTTCAACTTCAAAAAAGCAGACTGGACAGGATTTGCAGAGGACCTGGACACGAAAGTGGCAAACATCGAACCGTCACAGACCAACTACAACCTGTTCGTTGACGCCGTACGTACTGCATCCAGAAAGAACATACCACGAGGATGTAGAACCAGCTACGTACCAGGACTCTCCCATGAGATGATAGACGAATATCAGAAGTACCAACAGCTATTCCAAGCAAATCCGTTCTCGGATAGCACCATTGCATCTGGTACAGAACTAGCACTAAAGATACAGGAAGAAAGACAGAAGTCATGGCAAAACATGATTGAAAGTGTGGACATGACCCACAGCAGTAGGAAAGCCCGGCTCACCATCAAAAAGCTAAGCAACGACCCCAAAAAGGCTGAACAACACCATAATGTCACTGCAAATCAGGTTGCAAGCCAACTTCTTCTAAACGGGAAAGCACCAACTAAACAACCTAAGATGAGGATCAAGCGACAACCTGGCAAAGAAAACAACAGCTTCAATACCACCTTCACCATGGAAGAGCTCAACATCTGTATTAAGAACCTGAAAAATGGTAAAGCGGCTGGAATGGACGACATTTGCTCAGAACAAATAAAACACTTCGGGCCAAGGACAAGAGAGTGGATATTAGAGCTGTTTAAGAACTGCTCTTCTTCATATAACATCTCGAAGCTATGGCGACAGGCACGCGTCATTGCCCTTCTAAAACCGGGCAAAGACGCCTCGGACCTCAAAAACTTCAGACCAATATCACTTCTCTGCCACCTCCACAAACTCTATGAACGTCTCATCCTGAACCATCTGTCACCCCTGATCGAAGAACACCTAATCCCAGAACAAGCTGGCTTCCGCCCGGGCAAATCCTGCACGGGACAGACACTCAACCACACCCAGCACATAGAAGATGGTTTTGAAAAAGGGAAAATCACAGGCGCAGTATTTGTAGATCTCTCAGCTGCATACGATACTGTGAACCATAGGATGCTCCTCTCGAAGATCTACGACATGACACACGACTACCACCTAGTGCAAGTCATCAAATCGCTATTGGAAAACAGACGATTCTATGTAGAACTCTGCAAGCAGAAGAGCCGCTGGAGACGGCAACAGAACGGCCTCCCTCAGGGAAGTGTGCTAGCACCGACCCTCTTCAATATCTACACCAACGATCAGCCCATCCACCCTAATTGCAGGAGTTTCTTATATGCTGACGATCTGTGCGTCACAGCACAGGAGAAAGAGTTCACCACCATCGAGAGAGCCCTTACATCTGCTCTATCGAACCTCTCAACCTACTACAGCAAGAACTACCTGAGACCAAATCCGACCAAAACACAGGTAACTGCTTTCCATCTGCGCCATCGGGAAGCAAACCGGAAGTTACGCATCACCTGGAATGGTACGGAAATAGAACACCACCAGAACCCAGTGTACCTTGAAGTCGTCCTCGACCGGACCCTGACTTATAGGGCCCACGTGGAAAAGACAAAGGGGAAAGCCAGCGCTCGGAACAATATCCTCAGAAAACTGGCCAACACCGAGTGGGGCGCCAACCCGACCACCCTGCGCTCTACTGCACTCGCACTCTGCTACTCCACAGCAGAATTTGCGTGCCCAGTTTGGGAGCGGTCATCTCATGCCAAAAAACTCGACCCGGTGCTCAACGAGAGCTGTCGCTACATCACGGGATGCCTGAAACCGACACCCATCAACAGCCTCTACCTATTAGCCGGTATTGCTCCACCAGACATAAGAAGAAATGTAGCGAGTAGGCGGGAAAAACTGAGGCAACTAGAGGACCCCAGACATCCATTGTACGGCCATACCAACGTCGACAAACGCCTAAAATCCCGAAAAAGCTTCATACCCGAGAAACCCCTGAACTCAACAGCTAAAGCAGCGAGGTTGGATTCATGGCGCGAACGCGTTAAAAACACCGACGCAATCGACGGTACCAGCCTAGAAGTGGGAGAACACCTACCCGCTGGCGGTGATCTAGACTGGACTACGTGGAAAAGCCTAAACCGCCTACGCACTAGAACTGGCAGATCCAAAGTCAACATGACCAAGTGGGGGTACTCTAGCGACAGCGATTTATGCGACTGCGGGGAAAGACAGACCATGGAACATCTTCCGATCTGCCGACTCCTCGACGAAAAATGCACCATGGAGGACCTCACCGCAGCCACCGACAGGGCCATAGCCTGTGCCCGCCACTGGAAGGACATATGAAACTTTTGATTTAAGGACTCGAGAAGAAGAAGAATCTAGGTTTGTATGTACACTTGGTGTCTGCAAGCCAAGGTTGTTTCCAGTACAACGAAGTGGCGCCTGTTTTTTTTTCTATTACAGTACTCTCAACCATGCCGATTCGTAGCTGACGTGACGTGATTGCACTCTGGCACATACCACCAGAGTAATGTGGGCGTTTTCCTAAAAATGAGCATACCGATTAAAACTACCTCCTTCCGCTCTTCCCTTTGCTCCACACCCGGTAGACCGTTTCGGGTATTACTTCAGATGAGTTACGCTTTGTTCACTCGTCTTTCACCTTGTTTTCATCGTCTCTTTTCCTTTTCCACTTTTTTTTTTCATTCATTTCTATCGATTTTTCACATTTCCCTTCTCTTACCAACTTCACTAAGTTATCTGCTCTCAGTCTTTCCCTTAATTCTATTTCTATCTTATTCAAAACACCCTTCCACCTTGGGCACTCTAGGATATCTTTCGCATCATCTATTCTCGCGTCGCAATACACGCATTCCCCTATTACTGTCTTTCCTATTCTTGTGAACCCGTCAGAAATTGGACCACATAGTAGTTCAACCCACGCTTGCCCTATCTCATCTTTCTTGCCATTTCTCCATCATCTTGTCCGCAGATAGATGATGTTCGAAATTCCTCACTCTCTTATACTCTCCGGCTACTATTAAGCAGTCATTTTTAAGACAGCCTTCTTCTGTGTCTTCTCTAATATACCAAAGTGATATTTCAACCCCAGTCTGGGTCCGCAAATAGGGGCCCCATACAGGAGAACGGAGCGTTCCAACCCTACGTACATTCTTGTCCGATCGGAGCTTGGTCCTCCCACGCTGGGCATGAGTCGAACCAAACTGCTTAGTCATTCTACCTTTCTCTCCGATCCACGGCCCAAGTGCCTCAAGACCTCACCTTTGATGTCCAAGCCCCCACTCTTCATTATCTTCTTCATTCGTCTGTGCCCGATCAGGGCTACCATGTTGCTTTTATCCGAGGCCAGACACAGACCGTAATCTTCCAACCGGCTCTCCACCCTATAAATATCCCTTTCTGAACTCACCTGATCTGCGGTTTTACCTGCGATTATCATTGCTAGGTCGTCTGCGTATTCCAACAGCGTGACACCCTCCGGCATCGCCAGCTCCAGTACTCCGTCGTACTAGAGGTTGCACAGAAGCGGTCCTAAGACCGACTCTTGCGGGACCCCCGCCGTGAGTTCTCCTTTTTTACCTGCCCCGACGTAGTATAGCTACCTCTCCCTGAAGTAATCTTCTACTATGCTTACCAAGTACACCGATGCACCTTTGTCTTCCATTGCCCTGACGATGCTTGACCATGGCACGCTGTTGAACGCGTTCTGAACATCGGGCGTCGCCAGAGGATGCAGCATCCTCTGTTTTGGCCTGTTTTACCTTATCTACAATTAAAAAAAAAACCAATTGCGTTCAGGGTGGACTTCATCTCATCCACTACTTCATTCTTTCTTCTACTATTATTTCTAGCAATTTTCCTAAAGTCCGGCTTCTCAGGTTTAGTAAGTTTTAGAAGCAGCGCCGAACTTCCTGTCTTCCAGTCTCTCGAGAAGGAACTGCTTCCAAGACAGGCGCCCTCTTTATTCTATTCCTATACTCACTTTTACTTTCATACTAAACTTTTCTTTCACGATCAAGGATCAATTTCTCCATGCTTCCTTTTCAAGGTCTCTTAATAGGCTCTTCCAGTACTTTTCTTTTCCCAATCATTTTTCCCATTGGCATTCTGCCCTGTACCCATTATCCTTGTCATCCTTCTTCCAACTATAACGCATTCACTCCTAACTTTCCCAATGTCCACCGCTCATCAAAACTTCTCTGGTTCTCACCATTCCTTTTCAAAGTATTCTTGCATCCTTCCACAATCATGCTTGTCAGCTCTTTCGCTCGCAACCCATCATGTCCCACATTTTATCTTAATACTTCCAGTTTTTTTTAGAACTTATCCTTATTCGTTCTCCATCTCGTGTTACTTTCATTCCCACATTTACCATCACTTTTTTATCCTGATTCCATACCCAACCTGTGTGTACTTAGAGTTTATTTTTCCCACCTCATTTATCCATTTTCCACTAACTCATTGTTAGTTTTCCCTTACGAAAGTTGTCCCTGGTACGCCACGGCAAGTTCGAGGGACGCAGCCAATTCCAATGTCCAAGAAGTTGTATCTCCCTATATTGGGGGAGACGTAGACTCCGCAAATGGTAATATCCTTTACCTCCACTATTAGCAGGTCCATTTTATTTATTTTCATTTAGAAACTAACACCTTCCGGCCGCAATGGTCAATCGCGCAACATTTATTACTTTTGCTCCAGATTGCAGCGCAGTGTGCTCTAGAAATTTCTGAACCGTAGTCCCTCTATCAACGTTTCCTTGTAAAAACTTAATCATTATTTTTCACTCTCCTTTCATTCACGCCTTCCATGCAATACAGCTTCTTTATACACTTCTAACACTGCATACTATCCGTCCTCGTGCCCCTAATTTCCTCATCTCAGACACTTTTATCTCTTCTCTAGTTTTTGCAAACACTTCTGTGCCGTACTCTTGCCACCTGAAACATTGCTGTGGCATCCACCCTCTCTTTTATTCTAAACTCTTGCCAACCTATCTTTGATCTTTTTCTTTGTATCAATAAATACCCCACTTACCCCGTTGCTTCTATCCTTATCCAACTTCCCTATTTCTTGCGCTTCTGACCTCCGTGACCCTCACCCCTGTATCTACCTCTACCTCCTTCCTAAGTTTCCTGATCGTATCAGCGTAACTAACCTTCCTTTTTTTCCTGCTCCACTTTTCGCTTTTCCCCACTCCATATATCGAGCTGTTAAAGCGCTTTCCATGCTACTTCCTTCATCCCTTTATCGATTTGTTTTATTATCCCGCCTTCTTCTTCTACCTCGGTTTTAAGCGTTTCCACAATATCCATTTACTTATCTCTGTCTTCTCTTTCTATTTCTCCGCTGTATTTTCTCTTATTGTAGCGGAACCCCATACCTTCTTTCCTCTTACATGCGTCTAGCAGTTTGTTGACGCTCTCTCTTTTCTTGTAAAAATTTGCCGCTTCGTCCCTATACTTTTTGTCACTAGCCTCGCTCCCTATCACACACCTTGTTTTTTTTTCTTCTCCATTCCGTTCCTCTCTTAAATTTTACAACTGTGAAGGTTGTCTCCTGCCATTTGCATACTCTAGCCTGGAAAAACGCTCTATCGTCTTCTTCCCTACTATTCCACTGTTTATCTTTTCTGACCTTTCTTTCCCATCCTAGGTCTGCGTTCATATCTCCCTTGTTTTTGCTTCTGTTTCTTTAGGTTTTGTATGCACGATTTTCCTTACTTCCACTGTCATGTCACATACTTCTTCGTATACATTCAACATTTGGTTTGTGGTCAGCATGCTGGCAGCACGGCTTACTCTTTCAACCCACTCTCTTAGCTTTCTTTGGGTGTTATTCTTCACTTCGCTTCTCATTTTTTCCGCGATCCCCCACTGACACATAAGTCTTGGTCCAACGGTCTGTCGGATACGCACCGGCATCAATTTAACTACTTCAATCCCTTGCCATCAACACTACAGGCAGAATTATAGTGCTACCCTGTCGGTCTGCGGTAGGATTGACCTCCTGCCCGGGAGAGGCTCAAAAGTCACGAAAGTTTCCTGAAATAACTACACCATTGGGTGTGCTAAATATCCCTAAGCATTCGACAAAGCATCTATATAGAAGTTACTCCAGAACCTTCATCAGTTTTCTGCAAACTTTGCGCCTTTGTGCCTGATAAACTCCGTAGTACCAAAGAACGATTACAGACTATGATTGAAATGGGTATTGCAAGACCATCTAACAGTAGTTGGTCATCGCCACTGCTTATAGTCCTAAAACACAGAAACGACTGGAAGCCTCGCAAAGATTACCGTCCACTAAACGCTCCTACCATCGCCGATTGTTATCCTGTGCCACATATCAAAGATTTTGCTCAGACTCTCTAAGACAAAACAATTTTTATAACAATCGATTTAGTTTGCGCTCATCATCAAATTCCATTCCAAAAACTGACATAATCACGCCTTTCGGTCTTTTTGAATTTTCATACATGTCGTTTGGACTTCAAAACGCCGACCAGACTTTTCAATAATTTATAGACGAGATCTTGAGAGGATTATATTTATGTTATGCTTACCTAGACGACATTCTTATCACAGCACGCAAAGAACACATGCGCCAGCTCCGGATTCTTTTCGAGCATCTAAAACAATATAAAATCCTAATCAATTCGGCAAAATCCCATTTTGGAATACCTTTAGTTAGATTTCTTGAATACACTGTGCACTTACGAGCTTTGTTTCCAAACCTATTATGGTAAAAACAGAAATCTGGAACATCTACGTTGTTCGCATCGTGTACAAACGACTCGAAATAGCGGCTAGTGGTTTTGAAATGACGCTAAAGTCGTAGACAGTTATTCCATATTGTCTTCAAGATTAATTAGGCACAACATTACCTACCAGGCCTTGAAGGTGTCGAAGGAGCTGGCTTAATTGTCTGTTCCCAATTTCGAAGCGTAACGTGTACCTAACATATAATTGTCCTTTCAATTGAGGGATAAACGCCGCCTGTGGCTCCGGCCAAAATGACGGCAATCGTAAGGGAATGCGATAGGGAACGTTAGCGTTGGTATCTGGGATGTTTGAAAGAAAATAATGTTTGCATCTTCACTCACCCTTTCGTTATAATCACGTTGGCATTCACCACATTGGCTCTGCCGAAAGTAGACTCTATCTGTAATTTTTCAAAACCAAAAACCAGTTTTTTGGGAATATTTACGCTTATTCCCAATGCTGTTGCACTTCAAGCGTCTCTCAACGATCTTCTTCACGTAAATCTCAAAGGTTCAACGAAGTAGAATCTCACCCTTTCATCCTGGGGAGCGCTTCTAGCCATTATCAGCGACGCGTTTAATGATGCCATCGTAGCTGCATTCCAACATTATGTATAGGGTTAATGGCAATTTTTCAGAAAAACTTTCGACAGCTGAGAAAGAAAACATTGCCACAGCTGCACTGTTTCGTGTACTCGACGAAGATCTGCAAACGCATCTACGTTCCAGCAGTACAAGCTACAAATCGTCCCATCACACGTCTGGCCATCCATTGATGCTGACTGCAACAAATGGACGCAAGCATGTATCAAGTGCTAGCGCTCAAAAGTTATACAACACGCAACTGCTCTCAATGGAACTTCCATCCGCTCGTTTTGTGGGACCACTTTCCATTTCCGAAACGAACGCTATACTGCCTTACCTGCATTTTCACGATGACTCGAAGCTTACGCCGTCGAAAACATCGAAGCCGACGCCCTTTTTACAACGGTTGGATTACGCGAGTTGGAGCACCTTTACACGTACCAACGAACCAAGGTCAACTATTTGAATAAACTTACCATCCACAAGCAAACTTTTTGTGTGCAGGAAGGTCCTTAGAAAGTTTGACGTGCCGACTGGCCACTCCCTGGTTGCCTAGTCTGCGCACGTTGTTTTCAGGAATCCTCCTTTATCGGTGCATTCCTGAAAACGCGGAAAAGTTTGTTCCTTCTCCAGTTCGTCAACCCATACGAGTATCGAGGTTTTATGACTTTGGATTCTTCAGCGCTGATTACAAGAGCAATACCCGTCCGTTTTTTTAGGTTCTTTTGGCGCCGGTTTCCTACTGCTGTAAAATTACGCTTTTGTGCTCTTCTTATTCCGACAGTTGGTTTGCGTGCGCCGTCTGGTCTCACTGCCTAATCCCCTGATTCTTTTTGTTTTTTTATCTTCCGTCTTGCCGCCTCCGAAAGCTTTTTAGGACTTTCAGGTTCGCGCTTAACATCATGCGATTATGCTAGAAGGTCCCGTTTTTTTCTTTAAGCTTTTGTAAGTGGTTCTGTATATGTCCCACGAATCATGCATCTAACGGCCTGGTTCTCTGCATCTTAAATTTAAGTTTTGATGAGATTGACTCCTTTTGGTACAAGAACTTAAGTCAAGACCTCCCAGCATGTATTGTTGGAGGCTTTTGTCACCACACTACAGCTGAGAGAGCTGGTTTGCAGTACAGTAATAAGGTAAACAAGGTTGTCTAGCTTAGCTAGTAAATCTTGAGACTCGCCCGATAGATAGCTCAACCCATGGAAAGAGTACAAATCGTCTCATGAAACAGAGACGTCTGAGCATCTATAGATACTGACTGTAGAAGCAAACATATATCCAATTTTACAGCATGTATCCTACACACTTTATGGCTGTAGTTAGAACTCTTAGCAATTAATCTGGAAAATTATTACATTTTTCATTCAGTTACATGCAAAATCTTTTTAAATTAAATATAAACATTTTTTTGCAAAATACTATCACTGAAAAAAAATGTTTAAAAAGTTGTCATTAATATAAGTTATCGTACACACCTCAGAATGAATTAATCAGCGATAATTAATCCGACGATAACCACAAAAGAAGATACTTGAAATAAATACAGAAACGTGAGTTCAAGGTTCTTTTGAGTGTTGTAATACGAATATAAACTATTCGACTTAACGATTTAACTACATCGAAACATTAATGAAACAGACTTTGAATAATAATGAAGTGGTTTTTCCGCTCGGTGTTAATTTTTTTACTGGTGGCTAATGCAAAATCTGGTAAGTTTTGAACAACAAAAAAATATCCTCTACTTAGTTAAATTTAGACTGGGCAAAGAAATTGGAAGAGGAAATCGCTACTTATATCAAAACAGGTGATAGCGGTAGTCTAAAAGATGTTATTGATAAGGTGTTTGAAGCAAAGAAAGAAGATTTTACTGAAAATAACGCGTATTGCATAAGTTGCAAAGTTGTGGCAAATGCAGCTGTAGATTTGAGAAAATCCGGCGCTGATAATAACGTTTTTGGCAACTTTTTAAAAAATATGTGTAAAATATTTTCGTTTTCCGGCGAGAAAACGTGTTCTGGTCTAATCGACATCTCCTTGGTAAGTATGTTTTAATTGATGTTTCTTTATCACTTAACGCGTTCAAAGTCAAATTAGATTAAGCTAAATAATCGCAAAACTTATTTGAATTTTATTTAAACGACATAATTTCCATTTTATTATTCTACTTCTAAAAATAAACAATATCTTTAGTAGATTAAAACAAATATCTAATCTAATCTTATCCTGTAGAAACCAAATACTCGCATAATTTTGTAGTTCTTTAGATATTCTTATTCATTTATCAATAATTAAATAACACAAAAATGCAAATCAATGATGGCGTTCATATTAACTTTGGGCATGGACTCTTATCTTATTCGTAGATATGTTTTTTTAGCGTTAGTTTTACGTCGTTCTAAAGATACTGCAAAGAAACAAGAATTACGTTAGATTCAGATTGCTGATCGCCAGTGCTCTCTTCTCGAAATATTCCATGTACGTAGGAGTTTGCTACTACTGAGAACAGTGAAGACCCCACTGTACACACTGTACACTTCGTGCAAAAGCCAACTTATTTTTCTGCACTTCCATTGATATTTCCGCTATTTTAGCTGAGTCTTGTCCAGTGTGTTCCAGCTGGCCCGATCTAGACTTGGACAACGAAAGATGTATCCGCAAGAGTTTTTGTGTCTGAATGTGGTGATTTACTTTCACGAAACTGGGTGTAACGTTTTCATCCCGGTAGTAGCAGAGAAACGACAACTGAGCTAATAGTACCCTCTTCGTAGAGACTGATTATTCTTGTTGTCAGGCTTTCGTAGCAATCGGTTACCGGGTCGTTCATGTATTCGGCGTTTTGGCCAACATCTCGTCATCTTCTTCAGAACATTTCAAAAACTGTTTTGCTTCCCCTTAGGTTCAAGTATTTATACTAATTGCTCGTTTTTCTTCACTAGTCCATAGCGTTGGTGAAAGAAATAAATCTCTATTCCGTTGTTCCTATCACTTCTCTACAGTTCTTGACCAAAAGTGTCTAACTCTGGCAAGTGTCCTGGTTTCATCGCAGTCGTTTGCATGCTCTGTGGGGTCTGGAAGTGTTTTGCTACCGCGAGCTCGTGCTATTCCTTCTTGTGTCTGCAATATTTTTTTGCATCCTGGTGTTAATCTTCCTTTCGGTCGGCACAGAAGCAGAAAATACTGTAGACTCTAGGATTCTTCAGTTTTTTCTTGGGTTCTTTGGCTTTCTGGAACAAGGAAGGCCACCTTTCAATTCTCTTGAGTACTCTTCCTATTTTGTCTGTGTATCTTTGAATGATAGAAATGCTGTTGTTCTGGTATCTTCTTGTCTTGTTTTCTTCGTCGGTTGTCTTCAGACGAATGAATTTTTCAGTAGAGCACTTGGTAAATGTTCCATTTCCTCTTCCAAAAATTCTGATTTACATATCACTTTTGCCCTCTCCACCAAGGTGTGGAGCACTTCTAGTTGGTAATGTGATTGCGCGTTTAAATACCTGTCCGAATGTGTTGGCTTCCTGTACATCCGGTGATGCACTATGCACTATGAGTCTGTTTATAATATGATCCCATCCCTGTCATAATTCTCCAGGTCTTAATGAATGAGTTACAAAAAGCTTGGTCCGTGGGGATCTTGTTGAAAAGGAAAGTAACATCACAGCTTACCAGCATGTCGGTAGTCTCTTCTGGTCTGCTGTTGGTATCGAAGATACTTTGATGGCATCTGAGACCTCCTTCTTTAAACTTCTATTTGGGCTGTTTGTGATCTTCTCGTAGGTGGAGTCTTTCAACAGAACGTTTATCTTGGCGATGTTGTTAGCTGTGACTATAACCACGGTTAGCATTCTTCTTGTCGACTGGAAGAACAGCGATTTCCTTATTTCTCTTTAGTAATTGTAAGACTCTTCGCTCTTTTCTGCATTAGTTGGATTTCGGTAGTCTGGCCTTCTTCAGTATGTCCGCCGTCTTAATCCCTTTTTTTATTCTTAAGGTGCGCTGAGAACGCTCTAACCATGGTCTCAATGGCGCTGAGGATGTCTTCTTTCGGAATAGTCTTTAGGGTTATGGCAAAGTTCATTCCTTTGGAGATGACGGTCTTAGTGGATTGATATCGATGTCACGATCCAAGTTGTTGAACAACGAAAGCCGTTGTCCCTATTGAAATTGTTGCCATCCTTCTGTTTCTCTGTAGATTCTTAGCCAAAAACGTCTGATTTTGGCAAGTGTTTTGACTCCGTCTAGATCGAATTCATACCTTGTGACCTTGGAGTGTTCTGTTACCATCGATCTCATGCTATTCTTTCTTGTACTGCAATATGCTTGTGCAGTCTAGTGTTGATCTTCATTTTGGTCTGCCTTATGTATTTTGACGTTTCTTCTTGGATTTTTGGCTTTCGGGAACTGGGTTGATATATTCTCTTTAGCGCTAAAGACCACTTGCACCTCATTTATCTCGTGCACTCTTCTTATTTTGTCGGTGAATCATGGTAAGAATGGTGTTGCCTTGGTCTTTCCGTCGCTTGTCTTTGGATTACGTTGATCGAGTGTCGCTCTTGAGGTACCCATTCCTTTGCAAATGTTTCATTTCCTCCTCCAAGAATTTTTGTTCTCGTATCACTTTTGTCCTCTCCACTAGGATATAGAGCACTCCTAGTTTATGTTTCGGATGGTAGTGTGATGCACGTTTACATAACTGTCCGTATGTTTTAGTTTCCTTTCTTACACTCAGTGACCCAATGAGGCGTCGACCTTCCTGGTTACGAGGACATCAAGAAATGGTATGCTCCCGTTGTTTTCTACCTCCATGGTGGATAGGACGTTTGGGTGTTGTTGAGGTGCACCATGAACTGGTCTAGAGTTTTTTTGCCGTGGAGCCACACTACAAAAGCGTCGTCCACATATCAGTACCAACACTTTGGTATCAGGTCAGTTAGTCCCATTTCTGTCTCCTTCCTCCAAGAGTTGATAAATGAGTTCCATCGCTGATCGACGTGGATTTTGCTAAAGAGAGAAGTAATATCAAAGTCCACCAAAATCTCGGTAGATTGCAGTGTATCCGTATCTTGTCGATAACATAAGTTGAGTTCTTAATGTGATGTTATGATTTTACGACGAACTTCTGTAAACTGAGTTTCACAGATACATTGCTAGCTTGTGAGTGGCTGATACTGTTGCGCTGACAATCGGTCTAAAAACATAAGGATATAGGTAAAGGACTCTGCTGTTCGATTGTTGGTATCGAAGATACTTTGATGGCATCTAAAACCTCTTTCTCCAATCTTCTGTTTGGTTTGTTTGTGATCTTCTCGCAGGGCGATTTTCTTGGCGATGTAGTCAGCTGTATCTTGACCACTGTATCATTCCTCTTGTCGGTTGGAAGGACGGTGTATTCCTTATTTATCCTTAGTAAATGTAAGGCTCTTCGCTCTTTTCCGCTTATGTTAGATTTCGGTGGTCTGGCCTTCTTCAATAAGTTCGCTGTTTTGATTTTTATTTACTTCTTAAAGTGCACTGGAAATGCCCTAACCGTAGTCTCGATGTCTTCGAGTTTATGGCAATGTTCATTCGTTTGAAGAGCGCAGCCGTGGATGGTCAGTCCACTGTGAGTTGATGAGGACTCTGGCGAGTCTTGGATATTATTCTTTCTTGGTTTGGACTGGGGCTAATTTGTAAAACTTCTTCTGCACTTGCGTTGATATGTTCGCTATTTTAGTAGTCTTGTCCATAGTGATTGCAAGTAGTCGCCATCCAGTCTGTTGGACAACAAAATAACGCAATTTTTTTATACAGTTAAATCCAATTGTACTTAGCCGTTTGAGGATGTTCTATGCCTGTCTTAATCTTAAAATTTGGTTTCCGGGTTGGTTACCGCATCGTTAATGTTTTCCGCTTCTTGACGTTTCGGCCAACATTTCGTGACCTTCTGCAGAAGATTTCAAAAATTGTTTTGCATTTTCTTGGGTTTAAGTATTTATAGTAATTACTCGTTCGTCTTCACTGGTCCATAACGTTTCAGTTGACCGGTCAGCGAATAAATGCTTCCAGGTGGAAGAAAGCTCTATTCCGTTGTTGAAATTGTTGCCATCCTTCTGCATGTCCTGTGGTGTGGGAGTATAACGCTACCGCTGATCTCATGCTCTTTCTTCTTGTGTAGTGGAACTTAGTGCTGATCTTCCTTCCGGTCTGTACTATGTATACCTTCCTGCAGGAGCAAGGAATACTGTAGACTCCGGGATCTTAAAGTTTCTCCTTGGGTATGGTAAGAATAATGCTGTTGTCTTGGGAACGCGTTGAGAATGTCCCTCTTGTAGTACTCTTTCTTTAGTCGAGCACTTTGTGAATGTTTTATTTCCTCCTCCAAGAATGCAGGTTCACATATCACTTTTGTACTCTTCACCAAGGTGTGGAACACTCCTAGTTTCTGCCTCGAATATTTTGTTGTGTTTGCATGTGTCGGCTTCTTATACACCTAGTGACTCAATAAGTCGTTGGCCTTCCTAGTTATGAGTTATTTTGTATTTAACGTCCCATAAAGGGCCAATGACGTTACAAACGTAAATGTTATTCCTCAAGAGTAACGTCGATAAATTTCTGTCATCATATTGGTCAAATTGCAATTTTGTACATAGTTGCAAAAATTGTATGCCATTTTGTTATCGACAACTTTTAACGTTAGAATAGATCTTCTTTAAAGTTTTTCTTTTTCTTACAGAATAGTTGGCTGCATATCTTAGATAATAAGAAGATAACGGGTGAACGTATCTGCTCAATTCGATTACAACACAAGAATTGTCAAGATCCTTCCTATACGCCATGGCATATTAACATACCAGAAGGAAAAACCAAGCTACTGCCCAAAGTAAGCTCTCAATTAATGTAACCAATTTAGTTAGTTTTGTTCCTAGACAAAAGTGGGGAAACTGAAGAAAATTTTGCAATTGTCCGATGTACACTACGACGCGTTTTACAAACCTGGTAGTAACGCTAACTGTGGCGAAAGCTTGTGTTGCGAGAGTGATAGCGGAGAACCAAAAAGTGACGATGAGGCAGCTGGGTATTGGGGCGATTACCACGAGTGCGATATTCCATGGCATACGATAGAAAACGCATTAACAGAAATGAAGCAAAGACACGTATGTAGTTACATTATTGTACCAAAACCTTTAAAAAAAACCTGTTTCAGCCCGACGTCGATCGGGTTTATTTCACTGGTGACATAGTCAGTCATCAAACTTGGGCAACAAGCGTGGAAAAAAACTCAAACATAGTTAAAACTTTCCTGAAAAAACTAAAAGAAGCGTTTGGTAATACTCCGGTTTATCCAATTTTGGGAAACCACGAACCACACCCTGTAGATTTATTCCCGCCTCTCGATGTTAAAGATGAGTTGTCTATGCAGTGGTTGTACGATTTAATCGCTGATGAGTGGACGCAATGGTTACCAAAAGAAACTAAAGACAGTATTCGTAAAGGTGGATACTACACAGTGCTCGTTAAACCTGGTTTTCGAATCATTGCGATTAATAGCAACGTTTGTTTTACTAACAACGCGTGAGTTAGATCAACAATAATTTTTAAAAAATAAGTTTAGTTATTTAGTTGGCTCGCGTACGATGATCGAGATCCTTTGAATCAGTTACAATGGTTAGCTGATGCTTTGTTTGAAGCGGAGAAGAATGACGAAGCCGTGCATATTTTATCTCACGTTCCTCCTGGCGATGACGAATGTATAAAACAATGGGCCCATGAATACAGACGAATAATTGAAAGGTAATATCTTTCTGATGACGATAGAAATAATCGACGTATTGAGTTAGATTCCACGGCATAATAACCGAACAGTTTAACGGTCATACGCATATGGACGAGTTGAAAATTTTCTACGACCCTAACGACGACGATCGAGTAATCCACGTAGCAAATAACGGAGGAAGTTTAACCACGTTTGTATCCGTTAATCCAAACTACAAAATCTATTACATCGAAGAAGGGCAAAATGTAATTTGTCAAAAATAAACGCATTCTCTTCACTTTTAATTTTTCTAGCGCGTGCTCGATTATGACACGTGGACTTACGATTTACCAGAAGCTAACAAAAATAATTCAAAACCAAACTGGTTTAAGTTGTATTCGTTTAAAGATGCTTATGAGATGGATAATTTAGACGGTGATAGTTTTCACAAATTGTTGAAGAAAATGGCTAATAATCCCAGTTTGTTGGAAAAATATGAAAGGTTGCGTAATGAGTTTGCTTTAATCAAAAATAATTTTGCTTTTTTTTAGTTTTCGTACACGTAACAGTAGTAAATTAGTGCAAGCGCATTACGACAAAGAGTATTTGGACAAAGTTCTCTGTAGCATAACTTCAGTTGAATATACATATCCGAAAGAGTGTAAAGTCTTTAAAAATACATGAGTTATATCTTTATTGAAATTGTTTCCAGGCAAACATCGATATTTTCCTACAATAGAAAAGGACGATCTATGATTATCCAGTAATTTAATTAATTTGTTTTTTATTGCAAACTAGTAGGGAGAATAAAATATATTTAGAAAAACATTTCTTAAATGAATTTTTTTCATCAAAATTTTTCAGATTTTCTTCGTTTCAACAAACTGAGTACGTTCACAGTACGTACATAGTACATCCAAACGATGCTGATTTGGACATAAACAGAAAAATGCTTACACTACTATCACAACGTTTATCATCAAAATCTTTGCACATTAAAGTACGTGTAATGTACGTACATATTACGTAGTCTCGTGTACGTACGTTTAACTGCTCCTAATTTTACATATTTATTCTAGTAGATTCAGGTTTCCACGCGTTGTATTTGTAATACAATTTTTCATTTTGGATAAGTGTTGCCGTTATCACACAAGCTGAACTTACGTCAGACGTCGCAGTGAGCATCTTCAGAGCCGGGAACAGATTGACTGCGCCGTGACGGGCCTCCGATCGATAAAACTGGTTTTCAATTCTCCGGTAAAAGAAAGAGGAGGAGGAGGATGTGGACCCACCATAACACTCAAACTTGCTTGGAACATTCGCCAAAACTTTAGTGTTTTCAAACGTAATTTGATGACCCGTTTCTAGCACGTGTTCCGCCACCTCTGAGTTCGAAAATTGTTTAAGACGACTACACCTTCAATACTCCTTAATAAAAATTCCCACGTTTCTCCTATGTATGCACGATCATAATGCTATAAACACAGTCAGATTGAAAAGGAATAACGTCCTTCATCGGATTTAAGCGTTGACCCAAGGTAGGAAGAGTAGAAAAATGTTGCGTTTAGACAAACAATTTACAAAACTTATAGCTGTCCGTAAATTGCATCTTTCAAAGCAATTAGAAATAATTGCCTTAGTCAGTATACTTCAAGCGACTTTTCGTAAAACCATATCGCGTAACGCAATAAACTACTGACATTGCCAGTGCCTGTTGTCGCCAAACTTTCCAGTAACCCTACTGCTGTCCCTACTCCTTTTTGTATGCCCAAGCTGCCCGATCTAAAATAAAGAGAGTCACAGTTCTTTCGGGTAAAACAGTCACTCATTCGACTATTGTTATCGTGCCTAAACCGGACTCTCCTTTAAAGACTTCAGACGAAACTAAAACTACTTTGATGACAGTCTTTAATCCGCAAATCTATGGCATACGACTGGACAGAGTAACTAAGACGGACAAAAACTCTGGAAAGAAATGGAGGACTTGAATAAAGAACTAATGAGAGAAATCATGAAACAGATGGAAGAAAATATGCAAGGAATAAGGCAAGAAATCAAAGAAATGAAAAAAGAAATAGGAGAAAGGGAGAAGAAGTGGAAGAAAGAAAAAGAGGAACTGGTGGAGAGAATAGAAAAACTGGAGAAAAAAGCGAAAGATGCGGAAATATGGAAAAGGAACAATAATATTGTGATAAAGAAATGGACAAGTGAAGAACCACAAAAAGATTTAGCAATCATGCTGGAAGAAAAATTAAATGTAAAAGTGGAAGTAAAAAATGGTGACACTAATAAACAAAGAAAAGAAAAATGTGATGGTGGATAAAGGAAAGAAATTGAGGAAATGGCAAAGTAAAGGAATAATGAGTAATGGAAAAAAAAGAAAGAGGAAAAAAAGAAACTAAGGAAGAAGCACAGGGGGAGATGAGTGAGCTGAGAGTATTGTTTTGGAACGTAGCGTGAATAAAGAACAGGGAACAGTATTTTTGGAAGTACGTCAAAGAACAAGATGTAGTGGGATTACAGGAGGCATGGATGGAAGAAAAAGAATGGGAGTGGTGGGAAAAAGAGTTGCCGGAGGAATTTGAGTGGGTGGTGCAACATGCAGAAAGAGAGAATAAAGGGAGAGCAAAGGGGGGTATAATAACGGGAATAAAAAAAAGATGAGTCAGGAAAAGAAAGAGAAAGTGCAACAGAGAAGAGGAGTTGTAGAAAGGAACGTACAGTAGGGAAAAACAAAAATAAAAGTAGTGACAGTTTATAGCAGTAGAATGAAAGAGACAAGGAAAAACATCGAAGAAATGATAGAAGAGAGGGAGGAAAGATTGGTAATAGTAGGAGGGGACTTCCACGCAAGAATAAGGGTAGAGGGGGGAATACAAGAAAGAAAAGGGACGGGAAAGAGACAAACAAAGGACCAGGTGATAAATAAAGTGAGAGAAGAACTGCTGGAAATGTGCAACGAAATAGGGTGGAAAATAATGAACGGAAACAGAGAAGAAGAAGGAATGGGGGAATTTACGTACATAGGAGGAAGGAGAGAATTTGTAATGACAAATGAAGAGGCTGAAGAAAAGGTGAAAACATTTAAAGTGGGAGAAAGGGTAGAGTCAGACCCCCAACCACTGGAATTGACAATGGAAGGAAGAGAAAGCGAAGAGAGAGAAGAAGATGAAGAGTACATAATGAAAAAAAGGTGGACAGAAGAGGGTATAAAAAGATATAAAGAGAGAATAGGGAAAACAGTATGGGTAGGGAAGGGATTACAAAAGAGTGTGGAGGAAATGAGAGAGTTGATGGAGAAAGCAACAGAGAGAGTCAGAATTAGAAAGTGGAAGGGGGAACAAACAGGATGGAAGATATGGTGGGATAGAGAATGCAAGGAAGCAAAGAAAAATGCAAGGAAAGCTTTAAGACAGTGGAAAAAAGGGAGGAAAGAAAAAGAAGAATACAAAGAAGCAGTAAAAATATACAAGAAAACATGCGAGAGAAAGAAGGGAGAAAAGAAAAAGAAACAAGAGGAGCAGATCAAATAAATAAAAACGGAAGAAGATGTATGGAAATACCTAAAGAAAGAAAGGAAGAAAAAAACGACGACAAAAGGAATGCAAATTAAAGAATGGGAAATATATTTTAGGAACCTGCTGAGAGGGGAAAAACAAAATCAGAAAAAAAAAGAAGCAGTAGTAAGACGGGAAGAAGGAGATAGGGATAGAATAAATGAAGACGAAGTAATAGAGGCAATAAAGAAGATAAAAAAAGGAAAGGCGACAGGAGAAGATGGGGTACAAGGCGAAGAGTGGATATACGGGAAAGAAAGTGTAGCAAAAAGAATGACGGAAATACTAAACAAAATATGGAAAAGGGAAGGATTCCCGGAGAGATGGAGAGAGCGAATAATATGCCCAATCCATAAAAAAGGCGAAAAAAATAAAGTCAAGAATTACAGAGAGGTGACATTATTAAGCACGGCATACAAATTATATGCGACAATACTACAAGTAAGACTACAGAAGGAAATAGAGGAAAGAAGTTTGGTACCAGAGCAATAGACAACATATATATACTGAAACACTTGGCAAATAAAGAACTAGAAAAAAAGAGGGAAATGGTGGCACTATTCGTAGATCTAAAAGCTGCTTTTGACAAAGTGAATAGGGAAAAACTGTGGCAATACATGAAGAGAAAAAAAATCAATGAACGATTAATACAAAGAATAGAGGAAATCTACGAAGAAACGAGGAGCAGGGTTAAAGTGAATGGGGAAGAGAGCGAAAAATTCATCACAAAGAGAGGGTTGAGACAGGGATGCCCACTGAGCCCAAGCCTGTTCTCAGTATATACGGGGGATCTGGAAGAGACAATGAGAGGACAACAGACAGGAGGGATAGTGATAGAGAAAGCGAAGGTATGGTCGTTGGCGTATGCGGATGACATAGTGTTGGTGGCTAAGGAGGAAAAAGAAATGAAAGAGATGATGAACACGCTGGAAAAATACATGAAAAAAAAAAAGAAATGGAAGTAAGCACGCAGAAAACAAAAATAATGGTATTTAGAAAAGGAGGAGGGAAAAGAAAAAGAGAGGAGTGGAAATGGAGTGATGAAGTGCAACAAGTGTTGGAATTTACATACCTGGGCTACACGATGAAACAGGATAATAAGGAGGGAGAACACATAAAGGAAAGAGTGAGGAAAGGAAACAGGTTAAAAGGACAAGTGTGGGGTGTGGGGGAAAGATTATTCGAGATGGATATAGAAAAAAGAAAATTGTTGTTTGAAAAGTTAATAAAGGGGGTGGTAATGTATGAATCGGAAATATGGGGCTGGAAGGAGTGGAGGGAGGTCGAAGGGCTACAGGAAAAATACTGGAGATGGGTTTTGGGACTGGACAGAGATACACCGGGTTGTATTGTGAGAGAGGAGGTACAGGTAGCAAAATTAGAGTAGAAACAGGAAAAAAGGCTATAAAATACGAGGAAGAACTGAGGGAAAGAACAGAATACAAAATACTGCAAGAATGTTGGAAAGAGATAAAGGGAGGAAAAGTGAAGTACGGACAGGAGGGCAGAGAAGAGTATTACAAAAGAAACGGGCACGCGAGAAATGGAATGGGTGTAGGGTCAATGACTATATCTGCATTACGGGTTGCTGTAATTGTCAGAAGTTTGGTGATGATTCGAACGACTGTAAAAGTGAAATAGTGCGACCATTGTGCTAGAAAGAACGAAACCAAGACATGCACTAACACAGAGGGAGACTCTTCATGCGCAAACTGCACTAGTTTTGTCCCGATGAAGTCATTAGACACAAAGCTTCATCCAATACCTATCCAGCATATATTAAATGGCTCGGCGCCAAAATAGCAAACACTAATTATGGACGATCAGGACGCTCAATTAACTTTGAGATTTGCACAAGTGAATCTTTGCAATTAACGATTTCAGCGAACAAGACTAAGTACATGGTTTTCAGCTCCACTTTAAAACGAAATCATTCACTGCGCCTCAACAACATTCACGTCCGTAGGATTTTCGGATTCAAGTACCTCGGACTTTTGCTTGACGACAGATTGAGTTTTGATAAACATTGCACATTCGTAGTTGACAAGTGTAAGAGCGTCTTGCACTTGTTCACTGATCCATCTCCTGTATATGAAAACGGTATGTCACGCGTCGTCTATTCCTCTTCACACATAAAGCAAAATGGATTTTCTTTTTTCTTAATTCTTGCCAGGTAAACTCCAAAACATCCATGGCTTGTAAAAGCTTGAATAGAGTAGTAATTTAGGTTAACGTGTTTTCTGCTGGTCTAATCTTTAATGTCCGGTATTAATTTTTTTTGTGCAGGCTGCTTTGGGATATTGTCCCAATTCTTTTCCCATTTCTCTAGGATCAGCTCTTTCTTGGTCGCTTTGTTCATTTCAACTTTTGCGTTCGCCATTTCTTTAGCCGTTAAGTCGATGAGTGTGATCCCCGCCAAGACTATTGCTGCCTCTAAAGAAATCGTCCTTTCTATGCGTTCTTTCGGCTAGTTGCCGTACTCTCCCTATACAGATCTGAGCAGCATATAAAATCGCCGAATGTACCGTAGACATAATCAGTTTCTATAAGTCTGTACAAGGCTGTTGCTCTCATCTTGTCCGCTTTCATTACTGCGTTTCCAATATGTCGTCCAAATGACATGTTCTTATCCAGTATCACACCTAAATATTTAATTGTTTCTTTTACATTCACAATGGCGCCCCTAAAGACAAACTGAAAAGAGACCATGTTCCATCTTCCTGAGAACGCTATCGCTTCTGATTTGTTAAATACCACTTTTAATTTGTTTGCTACCATCCAGGAATCCACCCTTTCTAAGTCTAAGTTTACTGTCCACACTAATTCCTCAACGGTGCTCCGTTGACCGAAAAGCGCCAAGTCAACTTCAAATGCAGTTAGTGCTAACTAGGCTGGCAGGCGTAGGCAGACAGTAGGTCGTCATAAAATATGTTCCATAAGTGGGTCCCAGGATGGAGCCCTGCGGTACACCGCACGTCATCTGGTACTTAATGGCAACGTCTTGGCCATCCAAGTAGGTGATGCTCCTATTTGTCAGATAACTTGTTATCACCTTGATCAGATATGAGCCAATTCCTTTCTTCCTCATTTTCTCCAATAGCAGAGCCCACGGCAGCGAATTAAAAGCATTTTGGATGTCAATCGAGATTAAGGTTCCGATCTTCCTTTTTCGCCGTGTGCCCTCCTTGGCTGCCGCGGCTAGCGATCGAATACGTCGAAAGCATCTATAGTGCACTTGCCATTTTTAAATCCATATTGAAACGGAGACAAATCTCCATGTTTTTCTAGCTCGTTTTTAATCCTACTCAAGAGCAGTTTTTCGTATAACTTTGCCAGATTATTCAACAAGCAAATAGGCCTAAAGCTTTGACCAACTGTATCATAACTTAGGTCTTTGGGGATGAGTATCAGATTAGCCTCTTTCCACGGATCTGGAAAATTGCCCTTTTCCATCTCCGCATTGAAAATCTTTAGTAAAAGGTCCTAAAGTTCCATTGATGCAATCTTAACTACTTCATTAGGCATTCCATCTGGTCCCGGTGCCTTTTTAATAGCAAGGTTGGAGGTAGCTATCAAATCTTCTTTTGTGAAAAGCGGAGAGCATGTGGTGTCTCCAATATACCATACATTAATTAACTGCTCCGGAAAGAGATTTCTAATTCTAATCAGTTCGTTCGTTTCTTCACCACTATTCTATTCTATAGCTATTTCCTAGTTTGAACTTTTTGTTCACAAATTTAAATACCGTACCCCACGGATTGTTTTCTAACTCCGCGCAAATATCCTCCCAAGCCTTATTCTCTGCTTTAATAATGGCTGAGCGATATTCTTTTCTTGATTGTTTATATAAGTCATCTTCAGAACTCGGAACAAACAGATTGATTGCGCCGTAACCGGCCTCCGATCGATAAAACTGGTTTTCAAATCTCCGGTAAAGGAAGGAGGACGAGGAGGATGTGGACCCAACATACCACCTGGACTTGCTTGGAAATTCTCTAAAACTTTAGTGTTTTCAAACGTTTAATGGCGCGTTTGTAGCACGTGTTCCGCAACCGCTGACTTCGAAGATTACCTTCGATATTCTTTAATACAAATTCCCCCGTTTGTGCCCGTTTCTCCTATGTATGCACGATCACAAGAGCAAGGAATGCTATAAACACAATCAGATTAAAAAGGAATCACGTCCTTCACCGGATTTAAGAGTTGGCCCAATGTAGGAAGAGTAGCAAGAGTAGAAAAATGTTGCGTTTAGACAAACAATTACAAAACTATTAGCTGCCTGTAAATTGCCTTAGTCAGTATGCTTTAAGCGACTTTTTGTAAAAGCATAATTTCTCGTCGCGTAACGCAACAAACTACTGACATTGCCATTACCTTAGAAGGCGTACAAACAGTTGCCGCCAAATGTTCCAGGATCCATGCTGGAGTCCCTACTCCTTTTTGTATGTCCAAACTGCCAGATCTAAAATAGAGAGTGCCACAGTTCCTTCGGGTAAAACAGTCGCCCCTGTTCCTCGTTCGACTGTCGTTATAGTCTCTAAACCGGACTTTGAACACTTTAGCGAAATTAAAATGACTCTGATGAGAGCCCTTAATTCGCAAACCTATGACGTACGACTAGATAGAGTAACTAAGGGCGGTATTCATAGTCGTGTCTTAAATATAAGATGGTCTTAAGCATTTGCTTAAAGTGATGATTAGTTTCATAGACGTCACATAAGCAAATGCTTGAGACGATCTTAATATGTCGTCTTACCTAAGATAATCTTATTTTTTCTACATTCATAGTCGATACTTATTTGAAATAAGCTCTGTCTTAACAATACATGTATTCATAGTGCTAATAAGACCGTCTTATTAGGGTGCCTAACCACACATTTTTACTAAAGTCATTATCATTATTTAAGTCAACTACAACGTAGACTTAAAACGTGTTTGATAAGTAAATTTTAACCATATCATGGAAGTGAGATTGTACGACATTGTTGTTGAGCAAAATGTGGATATTCCAGGTTTTAAAATATTGAAGAAATGTTAGGAATAGAAAAGAATATTTTTCTCTGAATGTTCAAGTAATTATGTCATGAATTTTAAAATATAATTAAATACAAAAAACACAAGTTTGATTTTTTTTTTTAAAACGAAGCTAATAATTTAGTAATAAAGAGGAGAAAAAACACGATAAACGTTTTTTATATTAGAATTTCTAATATGTTTTTTTAAATTTTATTTTATCTAATTCAGCTTTAGCTTCCGTCTCCCGCAGTTCGAAATTATAGTATATTTTAAATAAACATTTCTTGTTTATGTTGAATTAGTTACTCCAATCCTGATTTTTTAAGAAAAATTTAATATGTAGAACCCGCTAATTGTTATCCTTGTTTCGTTAGTCGTCGTGTAGAAATCGGCATTTGCCGTAACAAAAAGTAGCGCGGACTATAAAATTTTAAACTACACACAAATTTGATTGGTAATTACATAACAAATATTCCGAAACTAGACGATGCTGTAGTTTAAGATCGTCTTATGTAAGACGATCTTAAATAAAATAAGACAACGCTTTGAAGCAACGTCTTTAGTAAGATTATCTTAAGTTTTGACTATGCAAACATACCGTCTTAAGGCGATCTTAAACATTTAAGACCGTCTTGCGTAAGATCATCTTAAGCTTAGCTTAAGACACGACTATGAATACCGCCCTAAGACAGGCAAAAACTCTATAAGAATCTGAGCGAATGGACTTAACAAAAATTCCTATACGAACGATCTTAATAAAGCCGGCCTGAGTGTCAAACCGCAAGATAACCTTGTGTTTCTATCCTTGACGTTTCTACAAGATGAAGAAGGCAAAAATTTCGACGATGCTTCGGATGAGATTCTACATTTTGTCAATGAACTAATGAAAGTTCTTTTCCGATTTGGTCCTTGAGGCAGAACGAATTAACGATCACTGGATTCTGGAAGTCCCACCAGAAGTTCGAAAATTCCTTTTGGCATCACGTCGCATGGAATGCATGTAGGGTCAATGACTATATCCGTGTTACGCGTTGATTTAATTATCACTCGAAACACTAATTATGGACGATAAGGACACTCAAGATTTGCGCAAGTGAATCTTTGCACTTCACGGTTTCAGCGAACAAGACTAAGTACATGGTTTTAGGCTCCACTTTAAAACGAGATCGTTCACTGCACGCTGCACCTCAACAACATTTTCGTCCGTAGGATTTTTGAATTCAAGCACGTCGGACATTTGCTTGACGACAGGTTGAGTTTTGTACATTCGTAGTTGACAAGTGTAAGAGCGTCTTGCACTTGTTCTACAAACACTCAGGCTTGAAATGCAACCTACACAAAAAATCTGTATCGAATATCTTTAACAGTGCAGTTATACCCATGCTCACCTATGGCCTTTTTTTAATTTTCATTTTAACTTAGAGCGTTGGCCTGCCGCCGTTGGCTCAAGTGACTCTATTCAGTCAGTCATAGTAGGTGAGACATCATTGGTTTCCTTCATCCTGCCATGACCTCGAAATTTGTTGTCTTACTATGGTTACCGCCTCTTAATTGTTGAATTACCCCAAGCTGTACCATTTAAAGGCTGGTTTCCTGTGCCTGCTGAATATTCAGATTACCCAATTAAGTGTCGTGGTACCACTAGTAAATTTAAACACAGTCACTATAGACTTGGCTAGTTCCCAATAAATTTTGTCATTAAGACACCTGTAACTGTACGGTTGACTAAATGGATGTTATAGTTTCCTTCCTTTTTTTTAACGACAGGACCACCGGTTATTTATAAAATTGTGTGTAAAGATAAAATAAAGTTTATATAGGACGCTACAACACTTCTCAACTAATTACTACTAGGAATTTGTGGGCACTCCGGCGGGTTTGAATTCTGCATATGCCACCTCTTCCATTCTTCCTCTTTTACTTTTAATATCTTTGTTATGAAAGCGCTGGTTTCCTGCCACGCATCTTCGTCCCTTAACATTATATTTATGTTAGTCGTTAGTCTATTCTATTGTGTATTTTTTATATAGCTTTTCTCTCTCAATGGTCCATCTCCTGCATATGAATACGGTAACAAGCAAGATGGATTTTCTTTTTCTTTGATCCTTACCAAGAAAATTCCGAAACATCCATGGCTTGTAAAAGCTTGAGTAGAGTAGTAATTTAGGTTAACGTGTTTTCTGCTGGTCCATTCTTTAATGTCCGGTATCAATTTTTTTATGCAGGCTGCTTTGGGATATTGTCCCAATTCTTTTCCTATTTCTCTAGGATCAGCTCTTTCTTGGTCGCTTTGTTGATTTCAACTTTTGCGTTCGCCATTTCTTCAGCCATTAAGTCGATAAGTGTGATCCCCGCCAAGACTCTTGCTGCCTCTAAAGGGATCGTCCTTTCTATGCGCTCTTTCGGCTAGTTGCCGTACTCTCCCTATCCAGATCTGAGCAGCATATAAAATCGCCGAATGTACCGTAGACATAATCAGTTTCCATAAGTCTGTACAAGGCTGTTGCTCTCATCTTGTCCCCTTTCATTACTGCGTTTCCAATATGTCGTCCAAATGACATGTTCTTATCCAGTATCACACCCAAATATTTAATTGTTTCTTTCACGTTCACAATGGCACCCCTAAAGACAAACTGGAAAGGGACCATGTTCCATCTTCCTGAGAACGCTATTGCTTCTGATTTGATAAACGCCACTTTTAATTTGTTTGCTACCATCCAGGAATACACTCTCTTACTGTTCATGCTAATTCCACAACTCCTTTGATCGAAAAGCGCCAAGTTATCTGCAAATACAGTTAATGCTAACTAGGCTAACAGGCATAGGCAGACAGTAGGTCGTTATAAAATATGTTGCATAAGGTAGGTCCCAGGATGGAGCCCTGCGGTACACCGCACGTAACAACGTCTTGGTCATCCAGGTAGGTGATCCTCCTGTTTGTCAGATAACTTGTTTTTTTTACTTAATCAGATATGAATCAATTCCTTTCTTCCTCATTTTTTCCAATAGCAGGACTCACGGCACCAAATTAAAAGCATTTGGATGTCAATCAAGATTAAGATTCCTATCTTCCTTTTTCGCCGCGTGTCTTCCTTGGCTGCCGCGGCTAGCGATCGAATACGTCGAAAGCATCTATAGTGCACTTGCCTTTTCTAAATCCATATTGAAACGGAGACAAATCTCCATGATTTGATTTGATCCTACTCAAAAGAGCAGTTTTTCATATAACTTTGCCAGATTATTCAACAAGCAAATAGGCCTAAAGCTTTGATCAACTTTATCATAACAGGTCTTTGGGGATGAGTATCAGATAAGCCTCTTTCCACGGATCTGGAAAATTGCCCTTTGCTATCTCCGCATTGAAAATCTTTAGTAAAAGGTCCGAAAGTTCCATTGATGCAATCTTAACTACTTCATTAGGTATTCCATCTGATCCCGGTGCCTTTTTAAATGCAAGATTGGAGGTAGCTACTATCAAATCTTCTTTTGTGAAAAGCGGAGAGCATGTGGTGTCTCCAATATACCATACATTAATTAACTGCTCCGGAAAGAGCTTTCTAATCAGTTCGTTCGCTTCTTCATCACTATCCTATTCATAGCTATTTCCTAGTTTGAACTTTTTGTTCACAAATTTAAATACCGTACCCCACGGATTGTTTTCTAACTCCGCGCACATATCCTCCCAAGCCTTATTCTCTGCTTTAATAATGGCTGAGCGATATTCTTTTCTTGATTGTTTATATAAGTCATCTTCAGAACTCGGAACAAACAGATTGATTGCGCCGTAACCGGCCTCCGATCGATAAACTGGTTTTCAAATCTCCGGTAAAGGAAGGAGGACGAGGAGGATGCGGACCCAACATACCACCCGGACTTGCTTGGAAATTCTCTAAAACTTTAGCGTTTTCAAACGTTTAATGACGCGTTTGTAGCACGTGTTCCGCAACTGCTGACTTCGAAGATTACCTTCGATACTCTTTCATACAAATTCCCACGTTTGTGTGCGTTTCTCCTATGTATGCACGATCACAATAGCAAGGAATGCTATAAACACAGTCAGATTAAAAAGGAATAACGTCCTTCATCGGATTTAAGAGTAGGCCCAATGTAGGAAGAGTAGCAAGAGTAGAAAAATGTTGCGTTTAGACAAACAATTACAAAACTATTAGCTGCCTGTAAATTGCCTTAGTCAGTATGCTTTAAGCGACTTTTTGTAAAAGCATAATTTCTCGTCGCGTAACGCAACAAACTACTGACATTGCCATTACCTTAGAAGGCGTACAAACAGTTACCGCCAAATTTTCCAGGACCCATGCTGGAGTCCCTACTCCTTTTTGTATGCCCAAACTGCCAGATCTAAAATAGAGTGCCACAGTTCCTTCGGGTAAAACATTCGCCCCTATTCCTCGTTCGACTGTCGTTATCGTGCCTAAACCGGACTTTGAACACTTTAGCGAAATTAAAATGACTCTGATGAGAGCCCTTAATCCGCAAACCTATGACGTACGACTGGATAGAGTAACTAAGACAAGCAAAAACTCTATAAGAATCTGAGCGAATGGACTTAACAAAAATTCCTATACGAACGATCTTGATAAAGCCGGCCTGAGTGTCAAACCGCAAGGTAACCTTGCGTTTCTATCCTTGACGTTCCTACAAGATGAAGAAGGCAAAAATTTCGACGATGCTTCGGATGAGATTTTACATTTTGCCAATGAACTAATGAAAGTTCTTTTCCGATTTGGTCCTTGAAGCAGAGCTAATTAACGATCACTGGATTCTGGAAGTCCCACCAGAAGTTCGAAAATTCCTTTTGGCATCACGTCGCATGGAATGCATGTAGGGTCAATGACTATATCCGTGTTACCCGTTGCTTTAATTATCACTCGAAACACTAATGATGGACGATAAGAACCCTCAAGATTTGCGCAAGTGAATCTTTGCAATTCACGGTTTCAGCGAACAAGACTAAGTACATGGTTTTCGGCTCCACTTTAAAACGAGATCGTTCACTGCACCTCAACAACATTTTCGTCCGTAGGATTTTTGAATTCAAGCACGTCGGACATTTGCTTGACGACAGGTTGAGTTTTACACATTCGGAGTTGACAAGTGTAAGAGCGTCTTGCACTTGTTCTACAAACACTCACGCTTGAAATGCAACCTACACAAAAAATCTGTAGCGAATATCTTTAACAGTGCAGTTATACCTATGCTCACCTATGGCCTTTTTTTAATTTTTATTTTAACTTAGAGCGTTGGCCTGCCGCGGTTGGCTCAAGTGACTCAATTCAGTCAATCATAGTAGGTTAGACATCATTGGTTTCCTTCATCCTGCCATGACCTCGAAATTTGTTGTCTTACTATGGTTACCGCCTCTTGTTGAATTACCCCAAGCTGTACCATTTAAAGGCTGGTTTCCTGTGCCTGCTGAATATTCAGATTACTCAATTAAGTGCCGTGGTACCACTAGTAAATTAGTCCATTCTTTAATGTCCGGTATTAATTTTTTTGTGCAGGCTGCTTTGGGATATTTTCCCAATTCTTTTGCCATTTCTCCAGAGTCAGCTCTTTCTTGGTCGCTTTGTTCATTCCAACTTTTGCGTTCGCCCTTTCTTCAGCCATTAAGTCGATGAGTGTGATCCCCGCCAAGACTCTTGCTGCCTCTAAAGAGATCGTCCTGTACGCCGATGTTATTCTAATCGCAACCTTTCTATGCGTTCTTTCGGCTAGTTGCCGTATTCTCCCTATTTTCATGGCTTCATACGAGATCGGAGCAGCATATAAAATCGCCTAATGTACCGTAGACATAATCAGTTTCCATAAGTCTGTACCAGACTGTTGCTCTCATCTTGTCCGCTTTCATTACTGCGTTTCCAATATGTCGTCCAAATGACATGTTCCTCTCCAGTATCACACCCAAATATTTAATTGTTTCTTTCACGTTCACAATGGCACCCCTAAAGACAAACTGGAAAGGGACCATCTTCCTTCTTCCTGAGAACGCTATGGCTTCCGATTTGTTAAACGCACTTTTAATTTGTTTGCTACCATCCAGGAATCCACCCTCTCTAAGACTAAGTTTACTGTCCACGCTAATTCCACAACGGTGCTCCCTTGACCGAAAAGCGCCAAGTCATCTGCAAATGCAGTTAATGCTAACTCGGCTAGCAGGCGTAGGCAGACAGTAAGTCGTCATAAAATATGTTCCGTAAGGTGGGTCCCACGATGGAGCAATGCGGTACACCGCACGTCATCTGGTACTTAATGACAACGTCTTGGCCATCCAGGTAGGTGAGGCTCTTGTTTGTCAGATAACTTGTTATCACCTTAATCAGACATGAATCAATTCTTTTCTTCCTCATTTTTTCCAATAGCAGAACCCACGGCACCAAATTAAAGGCATTTTGGATGTCAATCGAGATTAAGGTTCCGATCTTCCTTTTTCGCCGCGTGCCCTCCTTGGCTGCCGCGGCTAGCGATCGAATACGTCGAAAGCATCTATAGTGCACTTACCTTTTCTAAATCCATATTGAAACGGAGACAAATCTCCATGTTTTTCTAGCTCGTTTCTGATCCTATTCAAGAGCAGTTTTTCGTATAACTTTGCCAGATTATTCAACAAGCAAATAGGCCTAAAGCTTTGACCAACTGTATCATAACTTAGGGCTTTGGGGACGATTGTCAGATTCGCCTCTTTCCACGGATCTGGAAAATTGCCCTTTGTCATCGCATTGAAAATATTTTTAGTAAAAGGTCTGAAAGTTCCATTGATGCAATCTTAACTATTTCATTAGGTATTCCATCTGGTCTCGGTGCCTTTTTAATAGCAAGGTTGGAGGTAACTACTATCAAAACTTCTTTTGTGAAAAGCGGAGAGCATGTGTTGTCTCCAATGTACCATAATATTAATTAACTGCTCCGGAAAGAGCTTTCTAATCAGTTCGTTTGCTTCTTCGCCACTATTCTATTCTATAGCTATTTCCCAGTTTGAACTTTTTGTTCACAAATTTAAATTCCGTACCCTACAGATTGTTTTCTAACTCCGCACACATATTCTCCCAAGCCTTGTTCTTTGCTCTAATCACAGCTGAGCGATATTCCTTTTTTGATTGTTTATATAAGTCTTCGAGCTCCACTCTCGTTGTGTTGTTACTACGTAGCAATTTCCTACGTTTCCTGATGCACTTTTGTAGCTCTTCAGATCACCAGTACAGCGAGTCCTTATCGCACTCTAGTTGCACCCTTAATACTGTCTTGAATTTAGTTGCGTCTAGTTTATTACGGTTCCACCTGCGCTTTGTAAAATTCTTTTTCTATGCAGTTGTTGGTTGCTTCCTTGAATTTCGTAGTATATGTAGCGGTGATCGTTTAGATTCTCCTCCTCCACAACTTCCCACCTTTTTACCTATGACCTAGACATATGGTACCACAGATTTCGACATTCCTACATAATCGGGAAACTGGCCTCGCTCGAATCCCTATTCCTTAAAACTATCCTCGGGGCTTATCGCACCGTTCCCGTAGATACCCTCTGTGTTATATCCAAGCATCCTCCCCTACATCTCCTTTTGCAGGAAATTTATTGCACCAAAGTTCTGGGCATGGCTCACCGGGACGTTTCTCTCAAAGACTTTCCGTCCTTTTCAGCGACCAAGCGTCACTTAAAGGTCTTGATCTTGGGTGAATGGCAACGGCTATGTCCCAGAAAGGGCGTAACGTCTACTCCCTTATCCCGGATATTCTTACCTGAGTCAGAATGTCCCACGTCCCCGGACGAGAGGCAGTCCAAATTTTTTCTTCGCACGGTAGATTCGGTTGTCATGTAAAACTGATTAGCGTTTTGGATGACGACAGCTGTCCGTCTTGTGCGTTTCCCGACACCCCAAAACATCGGATTCTCGCTAATTCGATGACTTGTTAGTCACGATCAACCCCTATCCCGAATCCTCTCAAGCCATCCTTCGACGGTGCCTGGTGTAAATGCATATAAGGAGAGACCAGAGCCTTTATTAGAAGTAGTTTCTTTAACTTTTTTCATGATAATTCAGTTTAATTATTTGCAAGCAGCGATGGTTTAGTTTCGTTATATAACATTGCGTGTTTATTTAGTCACTTTTGATGAATACTCTGCCTTTCTTCATTTATGTGCAGATCCTTTTCCTTACAGACTTGATATTAACCTAGAAGCGAGGACACGACACGACGTAGGGCAGGTGACTCGCTGAACCACGTGGTCTCATAGCACGCCCATCGTACTAGTCTTGTAAGACTATCCTATCTACTCACATTTCCTTACTTAACCTATGTCTTGTGGCGAACTTTGACCAATCAAATTCGAGTATTATATTGAGTCCCCCTCCTCTTAAAAATTCAAGGTTTATTTCAGTTGTCAACGGCAACTTTTTGTGAAAACTGAGTACGAGTTTCAATTTTCCAGTGTAGATTTTCAGACCAATACCTACAGTTTTGCCAATTTACTGTACCGTCGACATAAAAGGTAGCACCATCGGAAAACACAATATTCTGTAAGAATTTCTAGTCGTCACTCAGGCGTAGAAAAATAGTTTCATTTTTTCTCTAACCTTCGTTTAATTCTTAGTCAACAACAACGTTATACAGGTGCCATTTTCGAATTTCAAATATTTTAAGACGGAATTTTGAACTATTTGTCTGCTGCCACTTGGCGGCTGGATAAATGGGAATTTTCTTGAAACTCAAGTAGAACGTTTAATATCTTCCTGGACTGTTGGGACGATCTCTCACATTGCCAAAAATGTTTATTCGATCTAGCTGACGGTGGACCGTGTAATTGATTCTGGGTTAGGATAATTATTAAATAAACTGCAAACTTCCAACTTATGTGCGAACTCAGTCTCTGTAAGCGTTCATCAAAATTTCTTTTCTTTACACGTAAAACGGCAGACCATTTTCAAATAATTGAAGAAAGAAAATTGTGTTTGTGCTTCCTTTATAATTAGTTAACTTTGGAACCGAATATGCCGGAAACTTCAAGGTCATACTTTTTTGGCATTTTCGCAAACTATCGAAATCCGTTGGAAAAATATGGGTTGCCATTTAAAAAAAATGTCGATGATGTTATAGCTCGGAAACAAAACACGAGCAAAAAAAGTCAATGGCGAAAAAGTGAAGTTTAAAAAAACAAAATCGACGTAGTTGCCAGACGACTAAGCAAATCCGCAGTTTTTGTTTTATACATTTTTGCAATTACTATAGTTGAGGAATTTGGTACCACAGTTACAAATAGTTTCATAAAAATCTAATTTTGATTAACAATTATTTTGGAAAGATAAAATTTATTCAGATAGTAATAGCACTTTACAAGATATTGACAAAGAAATGTCTTTTTAGAATCTTCTACGAAAGTAGTAAGTGTAGGAATAATAAAAACGACTTATAAAACCAAGGAGCAAATTGAACGACTAAGTGGTAAAACAATTTAAATTTATTTAGCATTTCAAATAGATTTATTTAAAATTAGATTTCATCATTAGCTACCGATACCAATACCAAAACTAGTTTTGCTATATGCAAGTTTTCTACAATAGTACATATTCTGTCTTCTTTTTTTATAACATCAATATTTGTAATTTTTTTTTAATCGACTTAAGAGAAAGATTAAAATATGGATCTACAACAATAGCTCACTACGATGTTTGAATTTTTTTCGCAAGACTTAAAATTAAGAAATGACTGATTACAATATCGTTTCCAGTCACATTTATTTAAAATTTAAACATCTAATTTCACATTTTGTAACTCATAAAATTACTTAATATTAAAAAATAAATTAAAGACGATAAAAAACATGATTATGTCGAAAATAAAGCATTTCAACTAACTACAATTCAATAAAATTATTATTAAACAATACAGAATCCCATAAAATGCCTGCACTGACCAAAAAAGTAACAATTTTTTTGTGGTTTTTTTTTGTTTTTAAAGGGGGATACACAAGTGTTAAGTGCACAGATGTATGATCACAAAGTATGAAACATTAATTAACTTGGAGTGTGGCTACAGTCTATGTATCCCCAATTCTAGCTAAACACCAATTTTAAGACTGTAATTATAGTAATAAGTACGAAAGCAACCGTTCCATACTTTGTGAAGGACTTCTAGGCTGAATCAACTATACATGTAGCACAATATGCAGAAGTCGGTACAGTATGAGATACTTTTGGTGTTGCACCACTCATGCTACACTAACGACGAATCCAAAAGAAACAAATATATTACAAAAATTTACACGATTATATTAATTTATAATTACTTTATTAATTAAACTTGTCTCGTAAATTAACCAAGTAACCATGTAATTTAAGTTAATCACTTTAGTGGCCCAGCAGTCAAGCAAAGTTCAAGATGTTGAAAATGTAGATAGTGGGCCAGGCTGAAACAATGGAAAGCTGAAGTGCTGATGAGCATTCACTTCACTTTGAAGTCATCATGGTGACGAACTCTGCAACAACACATTCGACATTAGCGTCAACTCGAATCGTTTCAAAATCTACAACACCGATTCACGCACGCTTCGTATTAGAATTTTAATTCCAAGTAAATGCGCCGCATGTTTATTACTAAATTTTAGTGGACGTATTTACAAGAATCTTCTTTTGACGCATGCTTTATTCTACATGTACTAAACTAAACGAACAAAAAAATATACGACATGCACTATAATCTAACACAACAAAACGTGCCCTTTTTACTCTAAGTTTTAATGCACTATCAGTGCAAAATAAAAAAAAAAGCTACTAAGCTCATTCAAAGCTAGACAATAACTGACCAGCTCGAAGCTTGTGTAGCTGAGTATCGACTGAAAACTATTTGAGCAAGCTCGCGGAAATCTGCAAGAGAACACTAGCAGTCATACCGAGTGTTTTCGATGCTACTTCAAGACACTACACACATACCATCACCTATGCACATTTCTAGCATTTGTCTTTTTACATCACTGATTCGACCTCCTCAGACCTCAACTACATTAAATAAAACTTTAATCGCTATAAAACAGAATTACAAATATATTTTTTAAAATCAAATCCTTTTAACCTGGAATTGAAACTACATTTTGTGAACTTCGGCATGAACACAATCATCTGTTGTAGAAGTCACTTATCAAGAATTAAACATATTTGGTCCTTCAAGCCAGATTTCGTCTTCAGTTTAAGCGTCATTCCTTTATGGAATTGGTAATTTTCACAACCTAGTCTTTATACACTTAATAAAAGAAAAAACGGGACACAACCTGCTTCTAGCGTATAACTGTGTGAACCTCGTCACAATTTTCTAGTCAAAAATATTTGTGTTTAATTTTTTTTAAATTTTAGACAGGTTTTTGGTTTTTGCCACGGTAGTCCAGAATTAAGTGTTAATTGAATTGGATAGTTATAAAAAAAAGGAATGATTTACAAAAAGCAATTAAAAACTACGGCAACTACAAATGAATAAATAGAGTCGCAGTTTTATCTGAGAAAAGCTCAGACCGTTTGTAACCAAAAAACAAAGTCAACTATTTGGACTAATGTCCTAAATTAAAAAACCTTAGTGTTAGTTGAGCTGAAATGTAGTCGAAGAGTCCGAGCATATTAGAGATAGAAATAATAGAAAAGAACTTTTTTGTATGCCGATACAAACAAAAAACTTGTGGACCGTATATATTTGGTCCTTCGAACCCACAACGCAAACCTTATGTTTTCCTTTTTCATATCGATTTTTGTCATGGATTTCTTAAAGCCTTAAGGCAAAAATTTTATTAGATAACTTTTCGGTCATTACAATTCTTGTTTTAGATAGTACTACGTAACCTCAGTTTCTTTTTGCTGTTATGTTTTCGAAAAAAGCCGGTAAGCCCTATTACTCGACTTCATAGTGAACGAAGACGCGAAATTACTACCTAAACTTACAGGGCGATGTAAAAAAGTATTTTAGACTACGTTATAGTACCACCACAAAACCTTTCGCTTTCATTTGTTTTCAGTGTTTAATTAAAAATCACAAAAAAGTCTACGACATCGGATAGGATAAAAATAAAAAGACGCTAAGAAAAATGTAGATGAGGATGAAGGTCCTAAGGACATTAACATAATCCATGCTAGTAACCCAACTAACTTTGTTTTTAATAGTAATGGTACTATTAACTCTCGGAAGACTAGAAGTACTAAGCTGAACATTCACTTCTGCAATTCCGAAGGCCAGCTGTGCTGGCGGTTAACATTAATTCTGGCAACTCGAAATGTCGAATGATTGCTCAGCTGACATGAAAAAATAAATAAGAAGTCAATGAAATGCGGCAAGTAAGATTTAATTAGATTGAGTGAACGCTGTATTATATGCCATTAAAAACTGTTCATATTGTAAACTTAACATCTTTTTATGTTTTGCCTCTTTATCGCACTATTAACCTGTTTCTAACATTAAAATGAAACTCAAATATACTGTGACATTTAAACTGACAGAAAAGTTTGGTTACTCAGAAATAGTAAATGATTAAAATGTTTATTTATTAATGTTATTGGCTTCACACTCCCTCACTGTTCGTCGCATCGATTCTAGCAGGTGGTTGATTTTCTCTTGAGCTATTGTATCCCAAACAATTTATACTGGAGAGCTTCATGTATCTGTGGACGCTGCGCCAAGTTCCTCAGTCTTCTACCCGTAATGTCCCACTCGCGTTCAATAGGTCTGGGTGGCCATCGTAAGAGATTCATATTGGCCTCTTCGAATCGGTTCATAATGTCTTGCTATGTGAGAACGAGCATTATCCTGCTGAAAAAGCGGGTCTTCCAACTGCTGAAGAGATGGAACCTCGTTAAGGGCATTAATAATACCTCGGATGAGTTCAAAACGAGAACCGGTACCATAATCTGCACAGTATAACGCACATGCTGCTCAACAGAAAATTGAACATTGCGCCCTTCCCCACGTCTTTCAGTAGACTCAACACCACTTCAAACGTTGGTGTCAATGTGGAGCAATCAGCACAAGATGTGGTCGATACAAAAAAAAACATCAGATATGTCACTACCACTTAATTAATTTGAATAAAACTAATCATTTACTACCTCTGAGTATCTAAATCTTCCTGCCAAATTTGGTCACAAAATGCCACACAGCATATACGTCAGAACTGAATCAGTCAAAATTGGTTAAAACAATACTCGGTTGCAACAAAGCATTTTTATAATAAAATTAGAATTATTTCGTCTTTCACGGACGGAGGAAGATGTAATATTAATATTTACAAAACAAACTAAAATTATGTGATGAATCGGTGTCTTTTTTTTCCTTCTGATACTCATGAATTCCCAGAATGTGAAGAGCAATCTATCTACGCTTCGACATGCATCTTATTTGGCCCAGTCATTACTTTATTACTTCCTCCCGGATTTGAAATGTCTCACTGAACGAAGGACCAATTCAAATGACGATGCTAAAGCTGCGACAAACATTACAATTCGAATTATGCAGGATGACCTGCAAGAAACTGACATTTTTCGACTAGATAGTATACATCTGGTCAGTGTGTCATTACAACATAGCATGATCGTTCCAATATCTGTACGATTGGGCTTTGCCCCAAGCACGGCGAAAACAATAGAAAACATCGCCAAAGTGACAGAAGCAACCAATAGGCGCCTGAATCTATATCGACCAACTATTGAAGCATTCTCGAGGCTCGAGAATATTCGAGACGATTTAAAAATCAAACAGAAAGAAATGGTATCGGAAGTAGTCACGAAAACGCTGATGCCTTGTCAAGAAGACCATATCTATCAGATTGTAACCATTGCTCATCGCTAGAAAAAAAAATCGATTGCATCCGAAAAACTAGTTGATGACGAGTAAGTGCCTGAACCAGAAATCAAACGGCGAACAACCAAGCTAGAAGAAATGAGTGGTTTGGAAAGAAACATCAAAGCTTAATAGGCACAGTGCGACTCCTTGCGACTGGAGGACTGTCTTCTAAGCGAGAACACGGAGAACAGACTGCGGTTGATCTTTGAGCTATAAAGAAGACGTCATAGAATGGTGGCCTCAGTGACGGTCTGCACGAAATAGACAAATCAAAAAGCACCAGGCGATGAAACAATAGATAGAAAGGCCTTTAGAACGGTGATTGACAACAAACGACGGTTTCCAGATCCCGATTCAGAAAATAAATAAATGGGACAGTGAAAATGCACGTATCTGCTAGTGAGACGTGGGAATGTGTGTTGGGGGAAATCCGCAGTGACCTTCACATTCCACAGTTGGAAGTTTAGTAACTTTAGTAACCATGCAGCGTTGGACTGTTACAGCGTATTTAGAAAATGGTCGAAGTTACATAAAGACAACGCAAATTCCGCAGGCTTTTTCATCTTTCGGCTCGTGCACCTGTTTCTAGTAGGAAAGACATTTCTGTTTTTGTCGTAACTTCCAAGAATGTGAAGACTGTACGAGTAGCGAATACAAGAAGTCTTCGAAGATCTGCCAGACGTTACAACGTCGCTCTTGAACTTTCCAATCGAACAGTAAGAAGAATTTTGCATGATGGCTTACACCTACACCCCTATAAAATGTAAATAGTCCAAAGCTTTAAACTCTGAAGATCATCGTAAACGCATGGATTTTTTTAAGCTGCTTGAAGACGACGCCCAGCTAATCGATAAAGCTCATTTTCAGCTCAGTGGATATGTAAATAATCATAATTTCCTTGATTAGTAAGCTGCCAATGCTGGAAACCTTCTTCGTCCAGAACTTCAACGATTTCCTATGAATGAGAACACTCCCACAATATGGAGCAACTAGTCACACAGTCAAGGTGACAATAAACCTACTGAAAGACATTTTCCCGAATCGCCTTATCAGTACGAATGTGGATGTTCACGCTCGCCAGATCTGAGGTCGTGTGATTACTTTTTATAGGGATATCTTACGCGTCCAGATATAATACTATACAGTATTTAAAAGTGCGGATTCAAGAAGAAATTCGTGCAATAACACCGGCAGTATAAGTGAGAGTTTCCGCATGCGACTCAAACAATGAATACAAAATGATAATCTTACAGTAGTAATATTCAAAACATGAAACTTTTCTTGCTTATGTACAAATTTCAATTTGTGCTCTCAAAATTGGTTGCAATAAATGATAAAAATACACGATTTTATAAATGTGTTTTAATATCTTTAAATGGTGCAGTTTCATTGTACCACCCTGTATATCTTGGTAGTTATAGATTATTTCTCGGGATGGACGCAGGTTTACGCCAATCAAGAGACAGCTATAGTTGTTTTGGTAACGAAGTTTTTCTATCGATACTGATTCAGTTAGAATTACATTCCGATCCAAGGTCGAAACCTTGTCTTCTGTTTCAAGAAGTTTGTCAACAGTAATTAAAAAGACTGGGACAACACCTCTCCATCCTCAGTCTTATAGTATGGTTAAAGGAATGAACTTCACAGAGATTGGAACTAGCACTTAATGATCATCCTTTACGAAAGCACAGGGCAAACACCAACCTTTGTCACGCAAAATATGACTGTTAATTTAGATGAAGACCGGAAGAAGAAATTGTTGGATAAGACTAAGTCAGCAAGTTGATGATGAAGCAGAAGTACGAGGTGGTGGTTTGAAAAAAAAATTGCAGCGACAGGAAATATCAGGTATGACGTCAAGGCGGTCGATTTCAACTTCAGATAAGATGTGGTTCGTCGCCGAATTTGCGGAGGCAACAGGAAGTCCTGCGGCGTATTAATGACGTTGTATACAGTTATCCGGAAATCAGAGGGAAGCAAGTCCGTGGTAACAACGTTGACAAGGACCAGGTCCGAACAAGCGTAATAACAAGTAGAACCGAGAATCGAGTCGGCAACATTGACTTCGATAAGCCTCTACTTCATTAACACTTCCCGGACATGAAATGTCTCACTGAACAATACGTGAGTTAAAAAGCGGTTGAAATAGCAGACCTGTTCCCAGAATCCCATTCAGGAAATAAATAAATCTTGGTGGCGATAATTACTTGACGAAATGAAGTTTATTCCGCCGGTTATGATTCCGTTGGAATTACATTCCGCTTATCCATCATCGGTCTCAGTTGAACGAATGAACATCAAAGACACTGGGACTACTATGTAATAATTATCCTTAACGAAAACACAGGTCAAACAACATCTTTTGTGATGCAAAATAGGACTGCCAATTTAGACGAAGACCGGAAAAAGAAATTGTTAGAAAAGATGACGGTAGCAAGTTGATGATGAGGCTAGACAAAGTAAATCAGGCGGCGGTAAAGAACAGTTAAGACGTCATGGTTCGGAACGGTGAGTTTCAACCCGCCGACATGATGTAGCTATACAATCTTCAGAGAAGAAGAGGTTTCCTGCCGAACCTGTAGACGCAACGGGAAGGTCTTTAGGAAGACCTACAGCGTGTGAATGACGTCAACAACGGAAAAGTGACTTATATTGACCGTCTAGCCACGTTTGTTAGCAATAACAATGTTGTAGAAGACCAAGTCCGAACAAGGGTAATAAAAAGCAGAACCAATCGACGGAATGAACTTAGATATGTTCATGACTGTGTATGTGATCTAAGAAGGCCTGGTTCAGGGTCATCACCGAAGTGCAACAAGACTTATTCCAAATCCCATTTTTTCGGGTGCGTTCGTGTAAGTTCGGGTGCGCGAAATTAAAATTTCGTGTAAGTTCGAGAAAGATCGTGTTTCCCGCGCTTGTTTTGGGTAATATGTTGGCGCCCTAGGTGAGAGATCATGAAATTTCTGCTGAGAAGAGTAAGATCAGTGAGGTTTCCCACGCTTTTGTTTAAATTTTGATTAAGATCGGCGAAAAATCGCGAAATATAAATCATGAAAATTCGATTTGAGCCGAGCACATTTTGAGTATGCAGTTAATATACTTCTACAGTTCGTTATAAACCGTTCGTAAATACAACTATTAGCCAACAAACAGCTTGCAAACCGAATAGTACGGTTCAATCAATTAACCTAAACTGACTATTCGATTAATTGGTAAACCGGTCTAACCACACCCGTCTACCAATTTGATTGGCTAAAAACCACGCCTCGTTCTTTTGTTTAGGCCAATCACTTTGCATGATAGGTGTGGTTAACTCTGTAGGAACTGCATTAGTGAGAAACTAGTCTATTGATAAAACCGATTTTGTTGTTAAGCAAGTAAACTATCTATAAACCATGGATTTCCTACAGAGTTAATCACACCTACCAAGTCACCTATTTGACCTAAACAAGAAAAACAGGGCGTGGCTTTTAGCCAATCAAATTGGTAGACAGGCGTGGTTATACCGGTTTACCAATTAGTCGGTTTACGGTTTTTGAACGGTTACAGTTACGGTTTACAGACTGTTTAGTTGGCTAATAGTTTTATTTACGAACGGCTTATAGAAGTATATTAAGCACATACTCGAAACGTGCTTGGCACGAATCGAAATTTCACGATTCATATTTCGTGATTTACCTCTTACCGATCTTACCCGAAATTTTAAACTCAAACAAAAGCGTAGGAAAACTCACCGATCTTACCCGATTCAGCAGAAATTTCACGACCTTACCCGATTTAGGCAAAGTTTCATGATTTCCCACCGAAGACTCCGCAGATCTTACCCCAAAATTTAAGTTCTTACAAGCGCATGAGACACGAACTTACCTAAACTTGCAATAATTCAAAGTTGAAAAGTTGTGCGTGGTTACGAACGCACTCGAAATTCAAATTTTTAAAAAAGCGCGGGAAAATGTGATCCAAATCTGACAGAACAGAACCTTGAGAGAACTAATCAAAATATTTAAATAGAATTTGGGACAGTTGGATGAATTAAGAAGACAGTAACTGTCGATCGGTAAAGTCTTAAAGGTACGTGATGACAAGACTACCCAAAAAAGTACTCCCGTGCAAAGATGTGGTACAAGAATATATGGCGAGAGAGATATAACATTAAAAAATGACCGTTTCCATGTTTGGTTGCTGCTTAGATCAACTAGAACAAACGTTCTGCAGTTGTGCAGAACATCTGTGCACCATTCAGCTTTCTGTTCCGAGACAGCTTCTTAAGGAAGCGACAGTGAATCACTCTTGAACCTCGAGAATATTCGAGGCAATTTAAGAAACAGAATATTCTAGTCAAGGATAAGACGAAAATATAAAACGTAAACGATTAAAATCGGTGTCACTCTTAACGAAAAATTTGTCGGTTTAAATAAATAACCGCAAATTCGGTGTTTTCACGCGATAAAAATGATTGTAATTATCTTATCCGCGATTGGTGTACAGTTACAGTGATATATAAATGTATTCTGTAAGTTATTGTTTTTATTAATTAGTTATAAATCCATTAGTGTATTGCGTTTGTGTTTCAGTTTTAGTAAAATTAGTTTATATTGATAATCGTATGAAGTTTTATTTTCACAACACTGTTATTTTAAATACTAAAGCTGTGACACCAGATTGTTCTGCTGAGAAACAAATCGCTATATATAGTAAATGGTTGGAACAGTCGATAATTGTAGACGAAAAAGAGAAATAATTTTCTTCGTGGCGACCTACCGTATCCAGGTACTGCAACAACACCTGAAACATCGTTACAGCAGCAATCTACTTTTACAAAACGCAGATAGTTCAACAGTTCAATGCGAAAGATTTCGAGAAGACTTTGCTGTGAACTCCAATGTGATAGTTGTGAGCGATGAAGCTAATTTTCCGGTAATAAATCCAACAATGTTCCATTGCATTTTTTTACGATAACAGTGAACACCAAACTTTTTTTTTACCAAAACTTCAGAGACACCACAAATATCGCTGTGCTTATGCTACGAGTTTGTTACGATAATAACAAAAATTCCATTATAGAAGAGGTGTCATTTGATTGACCAAGAGCCGTTGGCCCGAGTCATCAAATCAATCAAATTGAGATGTTGGTAATTCTTATGGAAAAATCACTTTTTCTCTAGAAAATAAACACCAATATTCTAGGATTTGGTACTAGATCTACCTCAGAAATCTTTGCGTTTATACGCGACTAAGACAGATAAGGACAATCGACACGTACACACAATAAATACAAATACAGTAATGCAATAACTTTGGCCTTGCCCATTTAGACATGCAACGAATGCAATAAGTGTTTACCAAAAACAATTTAATGTCCGGTACCAGAAAAATACTCGCATCAATACAAAAACAATTGACAAAACACCAACAACGAAGAGTACCATCATAGTATCTGCTCAAATACCAGTTATTACAAAAAAATTAAAAACTGATTATTTAATTGCAGTTTAAGCTCCTGGTAAAGATAAAAAAATCAATAATTACAATATAGGACATAGTACTCTTGACCTACAAATAGTAGTCTTATCTTACGATTTTAATTATAGGAAAGACACCGAAGGCTGTATTTGAAAAACTAGGTCTCTTACCCAGTTTTTCTGCAATAGGCATAACACAATTTAACAGGAAAAAATTTTTCTTAAAACATCTACTTTAATCACATACTTATGAATCACACCTTAAACTATGCCAAATATTTGAATATGTGATTCAACCACATGCTACTCACTTAGTTTACATTGTTTAGATATTGTCAATTTAAATATAAAATTGTTTAAAGAAATTGGCCCGAGGAGGTAACAGTTACAATATTTACATTTTCCAATGTGCAAATACTTAATCCACATAAAACCCATACAACATGCATAAGTAGGCTTCTGCATACTGATAATATAAGAATCCCTTCAATGACCTACTTTAAACCTACTGCATTATAAACGTTTCACTTTGGCTAATTAAAAAATACAATTATATCGTAAGTGTACGTACATTTTGTACTTACACAACTACACAATAATGTACATTAGTGCGGCATTCATTAAAATACTTAAAAACGGAATAGTTACCTTCGTAATTGACTTGTCCATCACCATCAATATCAGCCTCTCGGATCATTTCGTCGACTTCTTCGTCTGTTAATTTCTCACCCAAATTAGTCATGACGTGACGTAATTCGGCCGCCGAAATAAAACCATTACCATCTTTATCAAATACTCGGAATGCTTCGCGAATTTCTTCTTCACTATCTGTGTCTTTCATTTTACGAGCCATCATAGTCAGAAACTCGGGGAAATCGATTGTTCCATTACCTAAGCAACAACCGTTAGTTTCTACTCTACACTTTTACGGTACAATCTAATCAATGATAAAAAGATTAACAAGAAAGATTACCATCGGCATCTACTTCGTTTATCATATCTTGTAGTTCGGCTTCTGTTGGATTTTGACCTAAAGATCTCATTACGGTTCCTAATTCTTTAGTTGTAATTGTTCCATCCCCGTCTTTGTCGAATAGCGAGAAAGCTTCTTTGAATTCGGCAATTTGTTCTTCAGTCAGTTGGTCAGCCTGAGATAATTAGAAAAAACGGTTATTTCGTTGCAACGGGGTTTAATAATAATGGGAAAAAAGGAACACCCTAAGTATGTCCTACAACCAAATCAATAATAAACTACGCATTTTATCCCAGATTTGTGTCTTTACGGAAAACAAGAAATTTCGAAGAATAATATGTGTTTTCGGTCGTGCATGTAAAGTTCCGCAATGCGGCAAAATCCTAAACCGGTTTAATGACTAATCCAAACTTTGACAGCCACTTTGAGACCGTAATGGCGTTCGAGTATTAAAAATATTTAACGGAAAATATTCGGGACGGCTTAGTGTTAAGGAAAATATAGCGGATGGTTTTAAATGAGCACTCACCATTTTGATATTTTAAGATTTGAAAAAATAGGCGTAGTACACCACTCAGTACAACACTAACGAAGCACTACAGACAAATGACGAAACAGTACCGAATGCAGCAGCCAACTGTCGTCGTTTTTGTTGTTGAACAAACGGTTCGGGATTGGGGGGAGCTGCTGCTGTTACCACTACGGTCAAGCGCAATGATGCGACGCTGACATAAACCAGTAAATATTCCAACGCCAATCTACCTAATTTGCAATATACGAAACAAAGGCGCCGGCACTATTTCGTTTACCAAAACTCAAACACCAAACGCGTCTGGAAATTGTAATTAAAATTCGTGCAACCGAATTTCCTCAAATTTGAAAATTGCCGGTACTATTTCCCAACGCGTAGTCGAAAGTTCAAGTGCGGCTTGTTTACAACGTACTTTGGGTAAGGAAAACGCAACGATTGGTTACGACGCACCTGCAATGCGTCAAGCTTAAACTACCCGCCTTTCGCACGCGGATTCGAATAATATTGCGCCGATTGCGTCGGTATTTTAGACTGTAATGCGTTTTGCGGGTGCGGCTGTGTACCTAATCAAAGAAAAATTCAAAAGCATAAAAAATCGAGTGCATTCATTATTGCGAAAAATCGATAAACTAATTACAACTCGTTTAAACCTTAATGTACGTACAGGTAAATCCATTTAAAAAAAAAAAACTCCAAAGTTTTATCTAAAGGAACCTGCGGTTAATTAAGGAGCGTTGTACCGGACCACCTTTTATCGTATCAGTTAATATTTGAAAAAATTGAACTTCCTTTTCCTGAAATTTCCTATTAAATAAACATCCTTTATTTTCTAGAATGAATACTTAACCCAAATAGGTTTTGAGCAATCGTCTAGAATCTTAAAACGCGATTAGAGTTTGAGGATTAATATGGAATAGTCGGATCGAATAAAATAGGTTTTTGTGGTATAATGTATTTTTATTGTACAGGGTAAAAGAAAAGTAGGTCGCGTTTTACAAGTGTTTTGCCCCACACAAAATATTAAAAGTTTTGTTTTTTTATGCTAAGTACAAACAATCTATCACATCTGGAAATTAATATCCATATCAGTTTGGAAATATGAACCTACTGGTTTCTCTATTTACATTTCGTGTCTCTTTAGTTCCTAATGTTCCAAAGATTGGATAAACTCTCCCGCTTCTATTATACAGGGTGGGCTAATAGTGCGTCACAGTAAAACATTTTCATTTATGCTTCTTAAATTATTTTCTACTATACCGGGTATTTCATAACAGGACAACAAAAAACATTTTTTTTAATGAAACACTATATCAATACGTTTTTGGAATCCTCTTGAGATCTACTTTACAATGGTATAAAGGTGATAGGCACAAAATTTTGTATGGAAGCGATATTTTGGGTATGAGGTTTAGCATAAAAGTTTCGAACACGTATTTGTGTAATACAGGGTGTTATTTAGTAATTTCATTTATACGTGATTTTGACAATCACATTAAAGTAACAATTTTATTCGTAAATTAAATGATTATAAAAATTCAAAGGGGCGTTGCGTAACAACTTCTGAGCTGAGAAAAGAAAAAATTTCAAGTCTCTGGCTTTAATGTATAACAATTTTTTGTTTAGAAATTGATGATACAAAAGTCGCTTTTGGACATACCGATTGATGGTGATTATAATCGGTTTGACAGCAGATATAAAAACCATTATGTGTATTGCTTTTTAAAATATAAATCATATTTTTTTACCGTGGGCAACAACGTTGATTCCGTGCTAAAAGACTCTGTACTTATTTTGTTATGTGTAATGGCGCAAGTTGCTTCCATGTTATGAGACTTTGCACATTTGTGTGTTTTCTATTCGCAGTAAGTTGCTTGGTATGCGATCCTACGTTTTCGTTTACTTGTTTTATGTAAACTTGTTTTTATTATTTGTACTGCTGATTATATACAGGGTGAATTAGGACTATTTCCACGATTTCTTGTGCTGAAACGGTAGAAGATATCAACTCAATTTTTTAGTGAGATATATAAAGTGTTAAGAACTATTTTTCTAATTATTTTTAATTAACGTTAGGTTTTTTTAAAGGCAACACTTTGTATTTTATGACATTTTTAGATTATACGTTAAAAACTAGGTTTACTTTATTAGAAGTTTTCTATATCTCTTATCAATTTTGCAAAAATTATGATTTTGAGGGAAACAATTAAAAACACGGAAACGTTCTACTTCAAACAATAAATTTTTGTATCAAATGATTGCGGGTATTACGACTTTCAATGGATCTGGGTTTCACGTTGTTTAAAAAAATATATTTTTTAAACATCAAAAAACTTTCTCACCTAAAATGGGTATATCAGCCTGATTTTTTTTATTTTATGGGAAAAAACATTAGTTTTTTATCAAAAACTTTTTGTAATGCATATGTCTAAAATTAATAATTAAAAAGTTATTAAACATTTTCTCTCAAATTTGGAATTATCGTTACTGCTTTTTAAATTGTATTTAATGAATAGTAAAATGTACTATTGCCCTCTTGTAAGCAAAAGTTTTAAAAACCCAGAGACTCTTCATGAACCGACTAAAATGTGGAGGAGCACCATCCAGCTGTAGTTTTTTTTCTAATATCTAGGGACACGACATCCAGACGACACGAAAATAAATATTTTGTGCCGTTCAAGTTTCTATCAAAAAACTAAGGACCAATTACGTGGTCTCCTACAATTCCCTCAAAAACATTGACGCTCCACCGATTTTGGCGGTTAACAGTGCAATATATGCGATGGTTTTCAGTATCATAATAACCAAAGTTATTTCGGTTTATCAGGTCGTTGTTATGAACCGTTTATTCATAAACATATTTAAAGAAATCCATATATGTACTTGTCTTTTTTCAAAATTTTGCATGCCCTTGATTGACTCATTCCAGTTTGTCTAGAAATTTCTCTTGAATTTACATTTTCATTGTCCTCGTTATTTGCAACAGACTTTTCTTTGATTTTTTTGTAGGATACACTACTCGTCTTCAGAAGTTGATTGCCAAACTTTTTTGAGAGGTTCTTAGTTACATTTCGGTTGCTTGTTTCAGTTCTTCGATTTCACGTCCCGATGAAGCCCCTTACGAAAGTGAGCGAAACGTTGCCAACTTCGGTTTAAACGGTCTAAACTCGGAAAACGTTATCATCTTAATATAGACTACGGCCTAGAAAACCTTCGCTATTATAATAACTCTAGACGTCAAAAAGATTCTGAAAACGTATTAGTATACAGGGTGTTCCATATAAAAAAATGTAGGTTCATTTTGTCCTGATGTTATAGAATGTAAAACTTACCCCTACAACTTTTACAAATATATTTTGTATAATAAAGAAGACATTTTACTTTGTCCCATCCTGTATATATTAACTCTCTTGATCTTGTAACCACGGTTTTTACAGCGTCTTGTTCTATTTGTACACTCCCTAGTAGAGCAAAACGTTTCTAAATCATTTACATTTGTAACATTTTTAATACGCTTAAATGGTACATTAAAACGTTTATAAAACGTTTTGAAATCAATGTCATACTGTTTCAAAAGCGAATCCGAACATTGTTTTTTAGACGGTTTTTGAAGCGCATACAAATCGATTTCAGAAATAATACCAAAATTGACTGAAAAATTATTGCCTAAATCGTGTTTGTAACATTTTCAGTCTAAAATAATTTACGGAGTTATCTACGTAACGTTGCAGAATAATACACAGTTATCATCTTTTAATGTTTCTAGAAACGATTTACACGTACATTTTTTGAATGATTTGTATTTGTATTTCCAAAACTATACATATGAAACCGCTAAACTTAATACAAAAAGCTATTAGATAGCTTTGTTTTTTGAAGATTCAGTATTAATCCATTGGGACAAAATAGCGAGCCAAACTCGTAGTATGTAACCTTTGCCAAACGTAGAAATAACGAGTCTCACTCGTGATACTCATTATATTTTTTGGTTGTTTATAAAGCAATATATCAAATGACGTTTTTTATTCGTTAAACAAGTCCAATCGGCCGTCAAGATCAAGTTCTAGCAAGTTTTCCTATCCTATATTTTGAACGCATAATTGCATTATTTTGAAATTGAACTTTATAATCGTTCCAAACCCCGCCTGTGTAAACGTTCCAAAAACATTTCAAAAAATCGTTTTTTGAACGTATACTTTCCTTATTTTGGATTTAAACTAATAATCGTTCCAATGCTATTTTAAGAAACAATTTAATAAATTAAATGAACATGAATAAGTAACGACTCTAGTTATCATTTTTAGAAGTGTTTTAAAACATTTCAAGAATGATTTAGGGAATTATTTATAGAAACATTGCAAAGGGCGGACATTTATCAAATTTGAGACAAGTGTGAAACGATTCTGGTATATTCCTTTATTTCATAAAAATCGTTTTGAAAATGTTGCAGAAATGAATTTTTCTACTAGCTGTGTCGTGGCTAGTTTTATAATGTTTTCAGAGTGATTCCACGTCAAACCTACAATGATTACACAGTGTACGCACCGTATGGGTTTGGCGTGTAGTTACCGTGTAGAGCAAACACACGGTGTAAGTATAGAACCCTTGTGAATTATAACCCATGAAGCAACATACATAATAGTTACGTACATTTTACGTGATACAAGTACGTATAGTATTACGTACCGAACACGTGCAACTGTTACAGTCAATTTACGTAAAAAGTTACGTATTATTTACGTCTAAATTACGTACATTTCACTGATAAATTTGCCCATTACTATATAAAAGTTACACGGTATAGCCTGTAACTTTTATATAGTATTCGTCACTTTAATAGATTCATTTGTTAATTTACTGGTACAATTACTGAGTATTAAAAAAGTTACGTGTAAAACCGTACGTCACAGTTAAGTGTCAAATAAACGTAATTGTTACGTATGCTTTCTACTCATGTAACGGTGTTTCCACTATGATTTCTGATTTCTCTCTCTAATATTTCACGTATCATCTCCAACAGTTGTAATTCTCTGCCCCGTACATCAAGAGCTGGGTCCTCTTACTTTGAATCTTTTACTCATAATTTCTTGGATTTTGTCAACTCACTACTTGTTTACTTTTTTCCTTTTTAAGAAAACGTACCTACATTTTTTCTTTTAATTGAAATTTTTGTTAATTCGTGTCGTAACCTATCGATTTCGTAACAACGCTTTTAACATTGAGAATTTTTTTTTACGTTTGCGATTAAAATTTGTATAAAAGTTTGAGAAAATTCTCTTAATTGTTTGCGTATAATTTGTATGGGTGTTTACCTTGACTACAATTACCGTTTTTTTTTAAATTTTATGTTTATAGTTTTGAGTCATCTTAGTAAAAACCCGAAACGTGCTGAATCAATCAATTTTTTGATTTTCTCCTTAAGTCCTATAGATCACACGTTTCAAAAATTATTTTTAGGTTTAGCTTTTAAAATATTTCAGTTAAAAAAAGTTAATTGCAAACTTTGATTTATATTTTCTAAATAATTTAACTGCATTAGCGCATTCAAAAAATACTCAAGGTGATCATCTTTCTTTACTACTTTGATTATTTAACGTTTTATTAATGAGCATTCATTCTATTTCTGCCTGTCTTTTTAAATTTAAAAACTTTCTATATAATTTGAATTTGCATAAAGAAAATTTGGATTAAAAGTATCTCTTTTTAGTAATTGTTTTTCAATTGAAAGTTTGTTAGCAGCAATCCCTTTTTGTACGTCTAATATTTTAAAGAAAATGGTAACTTGCTTCACCTAGGCTTTGGGAAGGATTTGTCTACACGAGTGTCAAAAAGAAAAAAATTCGAACAAACGAGTGTAAATAAATCTGAAAGTACTTTATGAGAAAATCTTTATTAATTTAACCGTCCTCTGGTTACTACAAACACATCGTCAAATAATTAAAAAAAGCATAAGGTACAGAATTTATTTGTTTTTGTAAATTTAACATACATTCTAAAATTTTAGTAATGTATCGTTATTAGTTATCGATGATTTTCTAATACTTGAAGGAGACATGTAACGTAATCGCGATAATAAAACAAGCAAACAAGGTAGTTTACTTTTCTACTCAATCAAGTGCTATGGTGTTAAAAATTACAATTTTTAACCACGCTCGTGGTATTTTCCGCAAAATCAACTTGCGGTTTTCTACAATCGTTTGGAACAAATTTCCAATGTTCATCATATTTGTCTACGTGACAATGCGATTTTAATATAAACTATACACGCTTCAAAAATATTTATTTTAAGTGTATATTAAAAGGATCAATTTTTTAAAAAAAGGAAAAATCATCTGCAGCGGTGTTTTCCACTCTAGAAAAAATTTTTAAACGAACGTAAATTAATCTTATCTACAACCTGCAGATTTCCTTTGCATATAAATAAAAAATATAGAAGATATAATTAAGAGTAATTAATATTGTTTAAACACAATTAGTAACTAAAAAATGTACGTATTGTTAGTTTTTGTGTCCTATTTTTCCATTGTCGTTACAAAGCTGCTACATTTTTAGCATCTTCTTCTTCTCGAGTCCTTAGACCAAAAGTTTCATATGTCCTTCCAGTGGCGAGCACAGGCTATGGCCCTGTCGGTGGCTGCGGTGAGGTCCTCCATGGTGCATTTTTCGTCGAGGAGTCGGCAGATCGGAAGATGTTCCATGGTCTGTCTTTCCCCGCAGTCACATAAATCGCTGTCGCTAGAGTATCCCCACTTGGTCATGTTGACTTTGGATCTGCCAGTTCTAGTGAGTAGGCGGTTTAGGCTTTTCCACGTAGTCCAGTCCAGATCACCGCCAGCGGGTAGGTGTTCTCCCACTTCTAGGCTGGTACCGTCGATTGCGTCGGTGTTTTTAACGCGTTCGCGCCATGAATCCAACCTCGCTGCTTTAGCTGTTGAGTCCAGGGGTTTCTCGGGTATGAAGCTTTTTCGGGATTTTAGGCGTTTGTCGACGTTGGTATGGCCGTACAATGGATGTCTGGGGTCCTCTAGTTGCCTCAGTTTTTCCCGCCTACTCGCTACATTTCTTCTTATGTCTGGTGGAGCAATACCGGCTAATAGGCAGAGGCTGTTGATGGGTGTCGGTTTCAGGCATCCCGTGATGTAGCGACAGCTCTCGTTGAGCACCGGGTCGAGTTTTTTGGCATGAGATGACCGCTCCCAAACTGGGCACGCAAATTTTGCTGTGGAGCAGCAGAGTGCGAGTGCAGTAGAGCGCAGGGTGGTCGGGTTGGCGCCCCACTTGGTGTTGGCCAGTTTTCTGAGGATATTGTTCCGAGCGCTGACTTTCCCCTTCGTCTTTTCCACGTGGGCCCTATAAGTCAGGGTCCGGTCGAGGACGACTCCGAGGTACACTGGGTTCTAGTGGTGTTCTATTTCCGTACCATTCCAGGTGATGCGTAACTTCCGGTTTGCTTCCCGATGGCGCAGATGGAAAGCAGTTACCTGTGTTTTGGTCGGATTTGGTCTCAGGTAGTTCTTGCTGTAGTAGATTGAGAGGTTCGATAGAGCAGATGTAAGGACTCTCTCGATGGTGGTGAACTCTTTCTCCTGTGCTGTGACGCACAGATCGTCAGCATATAAGAAACTCCAGCAATTAGGGTGGATGGGCTGATCGTTGGTGTAGATATTGAAGAGGGTCGGTGCTAGCACACTTCCCTGAGGGAGGCCGTTCTGTTGCCGTCTCCAGCGGCTCTTCTGCTTGCAGAGTTCTACATAGAATCGTCTGTTTTCCAATAGCGATTTGATGACTTGCACTAGGTGGTAGTCGTGTGTCATGTCGTAGATCTTCGAGAGGAGCATCCTATGGTTCACAGTATCGTATGCAGCTGAGAGATCTACAAATACTGCGCCTGTGATTTTCCCTTTTTCAAAACCATCTTCTATGTGCTGGGTGAGGTTGAGTGTCTGTCCCGTGCAGGATTTGCCCGGGCGGAAGCCAGCTTGTTCTGGGATTAGGTGTTCTTCGATCAGGGGAGACAGATGGTTCAGGATGAGACGTTCATAGAGTTTGTGGAGGTGGCAGAGAAGTGATATTGGTCTGAAGTTTTTGGGGTCCGAGGCGTCTTTGCCCGGTTTTAGAAGGGCAATGACGCGTGCCTGCCGCCATAGCTTCAGGATGTTATATGAAGAAGAGCAGTTCTTAAACAGCTCTAATATCCACTCTCTTGTCCTTGGTCCGAAGTGTTTTATTTGTTCTGAGCAAATGTCGTCCATTCCAGCCGCTTTGCCATTTTTCAGGTTCTTAATACAGATGTTGAGCTCTTCCATGGTGAAGGTAGTATTGAAGCTGTTGTTTTCTTTGCCAGGTTGTCGCTTGATCCTCATCTTAGGTTGTTTAGTTGGTGCTTTCCCGTTTAGAAGGAGTTGGCTTGCAACCTGGTTTGCAGTGACATTATGGTGTTGTTCAGCCTTTTTGGGGTCGTTGCTTAGCTTCTTGATGGTGAGCCAGGCTTTCCTACTGCTGTGGGTCATGTTTCATTTTTAGCATTAACGCATCTGAACCAAAGATATTTTTTCTAGCTCTCGTTTCTGCAGTGTCTAAACAAAGTCTCAGTAAGACATTTTACTAACTATAGATTTTTATTTTCCGTAAAAACTTTTTTCTACAAACGTTAGCTGGTGGCAGCATCTATGATACAGTTAAGATCGCAGGTGTCGTAATTACGGCAGACTTAAGCATGTTACAAGAACTGCAATTTGTTACTTACTACACAATGCTAAATTTTTTCCCAATTTCAGATCTAGGTTTTGACGCTCTAATCGAGTTTTTGCATTAGTTTTCTCTATTGTTCCGTTTCCTGTTGTGACGCTTGGAAAAGTCTTAGAATGAACTACAGTTAGATCCGTATCTTTTTCAACTGTTCTCATACTTTTTACTGATATTTATAGTTACGTGTTGATACTTCCCGAATGTTGCAGACTGTTCCTAACCACCTTCAAGGAAGTTACAAATGATTACATGATGATGCTCATCTGCAATAAGTATATCGACTTGAAATAAAAAATCGCGTCCATAAAGCTACAGAGAGCCTTCAAAAGTTTGGATTTGACATCGCCAGACTGATATACAGCTTTGTATCTTGCCTCGCCATATAATTTTCTGAAACAATTGACTACACGCTTTTGTAGACGGACTTCAAGACAACGAAACCCAGTTGATTCGACTTGAGAAGTTAGATGACGCTTTAGATGCCTTGGAGTTTGAAGCAGCAAAACAGGCATCTAACCGAGATGAGCATAAACTCCGTTGTGCTGCAGAAGTACCCGCGCAAGCACAAGAAAGCGTCGAAAAAATAGAGCGGGAAAGAGTTGTGACGACTTCGAACTGCACTACCGCCAACATCAAATTAAGCTCAAGAAGAACGTTCGAAAGTCGTGAACTAGTTCGCCAATAGAAACAAAAGGTAATCTGATTCAGCCATACCCCCGAGATTACCATTCAAATGACATCGCCTATAGAGAGCAATTGCACAGCATTTATCTCGATACCAAGATCAATGGACGAAATGTTCAGTTACTGCTTGACACGGGAAGGATGAAGACTACCATTCGTCCTGACAAGTACCAGTACGACTTCGAACGGCAACTGGAGAAAAAATACTTACTCTTAGACAGTGCCGGATTAACATATTGAGGGGCCACAAGCACAACATCGTGATGGGGCCCCTCTAAAATGACCCCCCCTCCTTCCAAAAGACAAATTACTTAATGAGAAAAAAAATGAAGTACAATTGGAAGATAAATTTAAAGAAACTATTTATTTTAACATCTTGTGCATTTGAACACCTTCAACATTTTGAACAACTTGAAATAAATAAAACAGTAGTTGTGGTATGGATTAGATCACAAATCACATAATTTTTTTCTGCTCTTCTCTGCAGAAAATTGGTCGATGATCACTTGCAACTGAAGATGTCGCAGCTTATCATGTTTCATACTCATAATACTCAAGTCCGCTAACATTTCCTGGGATGGTCGTTCGCAAATAATCTTTTATTAGCTTCAGTTTACTGGACGATCGTTCCCCAGTACTGTTTGATATCATCAAACTTAAATATATGCGTAAAGACTTTTTAACATTAGAAAATGCTAAAGAAAGGTTGTCATTGAAAATAACCTGAAACAGTTCTTCGTGATTGAACTTTGTATTCGGGTACGTCTCCTTCACGTACGTAAAAAATTTAAAATCTCAGCACTGAAATCTGTATTAAAATCAATCAGGTATTTATTTAGCAACTGCTTTACGTTAATTGCAACAGAATGTCTTGTTTCCATGTTAATCAAAAATGAAAACATGTCCGAAATATTTCCATATCCTATAGACCGCGTTTCCAAATTTTGCAATAACGAATCGATGATCGGAATGAAAAATGTTATTCGAAAGTTATTTTTCGGTGTTCCATTTTCAATAGCACCAGCCGAATTATCTTATCTCTTTCTCCTCCCTTTTCTAGACATTCCGGATTTGTAGTCAAGATTTGGTAAGACTTCTTTTGCTTTCTGTTCCATGTATTCAAATTGGTTTCGAGTGTCTTGTACAAATGTTATAAGTATGAAATATAAATTGGAACATGAAGTTATGGTTGTCTTCGGATCTTGAAGAGTTTTAGATACTTTATGAAATTCTTCTAAAATGTATTTCCAGAACTTCAACATAAAAACGAATTCCAATGTTTCCATTTTATCTCCAATAGAGTCGGGTGTCTCCTTTTTCCTCTTTGTTTTCAGAAATACGACGTAGCGAATCAACGATGTCATCAAAACTTTGATCAACAACTGAAACAGCTTCAGCATGACAATTACACCTAGTGTCAAAAAGACTTTTCAGATTTAACGACTTTGCTCCTTTGGCTCCCTCTAAAAGTGCCCAGCGATGAGTAGATGTCGAATAAAATTTGTAAATTTCTTGTACTTTAGCGAAAAATTTCACTGCTTCCAAACATGAATCAACTGCAGCATGCCCAACTAAATTCAACAAATGAGCTGAACATAGAATATAATCTGCGTATTCGTTTATTTCGCGAAGATTTGCCTGCATACCCTTGTATTGTCCCGACATATTGGCGGCATTGTCATATGACTGTCCTCTACAATTCTGAAAATCGATTACGCATTTTTCAAAATAGTTTAAAGTTGTATTGGCCAACATTTCTCCAGTGTGTCGTTGTAATTCTAAAAACGTTAAAAATTTCTCAAGAGGCTTTCCGTTTTCAGGTGATACATAACGAATAATAACGAGTAGTTGATTGATAAGCGATAAGTCTGAGGTTGAATCAACTGACAGACTGAAGTATCGTGCTAGCTTAACATCTTCAATAATTGATTGTCGCAGTTTTTCAGCCATCAGATGGACAATCTCATTAGTTTTGGATAAATAAGATGTCTTTCCCGTTCCACAATTGCCGTACTGGTCGATGTGATGTTTGAGAAAAGGATCAAAATTAGCTATTAACTCCAACAATCCAAGATAGTTGCCATTATCAGGTGGTCCTTATTGCCTCGAAAAACTAACCCTCTTTCTGCTAATGTACAAATCACAACTATTACTCTGCGTAAAACTTCTCTCCAGTAATGCTTTTCAGTTTCAATTTGACTTGAAAGCTGGGAATCCAAGTTTCCTTTAAGTTGTCGTCAAGATAGAAATGTCAATAAAGCTCTTCTATGGTGTTCTGAGTTTTCATGGTGTGTAATGCCGTTAGGATTCCGCCAGTCGTTAAATCCATCTCCTGCTAATAAACTCGTATTTGGACAGAACAATTTGCATACAAAGCAGTATAGGCGACCAGTCGATGGAGAATATGCGAGCCATGTTTTTTTAAAAGTTTCTCCATTTTCCTTGGTACCTACAAACATATTCTTTGTACAATACCTTGCAATATTTTGAAAAACACGTTGTGATTTTTACAATGGCTCCTCTGAATGCACACAATCTGCTGTATCCTTTTCTATCCAAAACGCAATATCAGTCTCAGACAGTTCATTCCAAAGACCATGATCCTAAGATGTAATATTACAGGATTGCTTGTCTCTGTTGGAGTCATTGTGTGAGTTGCTGGAGGGGGCTTGAATATTTCCATCAGTTGCATCGAAATCATTGTTTAAATGTTTAAATTTAAATGCAAAACTGCCGTAAACCGTTGATAGTTTTTGAATGATTTAACAGGGACAAATAACGAATAACTCAAACACAGTGACTCAAACGCTAACGAGAGAAAAACTGACGCAGACTATGAACGATAAACCAGTGGTCACTGGATTCCATCAGTTATTAGCAGCGCCACCGTGGCGCTGCTACTCTCTTCTAAGTAACATTTGCTTTGCAATTCTTGTAGTAACATTTAGTTTTACGTTTATTCTTTTAGTCGTGAAACTATGGCGGCGTGGGGCCTCTGAGCGTGGGGGCCTCAAGCAGTTGCTTGTTTTGCTTGTTGGTAAATCCGGCACTGCTCTTAGACAAATAAACGTCATTGGTTTAGAAAATAGAGTACCCGACCATCAAGTACTGGTAGCCGACATCACGAAAAAAGTTATTCTGGGAATGGACGTTGTAAAAAAGTATGAGTTCTATTTGGATATGAAGTACGATTTCCTGAAGATTGACGGTTTTATTCGCCAGAAAAGGCAGCTGTGCGATTATTTTGAGCAAAGGCGTAGCTCTGCCTGAAAGGACTGAAAATGTGGTCATGGGACGTCTGGATAGAAATCTCTGGTAAGGCTACATTTGCGCTATCAAACCAATGGAGCTACTACCAGTTGGTATAATATTAGTCCGAGTGAAAAACACGATGCCAGTAAGGATCTTGAATGTCAACATAGATCCAGTAAAGTTGAAAAAGGAAACCGTAGTAGGTCAATATACGCCAGTATCTAAAATTGTGAAATGCGTGAACTCAAGTAAAGCTACTTCGCCGAAGACACCTATTAAACATTCTTACCACCAAGTTCCACAACCTAAACAAAGACCAGATGACTAAAATTAAAACGTTGAGCCAACAGTATCAAGATGTGTTTGCACTGGAGAGTGGTTCCAAAAAAAGAACTGATGAATTAATACCGGAGACGCTCGGCCGATATGACAACATCCACGTCGCCTTCCTTTGACAACACGAGAAGAAGCCGAACAATAATTAACGGTGGTTTTTTATGCTGGATTTGAAGAACGATTACTGGTAGCCAGAAAAAAAAACAAAAACACGGCTTTTAGGATTGGAACTGGTTTGTGGCAGATCCGTGGCTTATGTAACGCACCTGCGACGTTCGAGCGTTTGATGGAAACCATTTTGCGCGGGTTATCTTAAATCTAGACGACGTGATCGCAATTGGAAGATCGTTTAAAGAACATTTGAACAACTTAAAGGAAGTGTTCCAAGTCCAATATCTTGGCCACGTCGTATCTAGAAATAGAATAAAGGCTGACCCAGACAAAGTTCGATAAGACTGTGAAAACGCTTTCCATCACCTAAAACAAGCCATAGCTACTTCGTCAATTTTAAGTTATCCAAAAGAAGATGGAGAATTTGTTTTGGATACCAATGCAATTAATCTAGCCATAGGTGCAGTCTTTTCACAGCTGCAAAACGTATAAGAAAAAAGTCTGCGTATTTTAGCAAGGTTTTGTCCAGGCTAGAAAAAAATTACTGCGTGACTAGGAAAGAGTTAGCAGTCATCAAGTCTATACAACATTGTATGGACGGATCACGCCGGCGCCGCTTTTAAATAGCTTTTACAGTCTCGTAATCCGGAAGGACAAGTGGCAAGATGGATCGAGAGACTGCAAGACGACCGTGGTGGAAGCAGTCATCGGAACGCTGATACCTTGTCGAGGAGACTATGTCCGGCAGACTACAGCCATTGTTAGCGACTTGAAGAAAAGATCGAACAGAACACAGGACATTCTATGGACATAGGTATGTTGTGTTTATATAAGGTATATACGTCCATGGACAAATAATGAACGTCAATTGATTGTTCAAATACAGATAACCGATTTGTGTTCATAGAGGGATATTCGTATACCATGGACAAATGTTGTATGTAATAGTACATATAGACTCTATAAGTGTCCAAAGAATATTCTAGTTGAGCTTTAAATCCGTCCTTTCAGAGCAGACATTTTATTTGTCTACACCTTTAAGTGTGACATATGGGCGTGCAGCAAATATTCATACATATCCATGGACGGCAGAAAAACCGTCGATGGATGTGTCAACATCCATACAGGATGTACATTAACCGTCCACTGAATATACTTGTGTTACTACGGTATGGCCTCAAAAAACATATACGCTTAACAACTTCCTAGGTCACATCAATCAATTTCCGTGTAGGGTCATCCCCATCGAGCGCGTCTCCAGATGGCGGATAGGGGACGACCCAAAGAGGTAGCGGAAGGTAACTTTTGAACCTTTCCTGAGTAGAAGGTTAATCCTACTACGGTCCAACAGGATAGCACTATAATGACGCTTGTTTTGTCGAGGGCAAAGAACTGAAATATAGTTAAATCGATGACAGCGTGTATCCGACAAGCCGTTGGACCACGGCCTTAAGAGAACGTAAGATGCAAAGATAGATAACCCCGTAACAAACCTAAATTCAAAGTGACAACCGGACCGAAGATTGTGTGACTAACGTACGGGTACTTATAACCGGCGAGTTCACCCATCTATCGTGTCGAGCATAAAGGATCGCAGGAGCTATATCGATTCTGGCAAAATGCTGTCCTGATGACAGCGTATATCCGATATACCGTTGGACCGAAGTTTTGGTACCAGCGAGGGATTGCAAGTTCCAAAGGGAGACAACCCCGTAACAAACTCAAATCCATCAAAGTGGCAACCGGTCGGAAGGATGCGTGGCTGAGGGAAGGTCAGCTGTGGCCGCCTAATTCTTCCACCTATTGTGTCGAGAGTAAGGGACCGCAGAAGCTAAATTGATACCGAGAAAACGTCGTCCGGGTGGCGGCACGTACCCGATATACCGTCGGATCGAGACTTATGTCTCGCTGTCAATGGGAGATCGCGGGAGTCAAAGGGAGACAATCCCGTAAAAAACTGAAATCCAAGATGGCAACGGGGCCGGGAATGCACGAGCTAAATCGGTGCTGTGGAAAAGTCGTCTTTGTGATGGTGCCCACCCGAGATACCGTCGGATCGGATACCTAAATCTCCGGTACTCTCATAACAAACTTAATTCGGTGAATCATGATGAGTTTGAGCGAAGAAGATAAGCAGTTTACTGCGCTGGTCGGTGAAGGGAGTTTGGCGAGTTCCTTCCGACCGTCATCAAGCGACGGCTACTCCGCATCGTTAGGGAACCTGCGCGAGGGAGCCCGAAAGAATCCAAAACGAAGAGGCTAACAATACAGACGTTGCCACCGCAGACGCAGAATGGATAAAGAGCACATTGGGTGTTAACCCCTAGTATTAAATCTAACGTGGGACGAAGAACAAAAAAGTTGTAAAAAAAAGAGAATTGTCAAATATTTTAACAGTACGCCAAAACCGTCTTTGACTGAAGGAGCTCTTCTGTCCAAGTTTAGAAGCATCCTGAAGAGGTAAGGAATAACACCTGAAGAGAGCTAAGACCACGTACGAAATGTTGAAGCTGGCATAAAAGGGGAAGTAAGGCAAATCGTGCCTGCAGAAACGGAAGAAAACAAATGCAAAAACTAGCGACATAGGAACGCAGATCCACAAAAAAAAGAGACAGAAAGACTAAAAAAGATAAACAGTGGAATATAGTAGGGGAGAAGATGATAGAATGTTTTTCCAGGCTAAATAAAGTAGGGAAATGGCCGGAGAAAGCCTTCACAGTTGTTAAATTCAAGGGAGGAAGAAAATGGAAAAGAAGAAACAACATAGTGTGTCTGGTACGGAGAGGCTGGGGACAAAGAGTGTAGGGAAAAAGCGGCAAATTTAAACGAGGAAGGAGATAGCGGCAAAAAACTGCTGGACGCATGCAAGAGGAAAGAGAACACGGAATTCTGTTACATTAGAGAGAATGCAGCGGAGTAATAGGAGAACGAGAAACAGACAGAGATGTGGAAATGGATATTGTAGGAATGCTCAAAGGTAGAAGATTTATATAATAGAACAAATTTATAAAAAAAAGACGGAGAAAGTGGTGAGGAGCTTGGGCACTCAAAAAATTAGGGGGATACAGACGAAAGCCTACGGCGTAAAAGAAACCAATGAGTTGGATAGGTAGGAAGAGCGGTTATAACAGCTCAATATATGAAAAGGGGGAAAGCGAGAATAAGCGGTGCAAAAAAAATGGAACGCGACACGATGTTCGAACGATCAAGGAATGATGTAGCTACGCTGATATGATCAGAAAACTAAGTAAGGAAGTGGATGTTGGAGAAGTAGTGGTGAAGATCACCGAGGACAGAAGCGCAAGAAGTCAAAAGAAAGAAGAAATAGAAGAAGGGATACCTAAGATAGTGGGGAAAAAAGGTGACAAAAACACAGGCTTTAGGGTTATAAAAGTGGGAGGGGAAGATACAAGCAAAAAAGGTTGGAAGGGGATAAAGCTAAAAGCAGCGAGGGAAATAGGGTATAAAAATAGCGATGTCGGAATTAAAGTAAAAAGATGCGGTAGCAATGTAAGGGTAAAGAAATCGAAATAATAGTAGAGGTAGAAAATATTACTACTTGCAGAGACTACGTCTTCCCCAATATAGGAAAGAACCACTTCTTGGACATTATCAGAAATTCTACGCTCGGCCTGTGTTGTGATTGGGGACGACCTGCTGTCATGCGCCAAGAAATGTCTTGGAAGCGGTTCCTTTCCAAAAGACTACGGAAGAGCGGGAGTTGAGTACTGGACCCAAAACTCACTAACGGAGGAACCGGAGAATTTAGACCGACATATCTACTTACGGTTTTAGGAAAATTGCTAGAAATAGTAATAGGAGAAGTGGTTCAGTTTTAAAAATTATAGATAAGGTAAGCGCAGGCGCGGCTCCAGCAATTTATTGCGGTGGGGGCTCCATCAGTTTAAAACGGGGGGGGGGGGGAGTTGCTCATTACATTTTTAAATAATAATGTATTGAATATGGCGTTAATATAAAATTGAATAACACTTCGTTATGCAGCAAGCTTTTACTTGCAAGCGATAAAGCATCATAAATTATACAACTATAAAAAAAGCGAATGCATTGCATACAAAGTGAGAAAAACTTCGGTATTATTTTCAATGTCGGGGGGGGCCATAGCCCCTCCTCTGAAGCCGCGCCTGGGTAAGAGGGGTAGGGTGCCCAAACAGAGCATGCTGCATCCTGGTGACACGTTCGACTTGCAAAACGCGTTCAACAAGGTGTCATGCTCGGGTATCGTCAGGGCCCGGGAAAACAATAATGCACCGGTGTACTTGCTAAGCATAGTAAAAGATTATCTCAGGGAGAGGTGAAAAAACAGCTCACGACGGGGGTCGGTCTTAAGACCGCTTCTGCGGAACCTCTACTACGACGGAGTACTGAAGCTAGAGATACCAGACGGTGTCACGCTGTTGAGCGAGTGCAGAAGAGGGAATTTATAAGGTGGAGAGCTGGTTGGAGGATCACGGTCTGTCTGGCCTCGAAAAACGAAGTAATAGTGGAGGACCAAGCTCCGATCAGAGAAGAATGTATATAGGGATGGTACGCCCCGTTCTCTTATATGGGGCCTGAGACTGAGGTCGATATGTTAGTGAAGACGCAGAGAGCTGTTTTGAGAATGATTGCAGCCTATAGGACGGTGTCGACGGAAGCCATCTTAGTGCTGACTGGGATACCGCCTATTAGGGAGAGTATAAGAGTGAGGGATTTCGAACACCAACCATCTGCAGACAAGATGATGGAGGAGTACCAAAAAAGATGGGATAGGGCAAGCGTTGGCAGGTAAACATACTGGGTAATTAGCAGAGTGGACGAGTGGGTAAAATTGGGAGCAACGGGGTTGAACCCCTGTGGTCCAATTTCTGACGGGACACGGAAGTTTTGGTTGCTATCTGACAAGAATAGAAACCAACACAAACAGAATAAAATATTTAATTAACATCAAGTTTTACATATATAATCTGAACAATAACAATTACGTATTATAACAAATATACAATGTGAAATATTCTATTAATACTATCAGAAAAATTAGTATAGCCCACAATAAGCATTAGAAACAATCGAGTTAAAATGTCATTTTAGAAAATTACGTATTAAAATTAAACGCAACCATAAGAAGAATCTTACATAAAGATAATACAAATTAGTCTTTGGTAATTTTGTCGTTAAATATATTTTTAAGAAAAAATCTATCGATTTTTAAACGTGCTTAAATCATTACGAGAGGGGTGGCACCAATAAAATTTACATCAACAAATCGTGCTATTATGGTACATACTTATATTTATAATCACAGCAATATTTTATTGGTTAAGAGTTAACGAGCCAAATTGAAATAGTCTATGTACAAATTGTGGTTGCGCTAGAAAAAATCTTACAAAACTAAATTGACTAGAATACAAACCACTTTCCCTATTAGTGATGTTTGGAAGAAATATCATAGTAGTAAGTGCCCAAACCACGTGTACTTATTATTCGAAACACAAAGGAACTGATGTAAATGGAAGAATTGGACTATTAGTTTCAACATTTAAGGCTGTTGCCATACAGCTTCCCGCGCTTTCGTATTCCCCTAAAGATTCAAGAACTTTGCCTAAATTGTACCTGTTAAAAAGATCATAGTAAAACATATAGATAAAGTTAGCATTTACCAAGTAATGTGATTCATCGGGTCTACTTTAGCAGCTTCTCTCAAAGTAGATTCAGCTAAACCTTGCGTGCCCATGTAGTGATACACTAAACCTAGCTGTTGCAGAGATTTCACATGTTGAGGATTAATTGCAACCGCATTTTGAAAACATAGCTTTGCTTCTGCCCATTCTTTCTTATACATGTGTAAAAGACCTCTCTGTTGGATAAATTATGTATAAAGGAATTAGTTGTAGCGCCACATACCATGTGCATAATATGATGAGACAAAGGAAATATCTGAGTCGCCTCTTGAATGCACTGTTGCACATACCCGGGCTCATCAATTGCTAAATAAATCTCGGCTAGCAACAGCCACACTTCCATCTGTAACAACCAAGCACGTTGAGGCCCAGGCCTTGGGCTAAAACTACTCATAGAACTGGCGACTTCGCTCAGCGCATGCTCTACTCTAGAAGCAGCCATGCTATGAGCTTGTAACGAACCTGCGACAAAACTTCAGTTAACTCCAAAAGCATTCAAGTTTGTTTAGATTAAAACTACTTTCCAGGTAGATATCAAAAGTTTAATCCACAAAGTTCACATTTGTACCTAACTTCATTTTGAAAAAAGGATGTAAATATTGATATTTCCCGAACGGAATGTAGTTTTTTCTCTACATACTAATATAGCTCGAAAACATACTTGAATCTTTATCAGACATCTCCGACGTGTATAATTGGAAGACCGATCGAGTATCACTTTTACGATCACATTCAGGCATATCTGAATTAGTTTGACCTTCGTAAAGAGTTTTCCACAGCTCCAGCATCTGCTTAGCCGTAACTAAAGCTTTCTAAACACACACAATCAATTATCCAGGAATTCTTCATTAAGAAACTTACGTCTCCACCATCTTCGTGCAGCTCTAAATGTGCTTTAACGTACATTAAATTTAAACAATCGGGATATTCCTGGAGCGCCGCTTCAACCACCTCTAACGCTTCAGCGTGTTGAGAATTCGCAGACAACAATAAAGTTAATAAATGCAATGTAGAGGAACTTTCAGAGCGCAAATCCAAGGCTTTATGTACGTGGCTCAGTGCTTCCTTTATATGACCCATTTGTGCTAGTTGTAAGCCTAAATAGTATTCGCTTAAGTAATCATTTGGTTCTACTTGTACGGCACTGAAATAACGACCATAAATAATTGCTAGTTCGTACTTAAACTACAAACCTATGAAAATTTTGAAGGGCATATTGATTGAGTATTAGCTTTTCGTGTTTAAGAACCACATTTCTCGATTGCAGTTGATAACCTATGCCTAAGTATACGTGACAACGACCGAGAAGACCGGAAGGATGAGCTAACTCTATATTTTTAGCATCCATGCTGAACTGTGTACCCTTCAACGATAAATCTAAATTTTCGAAACAAAGACGGGCAGCAAGAAGGCAGTTGATTGACTGATTTGGTTCGAGACGAATCACTTCTTTTAGAATGCCTAACGCATCAAAATAGCGACCTGCAGTTATTAAACTTAAAGCGTGTTGTCTCCAAACATGTGGTTCTTCGAAAGAGAATTTCATTGCACGTTCGAACGACTAAAAATAATCGTTAATTTAATGTTACAAAGCTTAGGTAGCAACAACCTCTTGTAGTAAAGCAAATTGGCCCCATCTCACTGTAGCCAATGTTAACAAATCGTAAACAAATGTAGCATCTTGATAGGCGTTCAGTCTTGCTTCTTTAAAGTCGGCAGATTGTGATAAAACCGTGTGACGAACGGCCATTGCTTCAGCCACCAACAACACCAAAATAGATTCTTCACACTCGTTTCTTGGTATAAACTAAAACAACAAAAATAATTTTCTTGCATAATGTTAGAAAAACTTACTTGGTTCAGCGAGCTATATAACCTTGGTTTCCAAGGCGATTCTTTTGTATTCACATTAGGAGGCTTATAGTTGTTGCACAAAGTACCCCTCAACAGTAACTGCGCCAACTGACACAAAAACTTCAATCGTATTATATGTATACCTTGAGATTCGACTGCACTTAAGATCGAGCGATACCTCTCGAGAGCTTCCAAGGCCATTCCTTTCCTTAATAATAAAGCTGGTGCTTCGTACAAAGCTTGCTCCAAAATTGGACTCAAAGTTTTGTTTGTTACAGGAGGTTGTGGCGAATGCGTACCTTAAAACATCAAGCGTTCTTAAAAATCATTTTTAGAAATAAAATTACCTGTATAAGAAGCAGTAGCATTTTGTTGTTGTTTCTCTAATTCTTGCAAATAAAGCAACGTAAGATTCGTGGCCGTTTCAAAATAACGCAATGTTTCATCTTCTCTCTCAGCTTTCTTATATTTACTACTATTTAACGACTCTTTAAGAAAACATAGACCCTTAATTGCAAATGACTCAGCAACTGTTCGCAAACTACGACTAAAACGAATATTACTTAAATATAATGAACGACCTTGTCAGCACCTACATAGGAAGTTTTTTTTCAGAAAGTGCATCCAAATCTGCTAATTTAAAACTGTTAAGACAATCTCCATATTGTCCGAAAGCAAAATACAACTTGCCTAATAACAAATACGCATCTAGGGCAACGCCAGCCTAAAACATAATTCGTACCAGCTTTTTTTTGATGTATAATTACAAATCTATACCTTTTTTCCTTCCCCACTAGCGGCAAGTTCCAAAAACTGTTTGGCATCTGTTAACCCTACCTTAGCACGATGAATATTTGCTTCAATGGGAGCCCACTCTTCCAAGTACCGTTCCAGTTTACCCTCACCAATTAAAAAGTAAGCTAAGTATTCTAAAAAAAAATAAGCTTATATAACTTGAAATTAAGATGATATTGGAATTACCGAAAGTTGGTGATCTTTCTTTGAGTTGTTCAGCTAATTGTATAACCTTCGGCCAGTTTTGCTCTTCTCTGCATTTTTCGATATCCGTATCAATTTTCACCGTGCTGTATTTTGCGCGTGTCGTCATTTTCGCATTAAAAATTAAAATTGAAAAAATAATTTAAATTTCTGTTTATTGGCCACTCATGACAACTGATTTAATTTATCTGTCAACCGCCTATGTTACGTCGAATTTTATTTCAGCATACACCGTACATCCTTTACATCGAATTTTTACTCACACATATAATAACTCAGTTATAAAAAAAAAGATTAATTAAAAAAATAAATAGGTTGAATTTTATTTAAATAAAAATTATTTATATATAAATAATAATTTTATGCAATTATTGTTGTTTTTAATCTCTTAGTTGTATTATTTAAATTAATGCATTTGTTATTATATAATATTTATACATTTGTGTTTTATTTATTTATTATGTGATAGATATATTGTATTAAAAGTCACTTTTGTATTTAGTGTTTAGAATAACAACCAATAACAATAATTAATACACTGCACGCAGCTTAATAAAATCACATTGGGACTTCGAATGATAACATTGCACGACTGATAACATATTATCCGTGATTCTATTAAGCAGCATGCTCTGTAATACAAAATAAAAAAAAACTACATAAATTAAAAACTTAAAAATAATAACAGACTGCAAAAAAAATAATACAAAAAAAACGAGTATAGAATATGTTGTACATTCACGTAATTAAACCACATAAAATGATCACTTTTAAAAGTAATAAAAAAAACGACTATATAGTAACCCTAAAAATGTTTATACAGAATTGTTGTGTCTTTTTTTGCTTTGATATTTCTCTAAACTTTTTTTTAATCATAAATTTCTATTTTTTTTACAATCTTGTAAGGTACATATTTTTTTATGCTACGTTTTGATAGTGTTATTAATTATTCACATTTTTTAAATTTTAATAATAAAAAGTTAAAATTCCTTTTTTATATTGAAGCTTTGTCGAAATATTTCAACTTTCGAGATGATTATCCAAAAAGATGGAATGTTTTAGTCATAGATAAAATGAAAATATAAACGGTATCTGAAGAAAGATGGCGTTAAGTCTAGTCGAAAGTTTTAAGTCTTAAGTACAATGTAAGTGTTCAAAAATGCACGTGCGGTTTTAAATAAATACGTCAGTGTAAAAAACGTGTTTTGTTAAAATAAACACATAACATTCTCAAACGAGCTCCTTTGAGGGAGCGTATTTACGGCACCAGAACAGAATTGTTTTTAACTACACAAAAATTCGTGCGGGTACACACAGCTTAAATCAGGACATCTGAAACATATTGGACAAAATCACAATAAACAAGGGAATCAAGGTAGCAGAAGTATGAATGCAGAAAAAATTTTTGATAAATTAAGCGCAGTTAAAGTCTAGAGAAAACAACATCCAGAACCCGTCAGAACTGTCATCAACTTCTCCACGCTCATACTGAACAAACTATCCACGGCAACACTCTCTAAAAGAATAAACTCCGTCTTAATCACGAAGACGATTTCGAAACAAAAGGAATCCAAGCACTCGTTTGGACAAGAAATAATTAATCTTAGAAAAGTTAAACAACAACCACAAACCATTCGAGCGAGTGGAAAAGAAGAAAGAAAGAACAAAAAACGAAAATTAATCGGAACAAAATCATTTTTACCATACGTTTATACGTATACACCGACAAAATAAGAAAACTTCCTTGGGAAATGAAGCAAAGGTGGCCTTCAGTGCTAAATAGAAAGGTTGACTGTTCTCGAAAGCCAAAGAACCCAAGAAGAAACTTCAAAATCTCGGACTCGACAGTATTTTTTGCTTCTGTGACATAAGTCAAACCGAAAAGAAATCAAACACATTGCAGAGACGAGAAGAAATAGCATAATAGGCGGTAGCGAAACACTCCCAAATCACGGGGCGTGTGATTACTTTTGACGGAACAAAGACACTTTTGGTCAAAGATCTACAAAAAAGCGATATAGATCCAAAAGGATGTAATTAGTATAAATATCCAAACAAACACTAATATTTATATTTTTCTATTGCATTTTTTTTTTAAATAATATCAATATGTAAAAAACGTTAGCACATTTAATCTAAGTAGCAACTAAAAATAATTTGTTCTAAAAATACGTAGTTTAAAAAAGAAGAACACGCGCACTTAAGAATGTTATCTAATCTGTAATTATTAATGCGACGTTAATTTAATTATTTAAATATTAACATATGTTAAATTAGTTACATTTTATCTAATTGTCGTTAAGTATTATTACTCAAATTATACAAGGTAATCGCTTTTTTATTAGTGTATTTAGTATTTACTAATAGTAGATTATGTTTTTGTAACATTTATGAAGTTTCTAATTGACTTTTACCATTTAAGGTTTTGTTTTACATAAATTTAATTCTCAAATTAGTATTATCTCTACCAGTTTATGTAATTAAAATAAATATTGTTGTTTTATTTGGTTAAACGGTCACTTATATCTCTAAAATTTTTATGTAATAGAAGTGTTTAGAATGTATTTATTTATATCTGTATGTATGTTTCTCCAAGGCACAAGCCATAAACCCAACCGTTTTTGGCAATCAGTTTCTGTGTACGGTTAAAAGGGTATCAGGTTCTATTTCCTTCTTTCTCTCAGCCACCTCCGTCATGGAGGCTAAATCAACATCTACCAAGCGTCGTCGTGAAGACGACGACTATATCTTTGATGATACCCTGTCATACAGCATCGAAGAATACTTGTATTCCTACATTCTGTGTCTAAAGTAATCTCTGTTTGCAAAATTACTCTTTCCAAGCAATCAGAAATTATTGATAGTGTTGGCAGATTTTAAGCGGCTTTTTAGAAATCCAATATATCCCGTCGCATAAAGCAGCAAACTGTTGACTTTGCTAACGCCTTTGTTGGCGGTTAAACAGCTTTGCAATCTGTTATTGAAAAGTTTTTCATAACCGTTCCCAACTGTCCTATGTCCACGCGACAAGAACTACCTTCAGGTAAATCAGTCGTTCCAGCTGTTTTTACATCGACTGTCGATATTGTCCCTAAAGCAACCGTTACGAAACGTTAAAAACGGAATTAATAAAAAGGTTAAGTGCTACCCACGAGCAGAGAATGAAGCAGCTCCTCGAACGAGAAGAACTTGGGGATCGCAAACCGACACAATTCCTAAGACACCTGCAAGCACTAGCAGGAACCTCAGTCTCCGACGACCTGTTGAAGTCCATTTGGACCAGCCGACTACCGCAGAACACTCAAGCCATCCTGACAGTGCAGAAAAGCGTAAATATCACAGACTCCGCGGATCTAGCAGACGCAATAAACGCAACGACGCCGCAATATATATACGCAGTACAACCCAACGATACTATACAGGAGGCACTGACAAAGCTAGCGGCAGAAATCGCCGAACTAAAAACGCGAGGGCGAAAAGCAGACGCAGCCGTACGCCTAAAAAGGAGTACGATACATGCTGGTACCATTTCCGGTTCGGAAAGTGCAAAAAGTTTCCGGAAAAAGGCCCGTATCACAATACAAGCTATACGCCGCGAACGGAAACCCGATAAACACCTACGGCACGATAAACATGAACCTCGATCTGAAACTTAGAAGAGACTTTCCATAGAGGTTCATCATATCCGACATCGCAAAGCCCATAATCGGAGCAGATTTCTTAGCCCACTATGAACTCCTCGTCGACGTCAAAAATCTAAAGTTGGTAGACTCTCGAACGAAACTAACACACCGAGGAAGACGAACAAATAGCAACATATGCACCGTACACACTACGTCCAAGGGTAAGTACCACAAAATACTAAAGAACTACCCAACGCTAACAAAACCAGCAGGAATCTTTGGTAAACCACGACATGGGACCGAGTACTTCATAGAAATAACGGATAGACCAAAAGTAGCACACAAACTACGCAAGTTAACACCAGACAGGCTGGAAGCGGAACGAAAAGAGTTCCAAACCATGCTACAGCTGGGAATCGCAGGACCCTCCTCCAATCCGTGAGCATCGCCACTACACCTAATTCACAAAAAAAAACTAGCGAATGGAGACCATGTGGTGACTATAAGGCACTTAACGCTAGGACAATCCCGGACCGGTACCCCATCCCACACATCGAAGACTTCTTCTATGACCTGACAGGGAAGACCATATTTTCGACGATAGATCTAGCCAAAGCATACCACCAGATACCCGTGGCCGAAAAGGATATACCCAAAACGGCAATTACAACTCCATTCGGGTTATTCGAATTTCCGTATATGACCTTTGGCCTACGAAACGCCGCGCAGACGTTCCAAAGATTTATGGACGACATACTGAGAGACTACGACTTCTGCTATGCCTACATAGACGACGTGTTGGTAGCATCGGAAAGCGAGGAGCAACACGAAGAGCACCTCAAAAGACTCTTCCAACGACTCGCAGAAAACGGAGTAGTAGTCAACCCAGAGAAATGCCATTTTGGAAAAAGCGAAAACAAAGTCCAGGCGATTCTAAATTTTCCACGGCCCTAAACAGCAAAAAAACTACGACAGATACTCGGTAAGACAAATTACTATCGAAGATTTATCAACAACGCCGCCGAATGCCAAGCCCCACTGCACGACCTACTAAAAGAGAAGTTAAAAGGGAAGCAACCCCTGCAGTGGACCAACGAAGCCAACGAGGCTTTCAACGAAAGCAAACGACAAATCGCTGAATCAACTATGATCCACCACCCAGTTGCAAACGCACCGTAAGCCATCACCACCGACGCATTGGACACTGCACTGGGAGGCATCATACAACAAATGGTCCACGAAGAATGGCAATCACTCGCGTTCTTCTCAAAAAAACTCTTACCCGCCGAGATAAAATACGGAGCGTACGACCGTGAATTATTTGCCATCTACAAAACTATCAAACACCACCGACGCATGCTAGAGGGACGAACCTTTACGATATACGCGGACCACAAACCCATCACTTACGCTTTCTAGCAAAAGCCAGAGAAGTGTTCCCCCAGGTAGTTCCGATACCTCGATTATATAAGTCAATTCTCCACGGACATCCGACACATCGCCGGAAAAGAAAACATAGTCGCAGACGCACTATCAAGGATTGACCAAGTATCAAAGGGAGTAAATTTCGAAGCCTTGGGGCACGGCCAGGCGCACGACCCAGAGCTAAGACAATTACTCCACGACAACACAAACCCCCAACTACAAAAAATACAGTTCCAGAACGGCACAGTTTACTGCGACATGTCACAGGAGACAGCAAGACCGTTCCTAACGACAAAGTTTAGGAGGACGGCCTACGACAGCTTGCACCAGTTGTCACAGCCAGCGGCACGAGCAACGACCAAGCTAATATCAAGCAAATTCGTATGACCTGGGATGCGCAAAGACTGCAGTAACTGGACTAAGCAGTGCGACCAATGTCAACGAGCGAAGGTATCAAGGCACAACAAACCAGTAATGACAAGCTTTCCCCCAGCAGACAGTCGGTTCGAGCATGTACATATAGATATAGTCGGACCACTGCTCGCAAGCCAGGGATACAAATACATCTTCACGTCCGTCGATAGATACACACGATGGACCGAAGCCACACCGATACCAAACATAGAAGCAAAAAACGATCGCCAAAGAAATAGTCAACACATGGATCTCTCGTTTCGGAGTTCCACTGAGAGTAACGACGGACCAGGGACGGCAGTTCGAGGCAACGCTACTCCGAAAACTAAGCGAGCTAATAGGGTTCCAAAGAATACGCATAACTGCTTACCACAGACAAGCGAACGGAATGGTAGAGCGTTTCCACCGACAACTAAAAGCATCACTCCGCTGCCACAACTCAGAGCAATGAACAGACGCTCTTCCCATAGTACTCCACGGTATACGGAGCGCATGGAAAGAGGACATCAAAGCAACAACAGTCGAGATGGTATACGGTCAAGGGTTGCGCTTACCAGGCGAGTTCTTGTGAAACGAACAACAGGAGCAGCAGCTGGAAGCCGAGACCTACGTCACGCAATTACGGAAACACATCCAAGACATGCGACCAACGCTAGCAAGCAACCACGACAGCAAAAAACACACGTTCAAACTCAAACAAATAGACACAGCTACGCATGTGTATGTGAGAGTCGACGCAGCCAAGCCACCACTCCAGGCACCATACGAAAGCCTTTACCGAGTAGTCAAACGCAACGAAAAACTGATAACGGTCGACAGAAAGGGAACAGAAGCAACGATAACATGCGACCGAGTAAAATCCGCTTTTCTAGAAGCGAACAGCGCAGCACCCCAAAAGCAGCACAACGATCAAACAACGAACAAACCCACACTGAGCAACCCGAGAGGAAACTATACATGCAAAGATGGCACACTACCGACAGACAGCCCCAAAAAAATTCCGACGCAAACTCGCAGCGGAAGAATCTGCAAACCGAAGGTACGTTTCCAAATCGAATGAACACGACTCCGTCGCCAGCAAGGGGGTATATGTGACGCACGTCAGCAGTATACTGGCCACAGCCAGCCCCACCACGCGCACATATCCACGCGCGCCCACCACGCGCGGTTGACCATACAGAGTTACAGAGAACAAATACGGAAAACCACGTTGACCATGAAACAAAGAACATATCTGAGCAAATTAGAATTCGGACAAGAAAATAAATTCAGTCTAGAAGAACTTATAATAAAACAGACTGAAAGAATGGACCAACTCATTTCACAACTCAGCACTATAATGAACCTGATCATGACACTCATCAGTAGGCTTCCACAATGATGTCGTTACGTATCCCTACCTGGAATACCAATGGTCTAATGCCAAATAAAAAAGAACTGGAAATACTGTTAAAAGATAACCAAGTCGATATTGCCCACCTCAATGATCGCAAGAATAATAAGATGCACAACTATTACGTGTATTGTACGAATCATCACGATATCACATCTGCAGTCATTGTAAAGACTAACATCAGACACCACTTCCATGGCACGTTTCGGGACGACTGGATGCAGGCCACTACCATCATTATGCAGCATGCACGTGAGTTAAAAATGTGTCGACAAACACAATCTTATAACATAGAAACGGGAACACCAACTTATTGGCCAATCGATGTCAACAGAATACCCGACCTAGTAAACTTCTTTATAGTGAAGGGACTGTCGGATGTGTAATTTGACGTGACATCATCGTCTGATAGTGGGTCTGACCACACTCCTGTCATAGCAACATTTAGCGTTTCTTCTATAAACAGAGCACATAGACTGGCACTATGTAATCATAAAACAGATTGGAGCGCATTTGCTGAATACTTGTAAGATAAGGTTAAATTAAAGATTAAGCTGAAAACAGAAGAAAATATAGATGAGGCAACATTCTACATCACAAATCTTATACAAGCTGCTGTGTAGCGTGCTACCCCAACACTGAGCTAATCCAATCAAGTAAATAACATACCACTGAAAATACGCAACAAGCTGGAAGAAAAACAGAGACAAAGAAGGCGAATACACACCAGCAGATCGGAATACAATAGAATATCTAGAGAACTAATTTAAAAAAATCAGAATACAACCTTTCAAAAAAAACTCTGTACACTCTCGGCTCATAAGAAGCATAATTATTCACTCTGGAAAATAACTAAGAGCTTGACAATGCCACATAACATATGCCACTTATAAGGATATACTCTAACGACCCGTGTGCTAAGAGCGGAAGTAAAAAAGCTGAACTTTTCGCTAGGCACCTAAGCAAAATTTCACACCAAACCAATCATCCATGACTGAGTTTGAAGAAGAAGTGGATAGAATGATCAATAGTGACCAGCAGTTATCACTATCACATGCTACTGTAGAACAAGTACATCGAGTGGTTCAAAAAAAACAATCCCTAGAGAAAAAGGAATATTATTCAGCAGCATTCATAGACGTTTAGCAGGCATTCGATAGAGTTTGGCACAACGGTTTGTTGTACAAGCTTGAAACTCTTCTACCAAAATCATTCTACATGATTCAAAAATCTTACCTAGATCAAAGAAGATTATTCCAAGTAACGTACGAGGAACAACTTACAAGACTCTATTACATCACTGCCCTAGTTTCACAAGTACCAGTGCTTAGTCCAGTTTTTTACTCAATATGTACGGCAGACTTGCCGGAAATAGAAAATGTTAGAACAGCAACATAAGCAGATGACACTGCATGCTTTGCAAGCAATGTGAACCCGAATAACGCAGTTCTGAAACTACAAAAACAGCTCAATAAAGTTAACATGTGGCTGCAGAAGTAAAGAGTTAAGCCTAAGCATATAACTAAATCAATCCAAGTGACATTTACATTGCGGAAAGGGTACTGTCACCTGTGCGTATAGAAGATAAATCGTTACTAAGCAATAACAGTGTGAAATATCTCAGACTACACCTGGATAGAAAACTGGCCTGGGCGAACCATATAAAAGCTAAGAAAACAGAAGCTAAGCTCGTTTACAAGGCCATGATACAACCAATATAGACATACGAGATATAACTGTATAGGGTTGTGCTAGCAATTGCAACATCGAGATTTCAAAACATTCTACTGAGAACTATTTCACGTGCACACTGGTTTGTCAAAAACAAGGAAATACACTAATATCTGGAGATGCCAACCGTAAAGGAAGTAATCCGCAAAAACAGCAGTAGATACAGGGAAAGGTTAAACAAACATTCAAATGAACTGGCTAAGAATCTATTAACTTCACGAGATGATGTAACTCGCCTAAAAAGATAGCAAATACTAGACCTAGACCAGAGAAACCCAATCCAAAATAAACTCAGAAAATATCTGATAATGGCTAATAGCCTATTGCAGATGAACTGGAACACAAAAAAAATTGTGATAACGATCACCTCCGAAGTGGACAAAAAGTTTGTCAACTGCTATTTAGGTCAATAACTGCTTGAGGCAAAAGTAGTTACAGTTTAGCGACCTGAATTAAGAATAACCGTAAAATAAAGTAAAAATTAAAAATTCCAAAATGGATGATCAAATCAAAACAAAATGGTGAAGATCTTTCGAACATAAAATCATATACAAACGTTTTCATGTAAAAAAGCGTTTTTAAATTGTAATCTACTGATAATATTTTTTTAATTAGGATCGCTAAGTTGGAAACGTGATAATAAAAATAATGTTTACACAACTAAAAATTATTGATATAGAGAATATGGCGCATTTCTAGTATCATCATTGCATAAATTAAAAATTTCTTCGTCAAATTATAATTGGTTTTAAACAATCTTTTGATATCTTGAGGTAAATATTTCCCGAATATGGATAATTAATGATGTTTTCCATTGACGCGAGGACAGGGTCGGACGTATCTAAATTTGTTATTGAAACGACCTATCTTGAAAAATACACGTTATCTGTGTTATTCATGTGGTTGTGCAAGACGTAAAAGAATATTTAAAGTAATTTTTGAGATTAATAATTACGCATTGTGATAATTAATAAATTTTCCGTATCATTAAAGGGTAAATACGGTCCTAGTATTTGATGAGCGGAGTATGACGCATTCAACGCAGTGCTTTATTAACTATCGAATGTTGTGGTCTTGTGATAATATGTTTAGTTTTACAAGGATTTGAGAAGTTATGTGAAGTTATAGTGCCTTGGTGTTAATTTGTAATGACTGCATTAGTAAATGTTGTAACTTAAGTACTTCGGCTGAAGGACCTTAAAGGTAAGATTGTTTTTAACGTAAGAAGGGGTGTATAGACATAGTGAAAGTTTTTTTATGTAATTAATAGAAACAGGTACATGTATTTATTGCGTGTTAAACAAGGAAAATCACTGTTGAATCTAGGACAATCAAATTTCTCTTATTAAGTCATGGACAGTCTACAACCGGGTGCTGATAATATTCGACGTTATTTGGTCGATTACTCCAGGAACATTAATTTATATCAGTTTTGTTAAACAGACCTAATAATAAATTGAGATAAGACAAACGGAACTAACTAAAAGTAGTTGTTCGATAACATTATTTGATTGCATTGTTATTATCCGCAACACATTGTGTATCTGTGTAGGTGTTTTTTGCATGAGATGCTTCTAGGTATAGTATTGGGGATTTCCCATTTTCATTAATAAATGTTGGTTAATTTAAATTTTTGCATATTAATACAGGTCCTATTTTACAAACCAGTTTGAAGTTATTTTGTTAAAAAAAAGATTTCTTGAAATTTGTTCGTATCATTAAACGAATTGGAAAAACCTTAATTAGCTGTGTGAAGTTATATGTTAAGGTTTCCGTCTAAATTTATTTGTGGTTTTGTACTTACTCATGAGAATTGTTAATTCTTTGTTATAAATAATAGTAATTGTATGCTGTAGAGATCAGCCTTGGTGCTAAATTTACATTAATATTTTGATTTTAATCTATTATCTCTTAATAAAATCTTTTTGGATTTTGCAATGTCTTTTTCGTTGTGGATTTGGGATAGTTTACTGGCTCTGGCAACACCCGTTTTAAGGTGGTATCGGCCTAATGAAATCTGATTGATTCTAGGAAATCTTTTTAAGAATGGTCGAGTGAAATTAAATTTGCGTCACATGTGATTTATTGAGATTTTAAGTAGAAAAATATGTTTGTTGAGAACTTAAACTTTTACTGCTAAATATAAAGAGTGTGCTTTAGTTGCTAAATTTTGTGTGGGTAAGTCTGATTATAAATTTTTGGGCATTGTCAGATCTTAGGAATACGTACCCTTCATTTGTAAAAGATTCTATTATTTCAATTTTTTATCAGCATCTTTGACATTCTATCAAGACTATTACTTGATTTTTTGATTAAAAATCATAATCATCGTGCGGAATAACCTATTGAACACAACATGCATACTTACTGATAACATTCTGATAATTTACTAATGACGTGTAAGTGGAGAGAAGTTACCCATAAATTTCCAGCCATAGATTTTGAAATCTCATACAAATTTTGAAATAAAACGTAAAAACCAAAAGGCAGTCATCAATTTTCTCAAATTAAAATCAATTGTTGCGTGAATTCGCTCTCGATTTCATAGTTTTCTCCAATTTTCCTAAATGGATTAACACAGGGGAAGTTAGCCATAACTTTTCATCCATAGATTTCTACCGAGCGCGCACCGAACGCACGCTCTTATTTTCAATGTGAAAGACGAATTTCTTAGTGAATGGATAGTATAAATAGTAGACCACAAAGCAATTAAATAATTGCTACAATACTTTTCCTTTAAAATAAATAAATCATAAGTTTAATGAAGTCGTTGCGCGTCTTCACCTAACATTTTTTTTAACTCAAAAAGTATGTTTTTTATTTCAATAATTTTTTTGCAATAGATAAATGGATCTATAATCAACACATTAACAAATAATTATAGCGGTGTTTTTTGTTTAAAGAAAAGTATTCAATTTTAAAGTTCGGCCGTAACTTTTCACCGTATCCGTCACGCATCTACGGTTAAAATATTTTCTAACTCAAAAAGTAATTACAACAAAAGGTGATCTTTTTATGAAACTTTAAGAAAAACTACGAAGCCGAGAGTAAATTGAAGTAACAAAAACTAATTGATTTTTTAATTTAAAAGGGACTGTCCTCTGGTTTTTGCGTTTCCTTATGTAAAAATGTGTGTAGAATACCACGCAATTATAAAAATTACAATGAAATGTGATCTTTTTTTATGAAAATTTAAGGAAAACTTTACGAAGTGGAGACTAAGTTGACCCAACGAAAACTAATGGGCTTTTTAATTTGAAAAAATTGGGGAGATTGTCTTCTGATTTTTGCGTTTCCTTATGCAGAAATCTGTTGAGTATATCATGCGATTATAAAAATTGCTAGAAAAGGTGTACACTACGATACAATTGTAAAAATTGCAATAAAATGTGATCTTTTTAGGAAAATTAGAGAAAAACTGTACGAAGTGGAGAATAAGTTGACGCAACGAGAACTAATTGATTTTTTAATTTGAAAAAATGGGAATACTATCTTCTCGTTTTTGCGTTTCCTTGTGCACAAAGGTGTGGAGTATACGATGCGATCATAAAAATTACAATAAAAGGTGATCTTTTTACAAAAATTTGAGAAAAACCGTACGATGTTGAGAGTAAATCGAAGCAACAAGAACTAATTGATTTTTTAATTTTAAAAATTCGGGACTGTTCTGGTTATTACGTTTCTTTATGTAAAAATCTGTGTGGAATATAATACAATTGTAAAAATTGCAATGAAATGTGATCTTTTTCGGAAAATTAGAGAAAAACTGTACGAAGTGGAGAATATGTTGACGCAATGAGTACTAATTGATTTTTTAATTTGAAAAAATGTGGAGACTATTTTCTGGTTTTTGCGTTTCCTTGTGCAGAAATGTATGGAGTATATGATGCTATCATAAAAATTATAACAAAAGGCGATCTTTTTACGAAAATTTGTAAAAAACCGTACGATGTCAAGAATAAATCGAAGCTAAACTTGATTTTTTAATTTAAAAAAATGGGGAGATTCATTTCTGGTTTTTGTGTTTTCTTATGTTAAAATATGTGTAGAATACGATGCAGTTAGGTATAAAAATTGCAATTAAAAGTGACCTTTTTAAGTAAATTTGAGAAAAATTGTACGAAATGGAGAGTAAGTCAAACACAACGAAAACGAATTGATTTTTTCATTTGAGAAAATGGGGAGACTGTCTTCTGGTTTTTTGCATTTTTTTATGCGGAAATGTGTTGAGTATACGATGCGATTATGAAAATTATAAAAAAGGTGATCTTTTTATGAAAATTTGAGAAAAACCGTACGAAGTCGAGAGTAAATCGAGGCAAAAGAACTAATCAATTTTTTAATTTGAAAAATGGGGGTACTGTGCTGGTTATTGCGTTTCCTTATGTAAAAATGTGTGTAGAATACGATACAATTGTAAAAATTGCAATAAAATATGATCTTTTTCGGAAAATTGGAGAAAAAATGTACGAAGTGGAGAATATGTTGACGCAACGAGAACTGATTTTTTAATTTGAAAAAATGTGGAGACTATTTTCTGGTTTTTGCGTTTCCTTGTGCAGAAATGTGTGGAGTATACGATGCTATCATAAAAATTATAACAAAAGGTTATCTTTTTACGAAAATTTGAGAAAAACCGTACGATGTCAAGAATAAATCGAAGCTAAATTAGATTTTTTAATTTGAAAAAATGGGGAGATTCTCTTCTGGTTTTTGCGTTTTCTTATGTTAAAATATGTGTAGAATACCGAGGGGTCAACCACTGAAAAATAGTGTACAGGTATTGCCAAATACTGTCAAAAATTGCATTTACTGCCGTGACTGCCATTAATTAGAATTAGATACTGCCGCTGATTGCATTGACTGCCATTCACTGCTTATGATTTCCCTTTATTACTTTTGACTGCCAATTACTGTCACGGACTGCAATCATTAATATTGTTATTTTAAAACGGCAAAAAGGATTTTTAAACTTTAGACTTTTATTATTTCAATCATAACGTAAAAAAACTTTCAGTTTGCTCCCATTATATGAGTAAGTATGCCTATACAAAAATATAAAAAAAATAACTTTCTTCAAAATCTAAAACAAAATTAAATTGTACTCGAAATTCATATTAAACGTGTAAACGCCTGAAGTGTTTAAATTGTTTTATTATTATCAGCCTATCAGTTCTTATAATAGAAAATGGATTCTTTCCTAAAAGTTGAATAGGTCCATGATATATTTGTTCCTCACCTCCTGAATGTCATCATTCTTTGGCCACACGAATGTGTCCAAATCTTCTTGAAGAAATTTATTAGTAGATGATTGGTTTTCGCTTAGTGCCAAAACTTGTTCTATATACCATTTGGCATCATAAAAAATTGCATAGTACGCTTCCTTAATGGGATATATGTTATGGATATATTGAGATGTGGGATCGTCCGGTTCGTCTTCAAGACTTGTGCCAATGGTATTCATGTCGTCGTCACTACTGTCATTGTGTATCTAGAGATCTGTTTTTTGATTTTCTATGGATCTTTATATTTTTCTTTTTCATAGATTTAGAATTTGCATTTTTTTGTGTCTTCCCTGACTTTTTATCCCGTGTGTAATTTCACTCTTAGTTGAGTAATATGTATTCATTCCTCTAACTCTCACAATCCTATCGCTTGAAAGTCCTTTTTTCTTTTCACTAAGGAACCAACACAATGAAGACTTCCGGATAGTTTTAGTTTTACCGTTTTTTTGATGTGACTAATAATTTTTTCTTTTTGTGTAGCTTTTTGATCAGTATGTGTTCGCGTATCTAAAGTACTCGGGAGATTTGATTCATCTCCTCTTCTTCTTTAAGGGATTGAAATTTCCCGGTTAGTTTTGGCTACACAAGCGCAAACGCATCTACAAAGTTTACGTTTTGTCTGATTCTTTGTAGTTTTAGGTCTTAACATTAAATAACATTTTTCTATAAGAGCCGTTAATTGCATTTTATGCCCTGATGGTGTTTTGTAAAGGTTTATATTTTTGGTGTAAATTCCATAAATTTTTGTAAATTCATTTGGTTCTAAAATATTTGATAAATCTTTTGTTAAGTCTTTATCATTTTCTTTCATGAGAGAAACAGAGCAAATATTATCAAACCCACTATAAGTAAGCAATTTTCTTAAACCTTCTGATATATGAAATTCGGCAATGTTTCTATGTTTGGATGAGTGGAAACCATCTCAGTAACATCTTCCTTGTCTGCTTCTGCATCCATTTCTAATGTCATAAGAAGATGGATATAATAATACTGTAACGAATTTATTACTTAAAAACTAATTTATTTATACGATTAAAACTACGTTTACTTATTATAGAAATATGTACACTTTTAAATTAACCGAACTAATAAAATCTAATAATAAAAACACTTACACTACAATTTATGTATACCGTTGTATAACACTTAAGATAAGATAACGTCCTCGGATATCACTCTTGTTTACACTAATTATCACATACACGATTATTCTCGATTTATTTATGTAGACAAACACGTGTTAACGATTTATTTTCACTTGATAATCTTCTTAACACATTCGCATTCCAGCAATAACTGACCTACGATTTCCATCTTCGGCTTTTATAGACATCGGCGAATTCTTCTCGATCGTTCCTCACTTTTCGCTATATCTTCTAGAAACTAGATAACAGTTCTAGAAGGCTCTTGCATTTGCAAGTAATTTCTCGGACGTTTCACTGCCCCCTTCTTAGGACTGTTCTGTCCCAGAACAGAAGACTGGATGCGACACCGGTAAAAGGGATCGTGGCGATAGCGGCAGCTTCCTCCATTTCGGCAACTTCCTTGACCATAAAAGTAACAGTCAATGGACTTTTCCTGACCCAATACTCTCCTCGGTTGGTAACTACAGACCAACACTTGAACGCCTGTTCCTCGGAAGACGACCTCCAACATGTTTCGAACTGTCCTCCAATTCAATTGGTCTAAGCCACAACCAAGCTTGGGTACTGCCAATTTCTTAACATGATGGAACTCCATTTGTCTCTTGAGACTCCATAATGTTCGCCACAGATCTTTGTATAACGGCTTGACACGTGAGTATTTCTTGGTGACCAGATAGAAAACGAAGCGTCCGTCACCACGTAGTCCTAAAACCTTTCCGACTGCCGGTTGCTGTCTTCGTAATTCATCTAGCTGTCCAAACTTCTTTTTAAACACGACTGCAACTCCTTTGGACATGTCAAGCTCCTCGCTCACGCAATGTGCGATGGCGTAATTTTTTTGTGTCTGGAACAGGTCTTGTTGTTCCTCGGTGGTAACTCCGAACCTAGCTTTTCCAGAACCTCCGTATAAGTTCATAAACTTTTCGAACTCCATTTCTTCGATTGGATTCCTGGTTCTGCTACTTATTACTCTGGTTCGGACCTGAACTTGCGGATTGTGGTTATCGCCAGCAAACGGGGCTAGACGATCGACGTGGACCACTTTTGGCTTGCCTCTGGGCGGTTTTCGGATGCGGTATATAACGTCGTTAATACGCTGCACGACTTCATAGGGGCCCTCCCATTGCCTTTGCAGCTTCGGCGACAAACCACGTCTCCTTTGAGGGTTATACAACCAAACCATATCGCCAGGTTGAAACCCACCATTTTGCGCCTTGACGTCATATCTTGTTTTCATCCTGTCGCTGGCAATTTGTGTGTTTTTACGAACCTCTTCATGTACTTCGTCTAGCCTCTTTGCCAGCTTGCTGACGTAATCTTCTCCAGCGACTTCTTCTTCCGGTCTTCGTCCAAATTGAAGATCGCATGGTAATCTTATCTCACGACCGAGCATGACACAGGATGGTGTTTGGCCTGTGCTTTCGTGAACGGATGATCGGTACGCCATTAAGAATAGGTGCAAGTACTGATCCCAGTCTCTTTGATGTTCGGACACTACCTTGGCTAAGTACTTGCCCATTGTTCGATTCATCCGTTCAACCATGCCATCAGACTGAGGATGGAGAGGCGTTGTCCTAGTCTTTTTAATTCCTAACAGTCGGCAAACTTCTTGAAACAGCCCAGACTCAAAATTGCGGCCTTGATCGGAGTGTAATTCCAACGGAACTCCAAACCGGCAGAAAAACTCCTTTACTAATACGTCTGCGACTGTAGCTGCTTCCTGATTGGGTATGGCGTAAGCCTCCGTCCATTTCGTGAAATAATCCATCGCCACCAAGATGTATTTATTTCCCGAATCGGATTCTGGGAACGGCCCTGCGATGTCAATCGCTACTCTTTCCAAAGGGCTTCCTACGTTGTATTGTTTCATGGGTGCTTTGCGCTTTCTCGCTGGACCATTTCCTGAAGCGCAGACTATGCATTTACGGCACCATTTCATGACGTCCTCTTTGCAGTTCATCCAGTAGAATCGTTCTCGCACTTTACCCAACGTCTTCTTAATGCCAAAGTGTCCTCCTGATGTCCCATCGTGGAGATGCTTCCAACACTTCGGTCACCCTGCTTTTCGGCACTACCAGCTGTAGTTTGTTTCCCGTGCCCTCGGCACTTCCTAGGATCGCTTAAGAAGACCGTCTTCTACTATCAAGGAGTCCCACTGCGCCCAGTACGCTTTGATATTTTTGCCCAAAGCACTCACTTCTTCCCAGGTTGGTCGTCGGCCGCTTTCTTTCCAGTCGAGGAGTAGTCTTATTTCAGGATCGTCTTCTTGTTCGCGACGTAACTGCTCAGGTTCCCACTCATCATCAACCATAGCAGTTCTCCGGAGGCATTCGACTTTTTCTTCCAGTCGCGAACAATGGCTGCAGTCCGCCGGACATGGTCTTCTGGATAAGGCATCAGCGTTCCGATGACTGCTTCCGGCACGGTGTTCTGTGTCATAGTCATACTCTTGCAGTCTCTCGATCCATCTTGCTACTTGTCCTTCTGGGTTACGGAACTGCAGTAGCCATTTTAAAGCGGCGTGGTCTGTTCTCAGTAAAAATCTTCGTCCATACAAATACTTGTAGAAATGTTCGATGGACTTAACGACTGCTAACAGCTCCCTCCTAGTCACGCAATAATTTCTTTCTGGCCTAGACAAAACCTTGCTAAAGTACGCGATGACCTTTTCTTGTCCATCTTGAACCTGCGAAAGGACCGCGCCTATGGCCCTATTGCTTGCGTCGGTATCCAAAACAAACTTTCCATCTTCTCGTGGATAACTCAAAATTGGCGAAGTGACTAGGGCCTGTTTTAGTTGATTAAAAGAATTTTCGCAGTCTTCATTCCATCTAAATTCTGCGTTTTCTTCAGTTAATTTTGTTAATGGTTTGGCAATATTGGCAAATCCGGGTACAAATCTTCTATAATAAGTGCACAACCCAAGGAAACTTCGGACCTGATGTTTGTCGATTGGTCTTGGCCATGCTTGCACGGCTCGGATTTTGTCTGGGTCAGCCCTTACTCCATCTCTAGATACGACGTGGCCAAGGTATTGGACTTCCTTCTTAAATACGTGGCACTTCTTTGGGCTCAGTTTGAGGTTAGCCCCACGTAATCGCTGTCACGTCGTCCAGGTAAACCAAGCACGTCTTCCAAGACAATCCGCGCAAGATGGTCTCCATCAAACGCTCGAACGTTGCAGGAGCGTTACACAGGCCGAAGGGCATTACAGTGAACTGCCACAAACCAGTTCCGATCGTAAAAGCTGTTTTTTCACGATCCTTGGGTTCTAATTCTACCTGCCAGTATCCACTCTTTAAATCTAACGTAGAAAACCACTGGGATCCTGACAGGGTGTCTAGCGTATCGTCAATTCTGGGTAAAGGGTAGCTGTCCTTTTTGGTCACGTCGTTTAGCTGCCTGTAGTCTACGCAAAACCTCGTTGATCCATCCTTCTTCTTCACGAGTACCACTGGGGATGCCCATGGACTACTTGAAGGTTCAATCACGCCTTCTCTCTCCATATCCGTAATTATTTGTTCGGCTTCTTCTCTTTTCGCCAAAGGAAGTCTACGTGGATGTTGTCGTATCGGTCGAGCGTCTCCGGTATTAATTTTGTGTTTCACCACGTTAGTTCTTCCTTTGGAACCACTCTCCAGCGCGAACACATCTTGGTACTCTTGGATCAACACTTTAACTTTAGCCAGCTGGTCTTGGCTGAGGTTTTGGCATTTGGTGGTAAGAATGTCCAATAGATGTTGTGGACACTTCTTCGGCGGCGTATCTTCGTTCGTCTTCACGCATCTCACAATTTGTGATACTGGCGTGCATTGGCCTACCACGGTCTTCTTTTTCAACGTTACAGGATCTCGGTTGATGTTTAAGATCCTTACTGGCATCGTCTTCTTTACTCGTACTAAAGTTCTGCCAACGAGTAGTCCCTTTTCAACTAAGCCGCCCTCCATTGGTTCAATCGCGCGTATGTAGCCTTCCCGGAGACTTCCATCCAGGCGTGCCATCACCACACTTTCAGTCCTTGCAGGCAGAGTCACGTCTTCACTCAATAAGACTCGCACGGCTGCCTTCTCTGACGAATGAAAAGGAATTTCTTCATTGTCGATCTTCAGGACATCGTTCTTCATATCCAAATGGAACCCATACTTCTTTATCACGTCCATTCCCAGGATAACTTCTTCCGTGATGTCGGCTACCAGTACTTGATGGTCGAGTACTCCATTTCCCAAACCAATGGTTACTTTGACTTGTCCGTGAGTAGGTATTTCGTCGCCCGTCGCTGTTCGAAGTCGTACTGTTACTGGTGATGTCTTCTCGTTTTCCAATAAGACGTCAGGACGAATCATGGTCTTCGTCGCTCCCGTGTCAACCAGTAACTGAACGCTTCTTCCATTGATCTTGCCATCGAGATAAATGCTATGCAACTGCTCCCTAGGCGATGCCATCTGAATGGTAATCTCCGGGGCATGGCTCGTTGAGGTCGACTTTCGCCCCATTTGGTCGACCCGTTCTAGTTTTCCGGACGCTCTTCTGGTCTTCTTTTGGGCTTAGTACAACGGCGTCGTACGTGGCCCACTTCTCCGCAGTTCCAGCACGTCAGTTCTCTTCCTCGAGCTTCTCGTTCCCGAAGTACCCGTCGCACTATGTCTTCAATGCTTTCTTCTGTGTGCGAGGATACTTCTGCAGCACAACGGAGCTTATGGCTGCCTCGGTGCGACGCTTGTTTCGCCGCCTCGAACTCCAAAGCATGGGTTAATGCATCATCCAACGTCCTCGGTCGAGCTAACCGGAGGGTCTGCTGTGTTTCGCTGTCTCGGAGGCCATCTACGAAAGTTTGAATAGCTAACTGCTCCAGGAAGGTATCCGGTGCTGTAGGATACGCAAGCCGTGTTAATCTAGCGATGTCAGCCTCAAACTCTTGAAGACTTTCGGCAGCTTTCTGAACCCGACTTTTAATTTGAGCTTGGTATACTTGTTGAAGATGAGCATCCCCATATCTCATTTCTAATCGTGATATTAGGAGTTCGTAATTTTCTTGCAGATGGTCCGGAACAGTTTGTAAAATTCCCAGCGCTTCTCCACGTAAGGACACTATTAAAGACGTCGCTTTCTGCTTGTTGCTCCAACCATTAGCAGTAGCTGCGGCTTCAAACTGCTTGTAGTAGGTTGACCATGGAACTTTACCATCAAAATTCGGTGGTACAATTTTGAACTTATGCTATCATAAAAATTATAACAAAAGGAGAGTAAGTTGACACAACGAAACTAATTGATTTTTTTTATTTGAGAAAATGGGGAGACTATCTTCTCGTTTTTGCGTTTCCTTGTACGGAAAGGTGTGGAGTATACGATGTGATCATAAAAATTACAATAAAAGGTGACCTTTTACAAAAAAATGAGAAAAAACGTACGATGTGGAGATTAAATCGAAGCAACAAGAACTAATTGATTTTTTAATTTTAAAAATAGGGGACTGTTCTGGTTATTACGTTTCTTTATGTAAAAATGTGTGTAGAATACGATACATTTGTAAAAATTGCAATGAAATATGATGTTTTTTTGGGAAATTAGAGGAAAACGGTACGAAGTGGAGAATATGTTGACGCAACGAGAACTAATTAATTTTTTAATTTGAAAAAATGTGGAGACTATTTTCTGATTTTTGCGTTTCCTTGTGCAGAAATGTGTGGAGTATACGATGCTATCATAAAAATTATAACAGTAGGTGATCTTTTTACGAAAATTTGAGAAAAACCGTACGATGTCGAGAATAAATCGAAGCTAAACTTGATTTTGTAATTTGAAAAAATGGGGAGATTCTCTTCTGGTTTTTGCGTTTTATGTTAAAATATGTGTAGAATACGATGCAGTTACGTATAAAAATTGCAATTCAAAGTAATCTTTTTAAGTAAATTTGATAAAAATTGTACGAAATGGAGAGTAAGTTGTCACAGCTAAAACTAATTGATTTTTTCATTTGAGAAAATGGTTTTTGCGTTCCCGTAATCAGAAATGGGTTGAGTATACGATGCGATCATAAAAATTACAAGAAAAGGTGATCTTTTTATGAAAATTTGAGAAAAACTGTACGAAGTCGAGAGTAAATCGAAGCAACAAGAACTAATTGATTTTTTATTTTTTAAAATGGGGGACTGGTTATTACGTTTCCTCATGTAAAAATGTGTGTAAAATACGATACATTTGTAAAAATTGCAATGAAATATGATCTTTTTCGGAAAATTGGAAAAAAAATGTTCGAAGTGGAGAATATGTTGACGCAACGAGAACTAATTGATTTTTTAAATCGAAAAAAATATGGAGACTATTTTCTGGGTTTTGCGTTTCCTTGTGCAGAAATGTGTGGAGTATACGATACGATGCTATCATAAAAATTATAACAGAAGGTGATCTTTTTAGGGAAATTTGAGAAAAACCGTACAATGTCGAGAGTAAATCGAAGCAACAAGAACTAATTGATTTTTTAATTTGAAAAATGTGGGTACTGTGCTGGTAATTGCGTTTCCTTATGTAAAAATGTGTTTAGAATACGATACAATTGTAAAAATTGCAGTAGAGTGTGATCTTTTTCGGAAAATTAGAGAAAAACTGTACGAAGTGGAGAATAAGTCGACGCAACGAGAACTAATTGATTTTTTAATTTGAAAAAATGGGAAGACTGTTTTCTCGTTTTTGCGTTTCCTTGTGCAGAAAGGTGTGGAGTATACGATGCGATCATAAAAATTACAATAAAAAGTGATCTTTTTACAAAAATTTGAGAAAAACCGTACTATGTTGAGACTAAATCGAAGCAACAAGAACTAATTGATTTTTAGATTTTAAATATGGGTAACTGTTCTGGTTATTACGTTTCCTTATGTAAAAATGTGTGTAGAATACGATACATTTGTAAAAATTGCAATGAAATATGATTTTTTTCGCAAAATTGGAGAAAAAATGTACGAAGTGGAGAATATGTTGACGCAACGAGAACTATTTGATTTTTTAAATTGAAAAAAATGTGGAGACTATTTTCTGGGTTTTGCGTTTTCTTGTGCAGAAATGTGTGGAGTATACGATGCTATCATAAAAATTATAACAGAAGGTAATCTTTTTAGGGAAATTTGAAAAAACCGTACGATGTCGAGAATAAATCGAAGCTAAACTTGATTTTTTAATTTGAGAAAATGTGGAGACTGTCTTCTGGTTTTTGTGTTTTCTTATGCAGAAATGTGTGGACTATACGATGCGATCATAAAAATTACAAGAAAGGGTGATCTTTTTATGAAAATTTGAGAAAAACTGTACGAAGTGGAGAATAAGTTGACGCAACGAGAACTAATTAATTTTTTAATTTGAAAAAATGGGAAGACTATCTTCTCGTTTTTGCGTTTCCTTGTGCAGAAAGGTGTGGAGTATAGGATGCGATCATAAAAATTACAATAAAAAGTGATCTTTTTACAAAAATTTGAGAAAAACCGTACGATGTTTAGAGTAAATCGAAGCAACAAGAACTAATTGATTTTTAATTTTTTAAATGGGGAACTGGTTATTACGTTTCCTTATGTAAAAATCTGTGTAGAATACGATACATTTGTAAAACTTGCAATGAAATATGATCTTTTTCGGAAAATTGGAGAAAAAATGTACGAAGTGGAGAATATGTTGACGCAACGAGAACTAATTGATTTTTTAAATTGAAAAAAATGTGGAGACTATTTTCTGGGTTTTGCGTTTCCTTGTGCAGAAATGTGTGGAGTATACGATGCTATCATAAAAATTATAACAGAAGGTGATCTTTTTAGGGAAATTTAAGAAAAACCGTACGATGTCGAGAGTAAATCGAAGCAACAAAAAGTAATTGATTTTTTAATTTGAAAAATGGGGGTACTCTGCTGGTTATTGCGTTTCCTTATGTAAAAATGTGTTCAGAATACGATACAATTGTAAAAATTGCAATGAAATGTGATCTTTTTCGGAGGATTAGAGAAAAACTGTACGAAGTGTTCTGGTGATTACGTTTCTTTATGTAAAAATCTGTGTAGAATACGATACAATTGTAAAAATTGCAATAATAAGTGATCTTTTTCGGAAAATTGGAGAAAAACTGTACGCAGTGGAGAATATGTTGACGCAACGAGAACTAATTGATTTTTTAATTTAAAAAAATGTGGAGACTATTTTCTGGTTTTTGCGTTTCCTTGTGCAGAAATGTGTGGAGTATACGATGTTATCATAAAAATTATAACAAAAGGTGATCTTTTTACGAAAATTTCAGAAAAACCGTACGATGTCGAGAATAAATCGAAACTAAACTAAATTTTTTACTGTGAAAAAATGGGGAGATTCTCTTATGGTTTTTGCGTTTTCTTATGTTAAAATATGTGTAGCATACGATGCAGTTAGTTATAAAAATTGCAATTAAAAGTGATCTTTTTAAGTAAATTTGATAAAAATTGTACGAAATGGAGAGTAAGTTGACACAACGAAAACTAATTGATTTTTTCATTTGAAAATGGGGTTTTTACGTTTCTTTATGCAGAAATGTGTGGAGTGTACGATGCGATTATAAAAATTACAATAAAAGGTGATCTTTTTACAAAAAGTTGTGAAAAACCGCATGATGCTGAGAGTAAATCGAAGCAACAAGATCTAATTCAGTTTTTAATTTTAAAAATGGGGGACTGTTCTGGTTAGTTCAGGTTATTACGTTTCCTTATGTAAAATGTGCGTAGAATATGATACATTTGTAAAAATTTCAATGAAATATGATCTTTTTCGGAAAATTGGAGAAAAACTGTACGAAGTGGAGAATATGTTGACGCAACGAGAACTAATTGTTTATTAATTTGAAAAAAAGGGGAGACTATCATCTGGTTTTTGCGTTTCCTTATTCAAAAATGTGTTGAGTATACGATGTGATCTTAAAAATTACAATAAAAGGTGATCTTTTTATGACAATTTGAGAAAAACTATACGATGTCGAGAATAAATCGAAACTAAACTTTACTGTGAAAAAATAGGGAGATTCTCTTCTGGTTTTAACGTCGCTATATGTAATAATATGTGTAGAACACGATGCAGTTATAAAAATTGTAGTGAAATGTGATCTTTTTAATAAAATTTAAGAACAATTTAACGAAATGGAAAGTTGACACAACAAAAACTAATTCGTTTTTTAATTTGACAAATTGGGAAGCCTACCTTCTGATTATTGCGTTTTTTTAATGTAAAAATGTGTAGAATACGATGCAATTATAAAAATTGCAATGAAATGTGATCTTTTTAAGAAAATTTGAGGAAAACTGTCCGAAATGGAGAGTTCATACAAAAACTAATTGTTTTTTTAATTTGAAAAAATTATGAGATGGTCTTCTGGTTTTTGCGTTTCCTTATGCAGAAATGTGTGGAGTATACGATGCGATCATAAAAATTACACAAGGTGGTATTTTTATGAAAATTTAAGAAAAATCGACGCAAAGAGAACTAATTTAATTTTTGATTTGAAAAAAAAATTGATGGGACTGTTTTCTAGTTTTTCCGTTTTCTTAGGAAAAAAATTAGGGAAAAACCGTACGAAGCCAAGAGTATATCGACACTGCGAAAACTAATTGATTTTTACATTGAAAAACTGGGGGGCTGTCTTCTCGCTTTTGCGTTTTCTTATGTGAAAATGAATGTAGCATACGATGCTATCATAAAAATGTCAATGAAATGTGACCTTTTATAGAAAATTTGAGAAAAACTACGAAGTGCGGAGTGTAAGTTGACGCAACGGGAACTAATTGATTTTTTATTTTGAAGAAATGTAGTCTTTATATTCTTCTGGTTTTTTCGCGATTTCTAATGTAAAAATTCCTGTAGAATACAATTGAATTATAAAAATTGCAATAAAATGTGATCTTTTTCGGAAAATTAGAGAAAAACTGTACGAAGTGGAGAATATGTTGACGCAACGAGAACTAATTGATTTTTTAATTTAAAAAAATGTGGAGACTATTTTCTGTTTTTTGCGTTTCCTTCTGCAGAAATGTGCGGAGTATACGATGCTATCATCAAAATTATAACAAAAGGTGATCTTTTTACAAAAATTTGATAAAAACCGTACGATGTGGAGAATAGATCGAAGCTAAACTTGATTTTTTAATTTGCAAAAATGGGGAGATTCTCTTCTGGTTTTTGCGTTTTCTTATGTGAAAATATGTGTAGAATACGATGCAGTTAGGTATAAAAATTGCAATTAAAAGTGATCTTTTTAAGTAAATTTGAGAAAAATTGTACGAAATGGAGAGTAAGTTGATACTAATTGATTTTTTCATTTGAAAATATGGAAAGATTATCTTCTCGTTTTTGCGTTACCTTGTGCAGACAGGTGTGGAGTATACGATGCGATCATAAAAATTACATTACTGCAAGAAAGATTACAGAAGGAAATAGAGGAAAGAAGTTTGGTACCAGACGGACAAGCGGGATTCAGAAAAGGAAGAAGGGCGATAGACAACGTATATATACTGAAACACTTAGCAAATAAAGAACTACAAAAAAAAAGAGGGAAAATGGTAGCACTATTCGTAGACCTAAAAGCTGCTTTTGACAAAGTGAATAGGGAAAAGCTGTGGGAATATATGAAAAGAAAAAAAATCAATGAAAGATTAATACAAAGAATAGAGGAAATATACGAAGAAACGAGAAGCAGGGTTGAAGTGAATGGGGAAGAGAGTGAGAAATTCATAACAAAGAGAGGGTTGAGGCAGGGATGTCCACTGAGCCCAAGCCTGTTCTCGGTATATACGTGGGATCTGGAAGAGACAATGAGAGGACAACAGACAGGAGGGATAGTGGTAGGGAACGCTAAGGTATGGTCGTTGGCGTATGCGGATGACATAGTGCTGGTGGCTAAGGAGGAAAAGGAAATGAAAGAGATGATGAAAACGCTAGAAAAATATATGAAAAAAAAAGAAATGGAAGTAAACACGGAGAAAACAAAGATAATGATATTTAGAAATGGAGGGGGGAAAAGAAAAAGAGAGGAGTGGAGATGGAGTGATGAGAAAGTGCAACAAGTGAAGGAATTTACATACCTGGGTTACACGATGAAACAGGATAATAAAGAGGGAGAACACATAAAGGAAAGGGTGAAGAAAGGAAACAGGCTAATAGGACAAGTCTGGGGTGTGGGGGAAAGAGTATTCAAGATGGATATAAAAAAAAGAAAATTGTTGTTCGAAAAAATTAATAAAGGGGGTGGTAATGTATGGAGCGGAAATATGGGACTGGAAGGAGTGGAGGGAGGTACAGGGGTTACAGGAAAAATACTGGAGATGGGTGTTAGGATTGGACAGGGATACACCGGGGTATATTGTGAGAGAGGAGGTACAGATAGAAAAAATAAGGGTAGAGACAGGAAAAAGAGCAATAAAATACGAGGAAGAAATGAGGGAAAGAACAGATTGCAAAATACTGCAAGAATGTTGGAAAGAGATAAAGGGAGGGAAAGTGAAGTACGGGCAGGAGGGCAGAGAAGAGTATTACAAAAGAAACGGGTACGCGAGTGAAGAAGTGGAGAGATTAAGAGAATAGGGGGTAGGGACAAGGGAAGAAATAATAAGGAGAGATAGAGACATCGAAAAACAAGAAAGATGGACAAAGATAAAAGAGAGCAGATATAATAGGAATTATAAAGATATCAAGGATGGAGGGGTGCCGGAATATTTAAAAAATAGAGAGATTAAAAGCAACAAAAGGAAAAAAATGGTGGCAAGGTTCAGATGTGGCAACGAGGAGCTAGGGAACAAATATTGGAAAGAAGAACCAGAAAAGTTGTGCAGGCTATGTGGAGAAGAAACGGAAGACCTTAACCACATGAGAAAGAAATGCAGGGAACTAAGAGAAGAGGTGATGGAAATAGTGGAAATCTTAGATGAAAACGGAAAAGGAGCGGAATGGATGGAGGAAGTATGGAGCAGGAGGAAAAAGTTAAGGGGGGAGAAGGGATAAGAAAATGTAGTATATATGTATAGACAACACGATCAAATTTGTAAGCCAAATGGCAACGAATAAAGTTAAACTTATATCATAATAATTACAATAAAAGGTGATCTTCTCAATAAAAGATTATCTCTTTAGGACAAGAGAAAAACCGTATGAAGTGAAGAGTATATCGACGCTACGAGAACTAATTGATCTTTACATTGAAAAAATGGTAGGTTGTCTTCTGGCTTTTGCGTTTTCTTATGTGAAAATGTGTGTAGAATATGACGCATTTATAAAAATTGCAGACCTTTTAAAGAAATTTTGAGAAAAACTTTACGAAGTGTGGAGAGTAAATTGACGCAACGAGAACTAATTGATTGATTTTGAAAAAATGTAGCCCTCACATTCTCCTTGTTTTTTGCAATTTCTTATGTAAAAATTCCTGAAGAATACGATGCAATTAAAAAAATTGCAATAAAAGGTGATCTTTTTAGGAAAATTTGAGAAAAATGAACGCAAAGAGAACTAATTTATTTTTTAATTAAAAAAATGATGTGGCTGTCTTCTAGTTTTTGAGTTTTCTTAGGAAAATATCTGTGTAGACGATGCAATTATAAAAAATTGTAATAAAAGATTATCTCTTTAGGAAAATTTGAGAAAAACCGTACGAACTCAAGAGTATATCGACGCTACGAGAAATGATTGATTTTTAATTTTAAAAAATGCGGGACTGCCTTCTGCTTTTTGCGTTTTGTGTGCATTAGAATATGATGCAATTATAAAAATTACAATAAAAGGTGATTTTGTTAGGAAATTTTAAGAAAAATCAACGCAAAGAGATTTAATTTATTTTTAGATTGAAAAAAATTGATGGGACTGCCTTCTAGTTTTTGCGTTTCCTTAGGATAATATATGTGTAGGATACGATACAATTTTAAAAAATTGCAATAAGAGATTATCTTTTTAGGAAAATTTTATAAAAACCATACGAAGTCGGGAGTAATTTTCTAAATTTAGTACGTAGTGAAACGTTCTCAAATTTAAGAGCCTTCTCGAAGCTGTTATTCATGTTCCAAAACGTATACCGAAAGATTTGGAACATTCGAGAAGGATTTCCAAAATGTATAAATTTGGTGCAAACAAATCAGAGGTCAGTTATTTCCTGTAATTAGAAGACGGCAGTGTTAAGAAGATTATTTAAGTGTAAATGAATAAATGATTAACGGATGTGCGATAAATCCACGGTGTATAGCCTTGTACGTGACTTTAATGTGAACAAGCGTTAGTATTTAAATAAATAGAAGTTATCCGCGGACTTTATCTTTGTGTAAGTGATAGTTCTATACATAAATAATTATAGTATGTTTTTATTAAATATTCTTAGATTTAATTAGTTTGGTTAGTTATAAACATGTACATATTTTTAGTATAAATAAATTAGTTTTAATTATAAAATTCGTAGCAGTAATTATTAAGATGAAAATATAGCAACCGTCGTCTTTTCTGATGCATCTGTCCGGTGTTAAAGTTTGCAAAATCTATATCTGGAAAGTTATGACTAACTTCTGTTCGATTGGCACTAGACCATAGTTTTCAGAGATTACGTTGTTATATTGCAGGAACTCAACTTGCTTAGTGGGACTTTGAACAGTTCTGTTTTGGTGGGATCATCAGCATCTGATGGAAGAACGATTTCTAATGTTTGGAAGCCCATTTAGCTTCAGCATTTCCTAGTCGTTTCTTGTTGTAGTGCATGTTTATCAGCATACATTTATGTTACACAAGTGGAGGCTGAAAGGTCTTATTGTAGAGTTTCTGGTTCTGTTTGAATAAACAGGTGATTTAATGTCTGAATAAGGAATTACCAGGTCTAGTAAAGATGTATATCAACAGTTTTGAGTGTTCTTAGATTGATTCAAGTGTTGTAATAATATATAATATAATCTTTCCGATTGTATCTTAGCTAGTCGATAATAGTTTCAATGCATCATGGTTTTAACCCTAGAACAAAGTCGCAGGTTTGAAGCAGGTTTTCGTTCACGAAAAAAAATTGTAAAAATGATATTTCTCGATGGTCATCAAATTTTAAAATAACTCTTTTATCATGCAGCTTTTTCGATACTGCTTCGTGTGTGTGTGTGTGCATGTGTATTTTAGCTGAACTGTGACACTGAAAAACTGTCATGGATCCATTACAACTCTCAACGCTCAACACACAGACGAGTCTTCACTTCTAAGATCTTTGACTTTACAAACAAATAGAATACATAAACAACTCCAAGGAATATATTACATTTACCGGTATTACCAAGGGTATTTCATTTAAGTCTTTTTTTGAGGAAAACTCACAAGTGTTGTTCTCATATGGCATTCTATCTCTGGAGACATTATCTACTCCATTGTCTTTAACATACTCATCCACCCGATTCTTTTCTATTGCTGAGGTACCCAAATTGTGGCTATGTCAATAAACTGAACTCATGTCACTCTCCATTTATCGCAAGTGTTCTTGGACGTATGTTCAGAACTCAGTTTCGTCCGGCGACGTTCAACGTATGTTGTGTATTCTTAGGTATTTATTTTTCGTGTTTCCTACTACATAATAGACAATGATAATAGTCACATATTGTCATTGGTTTTGTTGTGGTTAGTGTTTCTCCGCAAATTGACTTATACTGTTTTCTTACCAAACCGGGCATTGAAATATCTGATACATTTAGTTAGCGCCTAGATTTTGTTTTTCTTTACTAATTTTTCGGATGCTTGGTTATTGGAATTTCCGATAATTTTTCTAATTCTTACTCTATTTTTGTTCTGTTTCTCTTCTTCTTTGTTTTTTAGTGTCTTTTTTTTCTCGTTCTTTGCTTAGTTATGTGCTCTGACTTTTGACGGTTGTTAAGATTTGTTATTAAGAAATATTTGTATAGGTGTTTTTAATTGTTAATTGAACTTAGACTGTTACATTGTTATTTTAAAAACAAGGGCGATTATATTTACACAGTTTTGGGTTGTTTCAAAAATTTTTCTCGCATTGTAAACATTGGGTTTTAATTTCACACGATTTGCCAGGGGAAATTTTATGGTTTGTCTCTCTCATATGTGCCAAAATATTTGCATATTTACGATTTAAGATCGTAATTATTTCATTGCTTCTTGTTGCATTCCAACCACTGTCACTTTGTATATAAAATTTACTGTATACATTTTTTATCTTGGTCTTTCACCTGGAAGTGTCATTTGACCATAGGTTATACAGAAACTTTTTTGTAATAAACAAACTTGATTTTCTAATTAGATAATACATCTGTACTTACATAATACGATTATATCTAAATAAAAATGTGGGAAATTTTGTTTCCTTATTTTTCTCAAAGCAAATTTGTTGTAATCAATTACGCAGTGTTTTTGCTAAATTTTTGAATAGTTTTGTATTTATGGTTTTTTGTAGTTTTTTTCTAACCGAAATCTTGTTTCTATTTCTTAAAAATGTTTTTCAATATCAATTTATAATATATATTTTTTGCAATACTTTTTCTGTATTCTTTTTTTTTTATTTGTTTGTCCGCTTTCAAATTCAGGTTTTTCTACGTGGTAATTAATTTATTTTATAATTTTAATTAATGTCTAATTACAATTGCTTGAGTTTTTACCACGAGTATATAATGTTAATTATATTTACAAAAGTTTCAGAAGTAAAAAAAATGACCAAAGTATCCGGGAAATTACAGAACGTAGTGATAATACGTTATCCTAATATAGTTGTAATTTAGAGGTTAAACATTTGCAGAATTATCAAAAGCTTATCAAAAAATGGTTTGTCGTGTTGAATCTACTTCGCCGACTTAAGTGTTCGTTTAAGTTTTATTGTGTTTTTGTCTTTGTTAAATTAAACAACGTTCTCTTTTTTATCGTTTTATTTGGATTGCGTCATAAATAAGTAAATTTGTTTTTTTTTTAATTGCGCACAAGTTTTTTTTTTAAAATGCGATTTGTAGTATCGTTGTTTACTTAGATTTTTTTTTACTTTCAGATACCATGGTTATTTTTAAATATTTATTTGCCTCGATACTATGGAGTATAGTACAATCTTCAGGAGATTTTGACTGTCGATCTTCGAACGGTTGTAATTGTTCAACTGCGCTGACACATTATGAGTACCAGTGTCCGTTGGACGACACGGACGTTGTGGTACAAGTTTTTCCAGAATATGGCTTAAAAATACAATGCATCAAAAATATCAGCTGGACCACTCAGCAGCTTCCAGCAATCAAATTCGGCGTAGCAGAATCGGTCTTTTTTCGAACATGTCCAATGCCCGAACAAGGCATATCGGATATAATAGACAGATTAGGAGTGAACAGTACCAAAGAACTTCAAATTGATTTCACAGCGTCTTTCGAAAACCACACGTTATCTTCCAAATACTTTTACGGTTTAGATTATTTAGAAAATTTAATCTTAAACAATAACCAAATAAGCGAAATTGAAGAAGATGTTTTTAGATACTTAGAAAATCTAACATCGATCGATCTCAGTGTAAACTTCATCAAAATCAAACCAAAGATGTTTCAATATGTGACCAATTTAAAACTGTTAGACCTTTCTCAGAACCATCTGAAATACATTCCAAACGAATTATTTAACAACTTGAAAAATTTAAAAATTCTGTTTTTGTACTCGAACGAATTGACCACGTTAAATACCACCCTCTTCGCAGATCTTCAAAACTTGGAAAGTCTCGATATACGCAACACTAATTTACAGTACATACCCGACCAGGTTTTCTACCCTTTGAGCAATTTAAGGGTAATTAGTCTCGCTATGAACAAGTTTAAAACAATTCCGGAAAATGCGTTTATAAAGAACAAACATTTAGAAGGAATTCAATTAAATAGGAACAAATATTTGGAAGATTTACCAGATTACTTATTTTCGAACTTAACTCACTTAAAGTATTTACAATTATCTGATTGTAATTTGAAAAGTTTACCGGAAAATCTACTGTACGCGTCTGGTCACGTCCAAAATATCTATCTGCAAGATAACTCTTTAACGGAACTACCAGAAAATGTGTTCAAAGGTCTATCAGAATTAGAAAATTTGGATTTGAGTAATAACGCCTTAACGAATTTACCATCGAATGTGTTTTACTCGCTAACCGAGTTGAAAACTTTAAATTTGGAGAACAACCAATTAGTGACGATTAGCCAAAGATTATTTTTTAGTTTGCAAAATTTAGAAACGATTAATTTGAGGAACAATCAAATTGTTTCGTTGCATCGATACTCGTTCCAAAGATTGGAGTCGCTGAAGGAAATTAATTTGTCGTATAATTACTTGGATTTAACGGAGAACGAAACTACCGTTTCTCCGTTTAACAACAATTTGAGGTTGGAAAAAGTTGATCTCAGTCATAATAATATCGTTTACATGAGCGAAGATTGGAGCTTTTCTAAAATCAACTTGAAGGAGCTGGATTTCAGCTTTAATCGAATCACTTATTTGCATGTAAGTATATTTTTTTGATTAAATTATTTTGGGATGCAGAGATTTTGCATTGTTGAACTGCGATACTTATAGGGATCGTATCGAATCATAATCAGGGATTTTTTTCGAAAAAAAATATAGAAAACAACTTTTTTGAAGCAGTGTTACTAACTTAAAAAGTAATTTATTTGTTTTTACACGATTACAAATATAACTAAAGTTACTAAAACTAAATACACAACAAACTAAGAAGATATAACGAACTAATTAATAGAACAACACCTTACTAAGTTAACTTATATAATCATAATCCCGATCTTTGCCTGTTATTTATTTCTACGTGACCCGCGCATTATTTTTATCGTGTTCTTGTTATTGTTGTCTGGAATATTCTCGTGTTTTTCCACAACTCGACGACCGTCTCAAAACGATATCGAACTTTTAGGTTTATTTCGGAATGTTGATTTGCCTTCTTTTTAAGACTGTTTCGTCACAGAACAAGAAGCTGGACGCGGCATCGATAGGGATCGTAGTGATAGCGACAGCTCTCCATTTTGACAACTTTCTTGGGCGAAGTAGCACCCAATGAACTTTCCGAAGTCCGATGTTGTACTTGAATCATAACTGTAAAGTGTAGACCAGCACTTGAAAACCTGTTCCTCGAAAGACGACTTCTAACATCTTTCGTGGTGTCCAACCGCCCAAACTTCTTGTTAAAAGCTACCGCACTCTCTCTGAACATCTCAAGGTTCTCACCCACACAACGTGTAATTTCTTGGTGTTTGGAACATCTAGGTCGTAATTCCGAACCTAGTCTTTCCAGAACCTCAGTACATATCCATGAATCTTGATTTCTGGTTTTGCTTGTTATTACATTTGTTTGATGGTTAACATGTACTACTTTTGGCTTGTCTTTCGGTGGATGTCATAATTATGCTGCAGAACTTAATAATTACCTTACCATTGCTTCTTCGGGAACCAACCAGGTCCTCGCAGTGGCTTTCTTCGGTCTTTGTCTAAACTTAAGGTTGTTGGGCAGTCATATTTCGCGAGCATGGTACAAGATAGGGTTATACCTTGCTTTCGTAAACGGATCTATGTGCCATTAGAAATAGGTGAAAGTATAGGTTTTAATCCCTTTGATGGTTAGTGTCTTCACGCGCCAAATTAAAAATGGCGAGGCGTCGCACAGACCGTGCTGTCTTCTTTACAAATCACCCAATAGAGCCTCTCTCCTTAGTGATTTCTATGCGCTAAAGTGTCTTTCCGGTGTACCATCGTGCAACTCTTTTAAAACCTCCGGCATTCTTTAGAGACTATCTCTGCCTAAAGCACTCACTTTTTGCTAGTGTCTTCTTGACAAGGCATCAGCGTTATGATAAATACCTTCAGCACGATATTCTGTGTCTTAGTCATACTATAGTAATTTGATTTATCTGGTTCTTCTCCTTCGGTATTACCTTAATTCGGTGTGGTTCTTAGTAAAAATTTTCGTCCATAGAGTATTTCTAAGAAAGCTATATGGACTTAACGACTGCTAACAGATCTCTCCTAGTCACGCAAGATTTTTTCTCTGGCTTGGACAAAACCTGAACTGCCCCTAAAACCCGCGTAGGGTGGATACAGGATATTGCGAGGGCCATGAGCTAAGATTTGCTTTAGTATTTGCGATAGATTGACTCTGACTCTCACTTGCAATCTATCGCAAATACTGAAGCAAATCTTAACTCTTGGTCCTCGTACCCCGGGTTTCCGTTACACAGGCGCAGTATCTTATACTTCCCCTGTCGCGGGTTTTACGACCCAAGGAAGAAATCGGCAGTTCTGTGCTTAACTCAGAGTGGTTTCCTCTTTCTAACTTTTTATTTCTGGAGGATCTCCGTTCGCCAGTTCACCACCTCGATACCAGCTGTTGCTCGTCCGGTTATGAGGGGTAGCAGTGTGTATCGAGGCGGGATAGAGTGCTTAAGCTAGGTCTCAAACCTCTGAGAAGCTGACACCAGTAGATAGAGTACCGAAGAGCGGGTTCCCGGTGGGGCTCTTTATATCGATCAGATACTCGTATTGTTGCCAGATCACGTTTGACGAGTCACTTCCGCAATCTCCTCCATCTTACAAAATGGATTCCTCTGCTACCTTGCAATATTCGAACAGCCCTCACTCTTTTCACATAAATGCACCAGTATACTGGGATTGGGTAAATTGCTGTTTGTTATATGGGTCTAAGGCGCAAGGCAACTCATATAGACACTGAGCTTATAGGACCGCGTATGGCTACTGCAAGATGCTTCCTCTGTCGGAGGGATAAGTCTCTCCTACCATGCTTTCGTGTAACAGGACTTGCCTTTTCTCTCGCTGATTTACCGACCCTGGTATAATCCTCGGACCCAGGCTGTGTTTCGGGTTTTTGTCTGAAGATTGAACCCAGCTTCAGAATTGGAACTAAATCCGGCGTGGGACTACTCGCAAGACAATGGCTCAGCCGTGCCTCTAGTTCCTGTCCAAGGCCGACTGTCCGAATTGGGTGGAGTGGCAGCAGTCACATGGCAAACAGGTTCCCTCCCATATAAATCGTACATAAGCACACGGACGTTATACAGCCGTAGCAAAATGTATGAGATTATACATGGACTAAAGATCAGAATCGTCGTAGACAAGGAACTTGGGGACGGAGACAAACAAATGAGGTGCAGGATCGCCATCTTCGACTTATGGCAATAAGAGACCGATTTTCCAGTACCAGATCAATCGTCAATCAAGGATTAGATAATGAAGGTCGTTCTGTAACCCTTTGAACAGTTTAACTTCGAATCAGAGGTTTCGGATTGCAACTCTATCAGCCACATCTTGTGCTAAACACCAACATTAACGTTTGGAGTGGTGGGTTGCGATTCCACTGGATTCTGGAATGGTATAGAGTCGTCTTCAGTGGTGAATCCTTATTCTGTTTGGGGATTCAAGGTGGCCGCATGAGAGTCAGATGATCACGCGAGGAACGGTATGATATGGGGTGCTATAGACAATGAGAGTAAATCTCGTAGCAATTAATGGATACTGGAACACTTGTTTCTTGGAAGACGACATATAACATATTCCGATCTGATCTCAAATCCAGTTGATCTAAACCTCCACCAAGCTTGGGTACTGCCAACTTGTTAATGTATGGAACTCTATTTTTCTATTGAGATTTCATAATTCTTGCCATAGATTCTTGTATTACGGTACTGACAAACTTTTTCTTAAAGGGCTACCGCAATTCCCATGGACAGCTCAAGGTGTTCACCCACATAGTGTGCAACGCCGTAATTTCTTGGAGGTCTTGTAGCACCTCGGTCGTGTGGAACTATCGAAATCTATTCTATCGACTTGATTCCTAGTTTTAATTGTTATTACTCTTGTTTGGACTTGGGGAAAGTTGTTCTCGTAAGCAAACTGGGCTAGACCGCCGACATGGTTTGCTTTTGACTTGTCTCTTGGTGGTTTCCTGATACGATGTTCGACGTCATTATTCCACTGCAGAAATTCATAAAGACAGCTTCATTGTCTCTTCAGCTTTGGCGACAAACCACGTTTTTTTAATGGGTTGTATAGCCATAACATGTCGTCCGGTTGAAACACACCATTTTGCGCTTTGACGTGATACCTAGTCTTGAATGTTTTTTCAAACCGTCTAGTATCTTCAGTTTTTCTCTGATCTTCGTCCAACAGGGTTCCCAGCGACCTGGAAAACCGGGAAAATCGGGAAATGTCAGGGAATAAAAAATAGTCAGGGAAATCATGGAAAAGTCAGGGAAAACATGCAATTGTTTCACAAAGTCAGGGAAATTTTTCAATCTTGCGAATTTTATGTGAATCCTTTCATTATACCTATTTATCTTTATTTTGCTTGTCACATAAGCAGTTTCATTCGCGAAGATCGCTAGTCGAAATCAACTTCTGTATTTATTTATATATCAAATTAATTTGATTATGACGGGATTGGAATTTATAACTGGTGTACGTTTCATTTTTCCGCTTAGAAGCAGGTTTATTAAGCATCTCAAAGCAAAATAAGGCCACAAATACTACTGAATTTGAGTAACACGACGGAACGTTTGTGACACTAATACCAAAGATAACTAATACGATTAGAGTAGTAACTTTTTAGTTATAGTTGGTTTTAACCACTTTGAGAGTTTATTGTCGAAAAATCTAAAGTTTCTAAATGCTTTTTTTCTCTTTGACAGTTTTGCATCTAATTTAACTTATATTGTTTATTATTGTTTTGTAAGTTCATTTAATAAAATTAATAATAAAAAGTTTCCAATTACTGTTTTGAAACTACCATATTACATAGCTACGATACTGGTAAAACACGTGGAAAAATAAAAAATGTAGTCAGGGAAAACCGGGAAAAGTCAGGGAATTTGATTTTATTAACTTGCTGGGAACCCTGTCCAAATTGAAGGTCGCATAGCGACCAACTATGGCACAGGATGATGTTTTGCATTGTGTTTTTGTAAAGGGATGATTGCTAACAAGTGAAAGTACTGATGCCAGTTATTTTGATTTTCGATTACTCTTTTGAATAAGTACTTTTCCATTGTTTATCCATTCGATCATACCATTAGATGATGTTAGCAAGGCGTCGTTCTGGTCTTCTTAATTCTCAACGATAGACAAACTTTTTGAAATGACCAGGATTTGCCGAGAAAAACTGCTTTACCAAGGCGTTTGCGATTGTTGTTATCTCTTAATTGGGTATGGCGTAAGCCTCCATCTCTTGCGTAAAATAATCCATCGCCATCAAGATTTATTCATTTTCGAAATTACATTCAGAGAACGGTCAATTTCAACGTTATATTATCCAACTGGTCAAACTTCTTCTTAAAGATTACCACGATTCCCATGGAAGAGTTTTTACCCATACAGCGTGCAATGGTGTGATCTCTTGGTGATTGGAATAGGTCTTGTTACATCGCGGTCGTTTGAACCTATCGAAGTCTATTCCATCGACTTGATTTCTGGTTCTGCTTGTTATTATTTTTGATCGGATCTGGCCTTGGACAACGTTGTTCTCGCCAGCAAACTGGAACTTCATAAGGATCTTTCCATTGTCTCTTCGACTTTGACGACAAACCACGTCTATAACATGTCTGGTTAAAAGTGGACGTTTTGGATGGCGAGGCATCGTCTTAGTCTTCAAACCAGAAAAACTGCTTTCATAGATGTATTTGTTTTCCAAATCAGATTCTGGAAACGGCCTTTCTCTCTAAAGGGCTTTCTACATTCTATTAGTTTATCGGTGTTTTGCGCTTTTCTATTATTCGTGCTTTTACGGCACGATTCCATGCCGTCTTTTTTACAACTCACCAAATAGACCCTCTTCTGCACTTGCCTTAGTGTCTTCACTCCAAAATGTCTTCCCGATGTATCATCGTGTAACTGCTTTGACATTTCCAAAACTCGGTTCTTCGGTACTTCAAGTGCAGTCTGTTCTACGCTCAAGAAATCCAACTGATCTCAGTAAGCTTTGATGTTTTTGCCTAAAGCACTCACTTCTTGTCAGTGTCTTCATGACAAGGAGTCAATTCTGCTTCTTCTTCATTCAGTTTGGTCAAACGTTTGGAAATGTTGCAAAATGCACAACTCAAATAAATTGATGTTTGTCAACTGGTTGACCATCTTGCACTGCTCGAACTTCGTCTGCATCTTGTGTATTTTTTTCGATTCTTCCACACGTTTCGGAATTCTTACCATCGCTCTAGGTGGTTTTGGCACATCCATTGCATTAACAATGCTAAGTTTCACTCTTGGCTAGGGCCCGCTATGCACGCATTTCATTTTGTGTTCCGACTCCTTTAGGAGCTTTTTACAACATTTTTCTTTTAATTCTTACGAGTCAGTGAGAGTGGTTTAAAAATATTAAGAGAGAGATTCATATAAGTTTTGAGCAACGCCATGTTTGTAATAATATTTAATTTATTGTATTGTTAGATTTAATGTTACTACTGGTTATTTTTTTGCAGTTTAAACACCTCGTCGTTGTGTCCCACAAGTTAGTGATAAATCTATCGAATAACAACATCACTACTGTCGACTTCTCAAACGCGGAAGTATTGGCTCGTGCCCAAGGAAATATAGACGCCTATACTTCAAACGGACCTAACATAGTCATTCACTTAGATGGAAACCCGATACAATGCGATTGCTACATATACGATTTCGTTAGATATTTCGATCGCAGCATTGATCCCATGGTGCCTACATTAGTCTCGATAACAGCTGACAACTTACAATGCCACTCTCCACATAATTTCATTGGTTTCCCCGTCAAAAGTTTGAAACCGAAAATGCTAACTTGTCGATTGGATCAACTTGAACCGGATGCCATTTGTCCGGATCATTGTGCTTGTGTAATAAGGCCGTGGAGTAAGTCGTTTATAGTTAACTGTGAGAACCAAAATTTGACTGAAGTACCAAACATTGTTTTACCAAGAGGAAATATGTTTAGTCAAACTGAAGTTTACTTGGACGGTAATAAGATACGTGCTGGACCTGTAAGAAACGTTGCGTATGAGAATGTTACTAAATTGAGTTTGTCAACTAATTATTTGGAAGAATTAAAATGGCTTCCGCCTAAGATTGAGGTAAGTTTTGGGTCTTTGAGCTTTGAAATCATATTAACGGTTTGTTTTAGTCTTTAAAAATCGACAATAATAACATCAGTTTTCTCGGTTACGAAACTTTGGAAATGTTAAACACTTCGTTTTTATCGAACGTGTCTTTTGGTAATAATCCATGGAAATGCGATTGTTTAGCCACCAACTTTAGCAATTACTTAGTTACGAATTTAGCAAAGAAATCGGTAAGAAAAACACGATTGTATCTTAAGTTACGTATAATATTTGCTTTTTAGATTGACGCGAACAATATCCAATGCAGCAAAACTGGAAAGTTGTTGGTTCATCTAAACGTGAACGAGCTATGTCCTAATCACACAGCAATGACCATCACCGTCAGCGTCTGCATAGCAATCATAGGAATAGCGATCGCAATATTTACAGTGTTTTACTATCGCTTTGAACTCGAAATTAAAGTGTGGCTTTACGCTCACAACATGTTGTTGTGGTTTGTCACCGAAGAGGAAATCGACAAAGATAAATTATACGATGCATTCATTAGCTACTCTCATATCGATGAAGATTTTGTTGTAAATCAATTGATGCCAGTTTTGGAGCAGGGTCCTATACCTTATAAACTATGTTTACACATTCGCGATTGGATCGCCGGTGAATTTATACCTAAACAAATCACCCGCTCTGTGGAGAACTCGCGAAGAACCATAGTGGTCCTTTCGCCTAGTTTCCTCCAAAGCGTCTGGGGGAAAATAGAGTTTCGCACTGCGCATACACAAGCGATGAAGGAAGGTAGAGCACGAGTAATCGTTGTGTTATATGGAGACGTGGATTTAGACAACGACTTGGACGATGAATTAAAGGCGTATATAAAAACAAATACGTACGTTAAATGGGGCGATCCGTGGTTCTGGGATAAATTAAGATACGCGTTGCCACATTCTAAACTAAAAATGACACGGAAAACCCAAAATATTATGATTTCGTTGAACGATAAATTAGATCTTATTAACGGTATACCTACAACGCCTAACGCAGGCACTACCCCACCACCAATGGACGGACTTCCTCCTTTATTGTTGAAAGATCACCCGTTAAATTTCTCTACGACTCCTCCCGCAGAATCCGGACTCAAACCTCTTTTAATAACAATGAACAAATAATCGTGCCAATTGGTTTCGAAGTGATATAAATTGTTATTGTTAACGACGATAATAGTTTAAGTGCTCAGTTAAAAAGACTGAATTAAATGAATATATTTTTGTTATGGTCTTGTTTACATTTAATAGTAAACGTTTTTAATATATTAGTGGAATAAGTTGTGCAATTCGACACGAATTTATACGTAAGTTGTATTATTTATAGATGAAATTTTATACGGCGATTTATACAGTATATGAATACATTTGTTTTAATAAATAGTTAAACACTTGTTTAAATTAAATAATTATAGTTAAACGCGATGAAAACTATTCGTCCGGGTCAAGTGCCTAAATATTATTCATTGTACAATTAAGGATTTTAATTAGTTTTACTGCTTGAGTTATTTTTGTCTTTTTTGGTAGTTAAAACCGTATCTATGGGAATACCAGTCAGAAATCATTTCATTGAAAATAATTAACTCCGTAGCTTCACTATCTACTGCTCCACATTTTTCAACATCTGATTGAAAGCAATATTGCGATGTATTTTTACGTTTGTTTTGGGTCATTTTTAATTTGAGAGACAGAGGGGTCGCTTTTTTCGTAAGGATATTTTTGCAGTATCGTAGACTTATTTGCTATTACTTTCGATCTAGAAATGGACATTTGCATAATATGTAAAGAGGTGTGTCTTCCTCTGTTGGTGGAGTCATATGGAAGGTATTCCAAGGCTAGTACGCTGTTTCTTATCTTCCTTTCCATGTTCACATTTATCTTTACTATCATTAGGTTTCTCTTTATGATTATTTGCTCTTGGATGGTTGCCTCCTGGGCTGATAAATTCTATCCACCCCCTATTTTTAGTCCCCTGACAGTCTTGTAAAGTCAAGATTTATGTATCAGTACAATATCAACATTGTTTATTCTTGTAAGTATCTGTAAGGCTATGTAGATACTTTATAGATGGAATACCTCTCCTGTTGACGTCGTTGCTTAGATACACGTAGTTTGTCAATTTCCATCTTTCTCTTTTTTTCCCAGATGCCTAAACAATAAGTTGTGCTTTCGGATCTTTCTCGTTTGTAACACTTTCAATAAGCTCTGGATTTTGGACATTTAGACGCTCGTCCAATGGAGAGCCCTTGCTACGCGTGTAGAAGTAACCCCTAGCACTGCCATCTTGCAGCAGTTAATGTCATAATTAATTACATACATTTCATGATTCTAGGAAAGCTATCAAATCTAACCGATCGACTTCTTCGCTTTCGCTTCAGATCTCATTTACGCCAGGGTAACGCCTAAGGGAGTCAACCGCCACGTTCGCCTGAAACCGTTTATAACGCCTTTGACAGTTTCGATGAAACATCTGTCATGTTGTTACCGTGGAGTCGGGGGAAGGCGTCGCGACGTCGGCGTCGGTATCTTCCGGACTCGGTCTGTGGTACGCGTAATACCGTTTTATCGCGATTTAGGAAAAACAACACCCAAGTCTAGCAGAATGCAAGTTTATTAACTATATATTACAATAACGTCGTGAACTAACAATAATATTTACAAAATTAACTATATACATTCGCCGTTACAAGGGTACCTAAACCGCGCTCTCGAGTATCGCAAGCTGGTTGGTGATCCTCCAGACTCAGAGGATCATTAAGCGAAGGAGTCTTTCCGCGCCAACCAGTCAAGCACCTCTCAATCTTGATCGCTGGAAGCGCCGGTTTTATACTCTTTGGCATAGTTCTTGCGGGACCACCTCCATCGGCGTATTGCGCCGTGGTTGGTTGTCGCACCGAAGGCTCCTGCGGCGAGCTGGTGACCCTGGTGGGGACAACATTCCCCCCCCGTCAAGGATGGTCCCGCGATGCTGTTGATCGCCGGAATGGGCGTCGTGGTAGCCGGTGGCGGCTGGTGATGGGCCCAAGGCGGAGCGGCTAGTCGCGCCGGATCTGGAGCGGTGGCAACTTCTGGAGTTGGACCTGCGTCCGGTGGTGGCCGTCGTTCGATTACGTAGTTGGCATGGGGTCCCGGTTTTGGACCTTGTTCCTGGCTGTGGTAACGCGTGGGGTTTTAGTGACTTCCCGTTGCTCCTCTGGTACCTTTATCGTCAAGTGGGTACGCGTGCAGATGACTTGGTCTCCGGCAGTGGTGTGGTCGGGCGGCGGAAGGGGTGGTGCCTCGTCTTCGCTCTCCGGTGGAGTCACTTGAGGTTGCCTGGACAGGTGGTTCCTCTTCTTGGCCGTCGACACTAAGCGCTTGGAGTTTCGTCTCAGCTTCGGCAGGCGGAACATGCGAGATTACGTCAGCTTTGACAGCCGCAGTGCTGATCGTTTCTATTTCTCCTGTTTGTTCCCAGTGAACGGTGCGACGGACGTCAGTGCCGTAATGCGTGCGCCGGCGGCCAAAATCCATGACGGCATCCTCTTGTCGTAACCAGTCTTGTCCGAGGACGAGTGGCGAAACGAGAGCGTCGTCGGCGAGGGCTCTGCACACGCTGGCGTGACCTCCTACTTGAAACGGCATCACAGTTTCGCCGAGGATTGGTATTTTTGTCCCGGCCCCTGTGGTGGCTTCTTGGAATTCGGATGCTTGTATCGGCGTCGTGAAGGCGTCTCGTCGTATAAAATTGTGGGTGGTCCCGGAGTCGAAGATGGCTTCTGCTTCTCGGTCCTCGATGATCACTTTCGTTCTGGGCAGGTTTTGGCGGACGTTTACCGCGCTTAGAGACGGAGCGTTGTTGTCTCTTTTTAATTCGTTTTTTCAGAGCTTGCCTCCGTGCTAGCTCTGGGCAGTCCCGATTGAAATGGTGCTCGGGGCAGTACTGGCATCGGGGCAGCTGTGGTTTGACCGGTCGGTCGGTGGCCGGTGTCGGTCGGAGGTCGGTTGTTTTTATATTCCTTAATGCGGCTTCTACCGTTGTGGCTTTCTTCACTAATGCCAACAAGTTGACCGGAGTGCAGTCAATAAAATGTAGTTGTACCGCCGGTTGTAGCTGGCTGATGTACATCGCAATATCGTTTGCGGGGTTGATACCCAGACGCCTCGCAAGTTTGCTTTTTCTGTCGAGGAATTCGGCCGCTGGTTCGCCTTGACCCTGCTTCTTCCCGTAGTATTGGCTTTTTAGCTGGTTACGGGCGGCGACGTCGTCATATTCGGCGCGCAGCAGTTCAGCGAATTCTTCCACCGTCGTGGCGAAGCTGGCATAAGTTTTCCACCATTTTGCGGCGGCGTCGCGCAGGCAGCTGGCGGCTATCTTCAGCTTCTTTTCGTCGATGTTTGCTTCCTCCAGAAGCGGCTCGATTTCTTGTAGGAACTTGTCGGGGTCCCCTAGCTGTGTCCCTTTAAGGACGGGCGTTTCTTTTTCTTCTGGCCAGAAGGCGGCGAGGCGTCGCAGCATCTCGTGTGCTTCTTCTGACGTAAGCTTCTTTTCTTCCTTGCATTGTTGGGCGCCACTAGACGTAAGTGCGCCGTCGTCCAGTACGGTTGCTCGACTATTTACCGGCATTCTTCCTTTCGCTCGTCGGAGGCGGGTTCCTCGTGGATTGCAGCTCGTTGCTCGCTACTTCGGAATTTTTCTTCGAAGTTAGGCCCCACGTTCCGGGCCGCCAATTGTTACCGTGGAGTCGGGGGAAGGCGTCGCGACGTCGGCGTCGGTATCTTCCGGACTCGGTCTGTGGTACGCGTAATACCGTTTTATCGCGATTTAGGAAAAACAAAACCCAAGTCTAGCAGAATGCAAGTTTATTGACTATATATTACAATAACGTCGTGAACTAACAATAATATTTACAAAATTAACTATATACATTGGCCGTTACAAGGGTACCTAAACCGCGCTCTCGAGTATCGCAAGCTGGTTGGTGATCCTCCAGACTCAGAGGATCATTAAGCGAAGGAGTCTTTCCGCGCCAACCAGTCAAGCACCTCTCAATCTTGATCGCTGGAAGCGCCGGTTTTATACTCTTTGGCGTAGTTCTTGCGGGACCATCTCCATCGGCGTATTGCGCCGTGGTTGGTTGTCGCACCGAAAGCCCCTGCGGCGAGCTGGTGACCCTGGTGGGGACAACAATGTACTAGCACTTTTGTCACGCGGTAAGGTCTGTCGTATTTCTAGTTGCATTCCGCTACAGCACTATGAAGCGAGTAGCCCGTTTATGCTTCTTATTGTACTGTGGTTTCATACGTCTGGCAGTCTTTTGTATATTTGCGCCTGTCGTTGCACGCTACGCCTGTAGTCTTGCGTCCGCCTTCGATTCCTCATCAATAGCATCAAGGTCGTCACCCTGTGCTACTACGTGAGGTGCAAAGATTACTGTCGGACCAATTGCGGCATCGGTATCTATCATGACAGTATCTTCAATCTCTATTCGTCGAACATTTATCGTCGTTCGCACTAGTATTGCTTGTAAGCCCACCGTTGGCCAAATCACTTCATCCTAGGGAACGACCAGGTTTTCTGTAAGAGCGCCAAACACCGTTCAAGCGCCGCCCATTTAGCTTATAGTTTGCTTTAATATTAGGAGAAGAAGGATGCGGCCCACCAAACTGCTACAAGAAGAATAGGTTTAGTTCAGGAAAACGTGTCAAAATAGAAGATAAGTCTAGTCAGACTAGTTGGAGGGGCTAGGTAACGGAAACGTGTTTAGAGAGCACGTGGTTTAGCGAGGCATTTACTTTACTGTTTATCCTCGCTTCTAAGACAGATAAAACCAAGATGGTAGGCAAATGACTTTGACAAGCAGAAAGGAAGTAAAAGAGGCAGAGTTAGTCAAGTAGCGACAACGATAAATAAACTGAAGAGTGTTATTCAACTAAAAACAATAAAATAAATTTAAAAACTAAATTCTTACTTTGTCATCGCATATATGCTAGTAAATTAAAACTGTAAGCTCCGGTCTCTCCTAGCGAATGGTCTATAACAGTTTACACCCGGCACCAATCTAAATATGGTCTGAGAGGAAACGAGATAGAGGTTGATAGTGGCTAGTAGTAGGCACTACGGTCAACATCGAATTCGTGACAAGCAAGAATCAGACGCGTCGGAATGTCAGAAACTTCACGCGACCGGCATCTGTCGTCATCCAAAACGTTAACGCGTTTTAGAAAGCAACAAAATATGCTGTCTGAAGATATGAACTGGACATTCTGAGGATATCCGGGATGAGGGAGTAGGCGTTACGCCCTTTATGGGAAGTGTCCAACAGCCGCTGCCATTCACCCAAGATCAAGAGTTTTAAGTGGCGCTTGGCCGTTGAAAAGGACGGAAAATCGTTGATCGAAACGTGTTGGTCAAGGAAGTTGCACGAACCAGCCTTGCGTAGCACTTTGGTGTAGTAAATTTCCTGCAAAAGGAGGTGCAATAAGCCACCTGGGATTGTCTATGGTACCAGATGCCTAGGCAATAAGTGAGTATAGGAATGACTGCATTGTCTAAGATATCCGCGAGAAGGTTTCATTTCAAGCGTGAGTATTTGTAGAACTTGTGCAAGACGCTCTCGCGCTTATCAATCACGAAAGCGCAATGTTTTACAAAACTCAGTTGGTCGTCGAACAATAGTCCGAGGTACTTAAATTCGAAAACCCTACTGACAGGAGTATCGTGAAGGCACAGTAAAGGATATTCTCTTACCGTGTTGTCTTGTCTGCAGAAATACTTAGTTGATTGCTGACAGCCCAGTTAGTCACAATATGTAGGCACGAGTTAGATTTTGCCTCCAAGTCTCGTCGGGAATTTGCGACAGTGATCTCCGCATAAGCGGAAGTGTCGCAGTCTGCTGGTAAATCTTTGTCTAGGAGATCATTAACAACTAGATTCCATCAAGGTGAGGCAATAAACTTCGATGATCTTGGTCAACTCATCAATGATAACGTCTACAGATGTGTGATCGTGAGGATTCTCTTAGGGATCGGTGCGAGTTAACTCAAACCGTATCAGTCGGTGGTCACTTTCTATCACTTCAGGAATGACTCGCCAGTTTGTTCTTTTCCTGGGTAAACAAGGGGACGCTAATAGATGTTACCTTTATGTTGAACCTAAATGACTAGCGAAAGTAAAAGGTTAATAAGATTCGTTGACAACACAGAGGTCATGTTCACCAACGAGGTTCTTTAGTCATCGCCGCTGTTCGTCAGTCACCGGAGAGTGCCAATGCGACGATTTCGAATTGAAGTCACCTGCTATGATAATAAGAGCCTCTTAGTTTATCAAGTCTAAGTGTATTAATACGAACATTCTCACTCGGAGATCAATAAATGCCGAAGATTGCCAAGATTAACTTGCGCAAACCTCAAATTTAATTAATACGCTGGGCATGTGTTCGAGATCGCATTGTATTTGACGATGTCTCCTTTATGGCCAAAGCGAACGCAGTTATATAGCGCATGCGAGGTCTCGATCCGAGTTGGAACATGTCTTTGTTTCGTGTTGCACTGTAAGTTGCTTTCACAGTCGGTGGAGAAATGATCGTATTCCTGACAATAGAAACGGCGTGTTACTCGGATATGGTCATTGACCCTGCATCTTCCGCCAAGACCTCACAACACCGCGGTGATTTGTTTTTAGTGTCAATCGCCTGAGGATGTCACTAACGTCACTCAATCCGCCTCATATCAGACCCAGTCGCCAAGTGATGTTCAATTGGAACCCACTCATCGCCAAAGCCGCAGAATGATACACCAACTACAAAACAATCCACTTGCAGTCCTAACCGCTTCCCATGTGTCCTGTCATAATGTTTGTTCGCTTCCCGTGTCAATATACACACATACCGCCTCGCCGTTAACATACGCCGACTACTTAAAAATTGAATCACGTGAAGTGATTAATAACCTCACCTGCGTTTGGCTCTTCAGATCGCCTCGCAGCCCAGTGGCACGTTCCGCTGCAACGTCTGCACCTGTCTACTCCAGGCTTCGGACAGGAAGTTGTGATAATGAACCTTTGGCATCCTTAAGCATGACAGCAAACACCGATCCCACTTTCGTCTTCCACTGACCCCATGACAAGTTATAATTGTCAAGACGTTGGTGCCAGGTTTTGGAAGTTTCCGCCAGCCTCGCCTGCAGTATGGTGCAACGTTGATATACGGACCACCGTTCCACATTACAGTCCGAATTCTCCGGATCAAAAGGCTTCGCCAAGTCCGCTAATAGGAACAACCTTCGCCGATTGCTGTACGGATTCTGGGGGTAATTTCAATAATGTTTCAATATTTTCTTGCATTATCCGCGTCGAGCTTTGACTGCCCTGCGAAAAGGCTTCTTCGATCTAAGTCGATTACGTCCGGGTTCTTCCCTGTGTAATGGATGTCTTAGGTTTTTAATCACTTTTAGTATTTGCCAATACATCACGTCGAATTCCTGGAGGGGCGATTCTTACAAGCGGGTATAAATTGCCAATTATAGTAACTTTGAGGCATTTTATTTACTGCCGCGTCCATCATTTTCGAGTGTGTTAATCCGCTCTACACAGGCGCAACGTGTAGGCCTAAGCTGCGGAGTGTGCGTTTGGTCACAAGTTGCATCCAGTAAGCTTTCTGTTGTGAATGTGGTGAAAATATGGGAGAAAGAAGTAGTGCAACGAGATAGATAGCAGACACGTCAGAACGGATCGTATTTACTAACGTGGACAAATACTGTCTGCGAAGTATTGAACTCACATGCAAGAGAACTAACCGCAATGAATACTTAAATATAATTGCGCATAAATAAAATTATGAAATAAAGAAAATACGACAAATCTGAATTATATTTTAAGCGTTTTTTAAGACATGTCAATTTAGTACTTTTAAGCTATAATTATTTGTGAAACACATCATTGATTTTTAAATACGTTTGTTTTTACCCAAAAAAAAGAAACATATTGAAACGTCCGAGAAATTACTTGCAAATGCAAGAGCCTTCTAGAACTGTTATCTAGTTTCTAGAAGATATAGCGAAAAGTGAGGAACGATCGAGAAGGATTCGCCGATGTCTATAAAAGCCGAAGATGGAAATCGTAGGTCAGTTATTGCTGGAATGTGAATGCATGCAGTATTAAGAAGATTATCAAGTTGAAATAAATACGTATCGTTAGCACGCGCGACGTTTTAAATAAATAACAGTGTACACCGAATCGAGTGAACGTGACTTATAGTGTAAACAAATCCGAGGACGTTATCTTATCTTATCTTAAGTGTTATACAACGGTTATACATAAATTATAGTGTAAGTGTTTTTATTATTAGATTTAATTAGTTCGGTTAATTTAAAAGTATACATATTTCTATAATAAGTAAACGTAGTTTTAATAGTTTAAATAAATTAGTTTTTAATAAATAAAGGACGTAACAATATAATGTTTCTATAACGTTGGAATTTTAATGTAAAGTGCTTAAAAATTACAGATAATTTTTTCATCTCTAACTAACGGTATACAGTTATTTAATTTATAAATAACACAAATTGCATATTACTCATTCTTGTTGTAGTACCGTTCAGAATCTCTTTGCTTTCGACGTCAACTCTTAGCGTGCGCAACCTACTCTTAAAACAGCTTATGCGCATCCCCTTAACGCAATTCGTAGTTATCGTTTTTTCCACCAGATGACGATGGTTGCGTAATTTCGACCGTCTTTAATTGGATTTAAACATGATTTAGTTTAAACTGGATCATTTTGAAAATAGGGTACAAACCGTGGTCACAATTAAAGTTATTGGAGTGTTTGACTATTTTTATTACGGAAGATTTGACTTCAATGTTGTACAATTTTGTCTTCCAAGTGAAGTGAAACGTTTAATAGAATGACAAAATTACCTATTTGCTCTAACGAACTTTTTGTTTTAAACAATTCTTTCCTTCTTAACGTTACTTATTCTACCTAGTTGCTATTTTTGGCTTTGGACCCCATCGTGCAGGACTTGTTGATTGCGTTGGTCGTAGCGTCTGATCTTTTTTTACCAGTTTATCTACTTTTACACAATTCTGATTATCTCTATCGTCTTCAACATATGCTTATTCTAGCACAAATATCAAATGTTAAGCATTTACTGCAAAGAAAATACTTTTTCTTGTCTCCTGATATTTCGAATTCGATACCAAAATATCTTACAAATTTGAAAAACATGTGATTATTATTTTTTATTGTGTCAACAACATATAGATTAGTTATAATTTAATAAATCGCATGTATAATTAATGTGTTTATTTATTGGCAAAACTCGCTGAAGCGTGGATTGCATCCAATTATCAGTTCGTTAAAGGACCTTCTGATTATCTACATTTTTATTTTCTAAACTTACGTTTATAGATAAAAAAATCGAAACGAATGTAAAACAAATACGGTTTATTATCTAATACATTAGTGTCAATAGTTAAATATAAATTAATAAAAATTGTTATTATCAGTTATTTATTCATTCAGTAAACAAGTGAATGTCGCAATGTCTGAAGAGTTAGTTTTGAGTAAAGACGCAAAAGTAATCGGAAAAAATCACCCCACTTTTATAATTGCCGAGATTGGACAAAACCATCAAGGTAGTATCGACACGGCGAAAATTCTTATCGAAACGGCAAAGGTGACATTTATTATCATTTATTATTAAAGTGAAAAATTGAAGGTGTAATGATATTTTTCAGGAATGCGGTGCAGACTGTGTGAAGTTTCAGAAAAGTTGCATTTCGGAAAAATATAGTAGGACGGTGCTGCAAAGACCTTATATCAATCAAAATTCTTGGGGCGATACTTATAAATCGCATAAAGAATGTTTGGAATTTTCGGAACAGCAATTCGTCGAGCTGCAAAAATTTGCTTTGAAAACTGGGATTATGTTCAGTGCTTCGCCGATGGATTTGGTTTCGTTAAAATTTTTGCAAAGTATCGATGTTCCATTTATCAAAATTGGATCGGGCGATTGCAACAACTTGCAGCTTATTGAAGCCGCTGCTCAGACAAATATTCCTCTGATTGTTTCCACAGGTAGGTATGTGTATTTTCCATTATACTCAAAGATTAGATTAATGCATTGATAAAGTGATAATTTAAAACTTTTTCATATTGCTATGTTCATAAATGAGGAATGACGTTAAATAAACGTAACTTTTATTCCCGAAGAATAACGTCACAGTCACCAAAATTGTACTATCGTTTTGTAAATTCTGTATTTTGTTTTTTGTATTTAATTTGTATTAGTAACGTAAAAATTATGTTATAAAAACGTGATCTGGTTGGCTGCGATATAGCACAGTTTCTATTTTATTCTTGTTACTTTAATAAATTTATTTTCAGGTATGCAGAATTTTGAAATGGTTAACACAGTGTACCAAACAATATCGCGGTACCACAAAAAATTTTGTTTGCTTCATTGCGTTACGGCTTACCCAACACCACTAGAAGACATTAATTTAAACGTTATAAAACTATACGAAGAAAAATTTTCCGACGTAGCTATCGGATACTCGGGTCACGAATTAGGCATCGACATGTCCGTAGCTGCGGTAGCTTTAGGCGCTAAGGTACTGTTACTTATTCCGCACAAGAAATTTACCTAGTAATTGTTTCAGGTTATAGAAAGACACATTACTTTAGGTCATAACCAAAAAGGATCGGATCATATATGTTCATTAGAGCCATGCGAGTTTAAACTATTAGTACACAAAATTCGTATTTTAGAAACCGCGATGGGAGTACCAGTCAAAGAAATTCGACCGTCCGAATTACCATTTTCAAAGAAGTTTGCGAAATCGCTTGTGTTGTCTAGGTTCGTACGAAAAGGACATCGAATTACAAAGGACGATTTAAAAATCAAAGTTTCTGATCCTATTGGTATTGATGCTTCGCTACTGAGTAGCGTTCTAGGCAAAATTGTTAAAAAGAACATAGACGAAGATGAAAGTTTAACACATGACTGTTTGTATTAATGTCATACATATGTAAATTTATACTTCTTTCTAAAACCTGCTTGCAAAGTAATTTTTATCTACTAAAACTTAGATGGTAAAGTAATATAGTAATAACGAGGCTACTCTTTCTTGCTTTACTTCGCCTCTGTAGATGAAGTTTTTCCTTAGATTATCCAACATGATTTCCATGAACGTCTTTAGTTTTTTATACGTTTTTGTATGTAGTAAGGTTGTTTTACATTTAGATTTTTTTATAAAAAGAAACAAAATATATGTATTTGTGTTGTTTTTATATGATTATGTTTTTATTGTCCAAAATCGAATATAGAACTGCTAATATCTTTAGGTTTTCGTAGTCACTTCGGTGGTCTGTATTATCATGTAGATTTTCATCTACTACAGATATGACCGTGCGCCTAAGTTGGAGGTATTGTTGATGTTCACTGAATACTTCTTCCCGTTTGGCCGATATAACCCAAACCGCACATGCACTTTAGTTTGTAGATGGCTTTGAATGAATGAGGGGAGAGCGTTATTTAACTTACGCAAGAATAAAAAGTTCATTCTACCAGCTGACAAAGGTAACGCAGCGGTGGTAGTGGATAACGACTTCTACATCAAGAACACAGATACTTTACTAGATTCAGACTTCATGGAAGTATCTTTACGTTTACTTCTACCTGCTTGGTCGATATAACTCTTACCGCACATGCACTCTAGTTGTAGATACCCTTAGTGTGTACAGTCTCAGGAATTTTCCTTAGTCCATCAAGTACTCCGGCAACGTACGGTAAGTAAGCGTAATTTGTTTCTTCTTCTTTTCTTTCTACAATAAGTATATTGACTTCGGACACTAGTCTAAGGGTAGATTCGGATGAATCGGGATACAGGTTGACTTGGATTCTTAATGTACTCCGGTGATTATCGAACTTCTAATAGACGTGAATCTTATGCGACAGAGTATCAGGAACACAAAACGACAAGCACCGGTTGTCATCTAAAATCCTGATGCAACGTTACGAAACCAGTGGTGCGATTTGAGAATTTGAACGGCCGCTCGTCTCGGATCGTGGGACATGTTGATCCAGTGTAAAAAATTTGGTATTAAAGAATAGGCGTTACGCTCTTTATGGGATGTATCCAATAGCCCCTGCCACTCATTCAAAATCAAGATCTTGGAATGACGCTTGACGGCTCAGAAGAAAAAAAAATCTGCGGTTAAAACTTGCTTGTTTAGAATTGTACAAGTGTCAGCTTTGGTGCAGTATATTTCCTGCAATAAGAGGTGCAAACGGGAATGTTTTGCCATGACGCACAAGGAAGTGTACGATATTCCCCGAGGATCGTACGAAGAAATAGGGAATGTAAGGATATCGTAGTCTATGGTCCAGATCGTCCAGATGTCTAAGCCATATATATGAACATTAGAGATAACTGGACTGCTGAAAATAGTCACTAATAATTTTCTATGTGGGTTCCAGTTACCGCGAGAATACTTTTTCACCACCTAAGAACAGTATTTAACGAAATTCAGTTTATTGTTGAACAAAAGTTTGAAGTATTTGAACTCGACAACCCTTCAAACTAGAATGTCGTTAAGTTGAAGTGAGGGATCTTTTTTCAACAAGGAGCCAAAAACTTTGCCAAAAACCAAGTATTTGGTTTTGTCAGTTAAGAGTGTCAATTTGTTGTTGACAGTCCAGCGCATTATTAGAATGTTTAGACACGTGATTTTTGCCTTTATTGTCTAAGAACACTGTGATATCGTCCGCGTAAGCAAAAATGTCACAGTTATCAGGCAAGTTTCGTTCGAGTAAGAAATCTGCAGCTATGTTTTACAAGGTCGGCTCGACAACCAATCTTTGGGACAACTCTTCGTTTTGTGTAGGAAGAACTAGAAATGTTCGTAGAATAACTGATCGAGGTACGAATGGCGCACACTATGTCTTAACCATGAGAGCTTCGATTATTGTAGGCCACCATACGATTTTAAACGCTCATAAAATATCTATAAAAATGCATAATTTAGACTTGAAGACGTGCGTTTGTGCTTTTGTCATTAACTTACGAATGGTCTCTGTCATCGATTTACCAGGAATGAAGTCGAGTCGGCTGGAATGGAACAATCTTTGTGGAGCAAATGCTGTCATATAATTTCTTTAACAGTACTCGTTTGAATAATTTGCCAAGTTCTGAAAGTAGCGTTATCGGACGGCACTAGTTAGGGCTGGCAAGTTTCCCAACTGTTAGAAAAATACCCGCATTGAACACAAGAATTAAAATGGTCTGTAAACGTAGAATAGAGGGAATCTTGTACCACTGTTCTTAAAACGTTACAGTGTACAGCGTCGGGAGCTTTGTTCTTAAAGATTCTGCTATCCACCCAATCGTGTCGGGATTCAATATTAAACAAAGATTGGGATTTAATTCGGGCTTGTTAACGATTATGGTTCGTCGGATCCTCGTTATGATTGGATAGAAAGAAACTAATCCCCACGGAATCACACTAAACTTTTCTCTACAAACCTGTGACATGAGCTAAATTTTGCATTCTTTACTGCCAGTTTGCACCGGTGAAGCGCAGTCTTGTACAAGTTTATCAATTGAATTTTCAGCTCTGCTGGTGCTTTTTGAATTTGCTTTCTTAAGCAACGTACGACCTATTAGCTTTAGACTAGGTTTAAGTCATTTTGGCTAGATTCGAGGATCAGTGATAAGAATTAGAATCATGGCACTTAACTATAAGTTAAACATACGTAAGAAAGTAGGGCACCTACAGGTTTGTTTAGCTTGCCAGGATCTATTTGTTTAACATCGAGGATACGTTTAGAGACCGGAAACAATCATTCAAAACATATCAGTCGGTGGTCACTTTCGATCACCATAAAGATAACTTCGCAATTAGAAATTTTTCTAGCTAAAGCTTGCGATGCTAAAGCGACATCAATGTTTGAAGAACCTTGATGACTAGCAATTAGACTCATTTACAACACATAGGACACCTTTGCCCACGAGGTTTTTTACACTTCTTCCTCGTTCATCAGTCTGCAAGCAATGCCAAAACAGTCATTTTGAATTAAAGTTACCCCAAAATGATCGGGACATATTTTAGTAAACATCTTCCTTTGATGGCCAATATACGCCAACGACGGTCAAGGAGGTGTTTTCGATTGTAATCTTAGATATGGCAGTGCAATTATTAGTTAGATGACTGATGACAGATTTTGCGCTATTAAAAACCATTACCGAGAAGTTCCGCATAGAAGTGGATGAGGTGTTCTTGTTGAAGAGCAAGGCTGTCCCAGCGATCTTATACTCTGAACCAGAAAGATACACTAAGACTCTTTGGTCAGAAAAATGTTTATGTCGTTGTGGGAGAAAGAGACCATGACTTTCTATAAGGTTGCAGTACGAGAACGCTGAAGATTTACTTGCGCAATTCTAAGATTTTTCTGATTTGCCGTTTTTGTTCACTATTTAGTTTCGTGCTGTTCAGCCAGAAATTTTGCCACCAAGCAGTTGAAACTTTAATAAATAACTGTATTAAAGTTTCAACTGCTTGGCGGCAAAATTTCTGGTATTTATAGCACCTCATGATGCGTACGTGATCATCGACCCTGCATATAATTAAGTTCCATGCTATGTAAACACGACGGTAGCTCATGAGGTACTGTATTTGTACATCCGGAGATAATTCTACTATCCAGTCACTTTCTCTCGGTCCACAATCTGTTTAACACCTTATGTGTTCTTTGGCTTGTTGTGTTATATCATTTGTAGCGGCGTCAAAGTTTTGATCCCAGACGGAGTTACGTCCCATATTCGTCACTCGGTGTAGTCGTAGATTGAGCGTAGTAAAATTTTATAAGTGTTGGCTTAGTCTTGTCGGCTGTCTTCATATTTGTCTTGGGCTTAAGAACCATAACAACTGTAGATCATTGAATTGGCGTAACGAATTAGTCGGAAGAAATGCTAAATCGAGCTGCTTAAGCATATAAAACAATTGTTTTGTTTGTCTGGTGATGACAATTTGTCGGTCACTGACTGTAAGAAGACATTTTTTAGCGAAAGTGGACTTTCTAAAAACAAATAGGATCAGGACCTCTGTCTCAAAGGACTCTTCGAGTAAGAACAGTTGAGAGCTATCGAAGTCGGCTTCGTCTACACGGCGACGCTGGATTCAACCTCCATGTAGGAGGAGGTTGATGGAACGAGAGAAGCTGCTCGCGACAGTTCGACTATTTAAGATTTCGATCAGTAATTATAGTGTCGACTTAACCCTTTTAGCCGTGCATCAGCCGTATATGTTCTAAAGACAATCACAATAATAAATAAACAAATAAAGTTTAGCTTGGGTTTTCTACTAGGAATCGCAATTGCTCATAATGCTGAATTAAAGTACATATACCTGATTGCAAACTGTTCAAAGTAATGAACTCAGCAGTAGCCGAACACGTGTGGAACGAAAATGACACACTAAACTTTTATGAAACAAAAGTGCTGGTTAGGAATGATATTGAAACGTCCGAGAAATTACTTGCAAATGCAAGAGCCTTCTAGAAACTGTTATCTAGCTTCTAGAAGATATAGCGAAAAGGAAGGAACGCTCGAGAAGGTTTCGCCGATGTCTATAAATACGTAAGAAAGAAATCGTAGGTCAGTTATTGCTGGAATGTGAAAGCATGCAGTATTAAGAAGGTTATCAAGTTGAAATAAATACGTATCGTTAGCACGCGCGGCGTTTTAAATAAATAACAGTGTACACCGAATCGAGTGAACGTGACTATCAGCTGTGAAATCCGAGAACGTTATCTTATCTTAAGTGATATAAATTATAGTGTAACTGTTTTTATTAAATATTATTATTAGATTTAATTAGCTCGGTTAATTTAAAAGTGCATATTTTTCTAGAATAAGTAAACGTAGTTTTAATCGTTTAAATAAATTAGTTTTTTTAATAAATAAATTCGTAACATTTGGTGTAAGGTGTGGAGTTCGCAATCTAATATCGCTTCCGTTATAAAAACATTCATCGCGTAAATATCTGTTAAGATTCGCGATAAGCGTGTTTATTTATAAAGTTAATATAGTGTTTAATAAACTTTTTCTTTTAACAAGAGCGTGATCGCGATTAAATTCGTTTCCGGACACTAGTGGTTTAATATTAATAAGTGGATAGTTATTAAATTTTGTGTTATACAAAAACTGCATTTTAAAAAGTAGTGTATTTAAAAACTTTATATTCGTGTTATATTTAAATTTATGCCGGTGACGCGTTCGCAAACAGTTAAAATGGATGCAAAGCTATTTGAATTTCTTGAATCAATCAAAAATGGTCAGGAGTCGATGAATAGAAAAATGGGCGAAAATTCACAGAAAATTGAAGAAAAACTGTCGGAAAATTCAAGAAAAATGGAAGAAAAACTCTCCGAACATTCTCAGAAAATGGAGGAAAATTCTAGAAGTTTAAAAGAAGAAATACGAACGAGCATAGAAAATCAAATCAAAATTGTTCAAGAGGAAACCCAAGCAGACATGTTAAACTTAAAAGAAGAAATTTGCGATTCTGTGAATGACATAATAGAAGAAGTACAAAACAAATTAGAAGAGAAGTTAAAAGAAAATTCAAGAACCATAGAAGACAAGCTAGAAAAAAAATTGAGAGAAAGAATGCAACTGTTTGAAGAAAGAATGACCCAAATGAATTGTCACGGTGAAGGAAGCGTCACGAGTGAAGATTTAATAATGGACCATCGAGAAGAAAACACTCACAAGTTCAAAGTTGTACCACCAAATTTTGATGGTAAAGTTCCATGGTCAACCTACTACAAGCAGTTTGAAGCCGCAGCTACTGCTAATGGTTGGAGCAACAAGCAGAAAGCGACGTCTTTAATACCCCAGATAGCATAGTCAGTTTGATACAAGGTTAAAACAAACTTGTTTTAACAATCATGTAGACTGGAAACAAACTTGTCTGGAAACTTATATCAAGCATAATTCAAGCTTACTAGTTACCGCTACCACAAGCTTATTTTATAATCCTTGAAAAAAGCTTATTAGACAAGCTGGAAAAAAGCTTATTAGACAAGCTGGAAAAAAGTATGTTGGGGAAACTTGAAATAACCATGTTGAACAAGCTTGAAAGAAGCGTGTTGGGCAAATTTGAAAAAAAGCATTTTTTTCATTTTGAATCAATTTATTTTCTAAAAAAAGTGGACTAAGATATAAAAAAATACATTGCGTTAGATAATATAATATAAACTAAAAAAGGAATAACATAACAGTATAAACTATATATGAAGAAATCGTTAAACAACAGTAGTTTTTCCTGCTGAGTTTCCACATTGGATCGATTTCCTTGATTTCTGAAAAAAAAACAATTGAACTAGAACAAAAACATGCTAAGGAATAAAAGTAAATGTATATTTTCTTAATAATGTGTTGTACCTTCACCTTGAAGAAATGTGAATCCGTTTATTAAAATACCAGATACAAAAACAAAATTGAAAATTTAATTATAGCTGAATAAAATGATATATTTTCTAAGTTATTAGCTGTTAGTCTACTTCTTCTGTGGTTAATACAAATAGCATAAGTGAAAAACGATTTGGTCGAATTAATACAACTAATCGAACTAATACAAAAATGTATAAGTTATTAACAAATGTTAAGATATGTTACTTTTGATTTCAGGTTATAAACATATTTATGCCCATTCGGTTTTTTTTTAATAATTTGTTAAAACAGAAAATAATTTCAAGATATGTAACTGAAAATTATGAATTTATATAAAAGAATCGATAGATCAGTAGTCATATAAATTGACCGTTATAATGAAAATAGAGGTCAGTGATAAAAACATTCCATACTATTTAAGATTAAGGAGTATGGTTTTTTTACAAGTTTTTTATGGTTGTACACTTTATTACAACATGTGTATAACATAACCTCAACAAAAATTGAATTACTCAATTAGTGTACTTAATTAATTTTACATTTAGGATTTAAAATAAATACTCACCTTACTTTTTTTGAAGAACAGTAGTTACACAACAAACCGCAAGAATAACAAAATAAAAATTGTAAGCTGCCTATTAAACGGTAAAAACAAGGTAAAATGGCTAAGTTCAACAATCGTTGCCGCTATTTAGAAAAACATACTGATTTTTAGGTTACCGTACTTTTTCCAATAACTTCGAACAAAACGAATTTTAAAACTGCATAGACCAAGGATGTTTATTCGTAGGAAAAACTAACATTACGATTTTTATGTATCTATTTTTTTTAGCCAATAAAAAAATGTTACAAATATACTTATGGCGCACCTTTCAAATCAATCTTTGTTATAATTATTATTTAAAGAAAACGTACTGAAATCAGTTAAAAAAGTATTGACGTACTTTTACTTGAGCAAAAATATGTTGATTTAGTACAAATGTATACTAACTTGGGCAACATTGACTAAGCTACTTAACGAAGCATTCCGGCAACTTTCGGATAACACCGTTGCCAAAATAATACCAGAGCCTGTTACGATTTTTTAAAGCTTATTACCAAGGCTTATTACAAGCTTGTTTCATAGTTGAAGTGAAAGTTTAACATTGCAAGCACAACCAAGTCAAAAACAAACTGGTTGTAAGCTTACATGCTACCTGGGTAATAAACTTGCAATAAGCTTAATTTGCAAACTTGCTTCAAACTTTCCAACCAAGTTTCAAGTTTGTTTCAATGTTAATTCAAGCTTCATGTTTGAAACTTGCTTTAAGCTTGACATGACAAGTTAAAAGCAAACTTGCCGTAAGCTTACGTGCTATCTGGGACTGTCCTTACGTGGAGAAGCGCTGGGAATTTTACAAACTGTTCCGGACCATCTGCAAGAAAATTACGAACTCTTAATATCACGATTAGAAATGAGATATGGAGATGCCCATCTTCAACAAGTCTATCAAGCTCAAATTAAAAGTCGGGTTCAGAAAGCTGCCGAAAGTCTTCAAGAGTTTGAGGCTGACATCGCCAGACTAACACGGCTTGCGTATCCTACAGCGCCAGATACCTTCTTGGAGCAATTGGCTATTCAAACTTTTGTAGACGGCCTTCGAGACAACGAAACTCAGCAGACTCTACGGTTAGCACGACCGAAGACGTTGGATGACGCTTTGGTGCATGCTTTGGAGTTTGAAGCAGCAAAACAAGCATCGCAACGAGATGGTCATAGACTCTGCTGTGCTACAGAAGTACCCGCGCAGACACTGGAAAGCATCGAGGAGATAGCGCGACGAATACTTCGGGAAAGAGGAGTGACAGCTTTGAACTGCGATGAAATAGGCCATGTACGACGGCATCGTACTAAACCTAAGAAGAGGACAAGAAGAGCGCTCGATAATTTGGAACGAGGCGAGCAAAAGAGACAAAAAGTAATCTCATCTAGTCAGACCCCGGAGATTACCATCCAAATGGCATCGCCTAGGGAGCAATTGCATAGCATTTATCTCGATGGCAAGATCAATGGGAGAAGCGTCCAGTTACTGGTTGACACGGGAGCGACGAAGACCATCATTCGTCCAGACATGTTATTGGAAAACGAGAGAACATCACCAGTAACAGTACGACTTCGAACGGCGACGGGCGACGAAATACCTACTCACGGACAAGTCAAAGTAACCATTGGTTTGGGAAATGGAGTACTCGACCATCAAGTACTGGTAGCCGACATCACGGAAGAAGTTATCCTGGGAATGGACGTGATAAAGAAGTATGGGTTCCATTTGGATATGAAGAACGATGTCCTGAAGATCGACAATGAAGAAATTCCTTTTCATTCGTCAGAGAAGGCAGCCGTGCGAGTCTTGTTGAGTGAAGACGTGATTCTGCCTGCAAGGACGGAAAGTGTGGTGATGGCACGCCTGGATGGAAATCTCCGGGAAGGCTACATACGCGCGATTGAACCAATGGAAGGCGGTTTAGTTGAAAAGGGACTACTCGTTGCCAGAACCTTAGTACGAGTAAAGAAGACGATGCCAGTAAGGATCTTAAACATCAACTCAGATCCTGTAACGTTGAAAAAGAAGACCGTGGTAGGCCAATGCACGCCAGTATCACAAATTGTGAGATGCGTGAAGACGAACGAAGATACGCCGCCGAAGAAGTGTCCACAACATCTATTGGACACTCTTACCACCAAATGCCAAAACCTCAGCCAAGACCAGCTGGCTAAAGTTAAAGTGTTGATCCAAGAGTACCAAGATGTGTTCGCGCTGGAGAGTGGTTCCAAAGGAAGAACTAACGTGGTGAAACACAAAATTAATACCGGAGACGCTCGACCGATACGACAACATCCACGCAGACTTCCTTTGGCGAAAAGAGAAGAAGCCGAACAAATAATTACGGATATGGAGAGAGAAGGCGTGATTGAACCTTCAAGTAGTCCATGGGCATCCCCAGTGGTACTCGTGAAGAAGAAGGATGGATCAACGAGGTTTTGCGTAGACTACAGGCAGCTAAACGACGTGACCAAAAAGGACAGCTACCCTTTACCCAGGATTGACGATACGCTAGACACCCTGTCAGGATCCCAGTGGTTTTCTACGTTAGATTTAAAGAGTGGATACTGGCAGGTAGAATTAGAACCCAAGGATCGTGAAAAACAGCTTTTACGATCGGAACTGGTTTGTGGCAGTTCACTGTAATGCCCTTCGGCCTGTGTAACGCTCCTGCAACGTTCGAGCGTTTGATGGAGACCATCTTGCGCGGATTGTCTTGGAAGACGTGCTTGGTTTACCTGGACGACGTGATCGTGGTTGGAAGGTCGTTTGAAGAACACTTGAGCAACTTGAAGGAAGTGTTCCAGCGATTACGTGGGGCTAACCTCAAACTGAGCCCAAAGAAGTGCCACGTATTTAAGAAGGAAGTCCAATACCTTGGCCACGTCGTATCTAGAGATGGAGTAAGGGCTGACCCAGACAAAATCCGAGCAGTGCAAGCATGGCCAAGACCGATCGACAAACATCAGGTCCGAAGTTTCCTTGGGTTGTGTACTTATTATAGAAGATTTGTCCCCGGATTTGCCAATATTGCCAAACCATTGACAAAACTAACCGAAGAAAAAGCAGAATTTAGATGGAATGAAGACTGCGAAAATTCTTTTAATAAACTAAAACAGGCCCTAGTCACTTCGCCGATTTTGAGTTATCCAAGAGAAGATGGAAAGTTTGTTTTGGATACGGACGCAAGCAATCTGGCCATAGGCGCGGTCCTTTCGCAGATTCAAGATGGACAAGAAAAGGTTATCGCGTATTTTAGCAAGGTTTTGTCCAGGCCAGAAAGGAATTATTGCGTGACTAGGAGGGAGCTGTTAGCAGTCGTTAAGTCCATCGAACATTTCTACAAGTATTTGTATGGACGAAAATTTTTACTGAGAACAGACCACGCCGCTTTAAAATGGCTACTGCAGTTCCGTAACCCAGAAGGACAAGTGGCAAGATGGATCGAGAGACTGCAAGAGTATGACTACGACACAGAACACCGTGCCGGAAGCAGTCATCGGAACGCTGATGCCTTGTCCAGAAGACCATGTCCGGCGGACTGCAGCCATTGTTCGCGACTGGAAGAAAAAGTCGAATGCGTCTGTAGAACTGCTATGGTTGATGACGAGTGGGAACCTGAGCAGTTACGTCGCGAACAAGAAGACGATCCTGAAATAAGACAACTCCTCGACTGGAAAGAAAGCGGCCGACGACCAACCTGGGAAGAAGTGAGTGCTTTGGGCAGAAATATCAAAGCGTACTGGGCGCAGTGGGACTCCTTGATAGTAGAAGACGGTCTTCTTAAGCGATCCCTAGAAAGTGCCGAGGGCACGGGAAACAGACTACAGCTGGTAGTGCCAAAGAGCAGGGTGACCGAAGTGTTGAAGCATCTCCACGATGGGACATCGGGAGGACACTTTGGCATTAAGAAGACGTTGGGTAAAGTGCGAGAACGATTCTACTGGATGAACTGCAAAGAGGACGTCATGAAATGGTGCCGTAAATGCACAGTCTGCGCATCAGGAAATGGTCCAGCGAGAAAGCGCAAAGCACCCATGAAACAATACAACGTAGGAAGCCCTTTGGAGAGAGTTGCGATTGACATCGCAGGGCCGTTCCCAGAATCCGATTCGGGAAATAAATACATCTTGGTGGCGATGGATTATTTCACGAAATGGACGGAGGCTTACGCCATACCCAATCAGGAAGCAGCTACAGTCGCAGACGTATTAGTAAAGGAGTTTTTCTGCCGGTTTGGAGTTCCGTTGGAATTACACTCCGATCAAGGCCGCAATTTTGAGTCTGGGCTGTTTCAAGAAGTTTGCCGACTGTTAGGAATTAAAAAGACTAGGACAACGCCTCTCCATCCTCAGTCTGATGGCATGGTTGAACGGATGAATCGAACAATGGGCAAGTACTTAGCCAAGGTAGTGTCCGAACATCAAAGAGACTGGGATCAGTACTTGCACCTCTTCTTAATGGCGTACCGATCATCCGTTCACGAAAGCACAGGCCAAACACCATCCTGTGTCATGCTCGGTCGTGAGATAAGATTACCATGCGATCTTCAATTTGGACGAAGACCGGAAGAGTAAGTCGCTGGAGAAGATTACGTCAGCAAGCTGGCAAAGAGGCTAGACGAAGTACATGAAGAGGTTCGTAAAAACACACAAATTGCCAGCGACAGGATGAAAACAAGATATGACGTCAAGGCGCAAAATGGTGGGTTTCGACCTGGCGATATGGTTTGGTTATATAACCCTCAAAGGAGACGTGGTTTGTCGCCGAAGCTGCAAAGGCAATGGGAGGGCCCCTATGAAGTCGTGCAGCGTATTAACGACGTTATATACCGCATCCGAAAACCGCCCAGAGGCAAGCCAAAAGTGGTCCACGTCGATCGTCTAGCCCCGTTTGCTGGCGATAACCACAATCCGCAAGTTCAGGTCCGAACCAGAGTAATAAGTAGCAGAACCAGGAATCCAATCGAAGAAATGGAGTTCGAAAAGTTTATGAATTTATACGGAGGTTCTGGAAAAGCTAGGTTCGGAGTTACCACCGAGGAACAACAAGACCTGTTCCAGACACAAAGATTACGCCATCGCACATTGCGTGAGCGAGGAGCTTGACATGTCCAAAGGGGTTGCAGTCGTGTTTAAAAAGAAGTTTGGACAGCTAGATGAATTACGAAGACAGCAACCGGCAGTCGGAAAGGTTTTAGGACTACGTGGTGACGGACGCTTCGTTTTCTATCTGGTCACCAAGAAATACTCACGTGTCAAGCCGTTATACGAAGATCTGTGGCGAACATTATGGAGTCTCAAGAGACAAATGGAGTTCCATCATGTTAAGAAATTGGCAGTACCCAAGCTTGGTTGTGGCTTAGATCAACTGAATTGGAGGACAGTTCGAAACATGTTGGAGGTCGTCTTCCGAGGAACAGGCATTCAAGTGTTGGTCTGTAGTTACCAACCGAGGAGAGTATTGGGTCAGGAAAAGTCCATTGACTGTTACTTTTATGGTCAAGGAAGTTGCCGAAATGGAGGAAGCTGCCGCTATCGCCACGATCCCTTTACCGGTGTCGCATCCAGTCTCCTGTTCTGGGACAGAACAGTCCTAAGAAGGGGCCAGTGAAACGTCCGAGAAATTACTTGCAAATGCAAGAGCCTTCTAGAAACTGTTATCTAGCTTCTAGAAGATATAGCGAAAAGGAAGGAACGCTCGAGAAGGTTTCGCCGATGTCTATAAATACGTAAGAAAGAAATCGTAGGTCAGTTATTGCTGGAATGTGAAAGCATGCAGTATTAAGAAGGTTATCAAGTTGAAATAAATACGTATCGTTAGCACGCGCGGCGTTTTAAATAAATAACAGTGTACACCGAATCGAGTGAACGTGACTATCAGCTGTGAAATCCGAGAACGTTATCTTATCTTAAGTGATATAAATTATAGTGTAAGTGTTTTTATTAAATATTATTATTAGATTTAATTAGCTCGGTTAATTTAAAAGTGCATATTTTTCTAGAATAAGTAAACGTAGTTTTAATCGTTTAAATAAATTAGTTTTTTTAATAAATAAATTCGTAACAATATAAACATCTAACACTCTTTTTTCAACAGTAACAATTAGCGCTCTGAAGATGCAAGCTGCAATGTCTTGCAAAACGTCAATTTGATTGGGTTCACAAATGGAAAAGCGAAGTTCAACTTCTTTTGGTTCAAAAAGTTATATTTTAATCAAAACACATTTAAAAATGTAGCGTAACACGTTCAGGAAATATCGCAAGAATCGCAATGTTTTCTAATGCTACCAGCTTATGGATTACGATTACGTTTAACTCGTCGGATATGTTTAATTTATCGCTTCCTACGCTAATTCCAATGTTACACATCGCTTTAACTCACACTTCCTTCGGAAAGCTGTCGTGCTTCTGGGCCACCCTAATCAATGGAATATATTATAATTAAAACATTTTCCGTGACTAAATAATGAAGTGTTACGGCTGAACTTATCTTGTTACAAATATTTTGATTTATTCTCAAATGTTGCTTTGATAAAGCCTTTTATATGTAAGTATTAAACGTAACTTTAGTTACAAGAATCTTGGACTCCAGTTCAGTTATTTGATCATTTTAATATCTTTTTTAAATACTGTAAGTATAAAATACACAAGAGTTTATATATATATTTTTAGAGCGATAATTTTAACGATTTTTTTACTTGTGATAAGTATACAAACGGTCATAATAAGTACATTTTTAAAATTTTTATTTAATCAATACTTTGTTATACGCTATCTTCATGTCGAAACGCAGCTAAATTTCAAAATTTGTTTGCGCAAGCTTTCGCGGGCCCGAATTTAAAATCACGTGCGAACGCTCCAAGCGGGCCAGGATCGAAACAATTGATGATTAATCAAAGTAGTAATGGCGGTTGTCGTAGGCGGAGGAGATTTGAAGTAGGTAATTAAAATACATCAAAATCGAATATTTCCAGAGCGTGTTAATGAAAAATAAAGAATCGTACACTTGAGGAAGTCGTTATACTTGGAAAGTAATTGAATCAATCGATAATAATGAGTGTGGACGCATACGGTCCAAGTTCGCAAACACTCACGTTTCTTGATACCGAAGAAGCGGATCTAATTGGTGCCGATACTCAAGGTTCAGAATGCGATTTTACAGATTTTACTATTCCGTCCCAAACTCAAGCTTCCCAGCATGATCATGCTGGACCACAAGTTACGGGAATACAAGTAAACATTTATATTGACTTGTTAACTAACATATGCCTAACAACTTAAATCGTAGGTTAATGGTATTCCGCATAAAGCCTCGAACATTGTGAGTAAAATATCTTCTGCGACAACTGCGCTTGGTGAATTGCAATTTGAGGAAGATGACGAAGAGTTCTATAATAGTAAGGAACTACCTGATTACGCATGTAAATATTGTGGTATTCACGAACCTAATTGTGTTGTTATGTGTAATCTTTGTAAAAAATGGTTTTGCAATGGACGGGGAAATACTTCGGGTAGCCACATTATAAATCATTTGGTAAAACCGTAAACGGCACATGGTAAATATTATAATCTTGCTCTGTAGGTACGTGCCAAACACAAGGAAGTGACTTTGCATAAAGATGGACCTTTGGGCGAGACTGTTTTAGAATGTTATAGTTGTGGTGTTCGAAATGTATTTGTTTTGGGTTTTATTCCAGCTAAGGCTGATTCGGTTGTTGTACTTTTGTGTCGTCAGCCTTGTGCTGCTCAAAATTCTCTGAAGGTAATATTTTCTATCTCAGTAGTTATAAAGATTAATCGGAATTTTCAGGACATGAATTGGGAACAGGAACAATGGAAACCTTTAATATCTGATCGGAGTTTCTTAACCTGGTTAGTGAAAATTCCCTCTGAACAGGAACAATTACGTGCACGACAAATTACCGCTCAACAGATTAATAAATTAGAGGAGTTGTGGAAAGATAATGTTGATGCAACTTTTCAAGATCTTGAGAAACCGGGAGTTGACGAAGAACCTCAGCAGGTATTTGGAGATATCGGTGTTTGTTTTACTAACACAAAAGTCTTAGGTGTTATTGCGATACGAAGATGGGTATCAGTATCAGAATATTTTTGGGCCGTTGGTGAAGTTAGAAGCCGATTATGACAAACGGTTGAAAGAGTCCCAAACTCAGGAAAATATTGAGGTACGATGGGATGTGGGTTTGAATAAAAAAACTATTGCTTATTTTACTCTTGCCAAAACTGATGGGGACATGAAACTTATGCATGGAGATGAGTTGCGACTGCGTTACGTTGGTGAGATGCATAAAACATGGGCTGGTGTTGGACATGTTATTAAAGTTCCTGATAACTATGGCGAGGATATTGGTATCGAGTTGAAGAACGGTGCTGGGGCACCTAGTGACTGCCACAGTAATTTTGTTGTGGATTTTATATGGAAAAGTACCAGCTTTGATAGGTATGTATCTTTTTCTACTAAAATTTGAGTTTTTGTTGTATTGAAAATTTGAATTTGGGTTCTGTTGAATTGTTTCACAAGCAATCTATGATCTTTATTTTCTTTTTGTTCTTAAATGGTAACATCATCAAGTGTAGTCAGATGTTTTGATCTGTTGAGCAAAGGGATCTTTGATACATTATTTTTTGTTGATTTCCCATCCTCCATCATTACTAAATGCTCACATTTTATTTGAGATATAACTGCCCAAGTTTAGCTAATTCATTTGAATATGTCACTAACGTAATCTGCGCTTTGCTCAAAGATGTTCAGCACTACATACTAATGAATTAAAAGTGTAGCAAAAATCGACCATTTGCTGAGTAGGGAAAATCGTGTTATGTGATTGGTTAACGACATATAGTAATGGTTGCTATCTTGTGGGTGTCTCACGAACTACTATTAAAAAAAACTAAGCGGTGTGTCAATTTGAGACTTGGAATGAAAATATAAAACAACATATAATATCAAAAATTACAAAAATCCGTTTTGACAATACGGAGGGGGAACCAAATTGACATGGTCAGTGGCACACCCCCACCCTTTCTCCCTCGGCCATTATTTGCTAATAATTTCAAAACTGTCAAGTGGAAAGTCACTTTTTTTGGTATACCTTATATTCTATATTTCTCGGACTTATTCATATATATAGTCCTCAGATTGCACCTTTTACAGGCCCGTACTTACTTACGTAACAGAGGTCCTAACATGCCCCAGCCTTGAAAGGCTAGACTTTGAACAAAAACATGTTACGAGAATTTTCTGGTAACTTAAATGGACGTGTTTAGCTCAGAATAATTCGGACAAGTCTTGGTGTGCTAGTCTTACAATAAATTAAAAAGGCACCAAAACGGTTGGAAACTAGTAATGGAAGATACCGTTTAACTCTCTAATACTAAAAGAGAATAAATGAGAAAACACAGATTATAACAACGAATATATTAATTTTTAACAGTGAAAGAGAGGTTAAAAAATAAGCGAGCCAGCATTACATATATAGTAACAATTAAGAGTTCGTCGATGAATATCACAGTTATACCGTTAATACAAGCCCTGGAGGGCAAGCAACACAATACAATACAAGTTAATATGTAATCGAAGAGTTAAACTTTGATTTAATACAAAACTAGTGAATTCACAACCCGAAGCAAATCGTATTTAGCATAAATTAATACCGTAATTATACAAACAGAAATTTGCGTACATTAGTCGTGATAATATCTATATCTACGTCGCACTTATTTTACAAAGACACAAATTAATAACAAGTAAAGACATGGTACTCAAGATTATCCAGTCATGCAAATAGCTATCGGCATGCTTGAACCTCCACCTAAAATCGCTAAAAAGTATAAAGATGTAGGTATTAAATGATATCACAAGTAAATTGTTTGTAGACAAACAATGAATCGTAGCCGAATGTGTAAAGCTTTCGAATGATTTTCACTATTCCTATCGCAGGTGTACCGACAAGTTAATTAGAATATCACACAAAGTAAAGCAACCACTTGTCCTCAGATTACATTTCAAAAATGGTGTAATTAACCAATATTTTCATTAGTACGTGCTCCCAGTTATTGTTTCTAAGGAAAGGTAATTAATTGACATGTACCATTCCAAAGTCGCTAACACGTGGCGGTATTACAATTACGGAAAAATCAAATTGACCATATTCAAGCGTTTTTTTTTGGACTTCAGGTTTAACATTTTTGGGTTGGTAAAACTGATGAATTTTAAATCGCCCTCAAAAAATAAAAACTTTTATTGGTTGTCAACAACGACCTCTCTGATTAATGGGTCATAATGAATTCCAGTGATTTGTCAAATCGGGTTAATAGCAACAATAACCTCATGATAACAACCAAATATTTTTGTCCATATTTGCTACCAACCCGATTTGACAAATCACTGGAATTCATTATGACCCATCAATCAGAGAGGTCGTTGTTGACAACCAATAAAAGTTTTTATTTTTTGAGGGCGATTTAAAATTCATCAGTTTTACCAACCCAAAAATGTTAAACCTGAAGTCCAAAAAAACGCTTGAATATGGTCAATTAAGCATAAAAATAGAAATCATTTCTTACCCCAGAAAGACCACATATAAACCAAAAAACTAATACACCTATTTATAACGTGGATGAAAGTGAATATTTAAAAATGAAAGTTTCGCTGGACCATGTATAATCCGTCTCACAGTCGTCGGAAATATCGTTTTTTCTCTTGAAATCCATACGCCAAGATACCAAAAAATGACAGCCAACACTTTGAATGTAGCAAAAGTGGGTGCCCGGAACGAAACTTATACAGTACGCAATCTATATCCGAATACTTTTAATTGAAATATACGAATACAAAACTTATGCCTAATATAAACTTAATCCCTAACACCTTAACTGTCACTAGCACTAAGAGGTCTTAAACAAACATAACTAAATGTCCAAAGATAGACAGCAAATTCTTGAAAACGATCGGCGAAACACACCTGTAGTTCATATGAAGGCCACAAGAGAAACTCGGTTGGAACACGGGTGGAAGTTAATTATTCTTTCTAAGTTCCAGTGCAACGGAGGTTGATTTTCATCCTTAGTTAACCCTAGATTATTGACTTGTAGTTCAGAGTTATTTGATTGCCACTCGGTTTGGCTATGGAGCTCAGACACGTATTCCTTGCTCCATCATTCCCAAAAATGTTGGTGCGCGGATTGAATAACTTGTATTGCAGCAGGAATTAAAGTGTAGTGTTCAGATATAGCCGTTAGGGTGCGCTCAATAAAGAAATGGGTCGGGGTTAAAGGATTAAAATCGTTGGGATTTTGAGATCAAGGAGTTAACGGCCGGGAATTCAAAAAATGGCGGCCTCTATTTGAAAAAAAAGGAGTAGATAGCTCCTTATACGTTAAAATCAAGTTGCCGGCAATTCGCATGAAGTGGTTTTTGACTAATCGGACACCGGCTTCCCACAACCCACCAAAGTGGAGAATGAGAGGGGATAAGATATAAACTATTTCATCGCGAGCGTTCACTTCAGAGATCGCTACATTTTGCGAAGTGAGAAATTCATCGAGTTCCTTTAAGGCGGAATTTGCTCTAACAAAATTGGTACCATTGTCTGAATCTATATTTTCCGGCTTACCCCTGCGAGCAACGAATCTCCGTAGAGCCACTAAAAAGAATTTGGTAGACAAGGAGGTGAACTACCTTGGTAACAAGGCAGAAAAACAAACATAAACAAGATTTGGAAATCTTATAGCATTGACCTTCGCGGTCTTGAAAAGTTAATGGGCCTGCGTAATCTACCCTTACGTTACCTAATGAGGATGCAGGCCAAATGCGCGAGGCTGTAGAGATTAATATTTATAAATTTATATGTTCTCGTTTTTCTAAGAAGGTAGTTTTCTCTATCTTTGGTTTACCCTACCACACCTTAAAACAACTTCTTGTTTATATATATGGACCGCACTTTTACCAGGCCCGTACTTAAAATAGAATCAAATAATTGACCCTAAAAATGGTAGTCATTCCATATGTCGCTAATACAATCACACAAACTCCTACCGTAGAAATAGCCAATTTTGACTTCACTTTTTTAAATACAATAGACATTCGAGTTAGCGATTTAGTATATTAGTAGTATAGATAAAGATTCTTTGATTAGCCAAACGAGACTACTGCCATCTAAACTTGTTCTATAGAATTAGTGTACTACATGTAAATTAATGTTTCAGAATGCAGTTGGCTTTGAGAAAATTCGCCGTGGACGACACAAGCGTATCGGCTTACATCTATCACCGTCTTCTAGGCCACGAAGTCGAAGAAGTCCTATTTCGTTGCCACCTACCCAAACACTTTTCAGCACCGAATTTACCCGATTTGAACCGATCCCAAGTCTATGCGGTAAAACACGCGCTTCAAAGACCTCTTTCTCTCATTCAAGGACCTCCCGGAACGGGAAAAACTGTTACTTCGGCCACTATCGTCTACCAACTTGTGAAGCAGAATGGTGGACCTGTGCTTGTATGCGCGCCTAGTAACACGGCCGTAGATCAATTAACTGAAAAAATACACCGAACGAATTTAAAGGTGGTGCGCTTATGCGCGAAATCGAGAGAGGCTATTGATTCACCAGTTAGTTTCTTAGCGTTACACAATCAAATTCGAAAATTGGACACCAACACCGAGTTGCAAAAGCTACAACAGTTGAAAGACGAAACCGGAGAACTTAGTTCGGTTGATGAGAAACGTTATCGTATGCTGAAGAAATCAGCTGAAAGAGAACTACTGGAAGCTGCGGATGTTATTTGTTGCACTTGCGTCGGAGCGGGAGATCCTAGGCTTGTAAGGTTAAAGTTTCATTCGATCTTAATTGACGAAAGCATGCAAGCGACTGAGCCAGAATGTATGGTCCCCGTGGTTTTAGGAGTAAAGCAGTTAATATTAGTAGGTGATCATTGTCAATTAGGACCGGTAGTTATGTGCAAAAAAGCCGCACGAGCGGGTCTTTCGCAAAGTTTATTTGAGCGATTAGTGGTACTCGGTATTAGACCTTTTAGATTGGAAGTCCAATATCGTATGCACCCGGAGCTATCGCGTTTTCCTTCGAATTTCTTTTACGAGGGTAGTTTGCAAAATGGAGTTTGCGCCGATGAACGAAAATTGTTAAAAATCGATTTTCCCTGGCCGGTTGCAGATCGTCCTATGTTCTTTTACGTCACGCAAGGTCAGGAGGAAATCGCTGGATCCGGTACCAGTTACTTAAACCGTACTGAAGCCGCCAACGTCGAAAAAATCGCTACTAAGTTTTTGAAATCTGGAATAAAGCCTGAACAGATTGGTATTATAACACCTTACGAAGGACAACGTGCTTATTTGGTTCAGTACATGCAATATCAGGGTTCTCTTCATGGCAAATTATATCAGGAAATTGAAGTTGCTAGCGTAGACGCGTTTCAAGGTAGGGAGAAGGATATTATTATTATGTCGTGCGTCCGTTCGAACGAACACCAAGGTATAGGGTTTTTGAACGACCCGAGGCGTTTGAACGTTGCACTGACTCGAGCGAAATATGGAATCATAATCGCTGGTAACCCTAAAGTCTTGTCGAAGCAGCCGTTATGGAATCATCTACTAAGTTTTTATAAGGAGCAAAAAGTGTTAGTCGAAGGACCCTTGACGAATTTAAAGGAGTCTTTGATTCAATTTGCAAAGCCGAAGAAATTAATTAATTCTGAAAATCCTGGTTCTCATTTTATGACCACGTCTATGTTTGACGCTCGCGAGGCTATGGTACCCGGTTCGGTGTACGACAGAAACAACGTTTCCATGAATGGCGGACAGTACAATTATCCCAGAGGGGCGGTGCCTTTAGATATGTTTAGCAGAACTCACGACCCTATTAGTTACATATCTCCAGAACGCGCGCAAGCTGGTACAAGTAACTTACCCGTACCGATGGGAATGTTCATGAATATGGCTCACATTCCTCCACGATTTTATAACCAACACCAACAAGCACTTCAACAACGCCAAGTACAAAATTCACGAAACCGCAAGACCCCAATTCGACAACGCAATAAAGGTTTAAGTCAAGAACAAACTCAACCGTTTAGTCAAAGTTTGCAACTGACACAAGGCATGTCTCAACCTGGATTGTCTCAACCCGGATTTAGTCTATCTCAGCCAGGATTATCCCAACCCGAACTCAGTCAAGACCCATACATGGCAGAATATCAATCACAAATGGACGGATTACTATCGCAAGATTCGACGTATCAAGGCGATCGATCGGCTTTCTACCAACCGAATGCCCAATTTTCGCAACCCTACTAGTTGTCCGATGCTGGAGACGTTTACGCGAATCGCGGGAGCGAATCATGAAAATTACAAAGTGAAATCTGATTATGAAAAGCGAAATTGTCAGTACATGCAGCACATACAGGTCTTAAAGAAACCGACTAATGAGAGAAATAATACCAGAGGTGATTACAATAAAACGTCTGACCACAAACGGCAGAAGAACAAGAAACAATTTCTACAGCGAGTCAAATCGTAGATGATTGTTCTCACTCTAACATAACTGTATTATTTCTTACTTTTTTTTCGATAGTATTGTACTCTTATTTTAACATTTATTTTGTAAAAAAAATTTGTTGTTAATATTGGTGCCGGTTGAGAAATGTTTGTTTTATTTCAGTCTTATTAAAAGAAACGTAAAGTTGAAAGACGATTTTGAGGCAGTAATATTAGCAATAACTTCACATTCATTCATGTATTTTTCTAGAAGATTCGTAGATGTTTTATGTAGAAGTTAATAGTTTTATTTTATAAATATTACATTTTATTTTTGTTATCAATGGGAAACGAACTATGAACTTTTTAGTTAGGGAAATTGTAGTAGTGTTCTCATCAAGTTTTTTTTAATGTTGTACACATTAAAAATTGTCGACATTACAATTTCTTTTGGTCCTGCAACTTTGCCTACTTGTATTCCAAAATTCCTAATAATTTTAATAAAGTTTTATGATAGAAAACACTATTTCAAAAATACTTTTATTTGCTTTTTACAATACATTAAGATTTTCGTTCATATTTCCATTTATATATAGGAGCTCGGTCTTTGGTACCTTTTTTTACTATTGTTGGTTTTAAAATGTTTTTCTTGCTTAAGATTTGTTTTTTGATGTACAACTTTTCTTGAATTATCGATAATTCTTTTTCTCGTTCGATACGCTTTGCTAATTCCATATATGCCTTTTTGCGGTATTTATTTCCTTGCTGTAAAGCGGATACATTCACCTCTGGAAGTTCAACGTTGGCCAAATGTTCATTTTGGTTTGTAATTGGCTTCTTCTCAAAATATTTGTGCCTGTTTTTAATGCCTTGATTTACACTCGATAAATGTAATTGTGCTTGTAACCGTTCAATTTTCTTTCGTTCTTGGGTACGTTTTAAATTAACGTATTTTAAATCTTGACTTTGCATTAACTGTATTTGCTCGTCGGTGTCTTCTTCCTTGCGTTCGCGTTCGTGGTGCACACCATCTTCCACTTTTGAATTTATCATATGGTGGTAAAACTCATCAGGATTTTTGTCTAAAGCACGTTTATGTAACGCTTTTAATACAGATTTTTTATTGCTGAAGTTAGTGGCACGTTGTTTGTAATCCTTGTGTTTTTCTAGAGGCCCCAAATGTTTTCTTGCTTGTGGTTGACTTCGTTCTCTATGCACCTTTTGGTTTACTTTCGATGCTTTTTTCCACACAGACATTTCTTTAAATTTAAAAGATTTTGTACACAAATTTAGGATTTACCTAACCTCAATTACAAAATATAGTGATTTTAATCAAAACTGTTGCCAACGTTAGGAATTTTGTGTTTAGGTTGGTATTCTAAACTTATAATACTTGTATAGGATATTTTTAAAAAAATGCCTGTAATGGTTTTAAACTTATTCAAACCGCAATTTTTGGAGCATTTTGCTTTTGTTCGTTTTAAACACACGCTTTTTTAATTTTTTTTACAATAAAATATAAAAAATCCTTTGTATTACGTTACGTTGTTAAAGAATGAACGATAAACTAATAATTACACAACTTATTCAGTCAACAATATTAGTAAAAATCACCGTTTATTCAGACAGCATTTAGTAGACCTTTACGGTCTAAAAAAGTATGTTAAGGATCAGAGAGACCTAACATTTGTATTGTTGCAACTTAAATTTTACAAATATTAGATAAAATTCTAAGTTCTAATATATGTAGTAGTACATTAAGTTTTACTTAAATTAGATATGAGTTTTTCTTTTAAGAAATGTTACTATATATGTGACAGTTTACTTAAAATACGGATAACTATGTATGTATGTTATTATATTTGGAATAGTAAGCTTAGAAAAACAAAAATAAGTGAGCATCGTAAATCCAAGATGGTGTGAATAAACTAACAAATAATTCTATTTTTCTACACTTTATATAGTAATCTAATAACTAATTTAATTAATTGACATACATTTCGTTCTTTAAACCGTGTAGTGCAACAATTACATCAATTATCGCCCATTGCGGGGATGCAACAAGTACAGCGCAGTATAGCTTCTACCTGGTAACGGTGAGTCATGTTAAAATTTTGTCATACAATTTAATCATGGCCGATTTAAAATCTTTGCATACATTTTTAGTTTGGATTAATTTATGTAGTAATTGTGTATATTTTCTGATTTTCATTATTGTTTTTTATTAAAAGACTTTAATTTGAATTGTTTTTTTACAATCTAACTACCATGTTTGTAGTTTTCTGAAAGCCACTCTATAAGTGGCAAAGGTTATCACGAGATGGCGCTTGCTTTTTTACTGTATATCTGCTGTATATTTTTAACTTTCTTTAAAATTTTGTGTTAAATTAAATGATTCCATTAGAACATCGTTAGAAAGCTACATCTAACCGCTGATTAACAGAAAAAAGTGTAATTTCAAAGGCATGTTAAACAATAAAAATCTGTAATCAATGATATTTAATGAGCTTCCGCAAATATTTACATTTAAAGAAAACTATGTTAATCCTCTTTTCTCAAACCTTGCAGATTCTTCCTCATTCGGATAACCCTCATACATAAAACAGATAGAAATAATGATTACGAAAATCTCTTAATACTAAAACTTGACCTAATCGTTAATAGCGATATTTAGTTGAGTAGTCTTTGGGCGAGACCACAAGACCTCTTCCTTTTCGTGCTCCCCTATAAACGGTTTCAATAATATCAATCATTTCTTGTTTATCTTCTAAAGGCCAATTTATTTTGTTATTGTTACCGGTGCCTAAATCAATCATAATGTGCTTATTTCTAAAAAAGAACATCACCGTACATGGATCGTATAATTCATACCTAAAAGGTGAAAGTTTAAATTTGAAGAGGAAACATAACCTACATACATTTTATTAAAATCAGGGACTTCAGTAATATCGACGAGGTAAATCACAGCAAAATTTTTCACCTTTTCAGCTATGTTATATAAAACTTCATCCATTCTCATACATTGGGGGTCCCAATCGTGACCAAATCGAACAACCTAGAAAATCTCAAATTATATTAACGAACATTTTTAAGATGTATCGTACAATCACTCTGTCCTCTTCTGACAAAATTGCTTGGTCTACTTGCCAGCCGTTGTGTAAATGTGCTAGCATATAAGACATTTTTACGAATTTTTAAAAACAGCTTTTTCGTGTAAATTAAAATAAACCTAACAAGATTGTCAACTTCCGACAATTGTCAACAAATTAGCAAGATGGCCAATTATATGATACAAGCTTAAATGTTTACAACAGTCAGCGCCATCTATTGGTCTACATAAATACTATTGACTGAAGGCGATTTTTCTTTCTTGCTGTATAAATTTAATAATTTTAGAAAATTAAAATGATTTTGATATCAAATTCCGCAAGTTTTTTTTATCATAGTTCCTCTATTTTATTTGTTGTGTATTCAAATTGTTTAATTTGTTCATAAATCCCAACCCTCACTCCAATTGTAATAAATTTTATTTAATGAATTCTATAAAACAGATTATGAAAACTATAACTCCACTAGATTAATTTATGACACTAAATGCAATTTTATTTATTTTAACAATACAATCCGAATCTTAAGATTGTTCTAACGAAAAGAATCAATAAAGATTTAAGGAATGTTGCTTTATAAGTACGATTAAAGACAAAATTATTTAAATTTACTGTTAAGGGTACTAACTGTAAGGTTTATTTCATTTATTACAGTGAAATTTCAAGATAAAGTAAGGAAGTGTAATATTTAAGACGACACACTGTACATTATTCCAATAATTGATCAATAAGATTCACAGAAAATGATGAGATATTTATTTACTCCATAGTGTTCCACTTGCCAAAATGATGTAAAATTAATAGAAATACAATTCCTTAAAAACAAAACAAAAAGTAAATCAACCGTCACAATAATTTTTCTTTATATACAAATGGAATCGTTTTCATAAATACATTTGATTCGAAAACCATTTATATTATAAATTATAATTTTGGGATAATCTAAAGAATTCAGATCAATTTCAAACAATGCTACAATTCAATCTTTTGACATCCTTAATTAGTTAACTGACAAGCACAAAAGACTGAACATACATCAACTACATTCTAAATACGATACTTGCAATGGTTTGTGCCATTTGTGATTTGGTAAGAAATTGGTCAAACAACTGCCAGTTGAAACTTTAATCAATTCAAAATTTTCAATAATAAACGTCCCTTAAAGTAATCTACATAGTTTTAAGGTAAAAATATACAATAAAAAATAATTAACTAAATAATACTATTACTATAAGAAAAATCAAAAGAATCTTTTTTTAGTTGTATACAAAATTAGTAAAGATTTTAAAAACACTAGTATATGTTGAAATAACGAATAAATATAAATTTATTATTCGAGCGAAACATTTTCGTAAATTTTTTTTTTAAAGCTATGTATAAAATTTAATTTTTGTTTTTATTGACGAATTGATTATAACCAGTATAACCAAATGCTGCCCTGAGAGCTTCTAATATTAGTGTTTTTAAAAAACTTTTTCCCCCTCGATATAAACCTAAATTGCAACACATTTTATCTATCGAACCGTTGCTTATGGTTCGTTGTAGATCTGAAAATAAAAATGCACCATTCTCGTTCGTGTTTGTGTGTATATATTAATATTACTTTCTTTTAAGTCGTGTAAGTTCTTTATTAAAAACAAAGGCTACTGCAGTTAAACTGTAAATTTCTGTAAAGAATATATTATGATAATTTACGATAACACATTTAGTTTTATTTTTTTCCTCGTTTGGATTTACGAGTAACTGCCGCTGAAACCTTCTTAGTTGGTAGTGATTTCTTCGAAGTCACCGCTGATTTCGAAGCTTTAGCGTTGCCTAAAACAGAATTTTGTTCAAACAAATCTATAGAATTAATATAAACTTACTTTGTTTTGGCGGTGGCTGCGTTTTTTGCTGCGGCTGCACTGTTTTTCTAGCAACTTTCGCCAGAACCTTTGCTTTCTTCTGGTCAATAACGCTAGCAGTTTTCGTAGAACTTTTAGATTCTTCTGCGTGTCTCTTTGCAACTCGTTCATTACGATTCATCGTAGCCGTCTTCTTCGCTTTAGTTGCCAGAGTTTTTTTAAGAACCGTTGCCTTCTTAACTGGAGGTGGTTTTGGTTTAGGCAACACTTTTTGAACTTTAGGCTGTTCGGGAGATTTCGAGGAACTACTGCGAGAACGGACACTTTTTAATGGACTGCTTGCTTTGCGCTTGACCGATTTCCTCTTTTTCAACTGGCTCGCTTCTTTGTACAATGATAAATCAACTGCAATTAGAAGTTTGACTGTACAAAAATTTATATCTACATCGGCGACTACAGCCACAATTTTGAATAATTAAACAAAAATTAACCTAACCAAACAAATACATTTATTTGCTTACGCAATTTTGAAGTTACATTCCATTTTCTTCTTATTCTATTCTAGTCTAGTGTCTTCAATTCTTCGTACTTGATCGTCGTTTTTCTCTTCCCAATTCTATTACTAAATAGAGTTTGTTCACTTCCTTATGGCGAAACCAGCGTCAGTAAAGCTAATAACTCCGCCCTTCATTCATGTGTATAGGTAGTACGCTACTGCTTTTCCACACCGTGTGATTTACAGCCCACTTGATTTACTGAGCATACAAGGTTTTTGCCACAAGAAACTGAACAAACCATGTGTATTCGAACTCTATTACTGCAAACGTTTTTTTCCAAAAATACTCATTCAAACTCCTTATCCGTTTCTTCGTAGATTTTTCAGTCAATCTCTTGCCACTAAAATCTCATATTTGTTCCATCTAGCGTGACACTTTCCCTCCTATTTGTTATTTCTTCATCTGAACTAGTTTCATCCATCTATTCAACATCTTCGTTCATCTTCCTGTTTTCAAATTGAACACTATTGGGCATGTGTTTTAAAATGCACGAGGCAACCCAAAAGTACTCGACCTGACGTATAGATGACGGTTGTTGTTTGAAGTAATTGTTTGAGAGTGAATTTATAAATATGAAAACAATTGGTCAATTTCAAAAACCTTAGTCAAACTAATATCAAAGTTGAGTCACTCATATATTTGTACTCTGTGACATTGAAATTGCAACACCAAGAAGGGACGGGAATTATGTGACCAAACTTGGTAGGAAGTAATATCAAAGTTGAGTCACTCATATATTTATACTCTGTGACATTGAAATTGTTGCAACACCAAGAAGGGACGGGAATTACGTGACCAAACTTGACAGGAAGGTTTAGCTACTTAGAGGTAATAAATGATTAAAATTTCAAATTTAATGTGTTGTCCCCCCTATTGCCTTCAGACTCTATCACTTTTTGTGGCATCAAATCCAGCAGATGGCTAATTTTCTCATGAGTCACTGCATCCCAAGCAGCTTTCAATTCATGTCCAGAGAACTTCCTGTGTCTGTTCAGTATGCCCTAAGTTCCTCAGTATTCTACCCATAATGTCCCTACACGTGTTCAGTGGGCTAAAGGTCGATAGATCTTGGTGGCCATAATAAGATCTTAACAATGGCCTCTTCGAAGCGGTCCACCGAATGTCTTACTATGTGAGAACGGGTATATGCATTCCCAAACAGAATCAGAATTCATCGCTGAAGATTACTCTATGCAATTCCAGGTTCGAGTGGGGTTGCAAGCTACATTACTCCAATCGTTGATGTCGGTGTTGGGCCGTCAGTGTTAGGACAAAATGTGGACGATAGGATTGCAATCCGAAACTTCTGATTCGAGGGTAAACTGTTCCAAGAGTTACAGGACGATCTTCATTACCTAACAATTGATCTGGTACTGAAAAATCGGTCTATTTCCATAAGTTGAAGATAAGGGTCCCTTAGTTCTTTGTCTACAACGATTCTGACCTGCCCTAGTCCATAATTAATAACAGCGCATGATAGTAAATTGGTTCCGGTTAAGAAGATTTGTAATTTCCTGTACGTAAAACCACCTTCATGTAGACCAATTCGCTTAATTGGCGGCGATTTTTACGCTGTCGCACACTGTAAGGTAGCGAGTGCTAATAGTTCAATGTTAACTAGAACTTTAATGCTCGGTTGCATCAAGTTCACTATGTTATTAGCTGACGCTGTTGTTAACTAAATGGTAGCTATTGATTTGACAATGTCGTCAGCTTAACACCTGATTTTGTACTTGACTAATGACGACATGATCGCATTCGTTAACTACACCGCCAGAGTTAACGATGCTTTATACAACAGAGTCATATTGGATATACAACGGCGACGAGTTAGAGAAAACTACTTTCAAGGTAAGTTTTACGAATTTTTCGCTTTGAACCTCATTTGCAAACCTGTCAATCAAAGACTGCATTTATTTGAGTCTTGATAGTCTTCTAGACAATTCCTTTCTTGTGTGGATCTATCCCTATTATGGAGGTGTGGAGCGATACAAAGCGAAGAGAACAAAGGTACCGGCAATGACTGAAGATGCAAGAATTTTACAACAATCAATCTTGGCAGAATTACAAAAAAGTCACAGAGCCCAAAATTCAATTTCAATGAGAAATATGATTTCAATAGTGTCTGAGTCATAAGAATACCTAACGTTAACTAAGTTAATGGCAGCTCATCTAACGAATATAGAGTTGTTAAAAGCACTCGCGAACGTTTGTCACCAATAACTAGTGTAATCGCACAACAAAAATTTACACAGCATGAAAAGACAACTGCAAATTACTTAACTGACTACGGGTAAGAAATTCGTATGCACGACTATAAATATACATCTTCGTTCAAAATTTGTAGTGGAATAACAGACAGAGAAAAACTATAGCAGAATCTTGAAGTTTGGTTTCCGGGCAGGTTACCGCATCGTTGATGAATTTGGACCAGTGAAAAAGAACGATCAATTAGTATAAATACTTAAACCGAAGGATTACCAAAACAGTTTCAGGAATCTTCTGAAGATCACGAGATGAGCGACGCGGTAGCCAACCCGAAAACCAACGACTGCCGCTAAAGCCTAAAAGCAAGATTTATTGCAAAAGCAAACAGTTTCATTTGAAGAACTCATACAAGGCGGGGAAAAAGTCAATCCAATAACGGTGTCGTGAATGCTATTCGAAAATGGTATACTAAACCGTCTAATAGCAACGACAACCAGAAGTTACTCTGCGGATCTACAAATCGTAGGGCTAATGAGTGTGGTTGAGAGAAAAATAAAATATTAAGTTATTTATGGTGGCCAGGAATCGATGAAGACATCGAAACGATAGCAAAGGTTACTAGACACCTTTGGGATTACGCAAATACACCATAGCACCATATTGACTACGCTGGGACATTCTATGGAAAAACCTATTCATAGTCGTCGACTCATGGGAGATCCGGTTCGCCTTACACAGTTGTCTCTAACGAATTTCAAGTCCCGTAAATTGGATATCTTCCTACAAAACAATGGAATCATGCATAAGGTTACAGCCCGGTACCATCTCGCTACCAATGACGAGATCTGAAACTGAGTTTGTTCTGGTCCTTAAAACCGAATATTGGACAATAACCAACTCCACGACTATTAACAGTCCCACCGACCAGTTATTGCCGTTCGACGGGGAAATCTCAAATCACAGATCTACAGTGAAAAGGTGGAGTAATTGTCGAAAATAAATTACCAGAGGGGGTCACTAAGGCAAGTACACCGAAACAACTTCAACCTCGGCGAATACATCCCAACATCTATTAATTCACTTACATCTACACAGGGTAACGAAACTCCGACAATAGAGACAAGAAATTGTCACACTGGCAAGCATTGCTGGTGTGATATCCCTAAAATCCAAACGAACCCGATTTCTCATATCGTCAAGTGTTGTTGGAGGCGTTGGGTAAACTTTGCCTTTTATAAAGCCTCACAAAAAAATCACGCTTTGTCAAATCTGGCGACGTGAAAAGCCAAAGTACGAATCCGTTCAAACCAATCCATTTGTTTGGAAAGCTCCGTCTTGTTGTAACCACATCTGCCTTAGTGTTGCGTCCATCAACAATTCGTCTAATTCATTCACCAAGAATTGCAAACATCTCTGTCCAGTAAGACAAACAGAGCCTACTGCATGTGTACCCAATATGAAATTATGTAGATTTACGAATCCATTCCGTGAAATGATGATTCGTCGGAGAACCTCAAAGAAAAATTAGTCTTTCGTAAATTATTAATGAGCCTCTTCTTCTTTCAAAGTCATCCTCCCTGAACTCGGAACTTAATTGCACATAATACGAATGATACTGATGTTTCCGCAATATTCTGTGCAGATGATTTTGAAATGTTCCACTGTTGATTCTCTACAACTGTGCCCACTTGAAATTCGTTACCTTTAATAACAAACGTAATAAACTTTCGGTATTTAGACTTTTAAACCAAGCTTCTTGCTGCTCACGTCTATTCGGAAAAATAAGTGAAGCCAACAAGGTATTTCGTTGTCATTCGCCAAAAATGTGTGTCATATGTACCAATTCGTCCCGACTTGTTCGTTTCTTCTGAGTTTTCTATGCTTTCCTGTCCTTGTTTTATTGTGGTCCTTAGCTTTTTCTCCCCCATCACTTTAATTTCTAGCTGGCGATAGTCAAACTCCACACTTTTCTATACTTTGAATTGTTGTTGTTGCGATGTTCTTAAAGTACATTATCAAACATCTCTTTTATTTCGATTTAGATTTGTAGTTCTTTCCCTTCGTTGTTAATTGCCATATCGTTAGTTTTTTCCAAATCCTCACTTTTCCGTCAATTATTTCGTGTTTTTGCATTTATCTACCTCACTCTAGTATTCACGTTCCTCCTTTTGTGTCTCCACTAACTCTAGTATATATTTCTTCTTCATATTTTAAGTCTTTTGTGACTTTATACAAAGACTGATTAGCAATCTTTGAAACCAAATTTTTTTAGGTACACTCAACTAAACAAAAAACGGGAAACCTTGTCACAAGTAAAAGGTGTTACCTGAGTTTAATATAAAATGAGTTCAGCATGAATTAATTTTCAATATGGAACTTTTATTTAAATACGAAAATATTTCGTATAAAAAAAAATGCAGTTTGCTGTTCCAAAACATTCAAAAATAAACAGCTTGACCTCATGGTATCGTTCATGTTTATTATTTGTCTAATTTGAATTTCTTGAATAGCATCGCGTATGATTGCCTAGTTTACACCGTTATTTCAATCAAACTGACCAAGGGTCTCCAGGGTTCCCAGCAAGTTAATAAAATCAAATTCCCTGACTTTTTCCGGTTTTCCTTGACTAAATCTTTTATTTTTCCAGGCGTTTTACTAGTATCGTAGCTATGTAATATGGTAGTTTCAAAATAGTAATTGGAAACTCGTTTATTATTAATTTTATTAAATGAACGTACAAAACAATAATAAACAGTATAAGGTAAATTAGATTCAAAACTGTCAAAGAGAAAAAAAGCATTTAGAAACTTTTGATTTTTCGACAATGAACTCTCAAAGTGATTAAAAATAACTATAAAAAGTTTCTACTCTAATAGTATTACTTATCTTTGGTATTAGTGTCACAAACAAACGATCCGTAGTATTACACAATTTCAGCAACATTTGTGAACATATTTTGCTTTGAGATGCATAAAAAAACATGCTTATAAGCAGAAGAATGAAACTTACACCAGTTATAAATTCTAACCCAGTCATAATCAAATTAATTTGAGATATAAATAAATACAGAAGTTGATTTCGACTAGCGATCTTCGCGAATGAAACTGTTTATGTGACAAGCAAAATAGAGATAAATATAAAGGGGTAAGGTGTCACATAAAATTCGCAAGATTGAAAAATTTCCCTGACTTTGTGAAACAATTGCATGTTTTCCCTGACTTTTCCATGATTTCCCTGACTATTTTTTATTCCCTGACATTTCCCGGTTTTCCAGGTCGCTGGGAACCCTGGTCTCGTTTTTCGTTTAGTTGAGTGTACGTATTAATGCAATAAGAAAAACACGAGTATTAAAACCGCGAACTGAACTCTATACAGAAATGAAAATGATAACGATTACAATAAGAACGGAACAGGTACTTACGACCATCTGGATGCTCCTCTGTTAGAGAAGTAGGCTTGGCATCGCCTTTTTCAACCGCCAAGGCTCTTTTAAGAATGCTGTCAGTGCGAATCTTCTCAGCCGAAGGTAACTTATATTTACCTTTGCCGGAGCGGGTTAAATTTAGATTAGTTAAAATACAATCAAAATCTGTGTTATCGTAAAAGTCGGGCGTATAAAGCTCCTTGTCATTTTTGTCTTGTGATAACCAACGAATGCGTATCCGAGGAGAACTCTTATATATGTTTTGCACGGCCTGGCATATATAAAATCCTCCTTCCGAATTGCGGACTGCTAAGAACTCGTTCCTATAACAAACGCAAATTAATCATCAGTTCCCTTACATTAACGTTACTTACTTATAAAAAATAATAAGTTTGTCTTCGATGTTTTTACTCCTAGGAGTAGTCACACTGATTTTCGAAACCATTTCAACCTCGGGAAGTGGACTTTGATAGGGCTGCGTTTTAATGCGTGTCCTCTTGGCCTTACCTCCCGAACTGGGAGATTTTTGAACGGCAGGTTTAGTCTCAGTTTTAGTAGCCTTCGGCGTTTCCGAAGCATCTTTAGTAATTTTAGATTTTTTTGGTTGACTTCTGGGTGTGGTAGCTACTTTTACAGGCGATTTTTGATTACTCTGAAATTTAATTTGAACGTCAACATTAATATTGAACAGATAATGATTAACTAATATCTAGTAACATCGTGTGAATTAACTGCCAATGCTGGAGTACGAATCCATCCACCTCCAGGTACAAGAAAACAAAGAAACCTGTTGAATACTGCACCAGATCAGGCTTCACTCGCCAACATTTTAAACATTTAGCAAATCAGAATTAGCTCAACAAAGTAGCTAAGTTGAGAACAAGCAAAGATGGAAAAAGTAAGTAAAAAAGGATCAAGTCACAGCGTAATACGCGTGAAAGCGAGGAACTAAAATTAATTCCAAATGCAAATAGTTCAGAAAAAAAATTGTGATCGAAATGGCGGTGGAAAACAATTGAAAACTACCCTTTGCCCAACAAATGAATTGAGTAATGTACGTAATTACAGCAGAAAAATTGTGTCCGCATTGAAAAATAAACTAAAGAAAGAATACTTAGATGAATTCGTAACAAGTAGTGCAATCACATAAACAGCATTGGAAGCAATTCATGTAAGACAACAACTTCATTTATATGACCTTAAAACAATAAACTGTAGTACACATTATACATTACTTAAACCTAGAAGCAAAAAACAATTGTTTGAACATACCTGCTCCTTAATTTTATTGGCGTTTGTAATTGTTGGACTGGAGTTGTCTTGAGATTCGGAATTCTCAGGTACATCTGTTGTTGGAGATGGTTCGGTTTCGGTTTGTGACGATGACTCGTCATTAATGCACACAGTTTCGGGTTCCAAATTATTGTCGTTTGAAGAACTAACGACGTTAACATCTGTATTGTCACCAGCTGAAGCCTCAGTTAAAGACAAATCTTCTTCTTCACTAGGCGTAGCAATCTCGTCTGGTTCCTCCACCGTTTCTTCCAATTTTGGTGATTCAGGTTTTGCAGGTTCTACATATGATGTAACGTGTTCGGGAGTCGTTTTTGCTTTTTCGGGGGTAGAAGGTGTTTGAATTTCAAGCGGTGGTAATTGCGGAGGTTGTAGAGGTTTTTCCTTACTCGTAGGTGTAATATGATTCTGTGCCGATTCGGGTTTGGTGGCAATTTTAATGTCCGGGGTTCCATTAGACTGCGGCTTCTCGTTTGGTTGTGTAGTTTCTGTTGGCGAAGCTGGTATAGATGGTACAGATTGTGCAGTTTTATAAGAGTGTCCCAAGTTTGCTTGATAGTTAGAAGCGTACGACAGATTTTTTGGAGAAGGCGAAAATGTCGAAGCCGGTTGGGTATGAGCTTGTGTCGTGTTTGGAATAGGATGATTACTTACAGGTGCCGAATGTGTGTTCAACGAAACATTTCCACTAATCGGGTAATGTTGAGAAGCATTGGGTACGTTTAAAGAATAATGATTTCCCGAATGAGCAGTGGTGTGCACGTTCGAGCTCAGATGATGTGTATTGGAATGTACCAGATTGTGTACATTCGCTGTAGTAGGCGCATTGTGTGGAATATTAACAAGATTTTGGGGTAAATGACTCATCGGTTGGCCGTACGTGGTCGGCGGTCCCTGAGTGTGTATTGGTTTGTTTAACTGAGAAGGTACTGGTGGATTTTGAGTACCAGAAGGTGTTAGGGCAGGTTTTAGTGCTGAACTCATTTTGTCAAAATTCGTATCCTGTAAACAAATTTTTCGTTAGTTACAGTTGTCATCAAGCAAGTGTAGACAAGGAAATAAATTGTTCAAGGGCATGCAACCTTATTGATACACTTAGCGACAATTTATCTTGTTTACAATTACTCCGTGATTCAAATAAAAGATTAAGGGTAAAAATCGCGTTAAGTACGAAGAATTTTATTTAATATGAAAGCCAGCGTGTATTGTTTACGCTTATAGAAAACAGCTTGGGGGAGCGGGCAATATTACTACATCGGGCATCGATACAGAAACGCAAAATAAGCGGAACAGGAAATTAAAACTAAAGGAACATTTCGCTTTTTTCGAAGCGGCTACTTACCAACTTTTAGCATTTTACACAATAATTATCAATATTAAAACTGCTACTTTATCAAATACTTATGGCGTCTAGCACCTATTACGCCAGTATTGCCAATTTTTCTGTTCTGTCAAGTAACTTGTTTGTAATTCTAAGCGCATCCATAGTTTCTTCTACGCCGAATGCTAACTGGCAACGTTGTATTTTGATTGAACAATAAATAAAAACTACAAGTTGTAGAAGGGATGTAAACGGGGGCGTTTGTTATTACTATTTTCAAGGTTGCCAAATAAATAAAAAAAAATTGTAGGATTTTCAATTTTTTTACTAATGCAAAGCCAACGTAAATATTCAAATAATTATAATTATTACAATAATACGTAGAAACATTTTTTTATAAGCTTTTTTATTTGCTCCATATACACTTGATTACAATCTTTACAATATGATTTGTATATTCTTGAAATAACATTGGCTAAAAAAATGCAAACTAGCTATGATCTAAATCCGCAAGAATTTAAAAACCTTATCCTGAAAATACTGGTATATGCAATTACGTATTTTTTAAATCGATTTTCTTATAACATGTACACTAAAGAAACGAAAAATAGGGACTCGTTTTTGAGCATGATTATACAGGGTGTGCTAGATTGTGGGCAAATTCCCAAATACGACACATAAAAATAATAGGACCTTTTTTTTCTTATGGAGATACGGTCTGATGACGGACGCCCCTATAAATCTTTTATTTTGAAGTAATAGATATAATTTAATAATTTTTTAATATGATGGATACTAAGTAAGCCTCTTTAAATCTGTTTTTCAATTTACATTTGGCTGATTTAGTTTCCCAGAGTCGGGCTAGTTCTAACACAGTAATGCTAAATTTTCCAAGATTTGGCACCCTGTATGATATAGACACAATAATGATATTAACTTAAACCTTCAACTAAAAAAAAGATACCCTTGATCGACATACTAATCCAAATATTTTTGTTAAATATAGTTTTGTTTGAAGGGGCAATTCCTTGTAAAATATGTGCAATAATGCAAATTTTGTATGCGATATTTATGCAATAACTTATCGTACATGCAATATTCTTAAATCTTATGTGTAATATAAAATATAAGACGATAAATGATGCAATATTTAATATTGCAGCAATGGGATCTAACTCATACAGGCGCTCCGCTCGCACAGATGTCTATTCCCGCAGATTTATTTTTTTTTTGAGACTGTTGGCGCGTACTGAAATTTTCATTACGTAGTGCTAGTATTTTGACAGCAAAAAAGTAATATTGAAAAATAACTACGGAAATAAGTACAATAGTTGCTGTATTAAGTCGTTGGAGTTTTTGTCAGGGACTAGTAGTTTGATTTCTTCAGTTTCATTTTTAAAGTTTTTTTTTACCACCCTGTACTGATGATCATCATGCAAAGTCTACTAAAATCAACCTTCTTTTGCAAGAGAAACAAAGCCAATCAAATTGTTCTGCAAACGCCATTCTTTATGTTCTATTTAAAATAAGCAAGATCGCATCTACTTCCGGTATTAAGTGCCGATTTCTTGAAAGTATCAGATGTCTCCGATCAACATTAGTATACTGCCTAACTTTCAGATTTATATTACTTACAGTTGCCCATATATCGATCGATGGAACTCCCTGTATATAATATAAAAATAATTTAAAATATTTGAATAGTGAATAATCTCTAATCAGGTGAAGAAGTAGCTAGTCTTTTTGACGTGACTCACCAAAAAAAGAATAACAAGTTACGATTTTTTGATAGGTCAAGTTTAAACTTGCTGACTTGTCAACTCGTCTTGTAACCGCAAATGTAAAGTATCTGATTACAGTATCGTAATAAATGCATTAAATGTTATTTCCAGTTATTTCTGATTGTTTATCATCAGGGAACATATTTCGTACATAAATAAATTTTGTGTGACAATGTATATACAATTGATATGTCATATAGGAATTGTTTGTAGTTTTCAAGTTTTGAAGTGTAAATTCATCATATGATATTCTTAGCTAGAAGACGCTAGAAGCCAAAATTTCTTACTCAATTTATAATCTCAACTATAATGCATACTCTAAACAATTTTGCCGAGAATGTTTAGACTATTTGATAAAAAATATAATTCTTAATAATAAGCACATATTTAATTACACGTCATTTTCTGCTATGTCAAGATTCATTCTATAATTTAGACAAAATTGATCAAAATTTACTACAAGAAAACCTATAACAAAAAAATTAAAAATTAATTTATTGACTAGAAAATTACGCAAGTAAAAAAATTTTATAAAACTGAAATTTCATCGGTTTTAATTTTTTTTAACAAATTGATCAAAGTTTATTTTACAAAATCTTAAAATAAATATAAAAAAAATGTAAGAAAAAAACATTTTTTTCATAAATTTGCAAATGCTATTAATTACATGTTTTTAAAATAAATAGATTAATTAGGGTGACCAGACGTACTATTTTTAAGAGTATTGTTCTCTTTTTCAAGTCATTGTACTCTGTACTCTTACTTTTTTTTTTAAAACTGCTAAATGTTCTCTAAATTTAAAAAAATATGATATATTTTATAATTATAACAATTTTTAGTTTAATGCTTTAACACGAGGTTTTGCGACTGCGTGAATGCCCAATGACGAACTTAAACGAATTGAGAGTGAAGAAATTACAGGAGTTGAAGTATTTTCGCACTATTTCTGCTTATTAGAAAAAAAACGTTTTTCCTTTTACTTCAAAAAACTTACTAAGCAAACTTGTCGAAGAAGGTGCGACAAAAGAAGAATATGCTTATTTGGAGTCAAGATTTTACTACGAGGTCGTTTGTTACTTGCAGTCATGGTCAACACGATTTTTTGAAGAATCCAGTAAGATGAAGTATTTTCTTCTCAAGCAGACTATGGCATACGAAGAATTTGGAGAATCTTTTTCTTACTTTTACTCTAGGGCAAAAAATCACATTTTAGATTTAGAACATATAACAACTGACAATCATATTTTTGATACTTACCGTGCAATTGGAAAATGTATTGAGGAACACGTTAAAGAATGGGAGGAAAAAAAGGAAAGCCTAATAGCAAGATGGAGATTCGTTTACAGTGATCTAGTGAAGAGTGAATGTGATGTAATATTAACAAAATCTTTAATCAGTTTTATCTTTACGTTACCTGGTTCAAATGCGCAGTGTGAAAGACTTTTTAGCATAATTAAAAATTACTGGACTGAAGAAAAGAGTAGGTTAACTGTTCATACGGTAGAACAAGTAATGAAGGTTAAATTTAATATAAAAATGACATGTATGGAATTTTATCATGCAATCAAAGATGACATTAATTTGCTGAAGAAAGCAAAGACATCTCAAAAATATGTAAAATTGTAATTATTACAATGAAACTAAAGTTAATATTGATATTAAATATTATTATTTGAGCAGTGTACTCTTTTTTATTTTAAAATTTGTGGTCACCCTAGATTAATTGATTATAGAAAAACTTAAAATATAAAACTAAAAAAAGTAGATCGACTAGAATTTTTTTATATTGTAGGAAAAGTAAAAAAAAGCTAGAACGTCATCCATTACAATTTGTTTTCAATAATTCAAAAAGAAAAAATTAAGAAATTTTTTTGTTTTCAGTAAAAAAAATTGAAGAAAGCTACAACCAATGAGGTATAATATAATAACTAAATGTTCGAATTAAAAATATAAAAAAACTTTATTAAAAAAAATAGTATAAGAAGTAAAAAAATAATAACAAATATGTTTTTTTAATCGATTTGAAGATTTTGGCTAAAAAATTAAAATAAAAGAAGTGAAACAATTTTAAGAGAGTAGAAAACGGTAAATAGCTATCGACTATGATTTTTTTTAAATAAATTGATCAAAATTGACTATCAAAAAACTTGTTAAAAAAAATAATCAATTAAATTATTGGGTAGAAAATTATGCAAGTAAATAAATTTTAAAAAAACCTAAATGTAATACTATCGACTAGATTTTTTTTATTTAAAACAATTCTAGAAAAAGTAAATAAAAAACTGAAAGATTATCCATTACAATTGTTTCTATAATAATTAATTTCAAAATAAAAAATGAAGAAAAGAAAATTTTCTGTTTCTAGTAAAAAAAATTACAGTGTTCAATAGTACAAGCAAATATTCAAATTGAAAGTTAAAAATGATTTACCTAAAAACAAAAAAATCAAATTTTGCTTAATCGATTTGAAGATTTTGGTTAAATAATAGAAAAAAACAGAAGCATAAAAATGTTAAAAGAAAAGTTTAAAATGCCATCAAATTTTAGACTATGATTTCAAAAATAAATTTATCATAATTTAATATTAAAAAATCTATAACAAAAAATAAATTAAATTATTGTTTAGAAGATTATGTAAATAAACAAACTAAAAAAAACAGAAAAGTTATAACAAAAAATAAAAAACTAAGTTTTTACTAAAACATTTGAAGAAAGTACAGTATAAAATAATGATAAAATACAACCAAATATTCAAGTTAAAATTAAAAAGTAATTTATTCAAAAAAAAATTTGTACAAACACTATAATTTTTTTTAAATAAATTGATCAAAATTTGCTATCAAAAAATTTATAACAAATAAAAAATTAAATCATGCAAATAAAATAATTTTAAAAAAACTGAGATGTCTCCGATTTCAATTTTTTTAACAGATTAATCATAGTTTAATTAAAAAAATCTTATAGTAAATAGTACAAAAAATATTTTGTTTCATCAATTTGCAGATGCTATTAATTACGATTTTATTTTGATAAATAAATCAGTTCATTATAGGAAAACTTAAAATGAAAATCAGAAAAACAGCAATTTTAGTTAGAAAAAAAAACTAAAAAGTTTATTACAATTTTTTTTCGATAATTAATTTGATAATAAATAATGAAGAACAGAAAATTTTCTGTTTTTAATTAAAAAAAATTGACGAAAATTACAGTATTTAAATATGTACAACTAAATATTCAAGTTAGAAGCAAAATTTTTTTTTATTTATAAAGAAATAATATAAGACGTAAATAAAAACAAAAAATAAAAGATTTTAGTTAAAAAAATTGAAAACAAAATAATAATAAAGGTACAAACATTCTAAAAAAGGCCGTAGAAAACGCTAAAGAACTATCGACTTTAATATTTTTGAAATAAATTGATTAAAATTTACTATTAAAAAAGTTATAAGAACAAATAATTAAATTAAATTATTGTTTAGAAAATTATTTAAGTAATGAAATATAAAAAAATTAAGATGTCATAGATTTCAATTTTTTTGAATAAACTTATCCAAGTTTAATTAAAAAAATCTTAAAATAAATAGTGAAGAAAAATGAAAAAAAGTTTGTTTGTTGCATCAATTTGCAAATGCTATTAGTTTTAATTTTATTTTGATAAATAGATCAATTTATTATAGAAAAACTTAAAATAAAAATTAGAACAACGAAAAGAGAAGTAGTATCATCGACTAGAATTTTTTTTATCTAAAGCAATTTTAGATAGAAAAAAAAATGTCCATTACAATTTTTTTTTCGATAATTAATTTGATAATAAATTATAGTTTTAATAAAAAAAATTTAGGAAAACTAGAATATTAAATATAGCAAAAAAGTAATATGACTTAACCAATGAACGTAACTTAAAACAAAAAAATTAAATATTACTAAATCGATTTGAAGGTTTTGGTTAAAAAACAGTGCAAAAATGTTGACAGCGGAAAACTATCGACTATAACCTTTTTTTGAAATAGATCAAGAAAGGTACAACAAAAAATAATGAACTAAATGATTGTCTAGAAAATTACGTAAGTAAAAGAATTCAAGAAAACTGAAGTGTCGATTTAAATTTTGTTAAACAAATTTATCAAAGTTTATTGTGCAAAATTTAAAAATAAATAGTAAAAAAAAATGAAAGGAAAAAAAGATTTTATCTTATTTTGTATTTTAATAAATATATCAGTTTATTTTAGGAAAATTTATACCCAAAAACAGAAAAACAAAGAAAAGTAGTACTATTGATTGGAATTTTTTATCTAAAGCAATTTTAGAAAAAACCAAAAAAAACTAAAACGCCACCGATTATAATTTTTTTTAATAACTAATTTGAAAAGAAGTGAAAAAAAAATAAATAGAATTAAAAAAAAAGTTTTTAATAAAGAAATTTAAAGAAAACAAAGCTTATCTAGATTATTCTCCATTAGCACTTTACCTAAGCAGCCATAAATGACTAATGACGTTAAATAAACGTAACAGTTATTTTCTGAGCTTGCCGTTGCTAAATTTCTGTCATATTGTTGGCTAGATTACAGTTTTTTACACTGTACGTCATTTCAGCATAATCCTATGCAACCAATAAATAGTTTAAACGTAAATCTCTCAATTAAAATTTTTTATTACTACATCAAACTAAAAACTCGCGTATAAAAATTATTTTATTGCAGGTTTACATACTAAAATTCATTACAAAGAAAGTGCACGTGATTATAGGTATTCTAATAACGTAAATGTCATGTAATAAAAACGCGATACTTTTTACGCTGCTGTATTTTTGAAACAACCTGTGAACAACATTTTTATTGTAGGTATTTTAAAAGTAGTAAACGTTTTTAATATATAAACAACGTATAATAAAATGAGTCTTTCTATATAATGAATTATATATTTCCATTTTTGTGATTGTTTAAATTTTTTTTAAGTGACAGTTTTGTAGGTAGAGGGCGAATGTGAGAACAATTACAGTCCGATCTATACGACGTGTCTTTACTCTATGAATTACTTAATTGCCGTAGAGATTAAATAATAGTGAAATGGCGTTTTTTCATTGTTTAACTTATCAAAGACGTTTTTAAAATGTACCGTTATCGTCGGTTACCTGCATTTATATGATTTTAAGCGATTTTCCAAAAATGTGATTTGGAAAAGAAATGGAATAACAAAGGGTGACATCCTTGAACATGTATGTCATGTTTTTTGTTGCAATTTAAATTTTAATAACGTTTGTAATTTAGTTTAATAATATGTGGCAATAGATATGGTGAATACAGAAATTATAATAAATATGAGTAATACGCAAAGCGATTCAGCACCCGAGAATAAGTTAGTTTGTTTTTATTTTGAATCATCTCTAAATTCCAATCGTTAAACATCAAAATTTATAGGTCCGTAAGCCCTAACAACAGTCCTCGAAGTAGTCCGAAACCGTCGCCTCGACTACAAACTAAAAGGGATCACTCACGTTCAGAAACTCATCTTACTGTTAATTATAAGGAACAAGTAACTGGAGTATTTCACAAACACGATTCGTCTCCCGTAAGTACATTACTTTTTCAATAAATTTTCTCATACACAAATTAAACACAAGTATTCAATACGATCGTCAACTCGACAAGGCTAGGATTTAATTGCTTTTTCCTGTTTCACTTTTGTTTTTATATCAGACATGCTTTGATGTGAGCAAGGTTAATGTGATAAGAATCAACAACATAAATTAATATAGATCAGAATTGTAAATATTTATTATATTGGTTTCAAAAATTAAAGATTCTTAAGTTTAATGGAAGTTTTGTCCAATTTTTTTAATCGCTGAAAACTTATTTAAGTTAATTACTTAAATTACATAATATTCAAGTAATGACAGTATCTGGTACAATTATAGTATCCAGTCATTATCTACCACATTTAGTAGATATGTACAGCATTGGCTCCAAACTTGTCATTGGATAAAATTTTTTTTCTTTCTGTCATGCATAGACTTGATGCTAAAATGTTGACTTTCATGGTTATTATGTACTAACATAAGAATGTCTTCTGGGATTGGACGATGTTAATGTTGTGGTGTATGAAGATGAAACTAAGAGTATATCACAGTTTGATTTTTTCGATATTTTGCTGGTGCTCTCTTTTTCTTGTTGGTTGCAGTGTTTACTTCAGATTGCATAAGGTTAATCGTTCTGCGATTCTCAGGGTTACGGATGCATTGCCATCAGCGTCATTGTCGAATCTCTCGAATGCGTAGCGCTATGGTTAAATTAATTACCATTTGTTGAAGTTGGTTTTTGTCCTCGACAAGGATGTACCCCTACATCCCCTATATACTGGAGAGCTGACTAATGAATTAAAAGTGAAGCCAAAAGCGGGCATTTGCTGGGTAGGCAAAATGTTGTTAAGGTTACCATCTTGTGGGTATCTCACGAACTACAATTTACATGTATCTAAATTTCTTTAATAGTAGTTCGTGAGATACCCACAAGATGGTAATCATCACTATCAATCATATTCGACCTGATCAATTGCAACATTTTGCCCACCTTATAAATGGCCGGTTTTAGCTACACTTTTTCATATAGAAGTGATATTCGAGTTAGCGATTCAGTATATTAGGCATAAACATCCTTTGTCATTGATGACGGAAACTACGACTTTGGTCATATATTTTGGGTCCACGGCCATCGCTTTGCGACTTGGACTAAACCTGTTTGTGGTCCGAACTAAGCTCCTGCACCGTCGAAATCTTGCAGTCGATTCTGTTTTGTATTCATGATGCTCAGTACATTCGATTGGAAGTTCTGCGGTTTACGTTGTATGTGTAGAAATCTTATTCAAATCTTCTTCGTGAACAATAGTGGCTGGTAGATTCTAGGTAGTAGAAATGATGACTTAACCTTTAGAAGTCTCGTGAACAACTCGGATCGTACTTCGAAGCTTGTTAGAATTGGCGTCGGCTTGTAGTAGTGATTAAGCTACCAAAGTTCACAGAATAGCAGTATAAATGTTTAGGTTTGCAAATGTAGAAGACGCAAAGAACATAAGTAACGTTGTTGCAATTTTGCTAGCTACCGCCGCAACATCTTTTTCCATGCACACGCAGTTTTTTTGGAGTTTACTATCCAATAACAAATAACAGGATCTAGTTTGACCTGGAACGAGATCGTTGACCGCTTAGAAAGATGCCTCAATAAAAAGAAATTATTAAAAGAACATTCTGTAAGTCAATCCTGGTGTCTTGTTGCTATCGGTGTCGGTCAAAGTGTTAGGTTATGATCACTTTCTTCACTTGCTTCCTTTCGGGACGTCTATGTTGTTACTCTAGAAAGGCTAGCTTTGATGAGAGTTTCAGTCAGAATTTTAGTCTTTTGGGAATTCTATTTCTTCTTAAATGTCATTGTCTCTTATCTGTTTGTTACGTGTTATTTAGCTGTAAATGATTAATCGTGTTAATTAAAAACTTTGAAAGTATTTTTACATACGATTATTCGATTTGTTTCTTGACATCTACAGGTAAAAATACTTGTTTTGATTTTAAAGTCTATTTACCTCAATCTCCTGCTGCATCTCGGTAATTTATATTTATAACAGTGTTTACTGCTTTAATCTTATTTATCATATGTTGTAATCATCTTCTTTATCAAACAGTAACAAAGATATTTTTAAATTACAATAATTATCGTCGTTCACTTTAGATGTTTTTCATCACAAGGCTAATATTTATAGGACTTACTTTTAACGGTGTTGACCTTGTCTAATATTGTATCAGCAATTCCTCGTTTCGTATTAGTACAACTAAATGCAGGAAAGTTGCTGTAGGTGGTAGTCATGAACTAGAGCTAAGAGCACTAGTACATAAGTCTTTTATTACTAATGTGAGATGGAAATGTAAATCTAGAGGAATACGAACACACTAAACGGCATTTAGATGATATTAAATCTTCAAAATTGGGATGGGAAGAAGGGGCTATATTACTGATAAAAATTTCATCTACGAAACTGCTAATATTACACGTATTAAGTTGTAAAAGTATTTAATGTACAAACAGTTCAAGCTAAGGTTAGGTTCGTCGTCCTTATACTAAAGCTCTAAGCTTAATATGACCATAAATATTTAACATATAAGTTCTGGTTGCTCACAAAATTTGAGAGGACAGCGGGTTCAAGACGGTCGAGTAGTTTTGTTGGTTGTTTTTTGTTAGTCGAATCAGGTTTTGGCAGAACGCAGAACGATACGAGAAAATTCTTTGATATGGAACCTGAAAACTGTCTTCATAAGCACTGCTAAGGACGGTTCCGACATACCGTTGCGTGTTTGTATTGCTGTTATGGGATTAGTTATCTTTCATATCTCAGATTTTTTAGCTCTTCTTTCTGCAGATTTTTTTGGGTAGCCAAGTTCTTTTTTCCGCACTTCTTGCTTGTGAGACATGTTCATAACAGCAGGGAGTATTTAATATGACTTTGTTACTTGTTACAAAACTAAACGACTAATGAACATTGGCTACTCCATTGCTGGAAAGACTGTGTTTGTAGCCGTAACACTCGGGTACATACGGGTTTTATACCAACTCGAACACTTGTCAAAGTCTCGCTTCATCCTCTCATGTATCATCTGGAGATCCACCAGATATATGACTTGAACCACTCGATTACTTGGATAAATAAATTGTCTTTTTGCAATAATTAAGAAGCAAATATTTCTGATAATTTGATTTATTTAACGGCTTTGGCGAATGTGGTGTCTTACGTTTTTTGTTGTTTTATTTTGTTATTGTTTTAGTTTTTTGAAAATTGCTTGTGCTTAAAGTTAAACTTGTACTATATTTATTAACCAAAACTTAGATTTATTTAACTGTACTTCCATTGCTGGAAACACCTCTTCAGTTTATCTTCGGTGATGCTTTTTTTAATCGCTTCCACCGCACCCAAATGCTTGCTTCGAATCAGCATCTTACATTTAGAAAACAAAAACAAGTCGGGCGAATATGGAAGGTGCTTCATCAGTATTATTGAATTTTTGGTTAAAAATCCACGGTCAGTAGTGATTCGTGCGATGATACAAAATCCACGATTTTTTCCTCGTCAAATCCGCGCACACACGAACAATTCCTGCTTTCAGATCATGCCAAGAAGATCTATTCCTTGTTCTGAGTCTTTCGCCTGTTTTGCAGCACAGCAGTTTCTACGCTCTTCGCCAAATTTCTTTTATAAACTGTATTCAAATCTTGAAAGATTTGATCATTTATTCAAATAAAGCTCTTCCGCTAGCATTCTGACAGTCTTTCGCCTTGAAGTGACCTTTCATGGTGTATCACGCTCTTCACCAAATTTCTTTCATAAACTGTTTTCAAATCTTGAAACAGCGATTTGTCTCGCTCTCCGTTTCTTTCTGGGACCAAATTATATGAACATCTTAGACAAAACGTTAGAAAAATCAGCCGGTATTGTAAAGAGTTCTGTGTTTAGAAAATGAGATCTTCTTCTCTCAACCATTCTCTATTTGTTGAATATAAGTCGGTGAATTTGGCGAACGAGTTGAAATCTTCCTTCTACCGAGGATATCCTAAAATCATTTTTAAGAAAAATGTCAGAACTACAGGCCAGGCATCTTTTTAAGTATCAAGTATCTGTTGATCGCTTTAACTATGTGCGTCTCTATATCGATTTTTTTCTAGTAGCAATGCGTCTGTTTTACTAATGTCAGTGGTGTTTATGATTAACAAACATTACCATGTTTATGTTGGTCGTGAGTACCGTTAAAGCGATTATCTCATTTCGGTTGACGTTGGACCTCGGTGCTGTGGATTTTTTCACTTCTTCATGAATATGTTGTGGAAGAGTTCTGAGCTTGCTTTCTAATGAGCCCATTACTTTTTCTTTTGGTATAGACCTTGATGTGATTGCAAAATTTTGCTCTTTAGATAGATACATTGGCTGTTAGTGGTTCACTGACAGATTGACAATGTTGTTTTCTGTTTCTAATTGCTACTTGGGAGGTATTCTTTGATTTTATGGTAATATCAGATCTCTTTGCTGAAAATTTGTCTATCAAATCTCAGATTGTTGTTTCTATCGTGGTGGCCAAGTTTGAAAGAACTGTAGTTCATAGAGCCAACACCATCAACAAACTCAACACTAAAAAGTGGGCAGATATAAATAAAGCGGACAACAGATAATACTAAGAACAACCGAAGAAGAAGACACCACTGGAACCACCTTTCTTCTATAAATAAAGCACGAACAAACTGGCCAGGATACTTAAGGTTAAAAACAATACGAAAAATGAGCTAGCGACTAACTTTCCAGAATCGAAGGAGACAACCGCACTGCTCGAAGAACCAGGAGTCTTTTACATCTCTAGCAGGTGTGGGCTGGTATATGTGTACAAGAGAAGACACAACAACTAGACTGGCTATCGCAGAGCATTTCTTAGAGACCGGACACACTATTTGGGCAGATAAGAATTTTTGCCAAAACCCCCCAAAACTTCTAGCTCAGATTGTTTTTGTTTCGGAAAAAAACTGGTGAACGAAGACTGTCATTAGGCGTAATATAAAAGCTTTCCAGGATCCGATCTCTTCAGATTCAGTTTTCTGAATAGGACGGTAACATGACTGTCGAAACGTCAAATATAGATAGTTTTGCGAAATTTGTAAATAATGTAAATTATGTGAAATTTGTTAATATACAGGGTGGGCCAATAGTGTGTCAAAGTAAAACATCTCCTTTATTATACAAAATATAAAAAAATATTTATAAAAGTTGTAGGTTCCGTAGTTTTACATTTTAAAATAATTTTCAATAATATGTACAGGGTAATCCATATCAGTACAACACAAACCTACATTTTTTTAAATGAAACACTGTATATTAATACGTTTTTTAGGTCTACTTTACAATGGCACTTTGAAATGCTTTTGACAAATAAAATCTTGTATCCAAATGAGATTTGAGATGAGGTTTAGCACTATTTGAGGTATCCATAAAAGTTTCAATTGTGTTCTGTATTAAAGGTCAAAGATTTCATTATATTTTAAGGTGAAGAAAGTCAAGCTTATCGGTCTGTAGGATTTTTCCTGGGCGTACGTAGTTCCTCCTGGATTTGGTATAAATATAAATGAGAATTTCACATATAGTGTTTCGCATAGCAGCAAATCTCGTTAGTAGCATGATGATGATAATGATGATATCCGTTCTAGGTTCTGGTTAACTACAGTTAACGATGAACCTGGGAAGTGTTTTTGCAATAGTTTCTATCGACTACCTTTAACTGAGTCTGTAAACTTTTTTCTTTCGGTCATAGAACCGATGGTTACAGAACGGTCCTTCAGAGCTTTTTGGAGGCGACAGTATATAGGTTCGTTTTTTACGCGCCCTACAGTACCTTCTCCAAGAGTTTCTTTTAGTCTTTTAGGCATTGTTGTATGTCGTGAGGCTGGTTCTCTATTCGTCACATGTTTCCGCCTTTTTTGGCTTCAAATGCGGATTTTATTGAATTAATAATATTGTCCGTCATTAGTCCAAGTTGTGCGTTGATGTTGCAACTGTAGGGTAGTCCTTGCTTTGGCCGACTAGAGTTTCATTGAACAACTTCCAATCGGGTTTCTGTATTCCAATACGAGGTTTTCGTCTGTTTCAATATTGAATCGAATGTATGTGCGGTTCACTGCGCGACACTGTTATAAACGTAGGCGCATCTCCGTTATTTATTATATCTAAATTGGATTCTGGAATAAATGAGAATTCGAATTGCAGTTGGTTGGCTACTGCTTCCATCTTTTTCCAGGACCACTTTTCAATAAACAGGACGTATTAAGTTTCTTTTGGATCAGGTTTAGTGTTAACCACCCGCCACGTCTCAGTAGTGATATTGTTGTGTACCGATATTCTTTTCAGTAAGGTGCCGGGACTCCAGTATGAACCATTTTGGGTGCACCAAAGACCATGAGATAAATAATTTCAAGGTCAGTATTACATCGTCTGCGCAGGTAGTTTCAGGAATCCTTTTTTATAGGTGTATTTGTAGTGGTGGTGCTCCCGTGTCGGATTGTCGACACCTGGACGGCCACGCCACGGATCGAATAAAACAAGTATGCGGTACTAAATCCTTTATTGTTGGTAATTGGGGTGGTGTACGTTTGATCGTCGTGTAATTAGAATTATAGCCCCAACAGGACCCTCTTGCTAATCTTAATAAAAACAAATATTACAATTTGGTCTAAATTAAATTAATTGCTTTGAATGCAGTTGCAAGCTTAAATATTTATAAGGTTATATTTTACAAAGTGCCTTAACTGATGCAACTGCTTCCAATCAATGCTAATATAAATTCACTTAATAAATACCTTAATTTTATATAAATGCATATTTTTATTTAAGTGCTATGACCACAAATATAATTAACAATTTACTTACAATATCAGTATTAAAGTACCGCACGACTGTCTTGTCGAATTGCAAGAGGAAAACAGGAAATTTTCACTATTTCGCGCTTCGACAAGGACGTTTAATACTGATAATGCAGTATCACAATTACGAATACAACATTAAATAGTGTGTACAGGGTAACATATTCCTGAAAACTCGCAGAAAGCTTGTTCCTTCTCCAGTTCGTCAATCCATTTGAGTGTTGTGGTTTTTATAATTTTGGATTCTTCAGGACTGAAAGTGTTTTCAGGGAACCCTTTTGGTATCATTGCGAGAGCATTTTCCGCCCGAGTGTCCTTGAATGCCATTTTTTGGGTTCCTTCGACCACTCAACTGCCTTGCCGGTTGTGCGTACGGTATGCTACTGCTGAAAAGGTTACTGGCGTGCCCTTCTTTTCTTTCTGTATAGGTATGTTTTACTCGCGCGTTTTTGTCGTTGGAGTGGAAACGGTTGTCTGAACCCCCGGTTGTTTTTGTTTTTTCAGCTTCCGGGTTCGCGGTCAGTATCATCCTCTATTATTGGGTTCTGCTCGCCCCCGTCTTTTTTTAAAGTTTTGTGTAAGTGGCTTCATATATGCCCCACAAGTACGGAGGAAATAAAAGTCATCGTGCGTAGTGGCTCGAGGTTGGAACCAGCCTGGTCTTCTATCCAGTCACGCATCTATCGACCTGGTCTTTCTCACCTTAGATTTAGGTCTTTGATGAGGTTGTTTCCTATTGGTCTAGGCAATTAAGCTAAAACCCTCCAGCTCTTTTTTTCCTTAAGACATGTTCACAGCAGCAAAGAGTTTTGGGTTTGGCTTCCGTGTTTGCCGACCGAAGTAGAGCAGCAACATGCCTCGTTATCGCAGTGTTGGCTCTTGCTACGACACTACAGCTTGAGTTGAGAGAGCTGGTTCGCGTGACAGTAGTGTATTGGAATACGTACGGATTTTAGGTCGGGATTCCAACACCTGTCAAAGTAAACAGGGTTGTTCCGGCTCAGTTGCGAACCATGGCACTTTCCTATTCCTTGGAGACGCGCACGTAGGTGACTCAGTCCACGGGTAAAGTGCCTATAACTTTATATCATTGTAAAGTAGATCTCAAGAGGATTCCAAAAACGTGTTAATATACGAGGTGTTTTTTTTAAAATTTTTTGATGTTTTCATATTATGAAATATCTTGTATAGTAGAAACGAATTTTAAAATGTAAAACTTTCAGGACCCTACAGCTTTTGTAAATGTTTTTTTACTTTGGCTCACTATTCGCTCACCCTGTAGAACGCGGTTTACAAATCGTTTTTTTTTCTATTTCTGTGCTCGCAAAAGTAAAATTAACTGGGGTTAAAATCGGTGGGTTCTTAAATATAACCTGGCTCTAAAATTTTATAGGAGATGAGCATAGTATGATTTATTAATTATTTTCTTAAATCGGCACTTATGTTGTTTCTAGATATGCATTAGTAAAGCGCGCTATATTTTACATTGGTGATAAGAATAAGTAAAAAAATCGGAAGTAACATTAAGTAATTTTTCCTGTGTGATCTGATACAGAATGACTTCTCCATACTTTTAGTGGAATCAGATTATTCAGTTTCTTATTTAAATCTACCCAAATTATTTCGAATCTTGACTAGAATGGTTTTTGTACCTTTTATAAATTACGTTAATTTTTGATATAGTTATCAAATACTTTTGTTTTTATTTTCTTAAGTAGTTACATTATGTCTTAGACTATTCTTTATGTAATTCTTTACATTTTATTGTAATTATTGATGAATCACAATTTATATTATTTGTGTCAATTATAAATGTATTCGGTTAAGTATATATTTCGTTTGATTTTCTACTACTGTTATCAGTAAAAAGCTAGCGCACAACAATAACGATGTTACTTCTTTTTCTTACAATAATTTCTAGAAGAATATTACCTTAAGCTCAAAAGACATTTAAACAAATTTGAATTGGTTCACTGTAAAATGACTCAATATATGAAGAAGTTAAAATGTTACAGCAGAGCCAAGAATTTCAACCCAAAATCGATAATTTGGAGCAGTGCCTTAGCTACAATATTAATTTTTTCGGCGTTAAAGAAAAAATTGATAAAGAACAAGTTTTTGAAGAGAGTATCTTAGAATCGTTCAATGGGATTAATAGGTGCCTTAGTGTTGATTCCGTGGTGAGTACGGAGGCTAGAAGGAAACATATTTAAAAAGCGATGTCAAATTTTCTTGCTTTAAACCAGTCAGGTATATGCTTTTAAACAAAGACTAACCAAATAATCTGTACAGTATTTATTGCTTGATTCTATTTTGAATTGGCTTGTAAAAATGCTTGTCGAAATATGTAGGCTTTAATACTAAAAAAAAATTTTAATTGTCACAAAACATTAAATAAATAAAATTAAATTGATTAAGCAACACATCTAAATAAAAACCGAAATCTCTTCGCCAAACAAGAAACCGACACAACATTTTATAACAAGAACAGTCTACACTAATGATTTAGTATTTACCTAAATCCAACTTAATTTCGTACTGGTACTTGTAATTTGTAAGAGTTGTATTTGCCACTAATTTTGAAAATAGTATGTATAACTAAAAGTAGTTATAACAATAATTGAGGTAGTTAAACTTTTATTGCGACTACTCACTATATCTTAGGGTCAAGAAAGCAACACCAGTAGTAAAAGCAGTAACATAGAGAGCATCCTAGGAGATCTTGGAGCGGGAGTTAATATTTATAAAGAGAAAAAGGAGAATCGACCGGTCGAAAAAGTCAAGCGGAAGTCTGCGTGGTACAGCGCGCTGTATCCAACCTATAAATCAAAATCTGAAGATTTTAAACGAATATTTAGAGAAGTACCCGACGACGAACGTCTCGTAGTTGGTAAATATATTATATCCTTGTTCACGAATTATCATTTTTTGTCAATTTCAATTGCTACTAAATCTAATCTTATCTCAGTACTTGCTTTTGTTAATGGTAATTGGTTTCATTTTATGTAATAGTCGATCTGCTTCCGTAAGGTAGGTAACTAATTTTTTTACTTACAGATTATTCGTGCGCGATTCAAAAAGAAATCTTGGTGCATGGTCGTTTGTACGCGTCGCAAAATTTTTTATGTTTTTTCGCGAGTATATTTGGATGGGAGACGAATGTTACTATAAAATGGAAAGACGTGTCAGCGATCACGAAGGAAAAAACGGCTTTAATTATACCAAACGCCATTCAGATAAATACAAAAAGTGAAAAGTTTTTTTTTACTAGTTTTGCAGCTAGAGACAAAACTTATTTAATGCTATTTCGCATTTGGCAAAATGCTTTATTGGATCAACCTATGTATAGTCAGGAAATGTGGCAATGGGTAGGTAACGGCGAGACTGCACCATAATTTGGTAATTCATTTATAAAAGGATCTTGGGAGAAGCAATCTCTTATCGTAAATACCTAACCTTGGCTGTTTGTTATCTAAATTCTCAAAAATACGGTAATTTTAACGACTACTCATTTTTACGAGTTACTAAAATTATCATAAATGCGATTTGAAAAGGAGTAAATTCTTTTATGAATAGACACACACTGTTCCCGTTCTCAATTTCGTTTAATCTTCTTTATTGTTGGTACAGATTCACCAAAGTTATGGTGAAGAATTGGGCTTAACTAGTGACGATGATGATTACATTCAACCCGGCGTCGAGGAAGACAAATTAGTTGTACCAATTTCTGTAGAATCGTTTTTAGAGGTAATTACAAATTAGTTATTAAATGAAAACAAGTTTGATGTTATAAAAGCATATTCAGGTATTAACTCGGATATGATTAAAGTTAATTTAAGAAGTTATTGTTACAACCTTTAACCTTTATAAGTGCTGGCGAACTAGCTAATCTAATCAATCGACAAAACTTGTTCACTGTTTTATAGCACACTTCTATTCAGGTTATGTTGCTTTTAATGTTAGATTCTATTATTAGACGCGATTGTATTAAAAATAAACGTTAAACATACGCATAGATATGCTTCTTATTCTCCGTCGAAATGGTTAAATACAACGACGTTTAATTAAAGAAAATTATTCTTTGTTTTTGTAGGAATGCATTAATACCACTGAACTGACAATGCCTGAAGCTGTTATTATGGACGAGAAGAACAACCACGAAAATTCCAATATACATGTGAATCATCAAAATAATATAAATTCGGATAATCAGTTACCAACTGATTTGTCCGATACCACCGAATCAGATGTTGAGAAAACTGGAAAGTAAGTAATGATATTAGTTCATTTTAATATTTTCAAAATTAAATTCTTATCCACTCAAGTTTTTAAAAAGCAACAATGCTTGAATTAAAAACCGCTTGTTGAATTCTAGACTGTAAACGTGAATTTAAGCCGTTAAAAAATCTAAAGTCTTTTCTGGCTTCGTTGTATTATTTTCGGTGCGTTTCAGTTTTCGTGGAACTTTGTTAGGTCAATTTTGTATTGTGCGTCCCGTCCGGATAGTGCACGTGCCCCGTTTTGATGACTGACGACACTATGTGCTACACGGATCTCAAAGGCGTTGTTAAATCTTACTATCATCTTTTGTGCGCGCTTCTCATTCCTCGTCATTTTCGTTCACGTATTACTTTTGCTAAATCCGCCTTTATTTGACTGAGAGTGTTGCCAAATCGTTTCAGTATTTTGTAGTCCAACCCTTAACAGTCTGATGTTCACGGTTGTCGCGGGTAGTCTTCTCTGCTTCCATTTGCACAAATCACCGTTGGATCTACCTATTTTCGAAAGAGGCTTTGAAGTTGCCGTGGCCAATTAGTAGCGGGCGAGTGCTATCGCTGGTATGAATCTTTTAATTTATTTTGCAATGGTTCTCCTCCGTAAATATCGTCCGCTTTCTTCGCTAGCTGGTCAGTTCACTCATTGCCCGCTGTACTTTTGTGAACTTTTTTAGGGGAATTTTAGATCAGTTCTTTGACTAGCTGTATCAAAAGACCGTGAAAATTAACTCTGCAGCTTTTAAATCAGTGATGGTTGCTACAGTTTCCCAATTGTCGTCGGTTTTTGACGAGATGTCGTAACCACCAACCGAGGATGTTCCCACTCATCTATAACATCTAATTAAAATCTTGAACGAACGTAAGGGCGTCCCGTTGATTATAGCAGGTAACGTTAATTCAAAATCGCCGCTTTGGTTTACGTGGTAATCTCGATTAGTTTCATTAAATAAATAAATTAAGAAAAACATGTCGGAAGAGGCAAATGAGGAAAAGTTAAAGGAAAAGCCAGGTCGAGATCGAGCAGGGCCGGCTTGCAATTTCTCTACCACAAGGTACACAGGCTGTTGAGGAAAGGAAACTACGCTGACCGCATCAGTGCCGGAGCTCCCGTTTATTTGGCAGCCGTGAAACTCGAGTTGTTCGGAAACGCGGCTTGCGACAACAAGAAGACTCGCATCATACCTTACCATCTTTATATCATCAACTAGTACGTTTCTCGCTGCCCAATCCCTATGGGGATAATTTTGCGATTCTAAATACGCTATACCAGCCGCAATTTGTGCACCCATGTCGACCAATTATTGCAGTTTATGTACTTTTCTGACGATCGAGGCAGAAGTGTAGAGAACCTCGTGGCGAACGTGCGCTGCGTGTTGTAAATGATCCTAATCAGCCTTTCACCTTTGCTAGTCGCCAAGATTCTTTAAACATTGATGTCACTCTAGCATCGCAAGTTTTAGCTACAAAAACTTCTAATTGGGAAGATATCCCTGAGGTGATTGAAAGTGACCAACGGCTGATACCATCCTCTAAGCGTATCCTCGATGTCAAACATTGATCATGTCAAGCTTTTTTTTCACAGGAGGTGGAAACTTTTTATTTGCACTCTGGCATATACCACCAGGGTAGTGTGGAGTCTTCCTAAAAAACGGACATACCCACTAAAACCAACTTCTTCCGCTCTTCTCTTTCGGGTATTACTTCAGGGGAGGAAGAATTTGTTCACTCGTCTTTTACCCTGCTTTCATCTTCCTTTTTCTTCTTCTACTTTTTTTTCATAAATTTCGAAATCCCTCAGCCGAGATTTTCTCATTTCCCCTCCCTTACTGACGTCTCAAAGTTATCTGCACTCTAGGAGATGTTTCGCGTCGCAATACACACATCCCTCTCTTTTTCTCTTTCCTATTCTTGGGATATAGGAACCAAAACTCTCGTGACCCGTCAGAAATTGGATCATATAGAGGTTGAACCCGGTCACTTTTCATTTCACGTACTCATCCACTGTAATTAGCTCGTGGTTCCATTTGCCAACGCTTACCTTATCTCATCTTTCTTGCCACTCCTCCATCTCTTCCGCAAATGAATGATGTTCGCAATCGCTCACTCTGTTTCTTATACTCTCTAATATGCGGTATCGTGGCCACTGCCAAGATGGCTTCTGTCGACACAATCCTATAACTGTCATCCTCAAGACAGGCCTCCTCTGCGTCTTCTCTAAAAACTCGAGGTGATGCTTCGACTTCAGTCTGGGTCGTCCAATAGGAGCCGCATACAGGAGAACGCAGCGTACCACTCGGTCCGTCCTCCTACGATGGGCACAAGTCGAACCAAACTTCACGGATTTTTGTGTTTTATCGCAAACACGTCTTACGTGCTCAGTCATCCTACCGTTACCTCCGATCCACACGCTCAAGTACTTCAAGGTCTTCCCACTTTAGATGTTCAAACCCCCCACTCTTATGGAAAAATTCTTTTGATTAGGGCTACCATTTCGGTTTTAACCGGGGCCAGACATAGAACGCTCTCCACCCTATAAATTGCTTCTTCTGCCTTCCTCGCCAGATTTTTTTTACCCTCGGTTACCATCGCTAGGTCGTCTACGTATCGCAACAGCTTGACACCGTCCGGCATCGGCAGTTCGAATACTCCGGCGTAGTAGACGTTCGATCGAAGCGGTTCTAAGACTGACCCCTGCGGGACCACCGTCATGAGTTCTATTTTTTCTCCTTCCCCGACGTACAGCCTCATCTCTCTATATAGATCAGGTCAAGCTGAACACTACTGTCAGCGCCTTACTTATCTTGTACGTGAAGTTAAGTACTACAATTCTAATGCTATCGATGTCACCATTGATAAGTTGACCAGACTGATGCTCTAGCCAAAATGGCTCAAATTTGTTCGATTTCTAGAGCTTGTGTACCGTGGTGGAGATCAAAGCTAAATAGGTTAAAGCTCATCGTACGTTGCTTAAGAAAGTAAACCCAAAAATCTCCAGCAAAGAGGCAATGCATTGAAGAATGCAAGACATAGCTCATGGCAAAGGTTTGTAGAGAAAAGCTTGGCAGCGAATCCGTGGAGATTAGTTTATAGGATTTCTTCACAATATTCTTTGCTATCCAACCATGCTCTAACGTTCGTGACGGTGACATACACTCTCACAGAGTACGACACAATTAAATCAATAGTTCCTTTTTCCCAACGAACATTGATCCTTACCAAACCCGAATCAGATCCCCATTTTTTGTTAATATTGAATCGCGACACGACTGGTCGATATAAAAGGGAACATGGCGGGTGGCTTAAAGAATTCGTAAGAACAAAGCTCTCAGGCTCGACGTAATGTTTTAAGAACAGTCGTATAAGATTCTTGTCTTCTATGTTCACAGACCTTTTCACTTCTTGTGTATAATGCGGGCATTTTCTTAACAGTTGGAAAATTTATTCTCAAGCCTTGTACAAGGGATGTCGCCAGCCCTAGTTTGTACCGTCCGATAACGCTACTTTCCGAACTAAGTAAACTTTTCCAACGAGTTCTGTTGAAAAAATTACATGACACGATCTTTCCACAAAGATTGTTTCACCCCAGCCAATAAGGATGTGTTCGCTTTTTATAGACATTTCAGGAGCGTTCAATAACATATGTTTGCCATTAATAATCGAAGCTTTCATTGTCAAGAGAGTACCTGCAGACGCTGTGCGTGTCAATGGTACATTTTATCGGGTTTGTAGTCCTTCCTACACAAAACGACTGACGAAGGGTTGCCCCTAAGGATCGGTTTTCGAATCGACCTTGTGGAATGTAGTTTTAGATTTCTTACTCGAAGATGACACTATCACAGTGTCCGCAGACAACAGGCGCGACCTAGAGACATTCTGATTCTCCGTGTTGTCAACAAGAAATTGACAGTCTCAGCCAGCAAGACCAAATACATGGTTTTTGGCTCCTTCTTGAAAAGAGATCCCTAACTTCGACTTAACGACATTCCTGTTTGAAGGGTATTCGAGTTTAAATACTTCCGACTTGTGCTGGACGATAAACTGAGTTTCGTTAAACTCTGTTCCTATGTGATTGACAAGGGCGAGACTGCCTTGTACTTGTTCTATAAGTATTTTATTTTATGAGAACTAATTAATTTATTTATACTAAAAATATGTACACGTTTAAACTAACCGAATTAATTAAATCAAACTATCTAAGAATAAAAACTTACGGTAATTTATATAAAACAATAATACGCTATCACTAATAGGTCCACAGTTCTTTACTTTAAAAGTCACGTTCACTTTCACTCGATGTACACTTTTATTTATTTAAAACTTCGCACGTGCTAATCACTTATTTATCTTCACCGTAACAACACTCTAACTTAATTCAGTAACTGCTGATACAGAAAAAACCGATCTTCCGCATGCTCGAACACTTATACATTCATGTTATCTCGGTCTAGAACATTCACAACCTTTCAGCATTTATCGTTCGCCATCTGGAATTTGGCTTTATCAAATCGTAGTATCGACGTTATTCGTAAATGTTCCAGTATTATCAAGTTTTTGACCTTTTCCTTTCTTTGCGGTCGTTAAGCGTAATCTCCAGATCTTGATCTTGAATTAACGGTAGAAGCTATGGAATTAATCCCATAAGGGACGTAACGCCTATTCTTTGATACCAAATATCCTATACTGGATCAACACGTTCCACCATCCGGGACGAGTGGTCGTTCAAATTCAATTTTTTTAGTTGTAGCTGTCTTGACTAACTGGCGTCATTCCCATCTTCTATAGCATTGAATCCTTTTCTCGCCTGCTTGGTTGTCAGCCTTAGAGGCGAGGATAAACCGTAATGTAGGTGCCTCGCTGAACCTCGTGTTTACTGAGCACGTAACATATCCTAAATAGATATATCTTTTATGTAGTAAACTGGTAACAAGCAAGTTCCGGTGGTTTGGTGGAGCCTCTTTGTCCTCTTCCTCCAGGTTTGTAGTTTATTCGTCGGGGTACTAACGTCAGGCCGGATCCACGTCTTGTTATAGTTGGAATCGGAATGATGTCAGTTCTGATGGATACCTCATGCAAGGTTTTTTTTGACGGATGCAATCTTCTCGATTTCTTGGTATATCCGATGGGATTTAGTACAACACGCTCTTTTTGTCTTAGTCTACTTTTTCGCTCTCTCAATATTAGCAGTGTCTTGTAAAAACAGATGCAGTAACTTATTCCTGACTATGCCATTTTCTATAGAGACTGCGTTGTATGTCTGCGCAGGCTTTAAAGAAAGGTATTGCGAACGTATTTTACCGGTAACAAGTTCAATTACAAATCCTCGACCAAATAGCAAATCGGTATCATCAATAGGACATTCAGTAGCACCCTTTACGTGTCTTTAACGAACATCAAACATAGATATCCGTCTCTAACAAAAATACACATCGAGCGGGTTTCCTTTGATACCTTTTGTTTCGAAAGGTTTTTCCCTGAACGACAACCAAAGCGAACAATGGTGAAACGGAAAATAAAGTGCAAATACATTTGTATTGGCGGTTCTTCTCTTGGGGTTGTTAAAATTTGTCCCTTAACGGGACTATGAGTGGAACGTTGCATACCCCTCAGCTTGAAATGTACCCAAAATGAAATTTAAATCATTACAGTTGTCTTCGGATTGCGTTGAGAATGTCTCTTTTGTGGTATCTACATTTTAGTAGACCACTTTGTAGATATTGCGTTGAACGCTCGGTTCACATTGTCGATGGCATTTCGTCTTGTTCGAGTGTTGTTTTTTGGGTCTTATTGTTAATATATAATATTATGCATAATTGAGTTGAATAAAAAAACATTTGTAAGTTTTGTTTTAATCCTTAACTAATTTTGTAGATTTGAAAAAGCTGTATGCACCTCTCCTCACGAAGGCAAAGAAATGTTTAAAGAAGTCATTACCATGCACGTGGACCAGTTGTTCACGTTGCTTTTTACAAGTTCGAAATTCTTTTTGGATTTCCACGCATCTAGAAAAACTACAGATCTCGCACAAACATCTTGGGAAAATGCTAATGATAACACGAAGACTAGAACGGTCAGTTTAACAATTGCGTTAAATCAACCTGTTGGTCCTAAAACTTGCCAAGTACTGGAAACTCAGGTAAGGTTTCATTAGTCGTGTACTTGAAAATTTTATTTTACCAAAGCAATTGCGTTCATTATTACGGGTAGATAGATTTTAGTTGTATGGTTAGGTATTGATGTATATACACGGTTATTCATACTGTACGGTTCGGAATATTGTCGCCAAAATACGTGAGTTTTAAATGATTTCAGCTTTGGGATATATAAAAGTATGTTATGGTTACTTTTTAAAATTTATTTCGTATACAGGGTTTTGTAAAAGTATCACAGGTGGTTTTTTAACGAGATCTGTATATTATTGCATTTTTGGTTTTTCCGATCAAAATAAGTTTGTGTTTTAATAACGTTTACGAGGTCCATTTATTCGATATCTTACTACGTTTTCGAACCCATCCAGTCGCCCTCTGCGACGACATTGATAAAATTTACATGATGGTTAATATCGAACTTCCTTATAGTAAATTTCAACACACTCTTTTAGAGGGATAAACCTCTCGAAATCTACCGGTTGAATACGGTTACCTATGGCACTACTTCAGACAGGTATTTGGCTACACCTAGGCGAGTTACATATAAGTTTCTTTCCGAAGGCTTCTGAGGTCATTATTAAACATTTCTACATGGATGATCTGCTTTTCTCCACAAACTCAGTCGTGAATGCTATAAGAATCAAAGAAGACATCTCTTACATATTCTCCTCCGCGTTTCTTTCAAATATACCGGAAGTTCTCGATACTACGAGATCCGAAAATATTGAGCTTACTACTGCACCCATTAAAGAACGTTCAATGGATATTCAATGTGCGCCGTTCGGTGCACCGATTGTTCGTGTTGCCCACTATGTTTCATGTGCATGCCCTTGCAAAAAAAAACGATATGCTTTCTTTTATAGCATTCTTGTTTATCTTGTTTATTTTTTACTGTTGTATTTCTTTTCCTTTATGTTAACATTGATATATTTATATTTGCGTTCTTCGTCTATTTGTGATCATTGCCTTTGCTATTGTTTGATTGGTGTTTATAATTTGTGTGATCTTGTTGAAATCTAAGAGATTTGAAGGGGGTAGTTACGATTTTGTTATGTCAATCTACATATTTTATGTTTAGAGTTTGTTCTTAACCATAAAGATTTTATACAAGGTAAAATTTTGTTAACGTTAACGTGTATTCGATGCAAATTTCCATATATGCCGTGCATCTATCATCGGTAATTCCAGGAACAGACACTATTTTCATAGTTTTATCAAAACTGCATTTAATTAATATAATTTGACTAATATCTTGTGGACCAACACAAGTATCCACGCCAATTCTACCTGCCAATCACTCCAAGCGAGTAATTCTTTTATGGTTACGATCTGTTTATAGCTACTTAGTACGAATGCAACAACGTTAGACAATAGCACTGCTGCCAACATAAACGAGGGATTGATAACCTTTTAAGTGGCGCGACCTTTGATTTTGCCATTACAAACGAAACGAAAATCTGATTATCCTGAAGCGTAGCCTAACTCAGACGCATCGCAGAATGCATGCAACAAACATTTAACGAAAGACGAAGGCTTTATACAACGAGGAAATTCGAGATTCGACACAGCGACGAGTCATGGTTTATACTTTTTCTAAACCTATAAGCCATACCTGCTGTATTAATGGTTTTGCGAAAATGTAAGCGGACAAAGGAAACCTAAAGCGTCATAAATCTTTGCGACTTCTAACAAAATGGTTCTCTTAGTGCAGAGGGAATCTGTTAGCTTAATTCTGAATAAAAACAAATCCATAGCAGCGCGCCAATGTAGACCTAAAATCTAGAAATGACATCAGCTTCTGTGCCAAACAAGAAGCAACTGGATTGGCAAATCTAAAAATAATCTAATGTGTCTGCTCCACATGCGAAGTCATAATATACGTAAGCTGTCGATGATCGCTTACGAAGCAATGCGAATAGCTAGAAAAAGAGAAAATGCGACACCATAAGTTGCTGTGTTCAATTAATATGTTTGTATGTAGATGAGAAATGCCCAAGAATCAACTGAAACTTTCATGCAAAGGCGAAACTACCATTTACGAAACGTTTGACGTACATCACAAGTGAAGACGAAATGGTACCAATGAATGCGAAGTAAAATCAAACTAATACCATTTAAAGTTTCGGTCCAGCAAGAAGTGCATCATTGAGTGAAACCCCTTTATGATTCTTGGCTGATGCATCGAATACTACACGATTTTTGGATGATGTATCATTTTGTTTAAAGATGCAATGGTATGGGATGTAATAACCTTGCAAACTATTTGATTCCACAATCGAGGAAATCAAGTAATTCATGAACTCGTATTTTTTCCGTATAAAAGGGTTCAACCATCGACCTGGCAACAATGGAAAGCTATGCTTCCCTCTGGACGAGTAATCACAGGCTGAAAAGTGTAAACAACATTGTAAGAGATAGAAATTGTTTTTGTAAACAAACGGTTTGTTTGTTTACTTTTACATATTCCTACGACTAGCTAAAGATACATTGTATTTACGATCCATGTTTAACGTTTGATTCAATTAACTTTAATATCTACGTACTTTCGTACCGATTCTAAAATTTGAGGTTATAACAAATTGACAAGTAGTGCGTACCCTAAACATAAACAAATGTACTTTCTTTTGTACATGTTTGAGACAAACACATTGCGAAAGGATACAGATTACTCGTCCAGAGGGAAGCGTAGTTTTCCGATGTTGCCAAGTCGATGGGTTCAACAATAAGCGACCCGAATAGTTTCTAGTATGTGTGCTAACAAATGAATTTTCTGCCGGCTGCTCTTTCATTTCAGGGAGGCATTGGTTGGGGACATCTTCAACATGCCAAAACGATTTCAACGTGTCATCAAGAGTAGTCTCTGATGAAACAAAAAACGAATCTGGTTGTGTAACAGCATTACCAACCACGGACTCATGAGGGCAAAACCTAGATTGTATGCATGGCAGCTGGACCATTGATTTGGCTATCTTTCTTTTCATAACGCAATACGAAGTACCCATGTATCAATAACAAGTCACGTATTTTGGCCACAATATTTCGAGTCGTATAGTGTGAATAACCTTGTAAGCACGGTTTGTTGGCGTTCAATTTTGTAAGGATATGTTTGCTAAAGAGAATGCTTGTCGTTTTGTCAGAGTCTAGTTGGCGTGAACTTTATCTTGTATTTTACCGGATAAGCGACATTTCGTTTTTGACACTAATATCATGCGCATAAACGTAGTAGACGCTTTTGGTGGTAGACAAAAGTTGCTTTTTAGAATGAGTTATCTATACAGCTGCATTTAAAGTGTTCCGAATGTGGCGCTATTAGAATGTCATGGATGTATGCGTATTTCGTTTATGAGTATTTGTCCTCTCTGTGTAACACGTCTCACGCCGAATAATAACTGCTAACACTGCGGGGGTGAGTTTTATGTAAGAGCAAAATATTTAAAACACATACGTTTAATTTTTTATTTTTTAATATACAATATTTCATTCAAAACTTATGTATCGAACAGTACACTACAACATGAAGTTAATAATAAACATTGGGATCATTAGAACAATTACTGGTAAGATGCTTAAGCGTGCCACTGCAGACATGGAATGGTGAAAGATAAATTCAATTGTAAATGTTTGACTCAATGAAACGTTGAAATTCTCGACAACATACGTGTTGTTTTCTTCACTAAACGTTGCGCTTAAATTCTTGCTTTGTCCTTCAACAATTTGTACCGCCGAAACTGGATATGATATTGAATTCACAAAAATAATTTTGGAAATGTCTGCCGCTTTAGCGTATGTAGTATTTGATATGTGTGTAACATTGAGGGTGCTGTTAATAAAATTGAAGTTAACGTACAAATACTGTTTATCTGTGTAGTTAAAGGAGTGGTAATCGTCCACGTAGAGTCTTCCTTCGGCGTTTCTGTTTTCATCTAAGCAAATATATAGAGTGAACGGATCTTTATGAGTATCTACTGACGTTAATCGTTGTACATCCTTTCTCGTGATTATACTTCCAGCTCTGTAGAATACGGGTACCGAATCTAAAGTAACTCTTATTAATTGGTAACCAATTCCGTGGTAACGTTCGTAGTCGTCATCGATATTAAACCAGATTTGTTCCTGTCCTCCTGGTAAATATACTGTACTTTCTAGAACACCTTCTTCTAAAACTGGCGCAGCTAATATATCTGTTCCCAATAGTATTTGATTTTCGATGCTAAGGGCGTCACCTTCTTGTGGGTAATGATAAGTTATAGGGCGAATAACCGGTTCGCCTGTTATTTCGTGTTCGTAAAATTTGGTATACCACACTGGCATGTGAGCGTATCTTTGGAACAAAGCTGTTCGTACTCGACGTTGAACATCGTCGTTGAATAAATAAGGTTCTCGCCTTGGGACGTCAATGGTAGAGTGCCCGCGGTAAAACGGCAGCCACGCTCCAGCCTGGTACCATCTTTGGTACAATTCATCTTCGGGAATTTTAAAGAACCCACCAACGTCGGCTCCACAAAAACTAACACCAGCTAAAGCTTCGGTCAAGCACATCGGGAAGCTCATTTGAAGATATTCCCACGTGGCGGCGTTATCTCCTGTCCATATTGCCGCGTATCTCTGAATCCCGGCAAAGTGGGAACGAGTCAGTATAAAAGGTCTAAGATTGGGTTTGCTACTCAACATTCCTTTTTTCGTACCGACCGTTTGATAAAATCCGTAGATGTTGTGAACGTCTCTATGCTCCCATCCCTCATGATGTACAGCAGAGAGCGGCATCGTGTTTTCGTCGCTCTCGGCGTTAAAGACAGCGGGTTCGTTCATATCGTTCCATAAATGGACGTTGGTGTTATTAAAATAATATTTAGAGTAAAGCGACGAATAATAGTCTAGCGCTTCAGGGTTTAAGAAATCTAAGTAACTACTTAGCCCTGGCCAGCATTCTCCTTCAAAAGCAGCCTGAGAACCTTTAGCTTTAACGTAATATTGTTGTGTAGTAGCTTCGTCGTGTACCATATAACCTTTTTCAACTTTAATATGCGGGTCAATAATTGCAACTAACTTACGATTTGACGCTTCCAAACTATCGATTAAAACTTGAGGTTTTGAAAACCTATGAGGGTCCCAAGTAAAGTACTTTTTTTGGTCGGTGTAATCAATGTCCAGCCACAACACGTCAACTGGCATATTATGTTCGACAAAGTTACTCACAACGTCGAGAACATCATCTTGTGTCATGTAACTATACCTGCTTTGATGGTATCCTAGAGCAAAATATTGCGGCAATGGAGCTGTTCCAGTTAGTTTTGCATATTGCTGAACGGCTTCTGGTAAAGTTGGCCCGGGCAGCACAAACATATCGACAGCTCCGGACTCGCTCATGAAAAAAGCTTCTGTATTATTTGGAGCCGTTTCCAAGTCGATCCAAGTTTGGGCCGCGTTTAACCAAAATACACCACACGAATGCTTTGTTCCATGGCCGTAAAGAACACCGATAGTTCCATATAATGACTCGCGCGATTCTAATTGGTAGTTACCGTAGTCCACATTAAAATGCCTGTACGGATCTCCAGTTTTTATTGTCGATTTAAGCGCCAAATGTTCTGCATGCTCGGGAAGACCATACGCACGTTCCACTCCGTGAAGAGTAACGCCCATCGCAATCACTTTATTAGCAAGTGATTCAAACACGAAATTGTTTTTTGGGTTAATTTCCGAAAACAATCGTCCTTCGTAAAATATCTTAATATTAAACGGGTTTTTAGTAATTGTAAATAGAATTTTCCCAGCTACTCCATTAGTACCATTGAAAGTTATGTTGGACTGTATTAAATTATTGTTTAATACGATTAACGGTCTAAATCGCTTGGTTCCTGCCGCTGCTTGTTCGTCAATGTACATATGAACGATTTCATTTTCGTAAACATTGATAAAAAGGTCTAACTTTGGTGCCGTGGTAGGTTTATCAGTTTTCAAAATAGCTTTTACAGTTGTTTTGTCGACAAGATCCACTGATTCAACGTAGTATCTTTGTTCGATACCTTCCGGACTCTTTCTAAGATTATTGCAAAATGTATCACTACAACGTTTCCACGTAACAGCATTACTTATTTCGACCGCAACTAACAGCACCAACAACCACTTAATCATCATTATGGATGCGTTGTTGTAACTAAGTCGTGCGTAGTTAATTTTTGATTTTTATAGTTTTACGATCACTCCACTTTTTTCAATAATTTATCATAAATCTTAAGTGGCATTTTTGTTATCTTTGTGTACCTTACTAAATCGATATTTTTATGTACCTAAAATTTGCGCAATTTAAGTTTTTCTAGATTTTCGGTGAAATTTTTTACTTGTCCTTGACGTTTGCTTTAAAAATAACTTCTATAACGTTAGGATTTAATATCATGTTCTCGCCACAAATTGTTCATTCCGCGTTTACCTTACCTTGATCTTTATTACCAAAAATGATTTAAATGTTTGTTAAGTAACATTGTTTTAGGTGATGCTCCCTTGCAGTAAAGCTGGATCTTTATATGCAATCGATATTGAAGCTGTAAACGCCGGAGTTCCTTACGCAGATACATTTTTTGTGAATTCGCATTACTGCCTGAAAAAAATTTCAGAAACCCAAACATCTTTTCATGTTTATGCCCAAATTAAATACAGAAAAACCGTGTGGGGCCTGGTCAAAGGTATGTAATATATTTCATTTTGTAACTTTGTTTGATTTATGATTGTATCAATTCACAAAAAATCATGGTTTTTGTTATAATTGTATTATCGATGTCGTCATTTATTGAGAAATGATAACCTTTGTTTCTTACTGAGTACTGATTGCAGTTGTTTTTTAAGGATGAAGCTATTTGAACACTTCAGATTATTTGATTAATTTCGTGTACTTACTTGTTGCACTTATAAGTAGATGACGTTAATACCTTATGTATTAAAACAAGTATCTGGTAAACATTGCATCATATAAATGCATATTTAAAGGTGATATGATTGGGATGGGCAGTTTGAGATTTTGTTTGCTATATTTTCTTAGTTTAATGTTTTAAAATAATAATAAACCTCTTGCTTAATTAAAGGGAATCTAAGTAATTCTCGACGTCACTACTATAGCAAAAGAGCTTGAAGTTATTGGTAACTTTTATATTATCAAATACAACCAACGAATTTCGTTGAGAGTTTTAGAAAGACTGAAGTACGTAAGAGCAACATCACAACTTTATCCGAACGCTTTCCATAACTTATATCAAACAAAATAAAATGTGAAAGGATTTAGTTGGCACTTTTTGCACCTACGACTAGCAACCAACATTGCGATCTTTCTTATTGACCGTAGGTAGAAACTTAAAGTGAATTCACGATATCTGGTGCAGTGCAAGGGCTTATACAGGAATCATACTGCGCAGACCTGACACAAATCTTTCTTCTGTTAGAAAATCGTCAGCATAAGAAAGAAGTCGTTTTTGTTTCAGTTTTTTGGAAACAAATACTTGTTCTATTCAACCTTGTTTTCTCGCTTCATTGACAAGGAGCTGCCGAGTTCTTCTCTATTGCTCTCGGTGGTTCTGTTACTTTTTGCAAAATCGTCTGTTTCTATGTAACTTTCTTTGTGTCGGCGTCTTTGTTGCTGTTCTTTCTAAGTGCTATTGAGTGATAGTGAGATGTGGCGTGTAGATATGAATCGGTGTGCGTCTTTTTTCTGTATACTACATGTTGGGGTTTTTTAACTTACGTCTAGGAAATGTAAGTTTTTATTTTGCTCTTCTTCCATGGTAAACTTGGTCGCTCTGTGTAATGAGTTGATGTTCGCCTCTATAAACAATTTGGTTATTACAGATGATAAAGGACTTTTCATTGCTTCTCCAATTTTTTGCTTGTAATATTTTTCGTCGTACATGAATATAGACAAACACATCTTTACTAATAATTGAATGTAGGTTTTCACGGCCATAAGTAATGTCTTCCGGGTATTGTCGTGTTACTACTTGACGTTTCGCTGCTCATGCTGTCAGTTTCTTCAGAAGGTTACCAAAGACCCACATGATGGTACCGCTACGTACGACAATTAATCTTATTTTGCTTTTGGCTATGACTGCGTTGAAATGATCAAAGAAACTTGACGGGTGTCACGTCAACGTATTCAACGACAATACATAAGGTTACAGATGATATAAAGTTTGCAACTGAAAGTAAATTTGAGTCAGTGAAACGAAGTTTAAAAAACGACCCGTGAAGCGGGGAAGTTTTTAATGGTTAAGTGAAAAAAAAAGTCTCTTATGAAATAAGTTATTTATACTATCTTTTCTGTTTTATAGCATATTACATATATTCTATTATAGTGACGGTTTATGCAGCAGAATGAAAGAGACAAGAAAGAACATAGAAGATATGATAGAAGAGTGCGAGGAGGGATTGATAATATTAGGAGAGGACTTTAACGCGAGAATAGGAGAATAGGGGGAATACAAGAAAGGTAAGGGACGGGAAAAAAACAAAGTGATAAATAAAGAGGGAGAAGAACTGCTGGAATTGTGCAACCAAAGGGGTTGGGAAATAATGAATGGGAACAGAGAAGAAAAAGGAATGGGGGAGGAAGGGGAGAATCAATAATAGATTTTGTAATGGCAAATGAAGAGGCTGGAGAAAAGGTGAAGACATTTAAGGTGGGAGAAAGTGTAGAGTCGGACCACCAACTACTGGAATTGACAAGGGAAGGAAGAGAAAGAGAAGAGAGAGAAAAAGATGACGAGTACATAACGAAAAAATGTTAGTTAACTAAAAATAATCAAATAAAACACTCTAAAATACTCCACATGCAGTTAAATAACTAAATAAATACTCTATTTCGCCGTAGCTGACTGTAAAATAAAATAATAATGCCATGCAAAAATAAACTAAATTAGACTCTAATGTACTTCTGACTCTGGTCTCTTCCAGCGAATGCAATGAGTACATTGACGTCGGACGCTAGTCTAAGGATATACTCAAGAGAATCGGGATGCTGGTTGACTTGGGTCTTTAGGGCACCCTGGTCATCATATCGTACTCCGGACAGACGAGAATCCTATGTGACGGAGTATCAGGGATACCACACGACAAGCACCGGTTGTCATCTGCAACGCTAATGCGTTTCAGATGGCAACGAAACCCGCCGTGCCTTGTGAGAATTTGGACGGCGCGGCCGCTCGTTCCGGGTTATGGGACATGTTGATCCAGTCTAGGATATTTGGAATCAAGAAATAGGCGTTGCGTTCTTTTTGGGAGTATCCTACTGCCGCTGCCATTTATTCAAGATCAAAGTCTTGAGATGACGCTTGACAGCTGAAAAGGAATGAAAGTCTGCTGTCGAAACTTGCTGGTCTAAGAATGTGCACGTGTCTGCTCTCACAAGAACTTTGGGGCAGTATATGTCCTGAGGATCGTACAAAGGAATAGGGAATGTAGGGATGCCAACGAAGCTCAGTTTATGAACGAGCAAAATACCGAGGTACTTAAACTCAAAAACCCTTCGAACTGAAATGCATTGGAGTCGAAGTAGGGGATTATTTTTAAGGAGGAACCAAAAACCATGTATTTGGTCTTGTCAGCTGAGACAGTCAATTTGTAGTTAACAGTCCAGTGAGTCAGAATGTCCAGGCACTGTCGTGATTTTGTCAGTAGGTCGCGTCTGTTTTCTACGGACACTGATAGTGATATAGTCCGCCTAAGCGAAAATGTAACAGTTATTAGGTAAGTTTTGTTTTAGTAGAAAATCCACAACTACGTTCCACAAAGTCGGTTCGAAAACCGATCTTTAAGGGCATCCTTTCTTCAGTCGTTTTGTGTAGGGAGAACCAGGAACGTTCGTGGAAAAAGTGATCAAGCGAATCGATAAATAACTGTGAATGCCGCGCACGGCGTTTGCAGGCACTCTCTTAACGACGAGAGCTTCAATCATCGATGGTCATCATACGTTATTGAACGCTCCTGAAATGTCTATAAAAATGCAATCTGTACTTGGAGACGTTCGTTTGTACTTTCGTCATTAATGTACGAATGGCGTCTGTCGTCGATTTGCCAGGACGAAGCCGTACTAGCTGGTATGGAATAATCTTGTGGAGGAATTATGTCATGTATTTTCTTTAACAGTACTCGTTCGAATAATTTGTCAAGTTCTAAAAGGAGCGTAATCGGACCAGGCTTGAGAATCGTTTTTAGCCTACCAGTTTTCGAACTATTTGGAAAATATCCTTATTGAACGCAAGCGTTAAATAAGTGAATGAACGTAGAAGAGAGGGAATCTTGTACAGCTGTTCTTAATACGTTATAGTCTACTCCGTCGAGTCCAGGAACTTAGGAATTCTGCTAGCCACCGACGTTATAGCCTCTTTTGTAACCGCACAGTCATGTCGGGACTTAATATTTGCAAAAGATCGGGATCTAATTCGGCCTTGGTAAGGATCATCTGGGAACAAAGAACTAACTATTGACTTGATTGTATCAAGCTTTGTGAGAGTGTAGTGTCACCGTTACGAACGTTGGAGCATGGTTGGATAGCAAGGAACTTTTGTGAGGAAATCCTATAAACTAATCCTCACGGACTCGATGCTAAACTTCTCTCGACAAACCTTTGTCGCGAGCTAAATTTAGCGTTCTTTACTGCCGGTTTATACCGATTGAGTTTTTAGCTTTGCTGGGACTTTTTGAATATGCTTTCTTAAGCAACGTACGACTCGCTTTAACCTATCTAGTTTTGGACTCCACCACAGTACACCAGCTCTAGGGTTCGAGTGAACTCGGTTTAAGCCATTTTTGCTAGATTGGAGGATCAGCCTAGTCAGCTTATCAATGGAGACGTCAATAGAATTAAGATCGTGACACTTAGCTCCACGTGGAAGATAAGTAGTAAAATAAAAACAGTAATTTTACATTTAATTAAAAAAGTAACCAAACTTAAAAAAGTTAATTGAGGTATCAATGTATAAATTTCCTTAGTACTGGTCTGCTTATATTGTTTACATACTTGTGAAATGTAATTCCCAATAATACTACTCATTTACATTTTTTCTACTATTAAAACTACATACAAACAAACGCAAAAATTACTATAAACGTTGACAAATAAAACTACAAAACACTGACAGTCTATCATTAATATGACGGCAATGGTACTGTTTTAGAATACAAAACGCAGCCTCTCTATATTATAACTCAATGTTCTGGTTACATAGAAGTGCATGCTTTGTGCATTTAAAACAAGTAATTTTTTACAAAATGAGATCTATGTAAATCCATTTTCGACAATAATGCGCGGACTTAGGAATTCCAAAAGATCGAAGATTTACGAATTTTCAGATGAAAAAACGCGCTTGGTTTTTGTCATAAGGTCTTTTGATGAACTGGAGAACAATAGACCGAAGAAGTTCCTAAAGAGTTAACCAGCACAAAATCCTATACAAAGATTCTATCGCGATTGGAAACACTATGTAAGAGTAGTTATTAACACTGAGTAATTGTACACGGTGTTTCTACAGTGATTCTATGGCAAACCTATGGTATATACAGGGTCAATATATACACAGTGGCTTTGGCGCGGAATACAATGGAACTATGTGTCGACCGTTGTTCTAAAATAGAGAGGGTTTAGTAAGAATTGAGTAAAGTAGCGTTACGATACGGAGAGTTGCTGAATTGGGAGGATCTAATAAAAATAGTTCGTACATCTCGACTATGAAGATTTTTTTTGGGGCAAAATATTCGGTACTCTCTCTCTCTCTATTCCTTCTCCACATGTAATCTAGGAATTAGATCTGACCTACCGAAATTTATATATGTGGGTGAATCTCTCAGCCCGTACAAAAAATCCACTGGCTAGCTCGCCAATTCCAGTGGGAAGGTGTCTGGTTGAGCAGTTGTTTGTTCAACTAACGTATATTTTATATATATTTGTGTCCATATTAATTATTTCCCAAATTCTGATATTGTAATATCGACAGCATTAGAGATTATGTAAACTCATGTCCTTTACATATTATAGGAATCCCTGAGACTTGCGTCCCGCAATAGCTTAGTAGCTATTCCAGGCTACTCCCTGGTGCGTAATGATAGGGTTGGAAGGAGAGGCCTATATGTAAATATAAAGGTCTTATAACTTCCACTATTTTTGGTATTAAATATCGTTTATCGTTCTCCTGCACCTCACTCTGATATACTTTACTTTGTGCTCCCATTATAGTGACCATGCTCTGATTCTCGGTGTCTTCAACCTCTTTTGGGCTCTCTGTCCTTTCTCTGGGCCTACTCATTTTTCTCCCCGGTTTCCTCCTTCACTTCTCGATCTTTTCCTGGTAAAGAACGCTTCCCGTGTCTTATCCTATGAGCAACTTGATGTCCCTGGTGTATTAGCACACTCCATGCTATTTTGCTTCTATAATTTAAGAAAGAGAAAACATATGGCGTGAAGCTCGTCAGGTGAAAAACATCCGTACCGAGATGTTGTTACAATGTGCTGCTGAAATCTCATGGGATGCAGCATGTGAAGTAGGCGATCCTGATTTAATGTTGACAGTTTACGGGAATGGTCATCCACCCACTTGATTAAGTTGCTTCTCTTAAAAGGTTTAGGGTGCGAGTTCCTGGTACCCTTTGGTTTAATCCGCTACGCTTCTTTCCTTTTTTCAAAAACAGTGGTTCGCTTTAGTTTTACGCCCACTTTGAGTTAGTATTAAATATGTAACATTAACATTAGTATCAGTTTATTGTACGCTAGGTGGGGCTTATGCTTTATGTACACGAAATTAATAACTAAATAATGTATGCCATTTACTATCTCATACTTCATCTAGTTCATACTTTGATAATTAATGTGACCCAATCCACGATGTCACAGGTTCACATCGGCATTTGAGGTCAGAAAACAATTTAGAATACATTACTTTTGTAAAGTCTGTACATATTGTTAACTATTTCAATTCTTGCCACTAGTATTTTTCTATTATTAAATATTGAGCAGACATATTTATTTGAAACTACGCTTGACAACACTATTTTTTTTTTTTTTAAACACATTATTTTTGTAATGGTTAGCTTACTCTCTGGGCCTATAATCCGTTGAAATAAATGTTTTATTGTAAAAAAAATCTTTTTAATAATATTAAAAACATTCAATGTATCATAGATACCAATAATACAGGCAACCTAACTCATAATACTGTTGAAAAAAAACTATTTTTCAGGTTTCATTGAAAAGAATTGTTGGTTAGGACTAGAGGATTATTTCAAATCTCTTAGCAAATCGCTGTACGCCGAAAGTGAAGAGATTATACCCGCCGTTAAACGTAAGTCGAGAAGACGAAGATTGGCGCGAGGCATTCAAAGATCGGATGCAGAAAATGTACATCCATCATTAGGTAAATTATCTTTAACAACGCAAATTTCTTGTAAATTAAATAAACCTATTCAAGGTGCTCTTGCTAGTGTTAAAGTATCGACTGGTGGAATATTTTCTTCGGATTTGGCAACTTTAATAGTCTTCGGTGTACTTATTTTATTAGTAATATTAAATGTGATGTTGTACTACAAGCTATGGTTATTAGAAGATATGCCTCCGTACACCTTATTAGATTTACATATTCTTAAGTATACTCGTTATTTCTGTTTTACTTTTTGATTAACGTTTATATCGTAGGGATCCACCTACGTCTCACGACGAATGGATTAAACTTCTTCAAAAACAAGAAACGTTGCATTCGCTCGAAATGCAAAGGTGGCAAAAAGTATTAAAAACTTCTATAGAGTTGTTGAAACAAATAGAAGAATCTTTAAACGAACTGCAACATTCCATACATCCGACTTATACAAATAAAATTATGTCGATTATACAAAACCATAAAGAAACCGTCGGTAAAACGCAGGAATTGTAGGGAATGTTAATTTAATTGTATTATAGTTATTACGCACTGTGTTATTTTTACAATTTTAGAGCAAATTTTGTCTGTTGTTCCTCTTTACATTCTTAGATTAATTATTTTTATGTAAATAAGCTGTTGGCACCTTTCTTTATTAAAAAATATGTTCAAAAACTGTTAACTACATTTCTAGTTTTGGTTTCCACAACCTTTTCAATCCGGTACTCTTCTTCTGATTACAGATCAAACTCCAAAGTCGGACGGTTTGTCGTCTAACGTGTTTAGTAACAATAACTAGATGCAAGATTTTTATCTTCATTTTTAATACTTACGTAATGGATCTCTTTTTGGACGCCAACAGTCTACATATCACGACGCCGTTATAGCTGCGCAAATGCAACCAGTACAGCGCAGATAGAAGAGGAGGTGACATTTTCAACATTGCCGTTTTAGAGAAGTTTCTTCAACAGAATAGCTAACAACGTTACGAAAACTGGATTCTGCATGTTGTTTCGGAAGAGTCTCAAGAACACAACCGGTAACCAAATGACTATATAATTATTTAGACATTTTGGCAAATAAGCTCAATCACTCAAAACCAGTAAAATAATAATGGAATTTCAAATAAAACGCACTGTTATTTAATGCTTTGGTGTAAAATTTAGTATCAGACAATCCACTGAAACTGTGGATCTGCACGTGATTTGCATCCAGTTTGCGGTATCGCTTTCTTGGAATAAGAGTGTTCTTTAATTATTTTTGTATATGTAGAGTTCCATATCGCTCATTGTCTCAGGTAGGCTATTATAAAAGCAGTTTTAACCTTTAAGGTAATACACACATGTCAGATCTTAGTTTGGGGTTTTCTTTGCTTTAATTTTTGAATCTATAGTCCATTTTTTAAAGTGTTTTTCATTATTTTATTTGTAATTATATGCTCATATATAATGCAGAAATAGCAGAAGTCTTTACTGGAGCCCGATTTTCTCCTTTTTTTGTTTTGGTATTAGGATCTTTTGGCGAACGTATCTAGTGCAGCCTTTACTAGCTTTACTATCGCTTCTGCAGATGTCGCGTCTGTCGTGCAAACATGAATGAGGACCAGGCCTTTAAAGATTATTTTTCATTGTGCGAGGTAAAGAAGGGGGCCCGTCGTAACAGCTAATAACAGGGCTTTCAGATTGATGTAGTTCTATATCGCTATTCTGCGAATAGAGCCGCGTAGGCCATTATATGCGTTTTTAAAGTTAAGGGTGTTTTTGTGGGCGACGTCTCAGTTTGGGATTTTCTTTGCTTTAATTTTTGGGGTTGCATATTGACATGGTTTGGAGTTATACCAAATTTGCCAGTCAAAAAACTTTGTTTTTCTAATCGTGAAGACGTACCAGTACCTACCGGGCAAGATTTATATACAAACGTTGACTAACTTCTAAAAAAGTGTAACAAATAATTTCTTGTTGCAAACTTTATTTACTTTTTTTACTAGTTATTAAAAAATATAATTCAATTTTAGTTCTACCAGAAAAAAATAACGTTTTGTTCGTTTAAAGTTATTTTTTCTTGGTAGTCAAATATGTATATAAATATAAATATAAACAATATAGATCACACGTTATATAGACGCGCTAATCTTACTCTATGTTAAATATTTCATTCTATAAATAACGACAATAACGATACATGCTAAAAACGTAGTGTTAGTACAAAAATGCCCACATGAAAACATCGTATAAAAGTTGTACTCACTAATTACATAAAATCAAATATCTATAACGGTAGGAATATCAAAAGCGAATGTAAAATATAGATATTTCGAAATTTTATGGCAAAAATCATACGATTACACATTCGATACCACCTATTTGTGTCTGTTAAATTGAAACTTCATCATTAAGTAAAATACAACAAATAAATGATATCTTCACCCTGTTACGACAAACATTAACATGCACATATTCATTCATGCACAATAATCATTATCCGTTGACATGCATCATCGGTCACCAGCTATCTTTTGGGCTCGTTGTAGACGGCAAACTTTTTCTTTCGGCTCCTGGTGCCGCCGAAAACGAACTTGAACGCTTATTTAATTCTGCAAAATTTTTGTTCAAAATCGGAAAGAATTTTTCGCAAATTTACCTGTTATTATCAACAACATTTTTCTACGAGCACCAAACGCGGTTACGCCAAGTTCGATTAAATCTTGATCGGTTAACGAAGGAAATGTCGTTATGTCAATTTCGTGCGAAGCGAAAAGTCCAACGTATTTTTCGAGTCCGGTCGAACTTAAAAGTGAAGTAAGGTCGCTCCATACCGAATTCGTTATTTTATTAATAACGTTCGTAGGAGTGTGATCAATAAAGTTGCTTGTGTTTAGATTGGGATGCTTTGGTGTGGGAGTCTTCCAGATATCGTCGTTCTGTAACGATGTTCTTGATGAGTGCGTAAAAACGCGTTTATACCAACCTTGTCAGAAGGAGATTCTAGTTTAAGCGATCCTGGACTTGTATGGCTAATGCCGTACCCGGACCAAGCACCAGTTGGTACCCGAACACCGCCAGTGGGTCGCATTTGCATTGTTCTTAGACCAGCTAAGCGTTTTTGCTCAAAATCTGAAGGTATTGTCAGGTGATCGGCTTGTTTTAGTACTGAAGTTCCGTGGTAGTTTGTAGAACTGACCTCGGATAAAACTGTATTCGCTTCTAAAACGTCAAAATGCGATTATTATTTAGGTAAAATTGGGTACGTACTGTTACCGCTGTTGTCTAAATCGCCCGAGCTACGCGTCGTAGGTGTAACGTTGCGAGGACTCGATGATGGGCTCGCGCTTGAAATTGATACTAAACTATCGTGTTCTAGAGATAAGGAGCTACTCGAAAACTGCCCCAAAGAATGGTAACTGCAAAAAAAATTATATTTGATGGTATGAGTGTGATGCAAATGCGTACCCGCTGCTCGCTAAAGATCCATGCATAACTCCATACGTGAATTGGGGCTGTCGCACCATACCTACAAACGGAGGATTGTATGAGGTTGAAGGATATTGCCATGTTGGTGATACGGTGGAAGAAATTGTAGGAACGTTTATAATACTCGGTGCGTCTGTTGAAGTGTTAACATTTTGCGGTGGAAAATACGTAGATGGGATATCAGCGATAATACTGGGTTCCCTTACGTCTAGGATTTGATTCCTCGCTTTGTAGATGTTGCCTGAAAATCACGTAAACGGAATAAAGTTATTAAAGCCTCACACTTACTGGCGTATCGTTCAATTCCTTTAATGATACACGCCAAGGTATTCTGCTTAGCCTTGTGGCGAATATTAATGGTAACGTCTAAAGAAGATTGAATTTCAGCGATTTGTTCGGATTTAATTGGTAGATCGGCTGTGTCTTCCGGTAGATCAAACATCAACACTAATGGTAACGATCCCTATAAAAAATTAGATTGTTTGGGTTTGTAAATTAATTGGGACTTTACCATTAGTTGTTGTCTGGCAGTGTAGACGTTATGTATGTTTCCACTTATGGTGACGTTACTTTTTTTTAAACTGGGAATGTTTGGATCTTGCGCGTCCGGGAACATAATCTGCGTGTTTGTATTTTGAATAATTGCTTTAAGGTTACTGTAGTTTTTTCCTATTACTAACGCGTGGTGATTAGGAGAAATTTCCATCGACATTTGAATTGAAATTTGATTCTGAAACAAACGACGCTTGAGAAAAGTTACAAATTTAGGACACGTACAGCTAAGCTTTCGCACATGTACTCAACCAGAAGGATAGTTGCTTGTTTTACTTGTTGTACTTCCCATTCTACGCCTTTTACCATAACAAAAGTTGCATGCAGCTTGGGGCGCGTACGAAACATGACTTGTACGTTGTACTGCTGCTGCACTTTAATAACGTAAGGCGTATTGCTATCAGGAGTGTTGTGCGAAGAACCTAAAATTGGAAGTTCGAAGCAAAATATCAACGGCGTTAAATTCTAAAACAGTTTCTTTATTTGTATATTCGTCAAAATTGCGCAAAATTACCCTGACGCGGCTCCTGGCTCGTTCGACACCTTCTATATCCCCGGCAATCGAGACTTGGTTACTTTTTTCGATCGGATTTGATCGATTCGAATCTGGGAAGTGGACATGACAACGCGTTTCTTCCATCACCCGTTTAATGCTCAGTCCTCCTTTCCCGATAATATGTGAGTGATCCGTATAACTAACGTCCATTTTCATCGTGACTCTGTTGCACTGCAAAATATATGTTTTTTCACCGTATTTAATTGTTGATTAAAGTACCCGCGTATTAAGCACGTGCATTATTCTTTCTTTCGCGGTTTGTACATCTTCAGGTCTACCAGCGATCCTAACGTGTGGGTCCTTTTTAGACTTTGCTCCAATCTTCAACTTGCTTGGCCATGAAATCAATGTGTTCGTGTCTTCCATCACCTACAATTTAGTTTCCCAAAATTGTGAAAAATATAACAGAATCTACGACCTTTTGGAAAAATGTGTCGGCGGGTTCAGGTGCTTCATTATCGCCTGCGATAACATCTTCGGTAAAATAGCTATTTAAAAGAAAAACACTTACCAATAAGCATATGTTCAAGTTTTTTTCTATCGACTCTGAAACGATCCTGATGCAGATCGCCAACATTTAGAACTCCAATCTTGGTAATTAATTCCCTCAAGTCTTCCCGAGAATCCCATTTGGAAGTCCAATCTGACGCGACCGTGCCAGATTCGGATACTTCCGAAAGTGTGTCAGAAGAAGGTTTAACTTCTGTACTACGCGAAGTTAAAACGTTAAATGCCATTTTTTACGTTAAATTTAAATTGTTAAAATTGCTAAATTACTTTTAAAAAAATTTGTGTGAAAATTTCTAAATCATATTCCGACACGAACACAAAATGGCAAGTGTAAAAGCAATTTTATCAATTTATTATCGCAAATCCACTTTTTACTTCTTCGGCCTATCGTGAATGCGCGTTTTAATATTTTGTAGCAAATTTGTTTGACTGTCATCTGTTGGTACGAAAAAGAGTTATTTTGAAATGTAATAATCAATTAACTGAAAAACTCGTTTAATAGTAACATTAAAATACAAGATCATTTAAAATTACATTTTTTGATACTTGATCTCGCTTTGAATTTTAGAAAAACTGAGATTGGTTCCCAACCTGGAACTAGATTTAAACACGCGCAAAAATTGGAGTTTGGATCGGATTTTCTTTACGCTAACTAAACTTTTATTGCTGTCGGTTACTTCCGAAGGAATTTTTTCTACGAATGATGGAAAACTGTCTTCGTTTTCTAAAGTTTTCACGCATGGTTTCATCGGTTTTAACCGGCATTCATGATCATTGTAAACACGTTTCGTGGACATTGCCGCAAATTTTTCTTTCAACTCTGCATTAATTGCTTTTCTAATATCGTTAGAGAGCTTACACTGATTCTTCTCCACGCTGATGTTATTCTGGCAGGTTTTGGTATCGATTTTTACGCAAGGATCAAAATTTCTGACATTTTCGTAATTTTCGCCTATTAAGTTAAATCTGCTGTAGTCGTCGTACAAAAGTTCAGCGTTATGAGAAAACTCGCTACTCTCAGAACCGAGCAAATCATGATTAGATGAACTACTTTCGAATCCTTCTTTACGACGCTTCTTTATAACGCAACAACAACAAATTTGTTTATTTAATTTAAGTTTAAATTCGAAGCTTTCTTGGTCGCTGTCAGTTTGGCAATAATTGTCACGGACGAACTCGCAAGCTTCGTACCATTCTGGAATAACTCTTAAAACGCGATCTTTGGGCTTGGTTTGGGTTGCGCTGTGACTACGTAACGTTGGAATAACCGTGAGTTTTGTTCGACTCGTACACTGATAGCTTTTTAATGGCATATGAAACATTGAGCTGTTAGTCTCAATTAAACTCGATTGAATCTCGGGCCATTTCAGAATCATATACAAAAATAAAGAGTAGTATGTAGAATCGTTCTAAAACTAATCGTAGTAATGGATCATTATTTTAAAATTTGTTTTTACCTTTGTTCTGGTTCCAGGCCGAAACGGTCTTATAAATATGCTAGGAGAGTAGTACTTTACCAACGCGAATAAAGTTTGCTTGTTAATTGCGGGTTCGCCCTTAGGTAGTACGGACAGCGCGCGTAGAAAATTCAAAAAACACGTTAATAAAGAAAAATTAGCTGTAGGCAATCTCAGCAGCTCGCTAAAACGAAATATACTTTACAAGAAATTAAATTTTTAAACGTTTAATACTTCATCACTCGATATGTTAATTTCGCCTCGTCGTTACTTCTTGCAAAATAACTGCTGCGTAAGTGGGTTTCGCATTGTTTGCCAACGTTCCACCATACGAATTTGGTGTAACCAATACGCTTGGGTAATATCTGGACGGGTAATAAACCAAGGTAATGTCTAATTACCCAAAAAAAGGCACCTGGTGGGCATTTGATATTAGTTAAGTCTTCGCATAACGCAATCTTTTGTTTGAGTGTTATTCTTTCTTTTAAAGTTCCTTGTAAACTAATTAAAGGAAAAACATTATTTTTGTTCCACACAAGTATTAATTCAAGAGTACCATATTACTGTTGTAACAGGCAATATACTCTTTACTACGCAATTATAAGCTTGTTCAAATGTGTTCTAAAAATAATTCAATTTATATTTTGTGTAACTTGCATGTTTTTGTACCAATAAAGTTGGATGAACTGCAAGTTTTGCGTGAAAGTCATCTTCTAACGGAAGTCCAAACTGCAATCTTAGAAACGGTAACTTATAAATAATTTGAGTGTAATGAGTACCTGGTTTGAATAGTATGATTCGCTTCGATTGACATTTCTAGAATATAGCATAATTTAAAACAATATGAATTCAAGCGTATCTATAGATACAAGCGTATCTATAGATACAAAAGACGCTCCGTAGCACACTATATAAAAATAATTTTAATTTTATTTAATATTGTTCTAGTTTGTAGAACGTATATAAGAACCAAATCTTAATACAAGACTAATCAGGTCGTCTTCGCGGTATCTGTATCATAACGATTAAAAAATGTGTGGTTTACACGTCAATTCCTCGTTGGGAACCACTCTCCAGCGCAAACACACCTTGATACTGCTGGATCAACCTTTCAATTTTGGCCAGCTGGTCATGGTAGGGATTTTGGCACTTAGTCAGTATGTCCAATAGTTGTGGGCGCTTTCTTGGCGACGCAATTCCACAAGAGTTCACGCATCTCACAATCCAAGACACTAGCGTACATTAGTCTTTTTTTTAATGTTACCGGATCCAGGTCCATTTTCCATCAATTCACCTATTCATTAGAATGTGGCCTTTCCGCAGATTTCTTTCTAGGTCATCACCACACTTTCAGTCCTTCCAGGCAATAAGACTCGCACGGCTACCTTGTCTCACGAAAAAATGAGTTTCTTTACCGTCAATCCCGTTCGAAGCCGCACTGTTATTGGTAATGTCTTCTCATTTTCTAATAACGTGTCAAGACGAATAAAGGTCACTCCCGTGTCAACCAGTAACTAAGCATTTCGTCCATTGATTTTTCCATCAAGGTAAATGCTGTGCAAATGTTCCATAGGTGATGCAATTTGAATGATAATCTTTGGGACATGACTCGGTAAGATTGATTTTTGTCCCCCAATCGGCCGACCTGTTCTAATTTTCCGGACGCTCTTCTGGTCGTCTTTTGGGTTTTTTTTTACAGGAGGTGGAAACCTTTTACTGGCACTCTGGCACATACCTTAAATAATACCTGTAAGGGTCTACCGGGTGAGAAAGGCTTCGTTCACGCGACGTTCACCTTGCTTCCATCCTCATTTTTTTTATCTTTTTTGTTTCATAAATGCTTCGTCCAATTTTTTTCCATTTCTCCTCTCTTCCAACTTTCCAAAGTTATCCGCCCTGAGTTTTTCCCCAATTCCATTTCCATCTTACTCAAAACACTCTTCCACCTTGGGCATGTTACGACGTGTTTTGCATCATCTACTCTCGCGTCGCAATAGACGCATCGCCCGTTAGAAATTCAACCTCGACGTTCCCCATTTCACCCACTCTGCTAATTAGCCCGTACATTCATCTGTCAACCCTTGCCCAATCCCATGTTTCCTGCCACTCCTCTATCAGCTTGTCCGAAGATGGATGGTGTTTGAAATCTCTCACGCGTCCTCTTTCTTTAACATATCGAGGTAGTGCTTTGACCCCAGTCTGGGTCCCCATACAAAAGAACGTATCGTACCACCTCTACACACATTCTTCTTTGTCCGGAGCTTGGTTTTCCCACGCAGGGCATGAGTCGAACCAAACTCTTCACGGATTTCTCCGCTTTCTCGCATACACTCGCCTTAAGGCTTTCCCAGGTTTGATACCCAGCCCCTCCTTGTCCTTCATTCGTCTGTGTCTGTGTCCGGTCAGGACAACCAATTCAGTTTTATCCGGGGTCAGGCAGATCGTGATCCGTCAACTAGCTTTCCGAGCTTTCCACCACATCTCACTTCTAGATTTGAGACCAACAGTTCATAACCTCCATCAAGGCGGTCAGGGACAGCCTGCAAAACCCCAAGCGCTTCTCCACGTAAGGTCACTTTTAGGAAACTTTATCATCGCCTGGAAGTGCAACTTTAAACTTTTAAGTGGTCTTTTTCCGACGCTCCACTAGCAAGTCCTCGCTTATTTTATCCCTTAATATTTTCATTCTGTTTCCTAGCGTTTCCACCTTGTCACGCACTGCTAGTTGTCCGTTTTTCAAAACCCCGCACACTTCCTCTGCCAAACCTAATACCTCCGCCTGAAATCTTGAATCTGACCTGCCAGTCTGTATTTGTTCTTTGATAGTTTCCCGTTACTTCTTCATGTTCGTTTGTATTTCTTTCATTTTCAGAAATCTTGCACAATCTTTCTTCAATTTCTTGAGAATCTTTGCAAAACCCCTTCTGCGCCCCTTGAGAATTTTTTAATAACCCTTCTTCCACTTTACGAGAACCCTCGCAAAATCTTTTTTTTTATTTTCTGAGAACCGTCATCTATTCCCTAACAAGGCTATCAAAATTTATCACTTCCAGAACGTCAAACAAACACGAATTAACGTCTATTTCGTGTGCGCTGGTGCAACACAACCCTAGTACCACTCATTTCTAGATCACGGTCTTGTAGTTCTCCACTCAAATTTGCGACCCCCCAAATCACAAAGTTTCCCTGTCGCTATCGTTCGCTCACTTAATATCTTTTTTATAGCATTTTAATTTCGAACGAGTTTTTAGTATTAAGCAAAAACAGTACAAACAGTATTGGACTCGAAATTTGAGCACGACCACCTGGTTGACTTTTTATATATTCACTCCATCTGAGACCAGAACATTCCACCTGCCAATTGCAACGAATGCTCCAAATATCTCGAAAAGGTTTCACTATCTAACTGGACTTCAAGACGGTTAACGACGGACTGGGCGGGAATAACTCGTAAGGATCCAAGTGAAAAAGGCTTTCGATAATAATCAGAAGTGAATTGTTGTAGCGTGGTACTTGTTGCCATAATATAGCTAAAAATAATATGGGGCCTAATATATTTTCTCTGTGGGGACTTCACACTCAACTGCTAAATAACCAGAGATGGTATCACTACAAGGAGTAGTAGTAAGAGAAAGATATAATTTGAAACACTCAAAGGCCAGCGCTTTCATTCCACCTTATCCAGAAGGATCGAATGGTTAACTGGTCAAGAGCCTTTGAGCGGTCAAATAGAACACCAAGCACTAGCTAGCCAGATTCCAGGGAATTATAGACGTAATAAAGCTTTTAATAAAGCTATGAGGTGTTATGGGATGTTAAAAGCCCAGTACATGGCTTGTTCAAAATTTTATAGAAGGCAGAAAGTATACTAACAGGACGGTAGTTGCTTGGAGAGATATGGCCGCCTTTTTTTAAAGAAGAAAATTTGGAGTGTTTCAGTGATGAAAGAAAAGTACCAGAGATAAAATATAGGTTTGAAATGTGAGACAGAGGGACAGATACCAGTTGGGAGCAAGATTTTAGAAGAGGTAGTCGAAGTTAGTGCAACATGATCATTCAAACTCGAATCTTGTACACCATTGTACATTTCCACGGAAAGGTGGGTAATAGAAAGATTGAATGCATATTGCTAAGAATAAGGAGTGGATTAAAACTAGAAAAAATTGTAGTTGAGGAAAAAGGCAAGGGCGATCAGTAGAGATCAGGTGGTTATCTACTTTTAAGGAAGACACCTCATTCGTAGACTACCAAATTTCTGAGTTAATGCTACTGAAAGTTCGTCAAGATTTATTAGTTGTGATTGAATTCTTTCATCGTCATCGACACATCTTTTTCAGCTTACGTGCTTGTGATACAAAACAAAATCGTAAAGTTAGGTTAGCTTTGACGATGCAATTAACTACGTGGTCATGTTGTTATTGGTACAAAAACAATTGTTTTGGTGACGACATTCTCAAACCAATAGTTACCATTTAGTTAACAACGGCCTCCGTTAACAACATAGTGGACTTTGTATTATGTTACCGGACAATTGCTGGTAATTTTAAACTAAGCTTAAAGGTAGGCAACTTATAATGCTCTACACGTCATTGAGACATCTTTAGTTTATGTTCTCCTGATACTAAGTCACAATTTTTCGAGATAAGATTGTTTTAGAAAACAACTTTTGTCCGACTGTATAAATAAAGTTAACCAAAAGTTAACTATGTCGTCAGCTAAACAATTGGTTTTGTACCAATGACGACGCTTAACTACATGATCACAGTTAACTCCGGCCCTAAGACGTCGAAATAATTAAAACACAAACAGGAAGCTGGTAATTTTAAAGCAAATTTTTAGGTACACATCTCTTTTAAATAATGGCAATTTTTTCAACTTACTTTAAATTTAGAAAATTAAAAATTTGGCACTATTGACCTAAAACTAAGTAAAATTAAGAAAAAGGCTTGTGTTCTTTGTATTTGTGTTAAAGTTTTATAAAAGCAGTTTTTCCAGTAATGTCAATGTTTTATAATAACTTTTGTTAATTTTTGGGTTGAAACATTAAAACTAATATATGTTAGATAATTATTATTAATGGAATTTTGGTTTTGTGAGCTTTGTGTTTAATAAACAAAATTACTGATTTGTTTCTGTTATGAATCAGTAAATCATTAACTCTAAATCTTAAATGTTTATTTGTTTAATTAAACGTGAAATCGTGTTTACAAATAAATATTTGTTTATGTATTTTGAATTAATTTACATATATATTTTCCTCTCTTAAGCAGTGGTATTCAAAAAATCATTTTAATTACACGCACTCGCCTACTTAAAAAAAGTAAATTAATTAACTGTAACTAATTAACTTGTCAATTTTTTATCATAGGTACGCAACTTAAAAGACCTACTTTATTATACAACTTGCAAAACAAACATTCACCTGCTTAAATTAGTCTGTTATGCATTTTTCCCAAGTTTGAAAACTATTTAAATTAATAAATAAAACATTAGTTTGGTTTATATTTAATTACAGCTTATTAAGGTAAATTACAAGTTATAGCAAAATTCAAAGCCGAGCCGAAATCTTACTTTGAAGTGGGAAACTTATACCTCTTTTAGTTCATGAGCTTTTGATATAAAGTTGTAATTGTTTTTGTGTTATGCATGTTTTAAGAATCAATTTTTACACTAAAATGTAGACAAAGTAAATTTAAATATTAACAGAAAATGTAATCATGTATAAACAATTACGTAAACGAAGTAATTGTTTTGTAATCTAATGCTTTTGTTAAAATACCATGTATATTGACCTATGCCATTGCCATCTTTTGTAAAATTACAAAACTGTGTCGAAAAACATAACCTTTAATTTAGTTAGAGTATATGTTGTGGTTATTTTTGTAGAAATGAGTTTAACAAACCGTAATCGGACAAGTATTTTGGACAAACCTTTAAGCAGAGGCAAAGGCGAAATTTCCTTAAGTTGTTTTGCTTTGTTATTTTCAGAAATTGTGCAGTATTGTCAAAATAAATCGCACACAGTACCTGAACTCCAGACCAAGTAAAATAACGAATTAAACATGAATAACATAATCCTTTTCGTATTTTTAGATTACACGATTTGGGCCGTAATGTAGGTGTAAAACTGATCGATCTATATTTTGTCCGAGAACGAAACGGTAAAAGGGAAATTAAATTGCTTAACATATTATTGTTTGTAAAATCGACCTTATGGAAAGTGAGTACCAGTGTGACATCGAATTTATTTACATTAATTTTTATAGTCTTTGTTTGGAAGAGAAGCTGATAAATTAGAACATTCAAACGATGATGAAAATACTTATTATTTAATGGAGAAGGATCCGTTAGTTAACAAATTTATTTCGGTACCAAGAGATAAAGGCAGTTTGAATTGTGCTATTTTTATTGCAGGTATCATTGAAGCAATTCTTACGGGAACCGGATTTGTAAGTAACGTTAGTGTTTTGACTAAACTTATTTGGTGAATTTTAGCCTGCGAAAGTTACGGCGCACTGGCATAAAGGCACTACTTATATGGTAAAGTTTGATGAATCGGTGGTTGCACGAGATAAGCAGTTGGAAGAAAGATAATTCGATTACACAATAGTACACAAGTAATTTATTATTACCATATTAGGAAGTAGTTTTAATGATTTGTCAAAATATTTGGAGTACTATAGTAAATTAAGACTTTTCAGGATAATTACTGAATGGTTTCATTCAAAGCTTGATTACCATAAACCCCTTGCTTTTTCCTATTTTTTGTCCTATTTTTACAAAAATAAAAAAGTAAACTGCAATTGGCAGTGACCAAAAACAAATGATTTTTGTAATTCTCATTGACTTGGCCTTCATTTCCGTCTTCAAAGTTATTGTTTACCGCCCTTGAGGCTTAAATAATTACTATTAATCTGGTGTCAATATAATTGACCAGTTTCATACACATTCTAAATTAATTACGAATAACAATGACAAGTAAAAATTCAAGGTGAACCAGCAACGATACTCACCAGGATTTTGGCTTGTCAGTTTTCCAGATCAAATTTCAATAAGCAATATAGAAACGATTAAATTCTAGATTTTATTAAAACCACTAATCAATATACAACAATTATAGCAAAATTAAATAAATTTATTTCTTCTATCTTTATACGAGACCTCACCTCTACGATATTTCGCCTCCCTAAAATCTCGTTCTGTTTTAAGAATGTAGCCAAAAACAAACATTGGTAGAACCACGCCAAAAAGTCCATAAATTATGTTGCGTCGTGAAGGTTTAAAATATTCGTACGCGCTCGTCTTCATGGCGGAAAACCGCTGAACAGAAGCGTCAAACTGAAACGGCAAAAACATTATTAATTTGGTACTAATTGCAAACAATTAAGGTCATTCTAAGATCATAAATTAAGATAGAAATCGAAACAATCGAATTGCTTTCGAAATTGCGACATTGCCTAATATAAAAGACAAACAGTTTATGTGGCACACGCACATCTTTAAAATTAAGATTATTTAAGCGCATCTACGTAATATACAGTTATATAAACACCGTCTAATTAATTCTAACAAACTTAAATGAGTCTTTAGAAGAAAGTGACGTTGGAATTACTCTTTTTCCGGCATCATTACATAATATCTCCAAAAAAAAACTACACATGAGTAGTGGTAGGATACATCATTGTATTTTGTAATAATAAATTCAGAAGGATTTTTCAACATTTCATATCGATTAATAACTACGAGAATTTCACACCCGATTTAATTTTACATTCAAAAATTTAAAGGCCAACTTTGCATAAGGAGGGGTGATCAAAATCTAAGCGGTAACAATTTTCTTTATTGCCATTTTCGTTTAAGCGTTCTAAATTCGAACATGGTAAGTACCCGGGCAGTTAGTGTTAAAAAGTAACCTAATTAATTTAACGGCGAAACGTAGCGGTATGTATAATTTTTTTTAAATTAACCACCTGTGTAAGATGTATTTAATCGGTATGGTGCTTTAGGTCATCTTGCTTTTACTGATAACGGTGATACTATCCTGCCAGACTGGTGCTGGTGAAGAGAAAAGAAGCACGAAAAGGATCATTTATCCCCGTCAAACCCAAGTGTCGTTTTCATCGATAAATGAAAAAAGTACAAGCCAACCGTCGTCGCAATTTTTCCACACCGAGGGAAGTTATTTTCAAAACGCCCATTTTCCACAAATAAAATTAGAATCGACTCCTAACGTGCAGATACAAGAGAATATAGTACGCTTCCACACAACCCCGCAAATAATCAGAACGGTAGTAACGAAGCATCATAGTTTTCCGACGAAAGGTTTGGTGTCGTTCAAAAATGCAGCTACGAACGTCGAACAAATTCTCGAGTACGAATGGAGCACTTTTAAGGTAAAACGAGCTTTTACCCAGTTTCCGTTGATCTGATGGTATTTTAGCAAACGTTCAACAAAACCTACCTCACGCACGAAGAAGAAAAGTACCGTCGCGAAATTTTTATCGAAAATAGGAACAAGGTGTCAAAATTCAATCAGGAGTATGGTACTGGCATGCACAGTTTCGTCCAAAAGTTAAACGGTTTTGCCGATTTACTTAATCACGAATTTAATTCGAAGCTTAACGGTTTCAATAACACAAACAAAGACGTGCCAGCGCCGGAAAGAAAGGCGTCGGCGTTTATAAAAAGCGCTAACGTTGGTCTTCCATATTCGGTAGATTGGAGAGAAATTGGAGCTGTGACTGGTGTTCGAAATCAAGGAACTTGTGGGGCTTGTTACGCTTTTGCGGCGGTACGATTGTTTTGGATTAAGTGATTCTAACTAAAGTTTATTTTCAGGTTGGTGCTTTAGAAGGGCAAAAATATCGACGCACGGGCCAATTAGTCAATCTAAGCCCCCAAAATTTAATAGACTGCACCACGTCTTATACAAATAGCGGTTGTATTGGAGGAGTTATCGAATACGCTTACGAGTACATTAAAGATAATAAAGGAATCGATACGGAACGTTACTATCCATTCGAAGCCAGGGACGATTTACAATGTCGGTACAACCCTGAAGGTTTCGGTGCTCAAGTTACAGGTACTACTAGGTTTAATTTTGTTTTTTTATTATAAAATTCAAAATAGGTTACGTCCTCCTCGATGAAAACGACGAACATGCGTTGGAATCGGCCGTGGCGACTGTTGGTCCAATAGCTGTTGCCATCGACGCCAGTCCAGATTCGTTTCAATTTTATTCCAACGGTGTTTATTTTGAACCCGAATGCAAGTCTTCCGTCGACGATCTTAATCACGCAGTCCTCGTCGTGGGTTATGGTACCGAACCCAATGGCCAACAATATTGGTTAGTTAAGAATTCGTACGGTTCTGATTGGGGCATCGGCGGCTATATGAAAATCGCAAAGTTTTCCAATAACCTCTGTGGAATTGCCACGTACGCTAGTTATCCGTTATTGTAAATTTACATCATTATTCCATAATTGCAACACTGTATATGAAATCGTAAGATCATAGAGCCTTGTAGAAGCTGTACTTTTTCTTTAGTTTAGTTATACACAAGTATCGAGTACCAAATATAATTAGAAATTACTTTTATTTATATTATTACCCAATGTGACCCTTGCAGTATTGCCACTTGAATATTGTGTTGAATACTATACATTGACGATAATAACAGCGCCATCTATTGTCATGTTTCCAATAGATAGTACATAGTTCTTAAACATCCCGCTTTTTGCACTTTGTCAACGCTAACACTATTCCGGATACGTACGTACGGTGCGTGTCTACCTCTCTCGTACACGAACGCACCTTGCCCTTCACCTTTCTCGCCTCCCGCTTACACCAAAGCATATTTTATTTTATTTTTGAAAAATACAATCGCAAAATCTACTACTTGTTCAAACAATGTAGTATAATAGGCAATTTTTATCTACATAAAATTTTCTCGATAACCAAATGTATTTTAATAAGAATTTAAAATTACCTACTGAAATTCCCAATGATAGATTAAAACTAATTTTAAATATAAGTCATATTCTATGAAATCGCGTATTAACCTTAACATATAGATATATGTCGTCGAGGATTTTTTTTTATAGAACTTTTCGACCATTTTTTCGTCGACTTTAGTTTTAACATGTACCCGTGCAGCAGAAATCGTCAAAACTAGCAAACGGCATGCGAAAAAAAAGGTGCAGAGATAGGTAATAGCCGCAACAGCGGTTCTGCGCGCTTTATTGCGGTTGAGTTCGCAATGACTGGGAAGCATACAGATTAAATTAATGTTGACTCAGCTGCGTCATGTTACACGTTCAACAACGAGCGGTGGTCTATGTCTGAAGAAAAATGGAGACAGGGTATAATTGGCCGGCAAGTATGATTTAGAAGTATCTGATCGTAGCAAAGCTGCAGAAATCGCAAAAGCTTAAAAGTGCGAATTTTCAACGAATTGCAGGAAAATTCAAGAAGCTCAAGATAAAACCAGTTGCCACACCAATAAAACCAGGCAGTCACTTCAGTGCAAACATACGTGATGAACCAGTGGACACTAATACACTATATCGCGAAAGTGTTGGATCTCTAACGTATGCGGTAGTGGCAGTAAGTCGTTACTTTAATGATCTAAAGCGGAAGCATTCGATTGCAGTGAAACGCATAATAGCGTACGAGTTGAAATCGACAAATTATGTTGTGTACGGGCGACAGAGAGTTGATGGTAGCTTGGCAGCCTATTCCGACAGTGACTATGCTAGTGATCCGGACACGAGACGATCAACCAGCGAATGTTGAAGAGTACCTTGGTAATTTTTTCGCATTCAAGGCCGGGTTGTCTAAGATTAATTCGTCAAATGTAAGCTTACATTCCTCGAAAGTACGGTAGGAACAATTTTTACCAGTTACTGTACTAAGCAACTAGGTTAAGTCTTTCTGCATGTAAGTGTTAATGTTTGATCGACTTTTTCTTTATGTGGTATCTTGGCTTTTTATTTGTATATTTCGTTGAAACCAAAGTGTTATCTTGTTATCTATTGAGAAAATATATATCACAAAGTTGTTCGTTTTCTCGTCGATGATTGTTTGCTTTTATCCTACTTCTTGAACCTCAGGTTCGTAGGTACATTTGCCGTCTCCAAGCAAAGGATTTTTCTAGTACAACGAAGTGGCGCCTATTATTTTTTTTTATTCGAGCATTCTGATCTGAACGCCAACTCATCGACAATGTTCAAAGTCAGACATACAAAAGGTTCTTTTACAAATATATTATAAATAAACGACAAGATTTCTCCTTATTGTTAATTTGAACATATAACAATAAAGAAAATATTTTTTTGCGGTTGAAAATAAACTATTTTGTTTATTATTATGACTGCCTATAAAAATTCCGTTTTTTCTTTTCCTAAGTCTACATACAATTCTAACCAAAAATGGTCACTGACATAAGTTCAACCATTTGGTTAAAAAATTTACTTATACCTTACCGCAATAAAAACAAAATCTTTAGGTTACTAAGCCATCTAATCTTTTTTTGTAGTAAACATATTTATTAACATTTAAACTTTCACCTATTGCTATAAGAAAGACTTTATCGCTTTACCGCCAGATAACTTTAATGTTTGTGTTATTCTATTGACAATTCGAAATACTGTCATCGTCCATCATCGAAATGAAGGTAAGCAACGACTGTTTCATAAATTGTTTGAAAAAGCTGAATTTGTTTTAGAAATATTCGGGAATATTGTTGATTTTGTGCACAATTGTAACTGTCGCATCGACGCAAAGATTTTTTGGATTGCCAACTGTGAATAAAACTACCGATGTGTTCAAGCCGTTTCGACACGGTGTAGATATAATAACTGGAACAGTGTCTAGCCTCGCCAGACATTTCATAAAGCCATTTCAAGATTTTCAGGTAAGTTTTATGATTCATATCCAAGAAAAATGCATTCGCCGGTTCGCAGGTAAAGTTTAACAAAAAGTACAGTAGCCCAGAGGAGGAAAAACAAAGATTAGAAATATTTGCTCAAAACCAAAAAATGGTCGACGATAAATCCAAGCATTCGCGTTTTTCCTTTATTTATAGGATTAACGAATTCGGCGATATGTTGATGACTGAGTTTTTGAAATTTTTCGGTGGTTTAAGATATAAACCGTACAAAAGGATACAAACGACTACGACAACAACCACTACTATAAAAACGATAGTATCAGATTCTATTACCACGAGTACAACACCAGTACCTAGTACAACTACTACGACAACTACCACAACACCTGTACCTGCTACAACTACTACAACCACGCCACCAGTACCTAGTACAACTACTACAACAATAATACCTACTACGACAACTACCACAACACCAGTACCTACTACAACTACCACAACACCGGTACCTACTACTACAACTACCACAACCACTACTACAACAACAACACCCAAACCTACAACCACCACTCTACTGTCAATAACAGAAAAAGGCAAGCCCAATGTTGTAGATTGGCGTAGATTAAACTGTATGTCAGACGTTCGCTACCAAGGAAAATGTGCAGCAAGCTTTGCGTTTGCAACGGTAGGGGTAAACTAAAATTAATTTATTGTAGTAACGCTAAAAATACGATAGATCGCTGCGATTGAAGCACACGTTTGTTACAAAACAGGCGTACGATACACACTGAGTCCGCAAAACTTAATAGATTGCACTATAACAGCGCCCTTTGAAAATTCTGGCTGTGACGGCGGTGCTTTAGAACCCACTTACGATTACATTGTAAACGTAGGCATCAACACCGAAAAAGATTATGCTTATGAAGGCACCGTGTCAAAATGTAAATTCAATAAAGACGTGTCTATAGACAAAGTAAAAGGTACGTAACAAAATCGAAACGGATAAGTTAACTCTACCGATATTTTTAGACTATATAAGCATCGACGAAGGCGACGAAGAAACAATGGAATACGTTCTGAATAATTTCGGACCAATCACCGTTGGTATTGACGCGACACACGAATCGTTTAGGTTTTACGGTGGTGGGATTTACTACGAACCAAAATGTCAATCTACTATAGAGAATCTTAACCACGCCGTTCTTTTAGTTGGCTATGGAGAACAAACCGACGGTCAGAAGTATTGGTTGATTCGAAATTCGTATGGTAGTAGTTGGGGAGAAGACGGTTATGGTAGAATCTCGCGAAACACTTCTAATCATTGTGGAATTGCAACTTATGCAGTCTATCCAGTTGTTTAAAATTATATTTAAAAAATAAAAATTCTTTACAACACAGTCAAAATGAATAAACCAACGTTTCAAGATGGTAAAGTACCCGACCTATCATACTACCTCGTGGCACGCCTGCTTTAATTTCTCTTAATACAAGATCAAAAACCTTCTCCTTCTTCTAAAAATTCTTTGATGATATTGTGATTCTACAAACTTGATTTTGATCGAGTGGCTAGCTTTAATCTTGCCGGACTGTTTGGTGTTTTGTTGTATTGCATACATTATACATTCGTGCAGATGAAATTCATCGAAAATTCCAGTCTGTGCGACTTTTCAGGATTGCCACACGGATACCTCCCATTAAGCAACCATTTTGTATAGTAAATTCTGCTTCTGTGTAATGTTTTGGCTTTCGTGAGCAATTCTGAACTGCTAGAAGAAATTCGCGTAGTTGAATATCCTTCAAGTTTCTTTAATAATACAATCTTGTGTAATTCGTAATTGTTCGATTTAATTTGTTAAAACATTTTAGTATAGTTTTTGTGCTGTGTTAATTTCGCTCAGTGATAAATGTCATTTACACACTTTAGCTTACCGATTATATTTCCGTTTCGAACGTTAAGAAAACAACACGTGTGTTAACGCCATACCCAGAAATTTCTACATTTTAAGTATCTTAGATCATCTACGTTAGTGTTGAGTGAATTGCGATTTTGGATGCGTTGGTTGTGAGAAACTTGCTGGGGTAAGAATACATTTTCATTTTTCAGCGCGACTTGATTTTTCTTTGTTATCATAGCGACTTTGGTTACCCGCACATGTTCTTTTACTTTTGATTCCTATGACGAACTAATAAGGCATGCACGAAATATAAGAACTATACCGGATTCGTATCCTGTTAATCTACGTTAAATGGAGAAATTGAAACTACCGTTTAGATTTCCGTTACTGTGGAAAGTATTACGACGAATTAGAAGGCACACCTGTTAATATACCTTAATTGACTTCGGGAAGCTTAGCGTACCTTGCTTTTAATGAATCGTATAAAACTGAGCAATTTATTTGTGGTAACTGCGTATATATATACCAGCTTAACTTGCAGAAATTTTAGGGAATTTGTGTTAGATATGCCATTAGCTAATTGCATATTAAGAAGTGCTTCTTCCAAGCATTACAAAGCGTCAATCCATTATATGATCTAGCGCCTTTTTCCTAGAAGATAATTTTAGTAAATGCTTTCCATCTTGTTTTATGGATGCCTAGTTCTATATGAGAATAAAGTTTGAAGAGTATTACAAATCTCCCTAACAATTGTTTAACTAAACAATGTTGGCAACAGTACTTGCTTCTTCGTGTGCTTTTGACCACTGCTACCAGTATGTATTCATTTGCAGATTCAGTTTCTCGAAATTATTTCAGGCGAACTGCTTGCTACCGGTTTGTCCGTAAGCCTTGCATTTTAATTGATCCAATATAACTTCTTGAAAAATTGTTAAACCAAAATGACCACTAGATGATCTACTATTCAACTTTCTTTCTTTCCGTTGTTTTAAGTGTTAAACATCTAAATAATTTTTTAGCTTATTTTTAACTCGAACGCATCCATAAGATTTTGAATTACCTATACTAACAACTAAGTCGATTATTGTCAATTTCCATCCTCCTATACAACGGTTTCCTATTAAGCTTTGTATCAAAGTTGAAATTTCTTCCCACAAAAGTCGTAACTGAACCCTGATGACTGCAGATCGTTCGTGTTCGTTGAATAATTTAAAAATCATACTATGTGCGAAATAACTTTAAAACGTCCGCAGTATCTCTAATTTTAATTTAGAATGACCTAGCAGCAAGTTGAATAACAAAATGAGGAAGTTTTACCATAGAAAAGAAATCACGATAACCTTCACTTAAATGACCGTCAGTTAATTTTATCAAAGAAAGTATCATACTATTTTTGATCAAACTTACTGTACAAATCAAAGCTTTCAAAACCATGGATCCACCACAATTGTTCGCTAGCTTATAAATGATCAAATTTTATACGCGCCGAAGCCCGGACCAAAGCTAAGTTGCTCTATGGTACCATCTCAACAGAACTGACAAAGCAAGGAAATGTGAGAAAAGAGTAGTACAAGTTATTCTAGTTTAAGTAGCGTTGGCAGCAAACGTTCTGACAATCGGTTATTTCAAGATTCGCCCCACTAGCTTCTCAATTCTATTGGTAAATAGTAGAAGAATGTCTTGCGATTAATTTGAATTATCAGCTGTCATTAGCAGTAGTATAATTGACTTGTTTATACCAAGCTTAGAAAGAATCCGTTCAGCGGTACTAAACTAAAATTAACGCATTCAAATAACGAACTGTATTTTGAAATAATCACATAGAAGACATAAGTGATTATTTTTTTTCTGGTGAAAAAACAAGGTTTTGCCTAAGTAACCCCAGAAATAATTCTTTTAACACAACAGGTTCTGAAGTTGAAAACCACTGATTTAAACCCGAAACACAAAATTTATTATAATGCAATATTGTATATACACATAAAAATACCAAAACAAGAATTTATATTATATTGAAACTATAGACTAGTATCTATAAATGTTAAGGTCGTGACATTTAACCTGTATCTATAATTGAATTTAAAAAAAAAACATTCAAAATAGAAGCGAAGAAGGGGATTTCAAAGTAATTAATAAAAAAATCTGAATGGAGAGTAGAAGAGGTTATAAAAGAGTGGAAGTTTTTGTAAGTTTCCACTAGTAAACATAAGGCTTCGAGATGAAGGTAAGCTAATTATAATGTTTGTTATATACGTAATTATCAGCGACGTTGCAGGTCACCTTCGTGTTTTTTGTATTGGGAACAATCTTGCTTCAAAATGCTGATTCGCAACTGCGTTTCCCAAAACCATCAGACACAGTTTCTATACTAACGAAGCCTATAACAAGCACGGTCCGTCTATTCACGCAACAATTTTCAGAATTCAAGGTAATTTCTTATTTACCTTAAAGGTAATGCTTATAACATTTCGTTTTTTTTAGAATAAGTTCAACAAGAAGTATCCAACCAAAGAAGAAGAACAAAAAAGACTCGGCATCTTTTCAACAAACCACCTGAAAATTCTCGACATTCAAAAAATTCAAAATCTTCCTTTCGTGGTAAAAGTGAACGAATTTTGCGATTTGGTCAGCAGCGAATTCAACAGACTCCTAAACGGATTAAAAATCAAACCTTACAAAGGAAAACCTTTATACGAATTCAAACAAGAAGAAGAAAGAAAAGAAAAAAAAGTAGACCGATTTGACTGGAGAGATAAAGGAATTGTAACTCCAGTTAAAAACCAAGGACAATGTGCGTCTTGTTACGCCTTTGCATCGGTAAGAATACTGTGATATTTGGCAAAGAACTATAGCGATAACGTTTTAGGGTGCAGCCATCGAAAGTCACGTGGCTTTACATTTGGGACAAAATATAAATACCAGTCCACAAGACATCGTAGATTGCTCTCTGGATGAACCTTATGAAAATTACGGCTGCGATGGAGGTTCTCTGGAACCGGCGTACGATTTCGTCAAGGATAAAGGTATTGTTAGCGACCCTTCGTATCCGTACACGGCCGAAACTGGCGAAGCGTGTCAACGACAAATGGAAAAAGTAATCGCTAATATCACAGGTAGATGCTAAAAGACACAAAAAATCACATATTAATGTATTTTTTCTAGGTTACGTCACAGTTGATGAAGGCAACGACGAAGCGTTAAAAGAAGCCTTAGTAAAGAACGGACCTATTGCAGTTGGCCTTGATGCAGAAGCTGAATCTTTCCAATTTTACGGCGGCGGAATCTATTACGAATCAAAATGCAGAAATGACATTGAACACATTAATCACGCCGTGCTTTTGATCGGTTACGGCGAAGAAACCAACGGTGACAAGTATTGGTTAATCAAAAATTCTTACGGCACAACTTGGGGAGAAAACGGTTATGGAAAAATCGCACGAAACGTCACTAACCACTGCGGCATTTCAACATACGCAATTTTCCCAAAAGTCGCTTGAACGATTCTTATTTATATACCAAGCCTGGGTTTTGTATAAATGTTTGCAAGGATACTGCATGTTAATATATTTTCATTAAAAACCAGTTTTTTGCTTCTACCTTTTAAGCATTATTTTTTACAAACTTAATTTTTTGGCGGCTAAATTCAAATTTTCAACACTAAGAACTGTATGTTTAATTTCATAGTACAAATAAACTCCTTCGTAATAACACATTTTTACTTAAAACCTACGTTCCAATATCAAAGAACTTATTTTATATGAAGCACCCTATACGCATAAAAACTAGGCAACGTCGTATTTAATTACCTAACACTAACACCAACCTCCTACAGTTATTTAAAATAATGAAGTAAAACTACGTACCACGATCCCTCCTTCGCCTGTTGCATGTCGAAAAGGATCTGTTGTTTGTTTTAGAAATTCTTCCCTCAAAATTGTTCTTCGTTTAGCCCTATCGAGTAATACCTTCTTTTCTGCAGATGTAACATCGTATTGGTCAGCCATTTTGTTACACACACTTTTATTAAAAAACGCGCTACACGCCAATACCTACCGTACTCGCTATACTCCTCTAAATCCATCTATCCTCTATCTTTGTTTGTTACGTAGATGAAGTTTGATGCGTTTACAACGTTGTCAGTTCCTGCAATAATAATTAATTTAAACCGATTTATTTATATTTTACTACTTTGTATTATTACAAATTTACAACGCTTAAAGTAAAACACGAAATACAGTTAAGTAGTTTTCTATAATAACGTAAATTGTTTGAATTTATTTTATACAAGATGGCGCATTTTATATGCATTTGGCATTTTATAAGATCTGAAGCTTTCATAAACTTTTTATAAAAACAAAAACAATTACGTTAATAAACCAATTGCACAGCTGTAAATTGTAATTGCAATTGCTAAAAGTTGGCATAAATTGTACTTGGTAAATTAAACTTTTTTAATTAACAAAATATGTTGTAATAGTTTTTGAAAATATAAACACTCATTTCCAATACGATGACATCATGGAATTGCAAGCTATTACATGAATGTTTGTGTAAACTTCATCCTCGAGTCATTAAAATTTTTAATATTATTTCAATAACAATAAACATGAGATAAATGGATCAAGATTGATATCGTTTCGGTGACAGAATTGCTTACGTTAAAGCGTAGAAATCAAAACCCGTCGTGCATAAAATTCAATACAAAGATAACTTTGTTATTGAACTTTTGGTACAAAAATGTTTGTTTATAAATGATATGATATTGTCGCTAAAAGACGTCTCAGTTATTCAATATTATTTTGATTAAAATTTTATTTAAAAACTTACTTTTGAGTCAATTTCTCGTGACATTAAACTAAAAACAAAACGTTAATTTAGCGTTTTTTCAAACGTGACAATGGTTTCCATGGCTATAATTTTTGAACATATTTTGATTGTTTTATTTTTATTATTCATTTTGCTTTGTTTTCTTAAATTTACCTTTAAAGTTTTTATTGTATAGTAGAAAAAATTAACTTTAATTATAATCTCAATAACTTGTAGTGTTTTTCGTAAAACTAGGCGATCTTACACTGGTTTAATGAGATTTTCATTATTGCTATGTAAAAAAAATATATGTTTAAAGACAGTTATCATAAATATAATGTATCAGGTTTTATTAAGTAATGAATCTGAGAAACATTAAATTTAAAAATTATTTAGTATTATAACTGCATTTCATTGTCACAATGAAAATTATGTTGGATTATAAAAAATATTAGTTGACAAAACTTTTACTAAACAGATAAAATAAATGGATGGATTTATCGGTTTTAACATTTTAATGTTGATGATTGTATGAACAACACTTTGTTTCTTTCAAAGTAAGCGCATTATAATCTTAATAGCAAAGATATAATGACTGTACATCAGTGCCGGATTTACCAACAAGCAAAACAAGCAACTGCTTGGGGCCCCCAGGCTCAAGGGCCCCGCGCCGCCATAGCTTCGCGACTAAAAGAATAAACGTAAAACTAAATGTTACTACAAGAATGGTTACTTAGAAAAGAGTAGCAGCGCCACTGATGGAATCCAGTGACCACTGGTTCATCGTTCATAGTCTGTGTCAGTTGTTCTTTCGTTAGCGTTTTAGTTAGTGTGTTTGAGTTTTCATTTTTGATTAACATCTGTTGCAAGTAACGCAAAGCAGTTGCTTAAGAGGGCGATCGCTGCAGTTTATCCCGATAGATGACACCACATGTAAAAACAGTATTAACTTTGCGACTAGAAAACTCGCTAAAAACAAAAAAAAATGATTTAGTGATAATGTTGTTTTAAAGAGGAAATGTTAGTTTAGGTAATGACAAAATTCTACATCGAACCTAGCTTTACTTAACGAGTATTTTACAATTGAAATCAGTGTAAATTGAATTTTGATTGCAACCAATTACAATTATATTACTTTAATACCTAAGTTAGACAATAACAAGCATTATGTGGAAGTATAAGATGTGAAATGATTACCGTACGTCTTATTTGTATCCGCAAAATATTCACTTTTGCAATTGCTATAAAAATGGACGCCTTAAAACTTAATATAGTTCAGCACTTGAGCAAGAGATGGCAAAATGTATAAGAATCTTCCAAGACTAAAACCACTATAAACCGTGTAAAACATATAGTATAGTCTTATTCCTTTTATTTGTATTTCTATCTTTATATGCGCATACCTATAACGCAAACAACTGATAAATACGTTTAAAAGCATGGTTTATACCAAGTTCATACAAGATTGTCGGTAAAACAAAACCGTATCAATTACATTTTTCGTAAACTTTCTTCTATTCAATGTACATTTACTGTTAAATCTAAAAACTTGAAAAAATCAGTTTGGATAATTTTTATATAAGTATACTTAGTTCAATTACTGTTACACTAAGTCTATAAACTAAAATATACTTTAAAAGTGTACTTATAGTAGTACAAATTTGCATTTTTTGTATAATAATGTACCTATTTAAATAAATTAAAAACAGAAATCATAGGAAGCTTTATTTTTTCCAAGTTTCTTCTCAAATAAACTTTTTTTAACTATTAAAAAAGACAAATAACTTATCATGAATTCTTGGGTCTTATCTCATGCCCACGCTGAGCATTCAGCTCTGACTGTAATATGATACTTGTCATTGATACTGTTTATCTACATTTTAAAACAAGTATTCTAAAAGTACTATTTACAATTTGCTGTTCAGTGCGTTTATTGTTGTGATAAAAAATTTAAACTTTTAACTTTAAAATAATTATGATATGCGCTTAAAAATCCTAATAATGACCTAGAGTAGCGGTTTTCCATTAGGTCATTTGGTCAATGACCCTCCAAAAATATTTAATATTAAAATGACCCTTTTGCAGTATTGACCACCAGCCGCCATTGATTATCCATTAAATTAATTAAATTAAAAACAAAGATTATAAGACGCTTATGCAGTTAAAATGTATTTTATTTTTTTTAAGTGTTATTTTTATTACTGTCGTTTTTAAGTACAATATTAAAAGATAATTTAAAAAAGAGATCGATAATAATAAAGTAGATGCTTACAAAGATAAGATGCTTATAACAACTTTCATGTCGACAACGTTTGTGCAATTCTCAGATGTTATTTGTTTGCCCACGATACGGTCGCTTAGTATTCGGTTTTCACTGTAAAATGATACCCATTAATAATTCAGCTTATCATTCGAAAACAATTCTATTGTAAAAACACATCTTCAAATGTGGTGTATTTTTTATGAATTTTTGGAAACGAAACTTACGTGTTGTATAATTGCAAATTGATTAGATTACTATCGACATACCAAAATATAATATAAAAATATTGCTAACAATTACCTACCTTATGAGCCTATAAATATAATATTTGTACATTTGTTTTTACTAACTAAATACACACTGAAAATATAAAATACTTTAATAATAAAATCTACAGTAACGGCTGCTGGTCAATGCTGCAGAAGGGCATTTCAACATTAATACTTTAAAAACGCATTATTATTCAATCAAAGATTTATATTTAAGCTCGATTTATCTATCTCTGTAATATGCAAAATAATTATTATCGCTTATAATCAATGATATAAACTAGAAACTAGCATAATTGTTAATATTTCTTTGGAGGGTCATTGGCAACTATTGATAATTAGAAGTAGCACAAATTTGGTTTTTATTTTCCAATATTTTACATTTCCTATACCAAATTGAAAAATCATTTTAAATTATTTTTTAAATTATATGAAATTCGATATTTAAAATTTGTCTTATTTCAAATGTTTTCTCAAAGTTTTATAAATACTGTATTTATGAATTTTTAAATTACGTTTCGTCATAAAATAGGACAAAAATGATACAAAAAAACACTTAACAGTAGAAATAATTAAAAATAATAAACAAATTTGCACTCAAGTTTTTATTGTGGTTGCATATTATTTTCTGTAATTTTTTTTAAATTTTTAATGCCCTCTGTGAATGACGAGTTGACGTTGTATTACTTCTAAGGTACTCATAAAACTATCGCATTCCAACTACTATAATGGCGCTTTTAATTTCATTTCAGTTTTTATATGTTTGGTGCCATCTATGAATGAAGAGTTGACGTTGATTTGCATCTATGATGCACATAATAAAAAATATCAAATCCCCACTACTTCGATCGCGCTCTTAATAAATACCCGAATGATTTTAATACTGATTTTAATGCTGAAATCTTGAATTTTTTTACGTACGTGAAGGACGCGTACCTGAATACAAAGTTCAATCACAAACGACTGTTCCAGGTTATTTTCAATGACAACTTTTCTTTAGCATTTCCTAATGTTGAAACGTCTTTACGCATATATTTAAGTTTGATGATATCAAACAGTACTGGGGAACGACCGTTTAGTAAACTGAAGCGAATAAAGGATTATTTGCGAACGACCATGTCCCAGGAAATGTTAGCGGACTTAAGTATTATGAGTATGGAACATGATAAGCTGCGACATCTTCAGTTCCAGGTGATCATCGACAAATTTTCTGCAGAGAAGAGCAGAAAAAAAATTATGTTATTTGTGATCTAATCCATACCACAAATACTGTTTTATTTATTTCAAGTTGTTCTAAATGTTGAAGGTGTTCAAATGCACAAGATGTTAAAACTTAAAATACATAGATAGTTTCTTTAAATTTATGTTCCAATTGTACTTCATTTTTTTTCTCATTAAGTAATTTGTCTTTTCGAAGAGGGGGGGGGGTCATTTTAGAGGGGCCCCATCACGATGTTGTGCTTGTGGCCCCTCAATATGTTAATCCGGCACTGCTGTACATTAAAACTGATTAAAACGACGAAGAAATTCGTTTGATCATTGTATGAAACTGTAGAGTGCTTGCACAGCTAAATTTTGTAGTTATGTTCAAAGGTTATATTGGTCAATTGGTCTTGATGTCTGCCCTAGGTCTGCTAGTAGACGCCCAAAGGTAGACGCCATGTAGACGCATTCGCATATCAGTACGTTTGTAGTGTTTTTTATTAAAAGTTTTATACCGTGTGCTACAAGAGTGTAAAAATTACTTATTGAACAGGTAAGATTTATTTCTTATTAATTAACTGTTGTTTCATTCTCAATCTAAGTGTATGTGTGTTTTTTTAATACGGGCCTTCATTAAAACCCATTTCCCACGTGATCTAAGATTTGAGCATCAACATTATTTTAGGTTGGTAGTGTAACCACAGCTGTTAACGTTTAGTAACAATTGATAACATTTGACATTCTCGTTTGGTGTTTTGTTTACATCGAGTATTATTTTTCGTCGTTTTCTTTATTCTCTATTTTTATACTTTAAAACATTTCCCAGAAGCAAACTGTACTTATGAGGCTTTCCGACAACGTAAACAAGTTTTAGTTAATCGATTTGTAAATAAGAATTGCATTTGCAAGCGGAAACCTACAGGAAGGCCTACTGTACTTACTGCATCTGTTGTCGAAGACAGCAATCGTTTGGAACAAAGTCCAAATAAATCGGTGGCAAAATTATCTGCAGCAACAGGTATAAAATCATTTTAAGTTCTAGTTTTAAATTACAAACATTTCATTTTTAGGATTGTCAATAGGAACTTGTCACAAAGCATTAAAAAAGAACTTTTTAATGATAAGAATGTCTTCCGGGCTTGGACCGTGTCATTGTTGTATCCGAAGTTGCCATTGTTTTGCCCACTTTCATAAGGGGCTTCATCAGGGCATGAGATAAATCACAAAACTCAAACAAGCAACCGAAGTCTAACTAAGAACTTCTCAAAAGTTAGGTTATCAACTTGTGAAACAACCCGTAATCCAAACTCTAAAAGGTAAGAAAGAAAACGATAACTTGAAAAAGCAAACGAAAATCTAACAAAGAACTACTACAGAGTTAGGTAATCAACTTGTGAACCAAGCCAGATTCTAAACTCCGTAGAAGTGACTTAAGAAGAAATAGTTTCCGTATATAAAGGATGGGTAAGCTCAATTCTGATTGGGTTACGGTTGGTAAGGGGCGTGTTTTCGATAAATGATTAATGACCGGGAACCAATGAGGGGATAGCTCGAAACCATGATTGCGATTGAAATTATTGGGGTGTTTGATGATTTCTATGCTTTCTCGGAATTTCCTGTTGAAAAAGAATGGAGGTTTGGCCGAAACGTTATCAAAATCTATCCTGTGACCTGTAGTAAAGTGATTTTCAGCAACGGCAGACTTGGAAATATACCTTTTTCTTATACAACGATAATGTTCTGAAATGTGAGTAATGACGGAACGACCTGTTTCATCAATGTAGATTAAACCACATGAACCAGGAATTTGGTATACACCTTGAGATGAAAGTGTAGGAAATTCGTCTTTGGGAGAAGGTAGAATCTGAGAGATTTTGCCTGTCGAGTTCAATATGGGTTTACCTTTTCAGAGTTTGGATTATGGCTTCTTTCACAAGTTGATAACCTAACTTTTGAGAAGTTCTTAGTTAGATTTCGGTTGCTTGTTTGAGTTTAGGGATTTATCTCACGCCCCGATGAAGCCCCTTACGAAAGTGGGCGAAACGTTGGCAGCTTCGGTTACAACAATGACAGGGTCCAAACTCGGAAGACATTCTTATTATAGTATAGATTCCGGCCGTGGAAGCCTTCGCTATTACCTTTCAATGACTCCGTACAAGGTTACGGTTTATTAATAATTACGTGCTCCTGAGTTCTTGCACCGTGTACAATTTTGTGAATATTTTAATGAACTTTTAAATAACGATGACCTATTGGATTTAACTTTCTTTAGGGACGAAGCATCCTTTCAAAGTTGGTGTATGGATTGCAATGTCAAAGAAGGATACTTGGGCCAATATTTTTTACAATACTGTAAACGCAGATCGTTATCGTGATATTTTGGGGCCAATTTTTCGAGCAGTTAGTTGACAACGAACTTCAATTTGGTTACTTTCAGCAAGATAACGCAACGGCTCATACTACTCTAGTTACAATTGAATTTATTCAACAATTCTACAATGAAAGAATAATAAGCCAATGGTTGTATCCTCCACGGTCTCCAGATCTTACGTCACTAGATTTTTACCTTTACGGACATTTAAAAAACAATATATAAGAATCAACTGTGCAATATTGAAGACTTGGAACATGCAATCAATAATGCTATTCAAAATATTGAAGTTGATGAGCTTCGTAATGTGTTCGAAAATTTAAAAAGAAGAGTTAACACATGTATCGCAGCTGAAGGACAACATTTTGAACATCGGTTGTAAATTTCAAATGATTGTTATTACCAATTTTTATTTCAAATAAACAGGTATTGTTGTTAATGTGTTATTGTTTTGCAAATCCAATTTTTCATTTAGTAATTTTTTTGACGTTATACCAATCCAAGCAATGTTGGTTGCCTAACATATATATCACGTGGGATCCAATCATTTATGAAAGCCCTAGCTCAGGGGTTTCCAACTTATAAATGACCGAGGGCCGCCATTAGATTCATGGAGTACATAGGGGGCCGCATCCGCACAGGTATATTTTTATATAGCTGCTATTAAATATTGAAGAGCGGTAATTTTTCATAATATGGTTTTACTTATTATTTTTGAGCGGGCGATGATAATGAAAGACGCGGGCCGCGTGTTGGAAATCCCTGCCCTAGCTTATTACACAGCGGCTATAATACCGTTCATTGTAAAAACGACCTATCTATTATTCATTATCTGATTATTATCGTATTGCATTCTAAATATTATAAAATCAAAATGTGCTTTTTATGTCTACAAGTTTTTCCTTCAATGGTTAACACTAGTTTCACATTTCAAACGTAAACAGAATTCATGTCCTACAGATGGAATTTTTCGATGTAAAGTTAATTCTTAAAATGAAACTCTTTCAATGTAATAAAACTTTTATAATAAGCTACGAGAGCATACACTCTTACACCACGCCAACAATAATTAGTAATCGCCATGGTCGCCGCGCTCAGTATTCCTCCGCGCATGGATCTATCGTCCCCGCCCGATCCATTGCCCGCGCCGGTTGGATGCGTGCGAAGAAGGAACCCCTAACATTCGGTCATCCTCAAACAGTTGAATGTCCTCATTAATCACCTGTGTATCATGATTCTAGGAGATCGATCAGATCAAACCGATCGACTTCTTCGCCGTCGCTTTCGTCTGAGATCGCATTCACGCCAGGATAACTCCTAAGGGAGTCAACCGCCACGGTCGCCTGAAACCGTTTATAACCCCTGACGCCTTTGACAGTTTCAATCCCGTCGTATTTGTTTGACGATTTGTGACTTACACCGAGATTAGCTTTTGCAGTAGCTCCATTCCGCCACAGCACTAAGTCGCCCACCTTAAAGCGAGTAGCACGCTTACGCTTTTTGTCGTATTGTGCTTATATACGCCTTGCAGCCCTTTGTATATTTGCGCCCGCCGTTGCACGGTCCGTCTGTAGCCTTGCGCCCGCCTTCGCCTCAGCAATAGCATCAAAGTCGTCACCTTGTGCCATCACCTGAGGTGCAGATATTACTGTTGGGCCGATCACCGTATCGCCGTCTCCCATGACGGTATCCGCTATCTCTGCGACAGTTGCCCTGCCAGGGACACTCGCCGTGCCCGCTGAACATTCACCGTCGTTCGCACCAGTGTTGCTTGCAAGCCCACCGTTGGCCAGATCGGCTATCATACCGTGACTATGAGAAAACATCAGGTGAGCAGGAGAGAAATGCGTGTTCGCGTTGACTGTATTATTTAGGCCCCAGACAACGTCAGGCAACTTCTCGTCCCACCGACCTTCTGTCTCTACGCTCGTCGCCAGAGCCTGTATAATCGTGCGATTTGATCGTTCCACCTGACCATTTGCCCGAGGTGTTGCGATAGCATTCATACGCCATACGTCGCTAAAAAGTCGCCAAACGCCCTACTAGTGAATGCCAGTCCTCTGTCGCTTATCACCCGCCGAGGATACCCAAACTCACTGAACACCTCCTTTAGCTTGTTAATCGCCTCAGTCGACCTCAAACTTTTGGTTGGCTTGGCAACCACAAACTTCGTAAAGCCATCGATCGCCACGAGGATGTACTAGTTTCCTCTTGTGCTTTTTACAAATGGACCTAAATGGTCGATATGCACCGTGTCGTAGGGCATCGGTCGTCGTTCTATTGGTCGCCTTTCGCAAATGCACACCTCAAGCACGATTTAACATACTTACTCACAAATCACCTCATTCTAGGGAACCAAAAGGTCTTCTATAAGAGCGCCAAACACCGTTCATACCCTGGATGCCCGACATCGTCGTGATGTTTCCGTAGCATCCTAAACCGAGCCATCGCCGGCACGTACAACTTGTCGCCGTTCAAAGTACTTCTATATAAGCGCCGCCCCTTTATCTTATAGTTCGCTTTGACGTCAGGATAGGCTGGACCAGACATTAATGCCGCCATTATAGTCTGTACTTTGGAGCTTGTAATGGTACATCTCTTGTATATGTAATATTATTTTGAATCGACCTGTATAGTACTAAGTTTAAGTTGGTGCAAGTGCGCGCATGACAGGAAGATGACAAGTTAGCGGGAAGAGAGCGTGAAGTGAACGCGGGAAGAGAGCGGTTGGGTTCTTGTGGTGTTACCGAAAGGAGCCACATTTTAAGCGTTAATACGCTATTAAAAAGCGTATTTGGTTCCATAGAACCACCACATTAGTGTTTCCTAAAACAGAAGAGGGTGAAACATTAGAAATTGTGCTATAAGCAAATAAAGAAGTGAGCACGTGTTAAAGCAACGCCAGGAGGCCAACCACACGTGATTGGTACGTGATCACCCGCCAGCAGCATTCGAAGCGTAGTACGATTGTCCGAAATCGTAGCCTAGCCGCGAGGAGATTAAATAGGAGAATCTACGTAAACACGAAGAGCTAGCGAAGAGAGAAATCAACCCTTAGGAAGGTGGCGCCCAACAACTAAAAGCTGTAGTTAAGGTTAGTCGTTAAGTTTGGTAAAGCATGTACGTTTATTTCATTTGAATATTATTAAATGCGTTTATATGACGGTGTATTTGATTTGGTGTACTATTCCTCAGTAGTCTTGTAGAGAAAGCGTTCTTGCTGAGCTAGCAGGGAAGGCATAAGTTTAAAACGGGCATTTACAATTAGCGTATACAAACGCGCGAAACATTACAGTCAGCACTCCAACGAGGGGTGAAAGCGCGAATCAGTTCAAGCTGTACTGTGAGGAACCAATCGTCGTCCGCCATCGATACCACATTAACGTCGGTCTTTACTATCGTCTCGCCAAAAGGGTTTCTGCTTAACGCATCTACGTGTTGCATGCGTTCTGTATTCTACCTCAAAGTCGAACTCCTGAATTAGCCACCACCTAGCAATACGGGGCACTAATTCCCGTTTAATGAGGGTTGCTCTTATCTGTGACAACCTTAAACTGCACTCTTAACAAGTAAACCCGAAAGCGCCTTATAGATTCTACACCCGCCAAGGTCTCTAGTTCATAACTATGGTACACCTGTTCGGTTGCCGCAGTTATTCTACTGTAGTACTCGACAGGTTGCAGTACCCGCTCCTCTCCTTTGCCCTTCTGCATTAAAATACCACCCAGGCCCCATTTGCTTGCGTCGGTGTGTAATTCTGTTTCCGCCTGGTTGTCGCTCATCGCCCCAAGTCCACTCAACACCCTTCTCAGTAAGATTCAGGAAACTCCTCTACGGCTCGCACCTTCCACCGACCAGGACGAATGCCTTTTGCGCATATCTCGTGTCCTAGATATTCTACTCGGTCCATGAGGAAAGTGCATTTATCTAGCTTCAGTTTTACACCTGCCCTAGAAATAAGTTCCAACACCGTATCTAACAACTCCAACCCTTGTTGTTCATCGCCGGAAGGGATTAGAAGATCATCCATATACGCCAACACCTGATCATACCTAAGATTACCTAACATTTTATTTATGATGCGCTGAAATACAGCTGGAGAGTTATCAAGGCCAAAAGGAACTCGAAGATATTCGTACTGGCCATCCACTGAATTAGTATGCATTGGCACCTGATGATACCCTTGAGCCATATCTAAAGTAGTAAAGTACCTTTTATTCGACAACGGATCTATTTGATCAGATATTAATAGTAGTGGATACCTGTCTTTGACAGTTATAGCATTTAACGTCCTATAATCAACCGCATATCGTCAGACTTTTTCGGCACCAACACAATACGACTAGCATACGCTGACTGGCTTGCCCGTATAACGCCTGCTTCTAAAAGAGATTGGACTTTTTGACGTACTACCTGACGCTTCGACAATGACAAGCTATACGGCCGGTAATATATTGGCACATCAGTGGTTAGCTTAATTTCCATTTCGCTCAGGCCAGTGGATCCCAAGTCATCATTGCCTCGCGAAAAACAATGCGCTTTGTTTTGTAACAATGTAAAGAACCGCCTCTTACAGTCAACTGATACTCTGCTTACATTCGCGCATGTCAAGTCAAATGCATGGTTTATTAATACTTTTACATATATTCACCTTTACTAGCGCCTCATCTGCCGGTTGGCACACATCAGACCGGGACCTCAGCCGCCCCTTCTTGAGGGTAAATGGTGTGTCGCCCATGTTGGTGATAGATACTTCTTGTATTGCCTCACACGCCAGGACGTACGCCGGCATCGCCATGGAAAGACGCCCATCGGAATACCACTTTGCTGGAGTACTTACGTGGTCACCTGGTTCGCCATTAAGTACTTCCACTTTCGTCAAAACACTCATTCGCGGTGCGCAGATAACATCTTCCCCTAAAACCACCGGACGCCGGGGTGGTTCGCCTTCGAGTGTCAATCGCCTAAGAATGTCACTAACGTCATTCTGAGTCGTCAACACCGCCTTGCCACCTCGCACCACCAGCGTGACGTTAGGACTCTGAATCGCTGGCTGACCTAGCAACAACTCGATTCGTCCCATGTCAGACTCAGTTTCTAACGTCGTGATGTCCAATTGAAATCCACTCATCACCTGGCGGTTGTAACACCTCACCGTATCTTGTGTTGGTAAGCGACGTTTGATACCAGCCACACAAATCTTAGACGCCATGGTTCCAGCCATCGCCGTTGCAGGCGCAGCCATTTTGTCCACCTGGTAGCTGTCTAGCCCTGCCAGAATGTTGTGATATAGTACCTCCGACAGGCTAGCACAAACGCTGTGCGCTTGCTCGCAACTCCATTGGCAAGCCATCGATAATACATGAAACGGCATTTCCGCCTGAAACGCCAACCCTTGCACACAATGCCAGTTTAGCATGGTAATATGCAGTCATCGTCTCAGAGTCAGTCTTACGCCTCGACATCATTTGTCTGAGCATGACAGCGAAATCACGCCGCCGTGGAAACGCCGCTCTCACTTTCGTCTTCCACTGGTTCAACGACAGATCATAATTCTCAAGGCGCTGATGCAGTTCCCGCCAGCTTTGCCTGTAATATGGTGCTTCGTTGGTATTCGGAGCAGCCGTGTATGTCACCCAGCTGATCAATTTTTCGTAGCCATCGTTCCACGTTACAGTCTGGGTTCTCCGGATCGAAAGGCTCCACTACGTCCGCCGACAAGAATAATCCTCGTCTGTTGCTGCATAGGTCCAGCTCCATGGACTCACCACACCCACCCGAACTCGCCGGCCCACGTCCAGGCGCTGCACTGATCGCCACCAATGTTGCCTGTTGCTTTGCAGCCGTTATGAGTTGTTCACGCAACCCACTCGCCATTATGGCCTCCACCATCTCCTGCACCGGAGACATTGCCATCTGAGGTGCCCGCCGTGGTAAACCTTCGCCATGACGCCGTCGATGTCAAGGACTATCCTCTTCTCGCCGGGGACTATCGATAATACCCCTCAACACCACGTCACCATCCTCATGAATAATGAGCTCTTCTCCTACGTACTGCAGCGCCATTTTAGTACAATTACCTTCAGTACCGCCAATTCACAATCACTTGTTAAAGTTATTACGTAATTACAACGCCGTGTATCGCCCGTTTAAATCAGTTGTAAATCGCCGTGGTCGTCGCGCCCAGTATTCCTCCGCGCGTGGATCCGTCGTCCCCGCCTGATCTATTGCCCGTGCCGGTTGGATGCGCGCGAAGAATAGAACCCCTAACATAAGAGAAGTCGCAATCAATAACGATATTACTGCAATACATAAAAATGGTACTTTGACATATGACGAAAAAAATATTAAAGGCGTTATAATGCCCCTTAAATTTCACTTTTGCAAAATTTTTGAAAAAGATCATCTATTAATGAAAACTATATAAAACACGCCTAATCTCTTTTCAGGGTTCTCCAAAACTCCAAAAGATTTGGCGTTTTAAATATGAAGCAAATCATAAATCATTTCAAGTTTATGCACATTGTACAACGTCGCGAAAAAACATTTGTTTTTTAATAGCAAAAATAGGCCAGCTTAAATTAGCAATTTAACTGTTTCGTCTTCTTTAAAATTAGAGCACTTAGATTTGATAGATGGCAAAAAAGGAAAATCTAGTTACAGTTTTATAATTAGTCAGAAAATCAACGTACGTGAAAATTTTTTAAAGTTTAATGTTGCTAATTTTAAGAGTAATGTTAACATACACAAGATTTTGGCTGTTGTAATTCTCAAAAACTGCATTTTACTCTTTGTTTAAAAATTGGAAACGCTGTAATACATCATTTTATAGCTTACGAAGTAGAAACAAATGCTTTAGGAGAGTTTTCAGTAATATCGGTTTAAGATATCCTTTGCCCTCCTAGTACTGTAATAAAAACCGCTAAAGAAAAAACTATGATTCGACTCAAACAGCACTATAAAACATTTTCATAATTGTTTGTATTTTATTTTGTTTTCCTTTCTAAATAATTGTTTGATTTTAATTATTAATTTTTTAGCATAGAAAATATCTTTTATATGTGAAATAAGCAATGAAAATATGGACATTACTAAAGATATTAAAATTGGGCCACTAGAAGATGCTTCTTCTCTAAACGACTCTAATCAGATGGTCAGAATCACTGAACCATCAATTTTCATATCTAACAACTCCTCAGCAAATCTTACTTTAAATAGTACACAAAACGAACCTACTGAAGCAGTTCTTATACCACGAGCAGAAGAATTACTTATTTTACTAAAAAGTTGGAAATTGGAAAACTTAATAGAACATCTTATGGGTAAGTCAAATTTAACCATTATTCATTTTAGTGTTTTTATACTTATTTTTAGCGGAAAATGTGTATGTTGATGTACTTAAAGTTATTAAACGACATCATATTGAAAAACTTTTAAAAAATTTTAAGTTAGGAACTCTAATAATGTTTGAATATAAACTTGAAGAATGGAGAAAATGTCTTGGAATTCCGCTGGATCATCAAGCTACAACAAGCTCATATATAGAAAACTCAACACCTGGCTCGTCATCTCCTACTTCATCAATCTCAAACTACGTGCATTACGAATGTAACTGTAAATCGGACACTTCTGATTCATCTTTGTCTTTGGCTACTATCTTAAACGAGTCATCCAAAGGTATCGTTTTGTGTGAATATTATAAGAAATTTGGGTCTTTCCAAAACGAACAACGACGTTCATTAATTTGTACTATCGCTAACTATTTTGAGGCAAAAGGCCTTCCAATGTCTCTTTCAACTAGCTACAACTTGGAGACGGAAATATTGGAAAGATTCCCTAACGAACAGCTGGTAATATTTAACCATTTTTGTTTATTGGATTTATTAACTTAATTTTCATTTTAGGAATATTACCGAACTGGTAAACGAGGAAAATTATACACAAAGTATTGTAATTTAAAAGGTTCTTTTAAAAGATCTGTCAAAAAGTATATTGCACCGGCAGCAAACCAAAAAGCTACAAAAAAAATTATGAGGCACGAAAAAGACTTTAGTAAACAAAAAACATTTTTTATTTTTGAGGTAAATATTGTTTATTTTAGCTCCAGAAGCAGATGCTGAACTGTGCATCAGGTCGCTGAAATTTGACAACTTGTCAACAGAAGAATTTGGCACTTATTGGAAGGCATGTCGACAGTTTCGTATGGCGGAGATTAGAACCATGGATAATACAGCGTCAGTTTTAGATAAATGGCCTTTTTATAAAACCCCTTCTGGATTTAGACTGGTAAAACTTGCTTGATGTCATTTTTATATTTAATTAATTAAACGTAAATTAGAAATTCTCAATTCTAAACAAATATTCTTAATTAAAAATTAGTGGTACGGATTTGCTACAAGTATTTTTATTTTTTTCTATTAGATCGATATGGATTTTGATGCCCTTTATACTACTGGAGATGGTTTGTTAAGTAAATGGGAAAATAAGAGAGAGCATATACTGCAGTTTTTGACGTTCGAAAATAATGTTAAAGATAAAAGTATAAAAAGTGTCTTGGACTATATACAAAAACATGAAGTAGACGAAAGTAAGTTTAGTTGTTTATTCTATTGATTGATTTCGCATTTCTAATACGCATTTAAATTAATACTTTTTGTAATTTATTTTTAATTTTAGATAGTAGAAACGCTATCATATTTTGGGCAATTCACGGCTATTTAGTTCCTACAAATAGATCAGTCCGCAAAGATGAAAATGGAAAAAAAAGTTTTATTAAATTTACCATTAAAGATTCTCAGGAATCTTTCGTCTTTTTATCTAAATGTTGTCAAGATTTAGAAGAACATTTAACCTATTTGAAGACAAGGAAATCAAGCGTTCAACCTTTCCTTTTACTTGTTGGTGACGATTTAACAGCAGTAAAAGAAATTTTTGTATATTTTGAGAACATAAAGTACTCTTTTACAAATTTTTTACGTGCAGTTGATATTTGTTTTAAAATTTTTTTTGTGTTTAATCTTAAATTTCCAGAAGCTTCATTAATATTCTGGACATTTATTGAAAAAATGTTTTATAACATAAATTCAATTAATTCTTATTCTAAAGTATATATTTTATGTAACGCAATTGCGTCTGACTAATTCATATTCGTATCGCCGTATCTTATTTTTACAATACTTAATCATTATCGTAATTTGTAGGTAGTTGTTCCTCCGTAATTCGACAAAATTAATAGTATTTGTTTTTTATCCTTCTTTTAGCAAGAAATCATTAAAAACAAAAACTATTAATTACCTTGTCGATGTTTCTTTTAATAAATATGTTAACATTAGTTAAACATTTGATTCATTAACCTAATGGTTTTGTTTCACTAATTTAATAATCCATTTCCATCAATATAAAGAATGCATTGTAATTCTTTAAAAACCTGGTATTAAAACATTGTCGTTAGCATAAATGCTTTAATACGAAGAAAAGTATACGTTAAAGTAATGTAACAGGTCCTTCAATTAATAAAAGATCTACATTGAAACTATGAACAATTTCATTGCCACAAGGAAAATCATCGCTATAAGTTATGAACTTGAATACTTTGGACCAATTTTGATAAATTTTTCATTGAAACAATGTTTATTTTCTTTCTATTTATGCTATTATTTGTTTGAGTGATATTTAAATAACTATATTAACGCTTAGGCAGAGCACGCCATTTATGGGCAACTCGTTGGTTAAAAGAAACTTTTTGGATATGAAAACTTATAAAACAAACCAAAACGAGAAAAAAATTTAGACAAATAAAAAACTAACGAGTGAGGCTCACCCACGTACGCTTACGAAAGAAGTGAATTTTTTTGTTAAATAATTTCTTTTATCGTTTGTTTGAATGTATTAAACAATGTTCCTTGACGCGAAGTAATAACATTCTGCTGAACTTTCATTGTTTATTATTTTGAAACGAATATACACAACGTTTCGATTGCTGTGGTATCTGCAATCGTCATCAGGTGAATACTAACAAACTTAGAAACTACTGGAGCTTATATACTAAAGACATGTTCGATGAAGCGTTCAAACGTACAAATTCATTTCTGCAACATTTTCAAAACGATTTTTATGAAATAAAGAAATATACCAGAATCGTTTCACACTTGTCTCAAATTTGATAAATGTCCGCCCTTTGCAATGTTTCTATAAATCATTTCCTAAATCATTCTTGAAATGTTTTAAAACACTTCTAAAAATGATAACTGAGTTGTTACTTATTCATGTTCATTTAATTTATTAAATTGTTTCTTAAAATAGCATTGGAACGATTATTAAGTTTAAATCCAAAATAAGGAAAGTATACGTTCAAAATGTTTTTGGAACGTTTACACAGGCGGGGTTTGCAACGATTATAAAGTTCAATTTCAAAATAATGCAATTATGCGTTCAAAATATAGGATAGGAAAACTTGCTAGAACTTGATCTTGACGGCCGATTGGACTTGTTTAACGAATAAAAAACGTCATTTGATATATTGCTTTATAAACAACCAAAAAATATAATGAGTATCACGAGTGAGACTCGTTATTTCTACGTTTGGCAAAGGTTACATACCACGAGTTTGGCTCGCTATTTTGTCCCAATGGATTAATACTGAATCGTCAAAAAACAAAGCTATCTAATAGCTTTTTGTATTAAGTTTAGCGGTTTCATATGTACAGTTTTGGAAATACAAATACAAATCATTCAAAAAATGTACGTGTAAATCGTTTCTAGAAACATTAAAAGATGATAACTGTGTATTATTCTGCAACGTTACGTAGATAACTCCGTAATATATTTTGGACATCAACGTTTAATATTTAGTGGAAACTAACTGAAAATGTTACAAACATCATTTAGGCAATAATTTTTCAGTCAATTTTGGTATTATTTCTGAAATCGATTTGTATGCGCTTCAAAAACCGTCCAAAAAACAATGTTCGGATTCGCTTTTGAAGCAGTATGACATTGATTTGAAAATGTTTTATAAACGTTTTAATGTACCATTTAAGCGTATTAAAAATGTTACAAATGTAAATGATTTAGAAACGTTTTGCTCTACTAGGGAAGAATTTAAGTGGAAAATCAGAAGTGCTCTAGAGAAGAAAAGAAAACAACACACCAACATCACTAAACATGAGGAAAAAGCTCTCACAAATTTACAGAAGAACAAATGTATTAAAATACTTCCAGCCGACAAAAGGGCCGCAACTGTTATCATGGATGCCACCACCTACGACCAAAAAATTGAAGACGTCTTAAATCAAGGGAATTACCGCAAACTGAAGAAAGATCCGACAGCAAGCTTAGAGAGGAAGATCTATAAAGTCCTAAAACTGCACGAAAGACATCTAACACCAAGGATGAGAACGATGCTAACACCACACTACAGCAAACCGCCGCATCTATATGGACTACCGAAGATACATAAAAACAACATGCCGCTTCGACCGATAACCAGCTCTCGTAATGGACCCACATACCAGCTATCCAGATTTCTACTACCAATTGTGCAACCACTACAAAAGAACAGCTCATCTTTTATACTAAGATAAGAACGTCTTCCGGGTTTGGGCCGTGTCAATGTTGTAACCGAAGTTGCCAACGTTTCGCCTACTTTCGTAAGGGACTTCATCAGGGCGTGAGAGAAAACGAAGAACTCAAACAAGCAACCGAAATCTAACTAAGCACTTCTCAAAAGTTAGGTAATCAACTTGTGAACCAAGCCAGATTCTAAACTCAGAAAAGGTAAGAAAGAAAACGATAAACCTGAAAAAGCAAACGACGTCATTTCGTTGAGATTCAGATTCAGCTTCAACGTTGGAAGTCTTTATACTAATGTGTCAGTTGAAGAAGCATTGAAAATCATCCAAACGAAGCTCCGAGAAGATGAAAAACTCCAGGAAAGAACCACGCTGCCATTAGAAGGAATAATGAAGCTCCTAGAATGTTGCCTCAAGAACTCGTACTTTCAGGAGAAAGACAGATTCTTCACTCAAGACGAAGGACTACCAATGGGTTCATCTCTATCACCAGTAGTCGCCAACATCTACATGAACTGGTTTGAATCCCAGGCCATAGAGAAATCAAAATTCAAACCCAAAACATGGCTTAGATATGTTGACGATACCTTCATAGTTTGGAACCACAGTAATCGGCAACTAGACCTTTTTCTACAACATCTGAACAACATCAAACCATCCATCAAATTCACTATGAAAAAGAAAAAAGAGAACTCACTTCCTTTTTTAGACGTTCACGTAACAAAGAACAAGGGAATTATGGAAACGACTGTCTACAAGAAACCGACACACACCAGTCGATATCTTAACTTTGAATCTAACCATTCCACATCTACGAAGAGGGGAGTAGTAAAATCTCTAATCGACAAAGCGTACAAGTTGTGCAACATAGAGAAAGGGCTACGAGAAGAAATGAAAAACATCAGAAACGATCTAAGGCAGAATGGATCCAAAAAAGATTGTAGAAGAGCTTTTACGGAAAAAACAACTGAACACCAAGGAACAACCTAAAACAGAAGAACTGCCCAATTCACTGCTGAACATCCCATATGTCAAAGGTTTATCAGAATCAATAAAACGTATAGGGAAAAGCTACAACTTAAATACAGTGTTCAAATCATCGACCACCATTAGGAGTATAATTTCCAACACAAAGCCACAAACAAGTCGAGATTCCCAAAACTGTATTTACCAAGTTCCATGTGAATGTGGCAAGTCATACGTGGGGAAAACCAAAAGACCACTTGACATCAGACTGAAAGAACATCAGACGCACACACAGAGAGGAGAGTCTTTTAATTCCGGCATCGCGCAACATTCGTGGGATAACCAACATCGAATGAAATGGTCGGAAGCAAAAATCATACACAGAGAGGAACATTGGTAGAAAGGGAAATTTAAAAAAGCGGCATTCATCAACAACAACAAAGAAATTTTGAGCCAGCCAAGTGTCGAGATAAACAACATATATGGAAACCACTAATCGAACTTCTAAAACAACTTAAACTTCACTAAGTAATTTTGTTAATTAATCTGTTACGCTAAGTTGATTTTGTACGCTTGAACGCTGGTTTATTTTATATTAATGGCAGTAGTACCAGTATTACAAGATCAACTCCTTTGTTTATTTGGCAAGAAAGCAAAAAAGGAATATTCTGAAAAGTTGTAGATTCTGAGTTTATTAAATATTAAATTAATCTACACCAATTCAATCGTCTTCCAAGCAGCCATAAATAATCAGAGGACAATGACGTAACTGTTATTCCCTGAGAGTAACGTTGCTAAATTTTTGCTATCTTGTAGGTCTTGTGGTCAAATTATAGTTTTTTTACACACTAAATCAAAATAAAAACTTACATATGAAAATTATTAAATTATTGACGTTAAGGCTTAGATACCTACTCAAATTAATTACGAAGAAAACACCGGTGATTATTTCATGTGCGTTATAATCGTGACGTAAAAATGATGTAATAAAAACCCAATTGATGTGAGTCGTTGGGCTGAACATTCACTAGTTTAAAGAATATTTCATATTACAAAATTGGTGTTTATGTTGCAAAACTAAAAACCGTTTTCAAATTAAAGCCCTAATCCAAACTTTTATTATACAGGGTGTTAAGTTGTAACACTCAAAAATGACAGAACTCATTGAAACAAACAACTTTTCTTAGTTTAAAGTTATCAGAGACTGGAAGTTTCCACCCAACAATTGGTGGTAGTTCCAATAGATTTCGTCGAACCTTTGCATTTGAAGAAGCTGTTCTTAACATTATTGAAGATGAGCTATCGACGAGCAGAATACGAAACAGATTAGATGTGAATTACGTGGCAGTTTGGCAAGTTCTGAAGGAACAAGATCTCAGTGAGCTGAAGACTTCCAGCCAAGATTGTTGATTTGTCGTTAATTTTTTTGATCTTCTGATGCGTTTTGAAAAGTTTTTTTTATTTACAGACGAAGTTTGCTTCATAAGTGACGGTGTATTTAATTCACACAATAATCACCTGTGGTTTGATGAAAATTTTCACGCAACGTTTATTCGTGCGCATCAACGATGTTTTTCAGTAAATGATGGGCTGAAAATCTAGGAAAGTGCTTTATTGGACCCTACATTTTCCCAAACCGATTGAATAATGAAATAAATTAATAAATAAAGTTTTGCTAGAAGTTCTTGTTTCATCATGATGAAGCACCGGCTTACACAACCTGAAAAGACATAACACTACTAAATAGAGAATATCCGTGTAAGTGGATTGGGAGAGGAAATCCTGTTGTATGGCCAACCCGGAGCCCCAACCTAACTCCCCTAGATTTCTTTTTTTGGAGTCAAATGAAAACCTCTGCATCTGAGAACAGCAAACACCGAATTAGAACTGGTGTTAGAACAAATTGCGTTGCTCCAAATGAGGCTCATTTTAAAAATCAAATTTAGTCTCTCCTTTGTTTTTACTTTCCTATAAGGGTTAACAGTTTATTAGATATTTAATTTATAATTGCAAGTCAATTCCTTATATGATCCTAGGTTCGAATCCAACCTACGACAACTTTTTTTAGAAAAAATTTTATATCTTGAAAGAAAAGCAAGATACGTTAAAAATAACAATTTTTTTCTATATTCTTTTGACTTGTTTATATACGGAGTGCTGCATCTTATTTAAATTATCTTTGGATGTACCCACGATAACTCTCGAACCAAAAGTCCTAATTACTTTAAGTTTGGTACGGAGCTGGCTTTTCATATTCGCTCGGTTCTATCAAAAGATGGGTTTGATAAAGAAACCGGAAGTAGGTGTATCCGCCATTTTTAACAGTTTTTCTTATATAATTTTGTACGTATGTAAATTATTCGACTTATTTTTAGTTTCTTTAATCGTATATACGTATCACTTTAAAATGGTTTTATGACAACATAACTTTAAAAAAATATGTAGATATTCTTTCATCATTCCTTATAGAAGTCGTGTGATAACACGATTGGTTGTTTTATCTGTCTTTTTTGTTTTTTTTTTGTTTCATTTTCTTGTTTAATGGCAATAAGCCTGCTTTGTTTTAAAAGATTGACTGAAAGATATATATATATATATATATATATATATATATATATATATATATATATATGCTGGATTCTTTACGGTTGTCACCGCCTTCCATCTCTCAACCTCAATCTTCATTCTTTTTTGTTGTTCCATTCTCCATCTATCCATCCCAATGTTTCTTCTTCTTCTTTTTTTATTGCTTTATCCGCTTCGTCTTTCCATGATCTCCTTGGTCTTCCTCTTTTGCTTCTATCTATGCGGCTCCAGTCCGTCACTCTATTTATCCATCTACCGTTACTACATCGTCTGACGTGTCCGTAGCATAATTGGAGTCTTTTTTCTTCTGTGTAGTTGAGCGTATCTGTCTGCACATTCATTTTATGTCTAATTTCATCATTGTTTATGTTCATTTCTAATTGCCACACCCATTCTTTCGCGTTTTCGTTTCCAGTTTTTGAAGGTGTGCTTTATATCTACTGTTTATAATAAAATAATAAAATACTTTTTCTAAGTCGTTTAACAACTGGAATTGTATCGCCTAGTGAACTACCACATTCTCCTACACAGACGGTTCCTCCTAGTCCAAGACAACGAAAAGTAACTACCGATTTATCGTCAACACCACAAACAAACCCGACTAATTCACCTCACCGAACCCCAGCCGATGGGAGTTCTCAGAAACCTCAACCAAAACCGAACATCATTTTTGAGGACAACGTAAAGAAATTCAAAGAGGAAAGTACGCCGATTCAATTTTCTACTGCGACAAGTCTTAGTAGCCTTACAATCGATGATCACGACGAGTCTAACGTTCAAAAATTAGAAGAGAAGCAGAAACACGAAAAAACATTGAACGACGATATAGTTGCGGCTGTATCTGAAAGCGAAGAAGATGAGGATATATTAGCCGCTTGTATCAGTGATGGAATGCAGAATAATACGTAAGTTTTTATTCGATGAATTAACTTCGAGGTAAAATGTATCTGTTTTTTGCATCATCAGTCTTCACCCACGTTGTATAAATTCCAACCAAAATCGTTTATGTGTTCACAAAACAGTGGATCTAGGGCACCAAGTACGAGTTCGATAACGGTTAATACTCAGATACATACAGATTCGTGTTATAATTATCGCTTAGACGATGCTGCACCAATGATGACTTACTCTGGGACTAATTCAGATTTAAATACAAATTTGAGTGTTAAAAAGGACGATAAAATCTATTCTTCGGATGAAAGTAGTAATTTGTCAGGCGATAATGAAAATATTTTGGCGGAGTGTATCCAATCGGCAATGCCTAAGACTAGGCGAATTCCGAAACCGGTGATAACGGCTAGACCATTATCGGTGCGAAATGTTCAAACTAGTACGCCCATTAAGCCATTTTCAAGGACAGAGCAGCAAAATAACTTGAAACGGCCAGGTCCGTCTCTTTACTTAGGAGCTAAAGATGAAGTGGAAAATTATACAGTCGAAAATAGTCCCTGTCAGTTTTCATTGCATTCTAGTTTAAGCGATCTAACGATAGATGGCAGCATAGCGGGAGGATCCATACGGTACCGTTGATATAATATTTTATTGCGTTGTTTATTCTTTCATTGCAGGTCAAATAATAACGCCCTTTCTAATTCGGGTCAAAGCAATAGTAATAGTAAAGCTGTTGATTCTGCTGGACCGAGTTCTTTGAACATTAACAAGAATTTTTTTTCTTGAAGTATGTTACCTATAGGAATACAATAGGAATACATTTCTTTTTTCAGAACAAAACGTATATGCCCGGTAGAATCCTCAGTAATGCTCTCTAGGCAAGAATCCCTGTCTTCTCTTAGCGCCGATTCGTTCGGCTCATTGGAACAAGAACAGGCTCTACTCGAACAATGTATATCTTCAGGAATGCCTAAAAGCAGGAACAAGTCTATAGAAACGAAACCAGTAGCAAAACCTATCGGCGTTGCCACGAAACAATTCAGTAAGACCAAGAACGTATCAGAGAAAATCCAATGCGAAGACAAGCTGAAAAAGTTTGGAGAGAGAAATAGAGACTTGCTTGAATCGGAAGAAAAGCTTTCTAGTTCAAAAAACGTAAATGTAACGTCTGTTGCCGGGAACACGAAAATGGAAAAAAGCGTAACGTCGCAACACACAAACCCAACTACGGCGGCAGACGTCGAACCCATCAAAACGTTAGAAGGAAAGTTGAATTACAGACCTCCGACGGCAGAGATTCAAACAAATATATCGCCGGACCAATGTACCCTTTCAGAAAAGAGCGCATCGATAAAAGTCGCGAGGAATGGGTTTGATGACGACAAAGATGAATTTACTAGTAGCGGAGGAAACTTAGATTTCGAGTTCGATAATTTGGAAATTACTATCAAAGCGGTGGATACTCGCATGCTTGACCCTGACGCTATGATTGAATCGTTAGATCGTTTTACTGCTGAGTTAGTTTCACAAGCCGAAGCGGCACATTCCAACAAAGACAATCGAAAATTCACAACTTCAATTACCAAAGGAGATACGTGGAACGACGACTATTCTCCTAATGATTTAACTTTTCCCAGCATTTCTAGCAGTGCGCCAAACGTAATTACCTTTACAAGCGAATCTGAAGATCTCAATCAGGAGGTTTTTGATAAGGGTGAGTATTGCCTACATTTTTTTTTTTTTAATTTAAATTTTTATTTGTAGCGGAATCGTTTCGGGGTTTTAAAGAAGTACAATGCTTTGATATGGCAGATGGTGGAAAAGAACAAGAACAAAAATCCAGCGACTTTTCTTCAATTAACACCAGTACAATGACGGAATCTACTTTGATTGCCGCGGAAGCAATTAAAATTGCGACCGTGTTTAAAAACGAAGCCGATATGTCTCAAAGCATAAGCAGCGTGCAATCTCTTGAATTAGATTGCATACAACCACCGTCTCGTATGAATTCGTTAACAAATAGCATAAACGGATATGAACACCTTTTGTTAAAGGGTAGTCCTAAATTAGTCTCCAGAAAGAAAATGTTACACACAGGGCTGTTGGCTCGTAAAGCTTTGAGTAATTCGTTGAACCAAACGTCTAGCCTAGAAAGTTTAACAAATTTGGATCATATGAACCCACCATCGGCCATGGCCGACGTTTTTGACTTAGAAGGTAGCATAGCTAGCGTTGCTAGTTTGGTCAGTGATTCACCGAATCCTATTTTTGCTGTAAAACAACCGGCACACGCGTTCGAGTTTATAACGAATAACGGGTCGATTAGCGATTTGGAGAATATTAACCCTCCGCCGCTTTTTAACGAAATTACAGATTTATGCAATTCTCTAGCAGATGTCGCCACAGACACCATATGTAGTAAAACCGACGTGTTGGAAGATTGTAATACTCACGTAAACGATACGGAAGATGCAACTTTATACTCCGATGCCCAAAGCATAACTCCTATACAGTCAGATTTAGGATCGAGCACTGAAACATCTCCAAAGAAAGTAAAAACGTTGACGAAACGATTAACACCAAAGCAAAAACGTAAACTGGTACAAGAGCGGTATCGTACGTATACGCTGGCAGCTGAAATGGTAATTAGCGCCGAATTAAATTCGATATCTGATAACTGCAACTCTGAGTATCAGACCGTGCCTGAGTTTTCGGAAGATTCGAGATCTAAGAAGATGTCGCCGAAAAAGAAGAGATTGAACGATAGAACTCGTTTTCAAACACAAGTTTTGAGCGAAGCAGTCACGCCTCAATTACAAAACGAATGCGGCAAGGCAGATCCGCCTCAAAAATCTAAAATTAGTATAAGACGTAATTTTATGCAAAAAAGATTAGAGAACAAAGACCGTTTCAAAACGAGAACGCTTAGCGAGTCCAGTTTATCGCCCGATCTATCTAATGCTTCCCAATCTTCTATGAACGGAAACGATTTAGAGCATCTGCTTGAAAAGGAGGCGGATAGGGTTTTGAAGAAATTACAAGAAGCTAAATTGCACTCGGACGATTTGCTCGATTGGGAAACTCTCAACTTGATTTCGAACGACGATGAATCGGAGTTAAATTCTGGAAATCCTATAAATTATAGAACTTACACCAAGAATTGTAACGCGCGCCAGAATCAATCGCCCAGGCGAATTCCGCCACTGTTACCACCATCTGCGGAAGCAGAAGTTGATTCAGAACACGAACGCGTGTCGAGTCCCAAGCCGAAAATTACCAAACCAGACGAGACAAAACCAGACGTGATAATCGACGACGAAAACGAAATTAAAAGTGTTCGCGGACGAAGGAAATTGTTATACTCAAAAGCGAGTAGCGTGAAAAACAACGCCGCGAAACCGATACGTAGTATTACCTCGAACCTTGTGAAAAACGTAACGTCTGTTATTAAATCGGGCAGTAATTTGAAACACGTTGCCGTTACACAAAGTAAACCTGTCGTCTCGAAACCTGCAGCAATTTCTGTCATGGATTTCAAGAATTTGTGTCTTGGTACCGTGTCATACGCTTTTTTTAAATCAATGAAAGCGAGATTGCTATATTTTTGGCCGTTTTTTTTTCTATAAGTTGCTGTAGCGTGCATATGTGATCTATGATCGATCTTCCGACTGTGAAACCCGCTTGTTCTTCTCCAATACATTCCTTATGTTTATTCATTATGACTCTTCGGTAAACTCTTCCTATCATCGCGATTACGCCTATTCCTCTGTAATTTTCGCTTTTCCTTCTGTCCCTCTTTTTAAATATGGAAGTTAGATATGCGTGTTTCCATTCCTCGGGCATTTGTTCTCCATTTATTATTTTTTGGAACATGTTTCTGATCATCCGTATGAGTTTTTTGGATCCGTATTTTATTAGTTCGAGGTCAATTCCTCCGGGTTCTTGGGATTTATTATTTTTGATTGTTCTTATTGCTTTGTGCAGGTCTTCTTCTGTGATGTCTATTATTTCTTTTTCTTCCATTTTTCCTTTATGTTCTTCTCTTTGTTCTATCAATTCTTCTCATGTTTCCGTTAGTAGGTTCTTATAGTAGGATTCTCATTCATCTTCTGTGATATACGGTATGTGTGCTTTTTTACTTCCCTATTTTTTTCTCTGTACTCCTTATAATCTTCGTTCTTTTTTGTGCTTAGCCATTTTTTGTAGTTTTTTCACATTAATTGTTTCATTAAATTTCTATTTGAAATTCGTTTTTGTTTTATCTATTTCTCCTAATGCCGCTTCTTTCATACTGTCTTTTATTTTTTTATACGTATCCTCCACTGTATCAAATCTGAACTCTATTAGTTTTTGGTCCAGTCTTCTGAAAGTACGAGTTTGTTAAAATTCATCTTGTAATTTAATTGGAATAAATACTTGTTTTGGACAGATCGAAAAAAATGTTGGATTTTATAAATGTTTTATTTTCAACAATATCTTGTTATGAATTTTTTGATCGGTCGCCGTTTTGTTATTTGATGAAATAGAAAATAATTGTAAATACAAATGTTTTAGAGAACCGAAAGCAAATGAAAGTTTTTGTGTTTTAAATATTCCTTAAAATAATTAAGGTAGTATCTAATGACGATTTTTCGATAAACAAAAAACTGGAGTTCTGCCATTTTCGCCTGTTTAGAACTAGGAACCGGAACCGAAACTTATATTTTGAGAGTGATAAAAATATTTTACTAGAACCTAAACGTTTATTTCAAAAAAGTTCTGATCACTAATATTAAAGTGACAAAATCGAAATTAATTTGATGTGAATAAGACATAAAGTTATGTTGGAATTCTAGTTTTTGCAGTCTTGAGAAAAGTGACACTTTTTAACCAAGTACTACGCTAAATTACAGTCATAAATTTTAATTTTTAGATTTTGTAAATCGTCTTTGAGAGTTTTTGCGCACTTAAAACCCTCGTTCTGCTCGGGTTTAAAACTTGTGAAAAAACGTCCAGTTTACACAAAAACTCGTAAAATAAATAACTATTTCTAAATTAAAAATGATTTCTTTGTGTTTAAACCTCTTCACATATGTTCTGAATAATTTTTATCCTTATTTTTGAAACAGTTTATCAATTTAAGTATACGACAAACAGTTATATTATCAATGAGTCTACTAAATTTACCTATTACAAAAAAATTTATTCTTGTAATTGGTGAATCGTGAATATAAAACAAAACGTTTTCCTAGAATATATTTCGTCTGATTTAAATGTGCTTATCATCAATGAAAATAGACTCAAATAATTTCTTTTTGAAAAAAATTAAATTAGCACTGAACGGAAATCCTCCAGACGTAACTCAGAATATACAATTTGTTTAATAACAGAAAGAGTTAGTGCCTTGCGGTCATTACATTAATTTGATGGAATTTAATGTTTACATATTTGGATATTTCTGATAATTACTAAATACGTTTGGGAAAACCCCATGAAATACGCCCCTGCTAAAGTATTGATTGAATAAGGTCAGAATTACGAAGCATTAATTGCAGTTTAAATATTTATAAATATTGTTATGGTGGAGATAAAAGTAAAAACCTATCAATTTAGGCAGAATTAATATAAATATTTAATTTTTATAGTGATTAAAGATCACATTAAACAAAATGGATGAATCATTGTGATTGTTGATAGTCAGATAGTCACATGATGTTTTGGTAACAAAGAGTTTATGGTAGGGGGTGGCGTATGAACTCGTGCAGTTTCGCGATTTATATATTTGAAGACAGCTGAAAAATTTAATTTATTAGCAATTTGTGTTCATCAGGAAGAACATCACTGAGGTAAAATAATTTTCTTAACATTTATTTTTCGTTGCTGCATTGTTATTACACATTAATATCTTGTGGTGATAATTGATTATTGTTTCAGAAACGTTAAAAATGAAGTTTCTGGTTATATTTTCTGTGTTATTAGTCGGAATTCAAGCAGTATCGTTTTTTGATTTGGTACAAGAACAATGGCGATCCTTCAAGGTGAGTTCATTTGTTTTTTCTGCAAGCGTCGCAGTTAGCGACGTTTCCAAAACAATAGTTCGTTCTAATAAATTTTTTGCAAAATTAATTAATGTTAAAAAACGTCTTTAATTAGTTCGTAGAATGATTATCAGTCATTCTTGTTGAAACTGATTCAAAATAATCTCTTTGTTTATGTTTTGTAATCAGCCTCGTGGACATCAAATGACCTCTGCCCTATTTTGAAATTCAACTTTGAATGTTTAATCACTGAACAACGCATTTAATTTTTCTTTGTTTTCGAAAAAAATGCCAATTAAGAAGTTTTGTAATCATTTCCTAGGTGAATCATCGAAAGCAATACGCCAGCGAGACAGAAGAAAAATTCCGTATGAAAATCTACATGGAAAACGTTAGAAAAATCGAATTACACAATCAGAAATTCGCTAACAATATAGTAAAATATAAGCTCGCTGTTAATAAGTTTGCCGATTTGTTGCATCACGAATTCGTTCACATCGTAAATGGTTTCAACCGAACAAACCGTTTAACCGGAATACAAGGTGTCCCAGACAAATACGGATTAGAATCAGTTTCCTTCATTCCACCAGCAAATGTTGAGTTACCAAAGCAAGTCGATTGGAGAGAAAAAGGAGCCGTTACACCAGTTAAAGATCAAGGTCATTGTGGATCTTGCTGGAGCTTCAGTGCTGTAAGTGAATTAGTTTTTTTTAAACCGCAATTAAAATTTTTTTTTAGACCGGTGCTTTGGAAGGTCAACATTTCCGTCAAACTGGCAAAATGGTCAGTTTAAGCGAACAAAACTTAATCGATTGCTCAACTAAATTCGGCAACAACGGTTGTGAGGGAGGACTTATGGACAACGCTTTTAGATATATTAAAGCAAATCACGGAATTGACACAGAAAAATCTTATCCCTACGAAGCCGAAGATGATAAATGTCGTTTTAATCCCAGGAACGTTGGTGCCACTGACAAAGGCTTTGTTGATATCGAATCTGGAAATGAGGATAAACTTAAAGCTGCTGTTGCTACTGTCGGCCCTGTTTCTGTTGCAATCGATGCCGGTCACGAATCTTTCCAATTTTATTCCGAAGGTGTATACGACGAACCAGGATGCAGCCCTTCACAGTTAGATCACGGCGTTCTTGCTGTCGGATACGGTAGTACAGATGATGGAGATGATTATTGGATCGTTAAGAATTCTTGGGGTCTATCTTGGGGTGATCAAGGTTACATTAAAATGGCTCGCAACAAAGATAATCAATGTGGAATCGCAACTCAAGCCAGTTACCCACTTGTTTAAGTACCAAAGTTTTTCCTATGTATAAAATTTTAAATGTTTAGATTTTTAGGTGTAACGGTAATTTTAATTTATTGTTAAGTACGTTATGACTGCAATAAAATATTTTTATTTATCATGGTTTTAAAACTATTCTTGTTTTTTATGTTTTGTTTTTGTTGAGGCTTCTCTTGGGCCAATTTGATTGTAGTTTAAACACCGGCCTGTAAAAGCTGCAGTCCATAACATAAACAATAAGTAAGATTAAGTTGTTTTTAAGGGGCGGTAGGGTAAACCAAAGATAGAGAAAATCACGTTCTTAGAAAAACGAGAACATTTAATTTTGTATTTTATTTATATTTCATGTCTGAGAAATACAGAATATTGAGTTTTAACATGAAATTGTCTATGATTATTTGTTTTTTTTCAGTTTCTACTTATTTTTTGCGTCGTGATTCAAATTGTTTTTTTTACTTTATTTTCATCTTCCTATTTTACTGTAGAAAGAAATAAAATCTTTAGGTCTTGGCCCCCTCGCCCAACCTTTAGCTACGACGCTGGTGATTGTAAAGTTTAATTATACACTACAAGGTGACACCACCGTTGTGGGGGTTTTAATAATATACGTAAAGAGGGCAGCACACAATGTAAATAATTTCCAACATGGACATTTTAAAGGCAGAAATTGCCAAAAAACGCAAACAATTACAAGATAGTCAATTAGTGGTAAATTCTTACATAACTTTGGTTTTTAAATCCAACGTGTAATAAGGCAATTTTAGGATTCGAACAAAAAATACTTTAAGAGAGCCGATCTGGTTGCGAAAGAGGTAGAGGAATATCGTACAAAATATGGTCAAATTTGTAGTGAAGAGCGTGACAATCACACCAACGCCTCAGAAGAATCTTCAGCAGCAGACCGTGGAAGCGAGCATTCTGTACTTCCAAGAGCTGAAGTTATTTCTCGGTTACGTGATCGAGGTGAACCCGTTCTTCTATTCGGAGAAACGGAAGTAGAAGCTTTTAAACGGTTACGCAGATGTGAAATTTTAGAACCCGAAATGAATAAGGTGTGTATTATTTACTATTACTGCTTCATTATACACGTTTAATTTAGGGTTTTCGTAATGATTTCCAAGAAGCTATGGAGCAAGTCGATCAGGATTATTTGGATGAAATTCTCGCTTCTGGTGGCGAGTTTCGAGAAGAAGATAAATCTGGTAATAAACCACAGGAATCGGTGACAACTTATGACGATATACAAGAAATGGCTAAGGAATTAGGGTGCGGTAACAGAGAATACGACATGAATGTTATTATGAAATTTATTTTAGTAAGTAAATTTACATGTTGTTTATTCAGTATATGGTGGTGGTGCTGTTGGATATCCTAAAAGTTAAATGTAAATTGTTATAAATAACGTTAAAATTTGTTACCTTTTGGAGAGTATAAAGACTGAGATTGTGTTGGTGGTTGTGGGATTTGTTCTACATGCCCTGAAGGTATTACTGGAGTCACGAAGTTTGTTGATACATTTTGCGCTACTACAGGGTTCGGCATAGTCTGCCAATTATGTACAGATGTGAATAATGCAGGCATTACGTTTATTAGCTGTCCTAAAATTCAGTCTGTAAATCTTAGCACCATAAAAAAAATTTTAATTACCATTGCGCTTCATTTCCTCATTGAGGCGTTTACTTTGGATGTATATGTAGGAACAAACCCCAATTACAACAATCACAGTTATAGGAGCTAATATGTACATACATACTTTGCCATTATCATCATCATCGTCGTCGTCAAACATTTTTTTTTTGTGTTTGTTGACTCACGTTCTTATAAGGTTTGTGTTAACTTATGATTATCTACTATCAGTACCTGATAAAAGATAAGAATGTAATTTGCGATAATCAAATTCCCTATCTTTAGAATTTTGTTTAATCATCATCAAGGGAATTATGCCGCTCGTTTGAGATACTCATAGGAGATTCACTTTTTTTCGAGTTTAGTCTTGGATTATCAGTTATGATTGGAGAATTTTATTTCTCTTTGTGTCGATCAAAATGTTGGGGGGCGTGGCTTAATGATCGTTCTCAGTTAAACTACTCTTTAGGTTTTGGTTAGAATTTTGTTTATTGAATTGAAATTTCAGCTATTGATGAAGATGTGGAACGATCAATTACACAATCGTTCTTCCGAGGTTAAAATGGGCACGCGAGGAAAGATGGCCGGAGCTACGTGCACCCAAACCCAAGTCTATTTGAAACCTCTGTTGAGAAAATTAAAGACTCACACACTACCTGAAGATATCTTGGAAAGTCTCACCGAAATCGCACAACATTTATTAAATCGAAATTATTTAAAGGTACTTATTAGGTAGTTATTTGGCAAGTTTTTCATTTAAAATTGTTACTTAGGCGAGCGACGCTTACTTACAAATGGCAATTGGAAATGCACCTTGGCCTATCGGTGTTACCATGGTTGGTATACACGCACGTACTGGTCGTGAAAAAATCTTCTCCAAAAACGTCGCGCACGTCATGAATGACGAAACGCAGCGTAAATACATCCAGGCGATAAAACGATTAATGACTAAATGCCAGGAGTATTTTCCTACAGACCCATCCAGGTGTGTTGAGTATCAAGCTTTTGGGGCTATACCGGAAAAACCAGATACTAACAGCTAACGTGCTTTATCAAATTTCAAAAAATGACGCTGTGTATTTTTATAATTTTAAGTTGATTCTGTACTATATACTTTTTTTAGTTAATTTAAATGTTAGTCATAATCTGTAATGTTTATTTCTGTACCTCAGACACCACTAAGTACACTACACACTTTCTGACTCGATTCGATTTGCCTTTTCACTGGATTTGGACACATTTTATATAAACACTCGGCTTCGTGAACATTCCAGTAATCACCTCTAATCATTTTGACGATCTCGAAGCTTCTACATTGGTGGAGTGAGGAGCTGGCCAATAGGCAAAATAAGAGACTGAACACGAAACGTACATCAGCTGCACAACAGGATAAGGGGTGAATATAGAAAGGCGATGATGAAATAGAGGATACCAAATCACTCAAGGTCGATCAACCCAAACCCAAGATTAAATTGGAATTTATGAAAGAAATGGTTAGTAACTTATTCCCACGTAAGCTGGAATTCGTTAGGTCTTCAACAAATACTTCTACACCAGTTTATTCAGGACAAACAAAGTCGTGGAGACGGCAAGGAGAATAAACAAAAAGCAAGCGCTCTGTAAGCTGGCATTCCTGGTAAACGCAGACTTTCCTGAGGTGTGGAAGAAAGCTAATTTGGTGCTTGGATAAAGGAAAACTCTTCCAGTCACCCAGGGTTCTCTAAGCCGTTGTGCTTGCTGAATACTACGACCAAACTGTTACGATCTCCTGATACTTGCCAGGTTTCAAGCCAAAATTCGTTCGCGTGGCAAGTGATCACAGTTGCGTTTGTGACCAAAGGCACCGAAGGTTGCTTAGTTAGCCTAATACTAATTCAAAAACAGAATCTAGGCGACCTGCGTAGTCCCTCACAATTCGGTGCTGGGGCTAACTATGTGGAACACGTTTTACCATGTAGCCATGTAGAGGCGTGTGCCGATGATCTCGTTGTACTAACTAGTGCTAGGAAAGAAAGCAAGCAAGTACATTAACTTTGGTCACCACGTAGAAACGGCTGCATCCAAAGTCACAAAAATGGCGTCGGCCGTAGTATCGCTTATGCTAAACATGGGTAAAGGACTGGCAATGATGAAGCTTATATCGATGGTCACTTCCACGATTTTATACACGGTCGTGGTGTAGACAAGAGCGATGAGAATTCGCAAGTAGTAGAGTGTAGCCAACGCAGTCAAAGGAAAGTCTGCATACGCATAATTTCGGCGTATAGAACCGTAGCCACAGACGTGGTCCAATTACTTTTGGGACTTGGTGGCAATAAAGATGCAGAAAATTAGGTATGGCGATAAGTCGGTTTGCCAAGCCAAGTGTTGTGAGACAATGGCCGAATATGGCAGAGCAGCCAAAAGAGCAAATGGACCCGTAGACTCAGAAAAGATGTCGAGAAAGCATAGCTACTTGAACTGTCATATTACCTAGACTCTTCTTGAACAAGGTCACATACATACAGTGAAAGATGGACTCCGAGTGTATACAGGGTGTTAATACTGCAGTATATAACAATGTTTTAATCTATTTTATTTATACGAAATATTTACACGATTATACCTTAACCACTTTGTCTGTCTGAGTTTTCTTCATGTTTATGAATCTTGGGTAATCCGTATAATCGAGGTGGAATTGTTTCCAATGGCCTTTGGTTTTCTCTTGGTATAGATGAATTCTTGAAGCTTTTCTAGTTTTGCGTTTCTGTTCTTGGATCTTTGTTCATCTTGATTTAGTGTTCTGAATCTGAATCTATCGTTTTACTGTAGTCTCTCTAATCCATTACAACTGTCCCGTTTCCTTTGTCGCCTGTTAATACGACATTGTTGTGGTTCTTTTGAATGTCTTCTTATGACTGTCGTTCCATTCCTAGTGAGCTTCGTTTACAGGTAAACTACACTTCTTGTTTTTTAGAGTTTCTCGTATTTCGTGTATTTTATCTTGGTAGCCTTGTTATAATGGTCTTCCGAGTTCTTGTAGCTAATTTTTGTCTACGGTGTCCCGTATACAATATACCGCTCAATTGTAGATCGTATAGTTCCATCAATACCAGGTGTAATTAACGCCTTCTCTCTCGGATAAGTGTTTCTTCGCTTACTTACCCTACGTTGACGGAGTGATTGATATTTTTTTTGGTTATTATATGCAATCAGTCCTGAAGGCTTAAAGCGGATTTGTTTTGTGATACTTTTTAGTCGCCTCCTCTTGGTCACATCTGGACTACGTTTCTAGTACAGATATGAACTGAATGGTTGACCAACATTTCATCATGTGGCGCTGTTACCCTTAAAATGGATACGTCCCTACCCAATTCCAAGTTTGGGTTTGGTCAACGGCCGAGACGTACCGTACCACGACGTAGTAGTAGTCGTGTTGATGGTAATCTTTGGATAAGCTCCCTTCTACGGCGTCTGCGGACTTAATTGTGTACGATCCAAATGGGAAGGAGCGGTTTGCTACGCCGATAAATCCAGACCTAGCTCCAATTTCGAAGCTCGGTTGCGTGTTAAATGACAACGAAATCCGCCGTGTGAAGAAAGGATTTGGACTGCCTGTCGCCGGGGATGTGGGACATTCTGACCCAGTTAAGGATATCTGGGATAAGGAAGTAAGCGTTACGCTCTTTGTGGAAAGTGTCCTATTTACCCAAGATCAAGACCTTTAAGTGGCGCTTGGCTGCCGAACAGGACGGAAAGTCGAGCGAAACGTGCTGCACTTGCCAGCTTTGCCAAGAACTGACACAGAGAGTATCTACGGGAACGGTGCGATAAGCCCCGAGGATAGTTGTAAGGAATAGGGGTTGGACCGAGGTCAGTTTGCTGACCACGTAGGAATGTCGAAGTCTGTGGTAGCAAATGTCTTGACCATAGATGAGCATGGGTTAAAGATATTCGCAAGAGATTTTTTTGTGTAGGTTCCATTTCAAGCGGGAGTATTGGTAGAACAAGTGCAAAACGGTCTTAGACTTATTAACCACGAATGCGCAATGTTTTACAAAACTTAATCTGTCCGAGGTACTTGAATTCGAAAACCCTACGGACGGGATGTTCTTGAGGCGCAGTGAAGGATCTCGTTTTAAAGTGGAGCCAAAAACCATAACTTATTATAGTCTTGTCCGCTAAAACCACCAGTTTGTTGCTGCGGGCCCAGCTTGTCACTATATTTAGACACGTGTTAGATTTTACCTCTAAGTCACTTCTAGAAATTGCAGACACCATTACAGTGATGCCCGCGAATGCGAAAATGTCGCAGTCTGCTGGTAGTTTTGTGCTAAGCTAGTCGTTTATAAACAGATTCCACAATGTCCTGAAAACTGAGTCTTCTGGACACCCCTTCGTCAGACGTTTGGCATAAACAGAACGGGGTACGTTCGAGAAAAAAGTTATCGAACTGTTGGATAAATAACTACGAATGACGCTAATATCTCCAGGTACTCTCTTAACGACGAGAGCTTCTATTATTGAGGGCTACAATACTTGGAAACGTTCCGTCGTACATTGGTCATTAATCTACGTGCGGCGTCGGTCGTCGTTTTGTCTGAAATGAAGCCATATTGACTGGGATGGAAAAAAAATGTGGAGGAATGTCGTCACGAATCTTGTTAAGAAGCACACGGTCAAAAAGTTTGCCAAGTTCTGATAACAGAGTTGGGATTTACGAGATCCTTCTTTCCAGGTTTTAGAATGGTAATGAGTTTACTAGGTTTTCAGCTGGCAGGAGGAATGCATGAGTTGAACAAATCAACGACCGTAGAAGAGAGGGAATCTTGTACAATTACACGTAAGACATCAAGCCCGGGAGATTATATCGTCGCTAGTGATCACCCAGAGTACTGTTAGGATCTTTGTAAATCAGTGCGGGATCTTATTTGAGTATGTCGTCAGGAAATAAGAAGCAAACAATAGCTTTAATAGTCTCGTATTCTGAGATAGTGTATCTGTTACCGTCTCGGACATTGGAGCCAAGCTTTTTTCAACGAATCTTTGCCAGCAGGTTATATCGGTGAAGCGTGGCCTTGTAAAAAGCAAGCCATTGAGGTTTTAAGTCTGCTTGGGTTTTTTGGTGGTGTTTTCGTAAACAACGCACCGCTCGCTCCTCTTTAACTTATACTCCACCAAGGTACACCGGCTCTAGAGCTTATGCGTATGCAGTTTATGCTATATTGGCAAGAATCGAGGATAATCTTTGTGAACTTACCAACCAAGGCGTCTACAGATCTAGAATCGTGGCGCAAAGCACCAGGTGGAAGATATCCAGGCAGCACACTGACGTCACATGACGTCATTGACACGTCTTAATGACGTCTAGTACGTAATTTTGACGTCAATAAAACGTAATGTGCTGCTTGGGCGAATAAAACTGGCTATTGCCATATTTCGGCGAACAGGATCTATGCGTTTATAATCAAGGATTCTTTTAGGGATAGGTTCTAGATGGGGGGATTCGACGGTTAACTCAAACCGTATCAGTCAGTGATCACTTTCAGTAACTTCTGGAACACTCCAGTTTAGGATTTTTCTGGCAACAGAAGGTGACGTCAATGTTAGTCGAGCCTAAGTGAAGGTGAAAGGTTGGTGAGGTTTGTTAACAACAGAGAGTTCACATTCCCCCACGAGGTTCTCCACGCATCGCCCGCACTCGTCGGTCACCGGCCAAAGCAGCAATTTGGAATTGAAGTCCCTTGCTGTTATGATAGGAACGTCTCTTAATTCATCAAGCATTTTATCGAGGTGTTGGAGATGAATGCGTACGGCCAATAAACGCCGACGATTGCCAAGAAGGTGTCGTAATCATAGATACCTACTACAGTGCAGTTATTCGTTAAATGGCTGAGTGTAACCACTCTGACAACAGCAATAGCCGAGTAATACCGCATAGAAGAGGACGCAGAAATCCTGTTTAAGGGTGCAGACGTACCAGCGAATTACCCTAAACCAGAACTAAAGATGTCAATGTCGGAGGAGAAACTTATACCTTCAAAAGTCGCAACTCGTAAATTGCAAAGATTTACTTGCGCAAACCATAATTAGTGTTTGCTATTTTGACGTCGAGCCGTTTCATATATGCTGGGTAGTATTGCATGAGGCTCTGTGTTTAATGACTTCACCTTTATGGTAAAATAGAGCAGTTTGTGCATGAAGAGTCTCGCTCCGTGTTAGGTTATGTCTTAGTTCCGAGCTTTTCACCACAATGGCCGCAATGTATTTCACTTTTACAGTCGTTCAAATGATAGCCTAACTTCTGACAATTAAAGCCATGGCTAACACGGATATGGTCATTGACCCTACACGCATTTCAGGCCGCGCATGCCAAAAGGAATTTTCAGATTTCCAGTGACCGTTAGCTCTGTCCCGCGCGCTAAAGCGGAAAGAAACTTTGATTTGCTTTTCTGATAGGATTGCTTCATTCGCTCAGATTCAACTTCTACTAAGGAGGCTGATGGAATAAGCGAGATAGAACACAACGTTCGTAGCGTCGGCTGAAAAATGACTATAACTGACTGTTCTCTTTTAGCTATGCACGGTATCTTATTTCCCAAACGGTGGAATTATTGCCTGCGATTCGTTGCCCACATTTAACCTCGTGGAGATAAGGGTCTAAAGCTTCGTAGAAAGGAACTACTACGGTACACGCAAAATCAGTACCAATCTACTATTCAATTTACTGCCGACCTTTATATTCGGCTTCGCCTGATAACTCACAAATCGAAACGTCGTGGTTTATTCAAAACATGCGGTATAACCGCCTCTCATGAATCTTAATAAAGTTATAGAGAAAAGCTAGCGTGGGACATCCGGTATAACCAGGAGCAGAAGACAACAACAGTCTTTGTAAATCTTCTGAAGCTGACAGCATCAGCAGCAAAACGTCAGGTTTTAACATGACAACACCCAAAAGACATTACTTCAAGGGACTACGGCCTTGAAATGTCGTTCTTTTTATTATACAATTTTTAACTTACAGCCTTAAAAAAATATAAAATTGCAGTTGTGATGAGTCATCATTTTATAACGCATAATTATCTGCAACACAAAGATGTAATAACACTTTTATACAGCAACGACATACCATTTTGTTGTCTTGGAGCAACGTTTGGCGGCATTACAGCAACAATATTCATTGTACTTCCTGGCACAATACCGAAAGTATATCCTTAAATGAAACCAAGTTACATTTATAAAACGATTATAAAAACATTTACCTTCCGCCATCATTCTTCTTGTTTGTCTTCGTTTACATTCAAATACTGCTAAAATCAATAAAAAAAAACCTATTATCATAACAAAAGGTACATAGTATTGGGGTGGAACCATTTTTCTCACTATCTCTCATCAACAAGATAAATTTTATCTACTGATACATTAATTATGTTTACACAACCAAAAAAAATTCTTGGCACAATTTAATTAAAATATTGCTTATATTATTTACAGTGTTATCATAAAATACACATATTAAGTATTGCATTTAGCTTTGAATCCTAATCCTAATATTTTTTTATAGCTATCTCGTCGGATCTTTTTACACAAGCTTCGAGAGCATCCATCAGAGCAGCTCTATAATAAAAAGATTAGTAAAATTTCTCAAACTACTTCAGCCAAGTTACCGAATACCCCCTCGTTCTAATGCATGTATTCCTGATATAGTTGTACCACCAGGTGATGTAACTTCTTCTTTTAACACACCCGTGTGACGGTTTGTGTCTAACACCATCTTAGCAGCACCCAATACAGTTTGTGCTGCAAAGGTAGTGGCCGTTTGTCGAGGAATTCCTAGTTTTACCCCGCCATCTGATAAAGCTTCTATGATAATGTAAATCTACAAAACATTAATAAATTAGTAACCAAAATAAGTGATGTAATAATACAAATGCGGGACCACTTCCTATTAAAGCGCCAGCAGCTACCATTAAAGATTCAGGTACCATCTCACAAATTCCAGACATTTTAAATATTTTTTTAACCAGTCTAATATCGTTTTCGGTTGCATGTTGCCCGGGACAATAAACAGAACATCCTTCCCCAACTAAAAGAGGTGTATTAGGCATAACTCTAATCACACGAGCACCTTCCACATCAACTAGAATCTACAATTATTCCAAATTAGTTAGTACTAATTAACAAATCACGAGTTATATACGTTTTCAAGAGATTCCAAAGTAATGGCAGTAATTACAGAAATAAACAATTTATGTGCCGCTTTGGATGGGTTATAAGTTTGAAGCATTTGTGCTATAGCTTCTGGTAAAATGTGTGGTTTCACAGATAGAAAAATTATATCAGCTTCGTTTACTATAACTCCGTTTACAGTTGTAACGTGTGCTCCAAGACTTTCCCACTCTTCTAAAGTGTTACGATGAGCAGCAGAAGCATATACCTGTGAGTACTCAATAAGACCTGTAAAATCAACGTAGATTACACGAAACACTTAATTATTTTCAAAAACCTTTATGCACCATTCCTTGACATATGGCTTTGGCTATGTTTCCTCCTCCGATGAATCCGAAAGTACATGTTAAACGCTTTTCAGTCATCTTTGAAAGAAAATGTATCTTTACACGTATTAAAAATGTAGAAGGTTAGTGTTTAAGAGCAATGTGGATTAAAGGACCTAAAGTCTATGATAAGGATCATGTGGGATATAATCTAACCTATCATTTGCCTATGAGAGATCAGCTGAAGTTAAAAATCGTTCCCATAGCAACTGATTACAATTAAATAATGAAGGGTTTACACTTCTATGGTTTACACTAATGCTTATGAGAGTCCCAGTGGACCTTTTGTAGTCTCAAACGACCCAACTAAAAAACATTACAGTGCACAATAAAAAACAAACACTAAAGTCGCTTAAGTATTTATTTTTTTTCTTAAAAATATTTGTACACAAATCAAGGCACTTAAAGTTTCACATTAAATGTTCACCGATCATCTTCGAACATCGAGGTAATATAATATTCCACATACATTTGTTTTGCATCTTCATTAATCAAAAGTTGAAGCCCTAGTAAACCAGTCTCACCTGTTGAAATCGAAACTTTATTAGCAAAATTCATTACTTTCAGTATTTGTTTTATATAATTGAATGAATATTTAGCCTGAAATTCATTTTCACACTGAAAAAGTAGCACCATTTCTGAATTTTTTGATATATCCGTTTGAGATTCGCCCATAGTACTAGTCGTTGATATTCGGAAATAAGGTGGATTAGGACTTAAAAATAAGTCTAAATCGTCCGACGTGTTATCTAAATCTGTAAGAATGTCTAAGAATTGATTGGCATTAACAACAACCTTATTTAATGTGCACTCATCAGCTAAACAAAGAAAATCGGTCGATTCATCTACATCCATTGTGTATATCTGACAATCAACAGTTATGTTTTCGTCATTATGCTTAATTCTATAAATACAATTAAGTTACAATCTAGCTAATATAGTTTAAGTCTTACATCAAACACAAAGGAAATCCTGGACCTTTATATGTCATCTTAAGACTTAAATTGCCGTCGTCTCCATATATAAATAAAGTCTCGGTTAAAATTTTTAAACTCAATTTAAACTTAACATCTTCCTGAGGACGTACATAATAAGACTCAAACATTTGAACAGGGATGTAAGCAGAGGTTTCCACGCATTTCATTTCCTCAATTGTAACTTTAAGACCTTCTTCCATTGGTCTCAGTGTTGCATACTAAAAATGTATATGAGTACTCTGTTTAAGTTTGTTTATAAAAATACTTCTTTAAAAGTTATCGCTTTAAGAACGTTATAAAGCGTTTTAAAATCTGTTAATTCCGCACTAAAATAAGTTTCCATTTATTTAAAGTATTTCCTAAACTAAACTTAGTTTATTTCAAATTTGAAATTCAAATTTGGAGGTTATAATATGGAAGTATCAAAGTAGTTGTCTACGTGATTTTAGTTTTGCGTGTTCCAGTCAATTTTTTTAATGTTGAAAAATTTTTAGTTTTATTTGAAAAAAATAGTAATTTATTTGACGAGTTCCTGTGTAAATTGGACGCTTTTTTTACCAAGAGGGCATTTTTAAACTGAAGTGAAACATTTTATTGTTCGAACAGAGACTAGGGTCCCCAAAGTCTTAAAATCTCTCAAAAATAATTTGACGTTTATGTTAACAAGTGTGCAAAAACTGTCAGACGGTTTAAAATAGCAAATAATTACAATTTATAAGTTAAGAACAATAAAAACTGTTATTATTTGATGTGCCATACTACATACTCCAAAATTGTATTGTGAAAATATCAGCAGTTACGACACGCTGTGTACATGTTTTAGTTCTAATCACACTGCCAATTACCAATCTCATAAAACGAAAAGTCGATTGTTCAATGGTTCAGCCGCTTTAGTGACGTATTTAGTTACTAACCACCAAAAATTGATTTCAATATTTGTGTAATTATTAGAATAAAAATTATAAATTGATTTATAGTAATTTTAAATACGTTACACACAGCACGATTCAATTTTAGTTTACGCGTCTAGACCATTACATTTTTAATTGATTTTGAAATTATTCTACCAGAAAAATGGATTTTACGAGTGATTTAAAAGTACTTTATTCTATACTACTGTTTTTATGGATAGAATATTTATGGGAATTGTACTTAGAAATAAGACAGGTACATCACTTAGCTTCCGTTACATTTAATTTACTTTTAATATTTTAGTATCAATTATGTAAAAAAACTGAAGAGGTACCCGTTGAATTACGCAACGTAATGCAGAAGGAGACGTTTAATAAAGCACGTTCATACACTCTTGCCAAAGATAAATTTGGCTTTGTTAAAAGTGCATTTTCAATAATCACTTCAACGTATGTTATATATTCAGGCCTATTGGCATCAATTTGGTCTTATTCAGTTAGTATAAGTCCTTGGGAGGGTGAAGTGGCTCCCAGTTGCATTTGGCTGTTTCTTTTAACATCGTTATCTACAGTTGTAGAGTTACCATTTTCTGTTTATCATACATTTGTATTAGAAGAGGCTTATGGTTTTAATAAGCAAACACCACGATTCTTTATTTTTGACAAAATAAAAGGGTACATTCTGAGCCAATGTTTAACACTGCCCATATGTTCTATAATTATTTTAATAGTAAAATATGGGGGCCATTTATTCTTTGTTTGGTTATGGATCGCTGTTGGAATAATCACGTTAGTGTTGTTGACAATATATCCATCGTATATAGCACCATTATTTGACAAGTACACTCCACTGCCCGAAGGTGAACTAAGAAGTGAAATTGAAAAATTGGCCGCAGATTTAAAATTTCCATTAGGTCAGTTATACGTTGTTGAAGGATCTAAAAGGTCTGCACACAGCAATGCTTACTTCTATGGATTATTTGGAGCAAAACGTATCGTTCTATTTGATACTTTGTTGGCAAATCCTGAAAGTGGTGGATGTCAACAAGACGAAGTGCTCGCAGTATTATCACACGAATTAGGTCACTGGAAACATGGACATGTCACAAAGAACATTGTTATAATGCAAACTAATTTGCTTCTGATATTTATCGTATTTGCATTTATGTTTCGTTATCCTCCAATTTACCAAGCTGTTGGATTTCCGCCAAATTTGCAACCTGTATTGGTGGGATTGCTAGTAGTTATGCAATACATCATGATGCCCTACAACGCTTTACTTTCATTTCTATTAACTTGTTTATCGAGATACTTTGAATTTCAAGCCGATACTTTTGCTAAAAATTTGGGAAAAGCCGAACCATTACAAAGTGCTTTAGTGCAACTGAACAAGGATAATTTAGGATTTCCCGTGTACGATAGTTTGTTTTCAGCATGGCACCACTCTCATCCTCCTCTTCTTCAAAGGCTGAATGCCTTAAAGTCGGAACAACATTCGAAGCAAGAATAATGTATTGATAGATTTGGGAATTTACATATTTTGAATGTGTGGCCACCACGAGTGCTACTTAAAATTTATTTTACACCAAATTTTTGTATACTCAATAGTTAAATAAATTGTTTGATTTTTTCTAAATCTTTTAATGTGTTGTGATAAACTGTTTTACTCAGTTTCTATGTAAGAATTTAAGCTTTTGCAGGTGTAAGAACGAAAAGTGCTAACTACACTACAAAAACAAAACTTTGTGGGAAAAAATCGAAACTTTAATTTACTACAAAATTAGTCTTAATTAAAATTTTAAAAAACAAAAGAAAGCGCTTAATTTAATGCATCAAGTCTTTGCAGAAGTGTTGGACGTTCGTGATACCAAATAGTAAACAGTGAATCATAAACTGGAAAGTCGGTATAGCTTTTATTCAGTTTCATTAAAGCGTTCTTTAAATGAACAACTTTTCCCAATTCTTTAACAAAAGCATCTGCTTCGAATTCATGAGTTCTGGAAAAGTAGTTGTAGGCAAACGAGAACAAAGCGTTTACAGGTTCTAACACGTATTCCAACACCACTACTAATCCAGGTAGTAAAGGTTGCACGTTTTGAGCAAAGCCAACAACTTGATAAGTTAATGGATAATTGATCATAAACTTGTACGTTATCAACATTGACATCAAATACGCTTGCCCTAAAACTACATGTTTGATTACGTGGTTATGAACCCAATGACCAAATTCGTGCGATAAAATTGCTAGAATTTCGTCGTTTTTGTGTCCGTTGTTTGTACTTTGCAATAACGTTTCTGATAATACTATGTGCTTTGGTCCGGTTAATACGTACAAGAACGCGTTATTGTGCGTTAATTTGCCGTCTTTTACAACGTACAGTTCTTCTAAGGGGTAATTTAAAGAGTATGCCAATTCTTCGATTTTTGTCTTCAATTCGCCTTGTGGTAAAGGTTTATAGTCATCGCAAATGGGTGCGAAGTATATTGGATAAATAATCAACGATAAAACCGTCAATAAAGAAAGTGCCAACCAGACTGAAACGTATAACCACCCACCAGCGTGTTTAACAAACCATATTATTACTATCAAAAGTGGTATAGTTGTGCACTGGTTTAATAAACATATCTGCACCTGATGTAAAACGAAAGATTTGATTGTGATTCTATTTAATTCATACTTTCTTTGCAATATGAACGTGCGATAAATAGAAGATGGTAAATCGATTAGTAACGATAAAGCTGTTAACAGAAAAGACCAAATGCAACTCAATAGGATTTCGTTGTTCCATGGACTAATACTAACAGAGTACGACCAAATTGTAGCCAACAAATTAGTAGATATTACGGTCGTAAACAAAAATATATTGTACACGTTTTCAATAAAACGACTTTTGTTGATGGTAATCATGTTAAAACGCGCAACGTCGAAAGCTTCTTTTTGCATTATCGAGACCAACCTAGCTGGAACTGTATCTACTTTTTTACACACCACGTACTAAAATTGAAAGTGACGTTTATTGGACTACCACAAACGGGAAATACCTGTCTTATATTTAAGTACACTTCCAAAAGATATCGGGACCATAAAAATAGCAACAGATATTTTTTCCCACAAGTTTGGTTTTCAATCATCTTTAAATTAAGGACTGAGAATTTTGGTATATTCGTCACATAGCTAACAGGTGATTACAGATACATTTTAGTAATTGTGTTGTTATGGATATCTGTATGTGGTTGTAGATGTTAAAAAAACACAAAATACGTCGATACCTCCTGTATAATAAAATGCACTCGGTAGTGTATAAACAACAGGTATTTATTAAACTTAAGTTGGTAACGCGATACTTAATTATCTAACTTAAAGCGGAAGTGGCGGAAGTATTACAACTTTTAAATGTTTGATAAAGAATTATGAAAGAATTGTGGTAGAAACTATTGTCGATTTTCTGACGCAATCTTTTTGCGTTTTTTATCGAAATTTAACCTTTGGACATAAAAATTTTTCATCAACAGTTAAGCATTCAAACCGAATGCAATGGTCCACAAAATTATTATTGCGTTTGTTATACTTACGCCTTTAGTCTTAAGCAGTGTAATAAACAACAATGTGGAAAAATGTAACTTATCTTATTCGATAAAGAAAGAAATCGAATCATATAAAGGTTTCGCCACTAAGATTATTAATTCGGTGAATAACCAATTTAAGCATTCTACATACAACCACTTAGATGACTTCATAAATGCTTATGGTAATAGAATAGCTGGGTCGAAAAATCTCGAAAATGCTATCGATTACATTTTGAAAAAATCAGATTTGTATAATTTGGAAAATGTGCATGGGGAGGAGGTGCAAGTTCCCCATTGGGTCAGGTAAATTACTACTTGCTGATGATGTCTTGTATTACTTTTATGTATTTTTTAAGAGGTGAAGAATCAGCTACGTTATTGTACCCACGGTACAAAGACTTACCAATGCTTGGATTAGGTAGTAGTGTTGGGACACCTCCTGAAGGAATACGTGCTAAAGCAGTAGTTGTTTCCAGTTTCGATGAACTGCACAAATTATCAAAAACGGTGAGTATGAAATGGTTTGATTATAAAAATATCATCAAAATTTTTAGGTGAAGGGAAAAATAGTCGTTTACAATGAAAAGTATAGGAACTACGGAGATACTGTTGTCTACAGAAGAGATGGTGCATCAATCGCTTCACAATATGGTGCTGTAGCCACTTTAATCGGGTCGATCACCCCATTTTCATTAGCAACAGCTCATACTGGTTGGCAACAATATGCAGAAAACATCACTAAAATACCCACAGCATGTATAACTAAAGAAGATGCAAATCTACTACATGGAATGTACAAAAGGAGAAAACCGATCTATATCGAAATCAAAATGGAAGCGAGAACCTTAACAAGCGCTACATCTAGAAACATCGTTGCTGAAATCGTCGGTAATAAGTTACCAGACAAAGTTGTTGTTATTTCTGGTCATATCGATAGTTGGGACGTCGGAGAAGGGGCTATTGATGATGGTGTTGGAGCATTTGTATCGTGGAATGCTTTGGCTATTTTAAAGGCGTTAGGATTAACGGCAAGACGTACAATAAGGTTCTTTTAATTAGTGCACTTTTACCAATTTTACGTTTGCTATTTTTAGAACTATATTATGGACGGCAGAAGAAGAAGGATACATAGGTGCATTTGCATATGCCAAAGCACATCAGAATGAAACCAGAAATTTAGACTTTGTAATGGAATCCGACACAGGTACTTTTTCACCGCTGGGTTTTACCTATAGTGGCCTACCTGAAGTAGGTTGCATATTACAAGAGATTTTAAAGTAAGTTGATATTTGGTTTTTATTTATGAAGCTAACAATTTGTAGTTTGTTCACCGAGTTGAACATAACTAATGTACAGTCACCTATTGATGGTGGACCGGATATTTCTAAATGGGTTTCTGATGGAGTTCCCGGTGCTGCTTTGTTTGGCAATCTTGAACGTTATTTTTGGTATCACCACTCGGCTGCAGATACAATGGTTGCCGTGCAACCAGATGAACTTGATCAAGCTACAGCTTTGTGGGCTGCAACTTCTTTTATCATAGCCAATCTTAGTTTCGATATGCCTAAACATTTAACTCCATACCAATTTAAAGAAAACGATGTGTAAAGTAATTTGTTTTATCAAATATTGTTTTGGTTATATTGGTACTGTAAACATTTAAAATTTCAAGGGACCCCTAGGTATAAATGAGAGCAACAACATAACCAATTATTATTTACCTAATCTAAGGTTTGTATCGAATTTTAAATAAATGAGATATTGTTTGGTGGAGAAGATAATAACAATGATGAAACAAGAAGTAATTGATAGGACATGAGTCAATACTTTGTCCCTTATCTCAGTTTTCCTATTTCCATCCTTTGTTACCATAACTCCCAGGTATTTGTACTCGTCATCATAACTCCCCGCTATTTGAAGACTTTCTTTTGTACTTTGTACTCTATTTCCTATTTGCATGATTTTTATTTACAATCCTACATTTAGTCCTTCAGTCGTTGATTCATGGTTCACAGCAGATCTGCATTTTGAAATTCCTTGACGTTTTTCACTGACCTATATCATTAATATTTTTCGTGACCTTATCTATTCTGTATTCATTTTCAAGATAGAGCAAATGTAAACAAACTGAATTGCGTGCTCAATGCAGGATTATCACGTGCTGTTGCAAATGCAATTTTAATTTATCGCTTATTGAAATAGGTGATGCAATTTTACAGGCCCGGATTCGACATTTTCACGTGAACGCCGCATGTATTTGTTTACGCGCGCTCTATCTTGGAAATTAATCGACAGTAGCAGTTTTCGTCATAGGTTTAGATTCTTGATTATTTGAATCTGCTAAGTAACATACAACAGCATATCTCGTGCGGCGAATTATTTTCGTAGTTTTAATTTTTGAATGTTTCTAGGTAGCATATAAACTTCCTGACTTTATTTTTGAATACACGATTCCCCTGACTTTTTGACACTGACATTTTTAGATTGCTTGACCCCTGTTTATTGTTCTACCGTATTTTTTAGTATATCTCTTCTGGTTTTTAATGCAAAGTCATTTGCATAAGCAAGTAATAGCCCTCTTGTTCTTAATGTGCCTTTTGTTTATTCTACATGATATGTATTCTATATACAAGTTAAAAAATGTGACTGTCAAAGCGTCTCTTTGTTTAACTCCTTTGTCTATTACAAATGTATCTACGTTATCCTATGTTCTTCCTTAGCTTTCCGTTCTTTCATTATTAATATTAATTGCACTACAGCGCTACAGTCCACGAGATCCTGAAAGATGTCTACGCTTCTTATCGTACTGTATCTTCATGCGCCTTGCTGCCCTTTGTATATTTGCGCCCGCCGTTGCAAGGTCCGCCTGTATCCTGCTGAGGTGCCGAGATTACTGTTGGGCAATCATCGTATCGCCATCTATCATGACAATATCCGCGACCTCTGCGGCAGTCGCCATGCCCGCCGAACATTCACCATCGTTTGCACCAGTGTTGCTTGCAAGCCTATGAGAGAATGTCAGATGAGCAGGAGAGAAATGCGTGCTCGCGTTGACTGTATTATTAAGACCCTAAACAACGTCGGGCAGCCCTTCGTCCCACCGACCCGCTGTCTTTACGATCGTCGCCAGAGCTTGTATAGCCGTGCGAGTTGATCGTTCCAACTAACCATTCGTCCGAGGTGTTGCGATAGCATTCAAAACGTGACGCACTTCATACGTCAGCAAACTTCTTACTAGTGAATGCCAATCCTCTGTCGCCAACCAATCGTTATCCGCCATCGACACCACGTTAACAACAGTCCCCTACCATTGCCTCGCCATAGGGGTTCCTACTCAACGCATCCACGTGTTGCATGTGTCCGCCGGTCCTATTTTCCACCTCAAAGTCAAACTCCTGAATAGTTAACCACGGGGCACTAAATCCCGTTTATGGAGGGTTGCTCTTATCGCTACGCAATCTATAACAATATATAAAATAATTTGAAAAAGCTTATCCTTGATTTAACAACTAAAATAAACAATCTAAAGGATAAATTCAAACCAAATATCAACATACTTTAAAATCTGTTGTAATATGCAACCTACTTCAGATAGGCCACCATACGTAAAACTCGGCGGTGTAAAGATACCTGTGTCAGATTCCATTACAAAGTCTAAATTTTTGGTTTCGTTCTGATGTGCTTTGGCATATGCAAACGCACCTATGTACCCTTCCTCTTCTGCTGTCCATAATATAGTTCTAAAAATAGCAAACGTAAAATTGGTAAAAGCGCACTAATTAAGGGAACCTTATTGTACGTCTTGCCGTTAATCCTAATGCCTTCAAAATCGCCAGAGCATTCTACGATACAAATGCTCCAACACCATCATCAATAGCCCCTTCTCCAACGTCCCAACTATCGATATGACCTGAAACAACAACAACTTTGTCTGGTAACTTATTACCCATGATTTCAGCAATGATGCTAGATATAGCATTTGTTAGTGTTTTCGCTTCCATTTTTATTGCAATATAGATCGGTTTTCCCCTTTTGTACATTCCATGTAGTAAATTTGCATCTTCTTTAATTATACATGCTGCGGGTATTTTAGTAACGTTTTCTGCGTAATGTTGCCAACCAGTATGAGCTGTTGCTAATGAAAATGGGGCGATAGACCCTATTAGAGTGGCTACAGCACCGTATTGCGAAGCAATTGATGCACCATCGCTTCTATAGACAACCGTCTCTTTGTAGTTGCTATATTTTTCATTGTAAACAATTATTTTTCCCTTCAGCTAAAAATTTTGATGATATTTTTATAATCAAACTATTGCATACTCACCATTTTTGATAATTTGTACAGTTCATCGAAACTAGAAACAACTACTGCTGTAGCTCGTATTTCTTCAAGAGGTGTCCCGACACTACTTCCTAATCCAAGCAGTAAGTCTTTGTACAATGGGTACAATAAAGTAGCTGATTCTTTACCTCTTAAGACATATAAAAGTAGTACTTGAATTCATTGGAAAGTAGTAATTTACCTGACCCAACGGGGAACTTGCACCTCTTCCCCATGCACATTTTCCAAATTATACAAATCTGATTTTTTCAATATGTAATCGATAGCATTTTCGAGATTCTTCGACCCGGCGATTCTATTGCCGTAAGCATTTATGAAGTCATCTAAGTGGTTGTACGTAGAATGCTTAAATTGATTGTTCACCGAATTAATAATCTTAGTGACGAAACCTTTATATGATTCAATTTCTTTTTTGATCGAAATCGACATTTTTTCACCTTGTTTATAACAGTACTTAAGACTAAAGGCGTAAATATAACAAACGCAATAATAATTTTGTAGACCATTGCATTCGGTTTGAATACCACTAAAAAATAACTTTTTATCAAAAATTAGATGTACAAAGGTTAAATTTCGCTTTAGAACACAAAAAAATTGCATCGCAGTAATATATATTGACAAACTTTTGGCCTAATTTTTTCGTAATTCTTTATCATACATTTAAACAAACATTTAAGTTTCAAAACTTCCGTTTAGATAATTGGCACAGTGTCACCAACTTAACTTCGATTGAATACCAAAACCCATTATTTATACTAATAAAGTTATTCTAATTAAATAGTGTTTCAATTAACAATTTAGAAGTGGGATATACCTACGTATTAAAATGGCGGAGCAATACCTAGGGGAAAAACTCATTATTCACGAAGATGGTGACTAGGCACTGAGAGATATTATCGATAGCCTCCGGCGAGAAGAGGTTAATCCTCGACGTCAGGGTAAAAGCTCACCACGGCGGGCATCTCAGATGCTGATGCCTCCGGTACAGGTGATGGTGGAGGCCATCAGGACATCTAGGTTGCGTGAGCAACTTATAACGGCTGCAAAGCAACACGCGGCATTGGTGGCGATCAGTGCAGCGTCTGGACCTGAACCGAACGGCATTGCTGGCGAGTCCATGGAGCTGGGCCGGTGCAGCAACCGGCGAGGGTTATTTCTATCGGCGGATGTGGTGGAGCCTATTGATCCGAAAAATCCCGACTGTAATGTGGAACGGTAACTCCGTAAAATTGATTAATCCAAATGTATGCGAGCACCATATTTTAAGCGAGATTAGCGGGAACTGCCAAAACTTAGCACCAACATCTTCATAATTATGACTTGTCATGGGGGCAGTGGAAGGCAAAACTGGGATCGGCGTTTCTACGGCGGCGTGTATTTGCTGTCATATTCAGGGAAATGATGTCAAGGCGCCAGACTGACTCGGAGACCATGACGGCGTATTGTCATTCTAAATTGGCATTGTGTGCAAGGGTGAGTGTTTCAAGCGGAAATGCCGTCTCTTGCATCATCAGGTTTTCCGATGGGGTTACGGGCAAGTGCATACGGCGTTTGTGCTGGCATGCCGAAGATTCTTTATCAAAACTTGTTGACGAGAGTGGACAGTGAGCGAGATGGCTGTTCCTGCAACGGCAATGACTCGATCTGTGGCGTCTAGAGTTCGTGTGGCCGGCGTCAAACGACGTTTACTATTGCAAGAAACGGTAAGGTGCTACAACTGCCAGGAGCTCGGCGACCACATGAGCAGAGACTGTCCGAAACCTAAGGTAGACACATGCAGGCGTTGCGGCGGAACAGGTCACTGTGGGCTGTGGTGGGCTGCGTACTCCTCAAAAGGCGATCTGCAGAGCAAACGCAGGTGAGGTTATTAATCACTCCTAGTTTTTAGATAATGTACGATGTGTTGCTTATACAAAATCTTGTACATAAGTTTTATAATAAAGTTCAGTTCCATTACTATCGACTACTGATTGAGACATATATAACACTATATAGGGGGCAAGGCGGTGTTGACGACCCAGGATGACGTTAGTGACACCCTTAGGCGATTGACACTCAAAGGTGAATCACCCCGGCGTCACGTGGTCTTGGCGGAGAGTGTCGTCTGCGAACCGCTTATTAGTGTTTTCGCAAAGGTGAAAGTACTTGGTGGCGAACCTGGTGAGTATGTAAGTACTTCGGCGAAATGGTACTCTGACGAGCGTCTTTTCGTGGCGATACAGTACAAGAGGTGTCTATCACCAACAAGGACGACACACCAGTTACCTTCAAAAAAGGGCGGCTGTTGTCCCGCTCTGATGTGTGTCAACCGACGGATTAAGAGCAAGTAAAGGTGACTATATGTAAAAGTAATCGTAACCAATGCTTGCTTGATTTGACATACGTGAATGTACAGTATCCGATGAATGCAAGAGGCAGTTGTTTACATTGTTACAAAATAAGGCGCACTGTTTTTCTCAAGGCGACGATGATTTAGGCTCTACCAGTCTGGGCGAGATGGAGATTAAATTAACCACTGATACTCGAATATATTACCGACCTTATGGGTTATCATTGTCGGAGCGTCAAGTAGTACGTGAAAAGGTTAAATCTCTTTTGAAAGCAGGCGTTACACGGGAAAGACAATCGGCGTATGCTAGTCGCATTGTGTTGGTGCCGAAAAAGACTGGCGAAATGCGGCTGTGTGTGTTGATTATAGATCATTAAATGTTATAACTGTCAAAGACAGGTATCTACTACTATTAATATCAGATCGGTTGGCAAATAAAAGTTAGTTTACTACTTTAGATCTAACTCAAAGGTATCATCAGGTGCCGATACATACAAACTCACTGGATAAGACTGCCTTTGTGACGCCTGATGGTTAGTACGAATATCTTCGAGTTCCTTTTGGTCTCGCAAACTTTCCAGCTGTTATAAATAAAATGCTAAGTAATCTTAGATATGATCATGTGTTGGCGTATATGGATGATCTTCTAATACCTTCCGGCGATGAATAACAAGGGTTGGAGTTGTTGGACAGTGTTGGAAATTATTTTTAGATTGGGCGTAAAGCTGAAACTAAATAAATGTACTTTCCTTATGGACCGAGTAGAATATCTGAGACACGAGATATGCGCAAAAGGCATTCGTCCTGGTCGGCTGAAGGAGCAAGCGGTAGAGAAGCTTGTTGGTCTTGCTAATTATTTTAGGAAGTTTGTTATGAATTTTTCAGTGCTAAGGAGGCATGTTACAGATCTTACTAAGAAGGGCGTTGAGTGGATCTGGGGCAATAAGCAGCAGAAAGCGTTTGAGACGTTGCAAGGTTGTCTGTCCAAGAGACTGTCCTTATGTGACAATAAAGCGGAAACGGAATTACATACTGACGCAAGTAAATGGGGTCTGGGTGGTATCTTGATGCAGAAGGGCGATGGAGAGGGGTTGGTCTGCAACCTGTGGAGTACTTCGGTAGAATAACTACGGCAGCCGAACAGTTGTACTATAGTTATGAACTGGAAACCTTAGCGGTTGTATAACCTATAAGACGCTTTCGAGTTTACTTGTTAGGCCTGCGATTTAAGGTTGTTATTGATTGCGTGGCGATAAGAGCAAACCTCCATAAACGGGATCTAGTGCCCCGTGGTTAACTATTCAGGAGTTAGACTTTGAGGTGGAAATAGGGCCGGCGGGCACATGCAACACGTGGATGCGTTGAGTAGGAACTCCTATGGCGAGGCAATGGTAGGGGACTGTCGTTAATGTGGTGTCGATGGCGGATGACGATTGGTTCCTCACAGTGCAGCTAGAGGATTTTACAGGCCATAATTGCAGTATTAATGTCTGGTCAAGCTGATCCTGAAGTCAAATCGAACTATAAGATAAAGAGGCGGCGCTTATATCGAACTACTCTGAACGGCGACAAGTTACACGTACTGACGATGGCTTGGTTTGGTATGCTACGGAAACATCATCATGATGTTTGACTTCAGGATCAGCTTGACCAGACATTAATGCCGCAATTATGGCCTGTACAGTCGGGATTTTTCGAATCAATAGGCTCCACCACATCCGCCGATAGAAATAACCCTCGCCGGTTGCTGCACGGGCCCAGCTCCATGGACTCGCCACATCTACCCGAACTCGCCGGTCTAGGTCCAGGCGCTGCACTGATCGCCACCAATGCCGCGTGTTGCTTTGCAGCCGTTATAAAATTTTCACGCATCTTAGATGCCCGCCGTGGTGAGCTTTTGTCCTGACGCCGAGGATTAGCCTCTTCTCGCCGGGGGCTATCAATAATATCTCTCAGCACCTCGTCACCATTTTCGTGAATAATGAGTGTTTCCCCTACGTATTGCTCCGCCATTTTAGTACGTAGGTATATCCCACTTCTAAATTGTTAATTGAAACACTATTTAATTAGAATAATGTTATTAGTATAAACAATGGGTTTTGGTATTCAATCGAAGTTAAGTTGGTGACACTGTGCCAATTATCTAAACGGAAGTTTTGAAACTTAAATGTTTGTTTAAATGTATGATAAAGAATTACGAAAAAAATTAGGCCAAAAGTTTGTCAATATATATTACTGCGATGCAATTTTTGCGTGTTCTAAAGCGAAATTTAACCTTTGTACATCTAATTTTTGATAAAAAGTTATTTTTTAATAGTATTCAAACCGAATGCAATGGTCCACAAAATTATTATTGCGTTTGTTATATTTACGCCTTTAGTCTTAAGTACTGTTATAAATAAGGTGGAAAAATGTAACTTACCTTTTTCGATCAAAAAAGAAATCGAATCATATAAAGGTTTCGTCACTAAGATTATTAATTCGGTGAACAATCAATTTAAGCATTCTACGTACAACCACTTAGATGACTTCATAAATGCTTACGGCAATAGAATCGCCGGGTCGAAGAATCTCGAAAATGCTATCGATTACATATTGAGAAAGTCTGATTTGTATAATTTGGAAAACGTGCATGGCGAGGAGGTCCAAGTTCCCCGTTGGGTCAGGTAAATTACTACTTTCCAATGAATTCGAGTACTACTTTTATATGTTTTTAAGAGGTAAAGAATCAGCTACTTTATTGTACCCACTGTACAAAGACTTACCAATGCTTGGATTAGGAAGTAGTGTCGGGACGCCTCTTGAAGGAATACGAGCTAAAGCAGTAGTTGTTTCTAGTTTCGATGAACTGCACAAATTATCAAAAATTGTGAGTATGAAATAGTTTGATTATAAAAATATCATCAAAATTTTTAGCTGAAGGGAAAAATAGTTGTTTACAATGAAAAATATAGCCACTACAAAGAGACGGTTGTCTATAGAAGCGATGGTGCATCAATTGCTTCGCAATACGGTGCTGTAGCCACTTTAATAGGGTCTATCACCCCATTGTCATTAGCAACACCTCATACTGGTTGGCAACAATACGCAGAAAACATCACTAAAATACCCACAGCATGTATAACTAAAGAAGATGCAAATTTACTTCATGGAATGTACAAAAGGGGAAAACCGATATATATTGAAATAAAAATGGAAGCGAGAACACTAACAAGTGCTATATCTAGAAACATCATTGCTGAAATCATGGGTAATAAGTTACCAGACAAAGTTGTTGTTGTTTCAGGTCATATCGATAGTTGGGACGTTGGAGAAGGGGCTATTGATGATGGTGTTGGAGCATTTATATCGTGGAATGCTCTGGCGATTTTGAAGGCATTAGGATTAACGGCAAGACGTACAATAAGGTTCCCTTAATTGGTGCGCTTTTACCAATTTTACGTTTGGTATTTTTAGAACTATATTATGGACAGCAGAAGAGGAAGGGTACATAGGTGCGTTTGCATATGCCAAAGCACATCAGAACGAAACCAAAAATTTAGACTTTGTAATGGAATCTGACACAGGTATCTTTACACCGCTGAGTTTTACGTATGGTGGCCTACCTGAAGTAGGTTGCATATTACAAGAGATTTTAAAGTATGTTGATATTTGGTTTGCATTTATAAAGCTTACAATTTTTAGTTTGTTTACCGAAACGAACATAACCAACATACAGTTATCTATTGATGGGGGACCGGATATTTCTAAATGGATTTCGGATGGAGTTCCTGGTGCTGCTTTGTTTGGCAATCTTGAACAATATTTTTGGTATCACCACTCGGCTGCAGACACAATGGTCGCTGTGCAACCTGATGCACTTGATGAAGTTACAGCTTTGTGGGCTGCAGTTTCTTTTATCATAGCGGACCTAAGTTTCGATATGCCTAAGCATTTAACTTCATACGAATTTAAAGAAAACGATATCTAATTTTTTAAAAATTATATTAGTATTGTAAACATTTAAAAAGGATTCCTAGGTGTAAACCTAACCTATAATTATTAATCTAATGTAAGGTTGTACCGTATTTTAAATAAACAAGATAAATCAGAAGTATGTTTACAAATCTTGCTGCAAGTTTACAGCATTATTGGTAATATTAGCAACTGTGACAAGCTTGAGAAATTAGGAATAGCCTGCTGCAAGCCTCCAAACTTGTCATGACAGTATTGCTGCAGGTTTGTCGAGACAAGGTTGTCACAAGCTTGTTATTGCTTCCTTAGTCAACTTCGAGCAAACTATTGCTGCAAGCCTTGAAATTTGTCATGACAATATTGCTGCAAGGAAAGTCACAATGAACGTAAACCGGGTTTGCCGAATTACACTTTGAAATAATCGATGGTTTATTTTTTTTATTGAAAAATTTACAACTCTGATCCTATACATTAGAGATATTGACATAATTAACAGCACATTGATATTCATTTTTGTGGAGCCGCTGCTAATTTTTCCTCATAAATCTTTTTACCACAGCTTACCGACGTGAGTTTTTATGGCTACTTTGAATTCACAAGAAACACTTTATTAGAATGAACAACGTTTAAAAAGGACAATAGGAAGTAGTAATTAGATTAAGTTGGTGGTGGATAGAAATGTCTGTGTGGTTGATTCGTAGGCGTGGAATGAAAGTATGGCGCTGCTGGAAAGTGAGGAGGTGCAATATAAGGCTCACACAGTACAGGTGGTGGAGCAGGAATAGTAGGAAAAGGAGTTGATGCATGAGATGGATCAGGAGGGTTAAGATAATGTGGCATATATGAACTGGTATGAGGAGTTGTAAATGAAAATGAAGGATAAGTGTATAATGAAACTTCTGTAACTGGTGGTTCCGGGGTAGGAGATACAGCTTTTGGTAGTGGTTCAGGCTCTTTATTTGTTTCGCTACTTGTAACTAAAGTAGTTACTACCTCTGGCTGTTGTACACGAGGAGGTGGGCTGTTTGGTGGTGGTTCTAACGCTGGTTGAGAGTAGAGATCTAAAACCTATATTCGTTAATTTGATAGAGAAGTTGTTAGGTTATCATTTTACTTGATGACAAATATCCTCTAATAAATCCATGGTGACATCTTCAACGTACATATCCCACCATCTTAAATGTTTATTGTTACGACCAACCCAATCAACTACCTCAAATTGACTGAGCTTTCCTGCAAGATACATAAGCGCAACTGCTATAATCTCAGGTTCCCACTGCAACGAAAGGGTGGTACATAAACTATCGTTGACAAAAGTCCAAGCCATTTGAACCATCTTCTTCAATTTTAATTTGTCGCCTTTTAAACACTTTGCATAACTTACTAAGTAGCTATAAGGATGTTCAATCTGGAGGTCAAATTTAATTGTTTGTAGTAAGATTCGTTCTAACGTCATCACCTACAAAAACCAAGCATTATGCAAAACTTCAAGATATAAATCTAAAACCTCTTCTTTAGGATCTACACCGAATGAAGTAAATTTAGCATCGCCTAATATGTCTTGTGCAGTTTCTATAATTGTTTTGCATTTCTTTGGAGTTTCTTCTACTTTTCCAGCAAGGAACAGGCAGCAGCAAGCTGTAACGTATCGAGGAAACTGCCGAAAAGAATGGAACATGTAAAACCGATGAAAATATACAACACCTGTTGCAGCTGTATTGCATCCTAGTTTCATTTTTGAGCCACTGTCGATAATGAATCTTGCACCTAAAATTCTTTCAGTAAATAAGTTTACAAGATCTAAAACGAACCTTCTCTGCGATATCGCAGTTCAGTCTCATAATCAATGTTGTCTAAAGCAGATGGAGTGTTTCGCAACTCATTTTTGTCATAATACCAGCAAGGCATCTTGAATTCCTTCAGGTGTTCCTTAATTCCTATCAATTCCTATATTTCTTAAAAATGCTTTTATTTACATTTAAACGAGTATCTAATAAGTCGCTTACGGTTTAAAAGAATATTTTATGGTTACGGTTCAATATATACATGATATTATAAACAGGGTAAGTCAATTTTTAAAGTTTAAGAAACCAAAAAATGATAGAAACAAATATATTTTGTAGTTAGTTGTTTAATAGAAAATAAATAAAACATCAACGTTGTTTAACCCGTTTAATAATCAAACTAAATGTAACATAATTCATAACATTTTAATACAAAATAAAAACAATTCTATAAACATATAGAGCCTAGCTTATGTAGGAGGTGGATAATATGGTCTGTGTGGTTGAGCTGGTGGAGGAGTAGGTTGATAAAATGGTGCTGGTGCAAAGTGTGGTGGTGGAGCTACGTAAGATGGAAAAATGACAGGAGGGGTGGGTATATGAGGTGGAATAGAAACAGGTGGCGGTGCGGCGATATGAGGAGGCGCCACAGGAGGGTTGGGATACGGTGGAGGATATGCACTAGTATGAGCAGGTGGAGCTGGGAAAGTAGCTGGAAACGGATACGGTGGTACTTCAGGAATGGCTGGTGCTATTACAGTTATCGGTTTGGCTTTAGGAGGTTCTGGTTTTTCTTTCTCCTGTCCATTTGTTTTGGTTGAAGGTGGAGATGTGGTTATTATTGGTTTCGGTGATAATGGTGGACTATCTGGTGGCGCTTCACTAGCTGGTTGAGAATACAAATCTAAAACCTAAAAAATCTTCCTAAGTATGCGATTCCACTTAAAAAATACAATACCTGGTGACAAATGTCTTCTAATAAGTCCATTGTTACATCTTCCACAAACATATCCCACCATCGCAAGTGTTTATTATTGCGACCTACCCAATCCACAACTTCAAATTGGCTAAGTTTTCCTGCTAAATACATAAGAGCAACTGCAATTATTTCTGGTTCCCATTGCAAAGCAAGCGTCGTACATAAACTATCATTTACAAAAGTCCAAGCCATTTGTACCATCTTTTCTAATTTTGCCTCGTCTCCTTTTAAGCATTTTGCATAACGAACTAAATAACTATAAGGATGTTCAACTTGCAAATCAAACTTTATTGTTTGTAAGAGAATTCTTTCTAGCGTCATAACCTGCAATAAATGTATATAAATCTTTTTAAATTCGTTAAACCATTTCAAACCTCTTCTTTAGGATCTTCACCGAATGTGCTAAATTTGGCATCGCTTAATAAAGCACGAGCAGTTTCAATAATAGTTTTACACTTTTTAGGAGTCTCTTCGACTTTACCAGCAAGAAAAAGGCAACAACAGGCAGTAACATATCTAGGAAATTGTCTAAACGAGTGGAACATATAAAATCTATGAAAATATACAACTCCAGTGGCTGCTGTATTACAACCTAAGTCCATTTTTAAACCACTGTTAATGATAAATCGAGCGCCTGCAATTTGTAAAATTAAAAACTTACGTAAAACAGGCTGTAAAAATACCTTCTCTTCGATACCGCATTTCTGTATCGTAATCAATGTTATCCAAAGCCGATGGAGTATTTCTTAACTCCTTTTTGTCATAGTACCAGCAAGGCATTGTTGAAACTTATTTATTAAACGTTATAATTCCTTCTGTGAACTTAAAAAGTAAATGAATATTCTAAACATTTTCTTACTTCGTTTGGTAGTGTGGTAGCTTTGGCTTGGTAGTGGGGGTAGGGGTAGATTACCGTGGCTGTGTCTCTAAAAACTATAAGAAAGCAAATATTTTTCGAGGTTGAAGCGTGACCTTGAAAATCAAATAAAGAAACTAATTACAGAATTGTTTATAAAAGATCTGATAAACAGATAAATGTTTATCAAGAAAAGACGTAAAAGTTACTTTTGTTCAAAGTAAACAGCTACAGAATGTCTGTTCCAAAAGAAATTTTGTTACAATGGCGGGTTTATTTAAAAATGGCGGAAGTGGCAACTATGACAGCGCCACCTCGCGAGGTTTTCCTTTTAGTGTAAAAGTTCTTTTGTAGCGTGTCATGGTGGAGTAGAAGGTAATTATGTTTTTCTATTTAATTTCTATCAAATTTAGGAAAATATCTTAACGTTTTAAATTTAAAATCACATCTTTGATGTTACCGGCGCACAATTATCGAATATTGATTTTTGTATGTTCGTTTATTCACGCGATTATTTGCGTCGTACATTTTGTGAAAAAGCACATGGTCCGGTTTGTAAATTTGTTTGTTGAATTTAATTTCAACCCGGTTACATTAAAAAAAAGAACGAATATTAGTTTCCAGTTAAATTTATTACATTAATTGTGCGGTTATCTACTTACATGTGTAAAATATCTCTCTGAATATGACAGTCCGAGGAACCAGCAGGTAAGTGAAATCGTTTACATTAGTTTATTTACGATTGTGTAAATGTCATATTCAAAGAGGTGGTTTTACATCATTAATTTGAATATGTCTATTTACTTTAATACTTTGCTTCTACTTGCAGTACAAAATGCCACAAAACGAGTATATTGAACGTCATCGGAAATTATACGGTAGGAGGCTCGATTATGAAGAACGTAAAAGAAAGAAGGAGGCTCGCGAGCCTCATAAACGAGCACAAGTGGCACGCAGCCTTCGTGGATTAAAAGCTAAGATTTACAATAAAGAACGTAGAAACGAAAAGATACAAATGAAGAAGAAAATCAAGGCTCACGAAGAAAAGAAAATAAAGAAAACTACTGAGAAAGTTGCAGAAGGAGCTTTACCGGTGTATCTATTAGACAGAGATGTACAATCACGTGCTAAAGTCTTATCCAATATGATTAAACAGAAAAGAAAGGAAAAGGCTGGAAAATGGGACGTACCAATACCGAAAGTACGTGCACAAGCCGACGCTGAAGTATTTAAAGTTCTTAGATCGGGGAAATCAAGAAGGAAAGCTTGGAAAAGAATGGTTACTAAAGTGACTTATGTTGGAGAAACATTTACAAGAAAACCACCGAAATTCGAACGTTTCATTAGACCAATGGCTTTACGGTTTAAAAAAGCTCACGTAACCCACCCAGAACTTAAAGCTACGTTTTATTTGCCTATAATCGGGGTCAAGAAGAATCCAAATTCTCCCATGTATACTAGTTTAGGGGTAATAACTAAAGGTACTGTGATTGAAGTTAATATTTCGGAATTGGGTTTGGTAACGCAAGCCGGTAAAGTTGTTTGGGGGAAATATGCTCAAGTAACGAATAATCCAGAAAACGATGGGTGTATTAATGCTGTACTTCTTGTTTAATGTAGTTGTTTCGTACCAATAAATTATTTAGTATAAAATTGTTTTTTTTAACTTTGACAGCATCTTTTTTTCAATTGTTTTTATTAGTTTCTTTTTAACAGATTGACTCGTCGAAATGCAGATTTTCGTTAAAACTTTAACTGGGAAAACCATCACCCTCGAGGTTGAGCCTTCTGATACTATCGAAAATGTGAAGGCAAAGATTCAAGACAAGGAAGGGATTCCACCCGATCAACAACGTTTGATTTTTGCCGGAAAACAGTTAGAAGATGGACGCACTTTATCTGACTACAATATTCAAAAAGAATCTACTCTTCACTTAGTACTTAGACTTCGAGGTGGTGCTAAAAAGCGAAAGAAGAAGAATTACTCTACACCTAAAAAGATTAAACATAAGAAGAAGAAGGTCAAGTTAGCAGTCTTGAAATTTTATAAGGTTTGTATCAAATTAAATGCTACAGTGATTTATTGTGTTCTTGTGCTTAACAGGTTGACGAAAATGGTAAGATTCACAGATTGAGACGTGAGTGTCCAGCTGAACAATGCGGTGCTGGTGTTTTTATGGCTGCAATGGAGGATCGTCATTATTGTGGAAAATGTGGTTATACTTTGGTGTTTTCAAAACCCGAAGAAGCTAAATGAATGTAGATATGTAAGGTTTACATAATAAAACATCAAATTTCTAATCTAGTTTATTTAGACCTCATTAAAATTTATTTTAAAACTAACTAAATGAGTTATTTTTACAACATTTTTTGTAATTTGATGCATACAATGTGTCTGAACACAAACTTTAATTTAAATTTAATAGTGTTTACATAACTTCTTTTTGTACAATTATTAACTCGTCGAAATAGGTTTAATTAAAAATCTTTGTTACTATTTTACATTGGAAGTTTTATGTGTGTACAATAATTAGTATAGAATTTAACCATGAATGTAAAGTATGAAGTATATATTTTAGTCAGTAAATCAAAATAATCCAGTTAATTATCGATAATACGTTTTAATACTTCACTTCTTCAACAATAAATCTTAAAACGTGAATAATTAAATAATAACCGATTTTTTTGCTATAGTTTAATGTATTATCAATTTACAAGAAAGTTTTGTCGCTATTTTGATTACATTCCGCCAAAAAATCGAGCTAGCCAATAATATTGAAGCGAATCGAACCTTGCGATTGGCCGGATTAAAATTTTCTTATAACAATAGAATTTTAACGGTCGTAGTTGCCATTACAGGTACGATCGTCTGTAAATTTAAATTCACTTTCGTATTCTTATCTTCAATAATTTTTACAACGTTAATACTCGATTACTTCACTTTTAATAAGGTACGTAATAAAAACTTATAATCTAAAATAATTTTCCACGTTATAACCTCACTTAGCGTTAATCATAAATATATTCTCTTATAGAAATGGCAGACGAAAGTAGAATTCGTTCTTTTAAGAACAAAGGAAAAGACACTGATGTGAGTTTTCGTCTATGTCGTAATTTGCCTTGACAAGATTTTGTGTTATAGGAAATGCGTCGACGGCGTGTAGGTCAAACGATTGAATTAAGAAAGGCCCGCAAAGATGATCAACTACTTAAGCGCAGGAATATTTCTGAAAAGGAGGATCCCACGTCTCCGTTACAAGAAAATAACTTACCGTCACCAGTATTGATGACGTCTGAGGAAATACTAATGGGTCTGATGAGTTCTGACGAGTCCATTCAGTTCAAAGCAACACAAGCATGTCGCAAAGTATTAAGTCGCGAGAAGAACCCTCCAATTGATCATATGATTCGTTCAGGTGTTGTCCCCAGATGCGTAGAATTTCTTGGCCGCTTCGATAATCCTCTACTTCAATTTGAAGCTTGTTGGGCATTGACTAATATTGCATCAGGAACCTCTGAACAAACTCAAGCAGTAGTCGAGGAGGGTGCCATACCAAAGCTACAAGGATTATTAGCTTCTCCTCGTCCAGAAGTTGCAGAACAGGCTGTGTGGGCTCTTGGAAATATTGCTGGCGATGGCCCTCAAAAACGTGATTTAGTCCTCAACATTGGCATTATGATGGATCTTTTAAAACTTATAAAACCCGACATTTCAATATCGTTGTTGCGAAATATTGTTTGGGCAATTTCAAACTTGTGTCGCAATAAAAATCCACCTCCAGATTTTACACTGGTTCAACCAGCACTACCTGTTTTGGCTAAACTATTACATCACAGCGATAAAGATGTTTTGGCTGATACATGTTGGGCTTTAAGTTATTTAACAGACGGTAGCAACGATAAAATACAAACAGTGCTAGAAACTGGGCTTGTGGATCGTTTGGTACAACTTTTGGCAAACCAAGAAATAAATGTGTTGACACCGGCACTGAGAGCTGTTGGTAACATTGTAACTGGAAACGATGTACAAACAGATACTGTTTTAAGTGCTGGTATTTTGAATGTTCTGGGACGTCTTTTGGAACATCCACGACTCAATATTGTTAAAGAAGCCGCTTGGACTGTGTCTAACATAACTGCAGGCAATTCTGAACAAATACAAAAAGTTCTCGATGCGGATATTATGAGACCGTTGCTAAATGTACTTCAAACGGGAGATTTTAAGTCACAGAAAGAAGCCGCTTGGGCTATCACTAATTACACCAGTGGTGGAACAATTGCACAATTAGGAAAATTAGTAGAAATGGGCGTGTTAAAGCCTATGTGTAATCTGCTGAATTCGAAAGACTGGAAAACTGTGATTGTTGCTTTAGATGGTTTAACTAATATCTTGAACGTAAGTTTATTAATTGTGTCTTTAACACTAAAATATGCTTATAATATTTAACAGGCGGCGAATAAATTGGGAGAAGTAGAAAAAGTAGCCATAATGATTGAAGAATGTGGAGGTTTGGATTTGATGGAGGCTTTACAAGCTCATGAAAACGAACAAGTTTATGAAAAAGCTTTATCCATAATTGAAAATTACTTTGGAATGGTAATAATGTTTTTTATGTGATTCATCCTTAGTATAATTTTTTTTAAAGGTTCAAGTTGAAAATATGCGCGAAGTGGATGTCGATGCTGAGGGACAACTTTACTTTAGTCCAGATACTTCATCTGTTCCTAATGGTGGATTTAATTTTTAAATATCTTCAATTAAAGGATCTTAGTGCATTTCTGGTTAACATTTTTATTTATTAAAGAAATGCTATTTGTTACATGTTTAAAAAAAGTAGAGGGTCCATAATGTTGATTTTTAAATGTATTTTTCTCCTATTTTTTTACCATTTATATGTAGTATTTTGTAAGTTATAATATAAATTTTGTAATTTCGTATATTTAATACAAATCATGTTTTTAAATTTTGTTTTATTTATTACTGCCAATTCTTTAATTGTTACTAGTTGACGGTTACAAGTATGATTTGAGTTTTAGTATAAATTTTAAGACGTTGATTTTTGACTTAAAACAAAAAATTAAGAATGTTTTAATAGAAACAGCTCTAAAAGGCCTAAAACTAATTAAAAATGGCAAAACATTTTTTGAAAGAAAGCGTTTAAGCTTGTTAAACGAAAATTTCATTTTGACAAAAAAATAAAAAAAACTTTAATTGTAACTTGTTAATTACATTTAGGGGCTGTTTAAGAAGATATTTACAAAAAAAAATTAATCAAAAAACCAACAGGAAGCTGGTAATTTTGAATCAAACTTTTAGGCACGCATCTCTTTTACTTCATGTTCTCCTGATACAAAATCGCAAGTTTTCGAAATTTTTCGTGTTAGGTTAGCGTTTTAGGAGAAACTTTAAGACGTCGATTTTTGGGTTTAAACACAGAAAATTAAGAATATTTTTTTAGTAATCGGCGAAAAAGGCCTAAAACTAATTGAAAATAGTAAAACTTTTTTTGGCAAAAAGCGTTAAGCCTTGATAATCAAAAATTTCGATTTGTCAAAAAACTAAAAAAATATTTTTAATTGTAATTATTTAAATATACCCGATGGTCAATTACGAACATTATTACAAAGAAAAAACAATTAAAAAACAAACAGGAAGCTTGTAAATTAAAATTGAAGTTTAAGGTAGGCAACTTACAATGCACTACACGTCACGAAGACATCTTCTTTACTTCATGTTCTCCTGATACAAAATCGCAAGTTTTCGAAATTTTTCGTGTTAGGTTAGCGTTTTAGGAGAAACTTTAAGACGTCGATTTTTGGGTTTAAACACAGAAAATTAAGAATATTTTTTTAGTAATCGGCGAAAAAGGCCTAAAACTAATTGAAAATAGTAAAACTTTTTTTGGCAAAAAGCGTTAAGCCTTGATAATCAAAAATTTCGATTTGTCAAAAAACTAAAAAAATATTTTTAATTGTAATTATTTAAATATAGCGGATGGTCAATTACGAACATTATTACAAAGAAAAACAATTAAAAACAAACAGGAAGCTTGTAAATTAAAATTGAAGTTTAAGGTAGGCAACTTACAATGCACTACACGTCACGAAGACATCTTCTTTACTTCATGTTCTCCTGATACAAAATCGCAAGTTTTCGAAATTTTTCGTGTTAGGTTAGCGTTTTAGGAGAAACTTTAAGACGTCGATTTTTGGGTTTAAACACAGAAAATTAAGAATATTTTTTTAGTAATCGGCGAAAAAGGCCTAAAACTAATTGAAAATAGTAAAACTTTTTTTGGCAAAAAGCGTTAAGCCTTGATAATCAAAAATTTCGATTTGTCAAAAAACTAAAAAAATATTTTTAATTGTAATTATTTAAATATACCTGATGGTCAATTACGAACATTATTACAAAGAAAAAACAATTAAAAAACAAACAGGAAGCTTGTAAATTAAAATTGAAGTTTAAGGTAGGCAACTTACAATGCACTACACGTCACGAAGACATCTTCTTTACTTCATGTTCTCCTGATACAAAATCGCAAGTTTTCGAAATTTTTCGTGTTAGGTTAGCGTTTTAGGAGAAACTTTAAGACGTCGATTTTTGGGTTTAAACACAGAAAATTAAGAATATTTTTAGTAATCGGCGAAAAAGGCCTAAAACTAATTGAAAATAGTAAAACTTTTTTGGCAAAAAGCGTTAAGCCTTGATAATCAAAAATTTCGATTTGTCAAAAACTAAAAAATATTTTTAATTGTAATTATTTAAATATACCCGATGGTCAATTACGAACATTATTACAAAGAAAAAACAATTAAAAACAAACAGGAAGCTTGTAAATTAAAATTGAAGTTTAAGGTAGGCAACTTACAATGCACTACACGTCACGAAGACATCTTCTTTACTTCATGTTCTCCTGATACAAAATCGCAAGTTTTCGAAATTTTTCGTGTTAGGTTAGCGTTTTAGGAGAAACTTTAAGGCGTCGATTTTTGGGTTTAAACACAGAAAATTAAGAATATTTTTTTAGTAATCGGCGAAAAAGGCCTAAAACTAATTGAAAATAGTAAAACTTTTTTGGCAAAAAGCGTTAAGCCTTGATAATCAAAAATTTCGATTTGTCAAAACTAAAAAATATTTTTAATTGTAATTATTTAAATATACCTGATGGTCAATTACGAACATTATTACAAAGAAAAAACAATTAAAAACAAACAGGAAGCTTGTAAATTAAAATTGAAGTTTAAGGTAGGCAACTTACAATGCACTACACGTCACGAAGACATCTTCTTTACTTCATGTTCTCCTGATACAAAATCGCAAGTTTTCGAAATTTTTCGTGTTAGGTTAGCGTTTTAGGAGAAACTTTAAGACGTCGATTTTTGGGTTTAAACACAGAAAATTAAGAATATTTTTAGTAATCGGCGAAAAAGGCCTAAAACTAATTGAAAATAGTAAAACTTTTTTGGCAAAAAGCGTTAAGCCTTGATAATCAAAAATTTCGATTTGTCAAAAAACTAAAAAATATTTTTAATTGTAATTATTTAAATATACCTGATGGTCAATTACGAACATTATTACAAAGAAAAACAATTAAAAACAAACAGGAAGCTTGTAAATTAAAATTGAAGTTTAAGGTAGGCAACTTACAATGCACTACACGTCACGAAGACATCTTCTTTACTTCATGTTCTCCTGATACAAAATCGCAAGTTTTCGAAATTTTTCGTGTTAGGTTAGCGTTTTAGGAGAAACTTTAAGACGTCGATTTTTGGGTTTAAACACAGAAAATTAAGAATATTTTTAGTAATCGGCGAAAAAGGCCTAAAACTAATTGAAAATAGTAAAACTTTTTTGGCAAAAAGCGTTAAGCCTTGATAATCAAAAATTTCGATTTGTCAAAAACTAAAAAATATTTTTAATTGTAATTATTTAAATATACCTGATGGTCAATTACGAACATTATTACAAAGAAAAACAATTAAAAACAAACAGCAAGCTTGTAAATTAAAATTGAAGTTTAAGGTAGGCAACTTACAATGCACTACACGTCACGAAGACATCTTCTTTACTTCATGTTCTCCTGATACAAAATCGCAAGTTTTCGAAATTTTTCGTGTTAGGTTAGCGTTTTAGGAGAAACTTTAAGACGTCGATTTTTGGGTTTAAACACAGAAAATTAAGAATATTTTTTAGTAATCGGCGAAAAAGGCCTAAAACTAATTGAAAATAGTAAAACTTTTTTGGCAAAAAGCGTTAAGCCTTGATAATCAAAAATTTCGATTTGTCAAAAACTAAAAAATATTTTTAATTGTAATTATTTAAATATACCCGATGGTCAATTACGAACATTATTACAAAGAAAAAACAATTAAAAAACAAACAGGAAGCTTGTAAATTAAAATTGAAGTTTAAGGTAGGCAACTTACAATGCACTACACGTCACGAAGACATCTTCTTTACTTCATGTTCTCCTGATACAAAATCGCAAGTTTTCGAAATTTTTCGTGTTAGGTTAGCGTTTTAGGAGAAACTTTAAGACGTCGATTTTTGGGTTTAAACACAGAAAATTAAGAATATTTTTTAGTAATCGGCGAAAAAGGCCTAAAACTAATTGAAAATAGTAAAACTTTTTTGGCAAAAAGCGTTAAGCCTTGATAATCAAAAATTTCGATTTGTCAAAAACTAAAAAATATTTTTAATTGTAATTATTTAAATATACCTGATGGTCAATTACGAACATTATTACAAAGAAAAACCAATTAAAAAACAAACAGGAAGCTTGTAAATTAAAATTGAAGTTTAAGGTAGGCAACTTACAATGCACTACACGTCACGAAGACATCTTCTTTACTTCATGTTCTCCTGATACAAAATCGCAAGTTTTCGAAATTTTTCGTGTTAGGTTAGCGTTTTAGGAGAAACTTTAAGGCGTCGATTTTTGGGTTTAAACACAGAAAATTAAGAATATTTTTTTAGTAATCGGCGAAAAAGGCCTAAAACTAATTGAAAATAGTAAAACTTTTTTTGGCAAAAAGCGTTAAGCTTTGTTAATCAAAAATTTCGATTTGTCAAAAAACTAAAAAGATATTTTTAATTATTATTATTTAAATATACCTGATGGTCAATTACGAACATTATTACAAAGAAAAAACAATTAAAAAACAAACAGGAAGCTTGTAAATTAAAATTGAAGTTTAAGGTAGGCAACTTACAATGCACTACACGTCACGAAGACATCTTCTTTACTTCATGTTCTCCTGATACAAAATCGCAAGTTTTCGAAATTTTTCGTGTTAGGTTAGCGTTTTAGGAGAAACTTTAAGACGTCGATTTTTGGGTTTAAACACAGAAAATTAAGAATATTTTTTTAGTAATCGGCGAAAAAGGCCTAAAACTAATTGAAAATAGTAAAACTTTTTTTGGCAAAAAGCGTTAAGCTTTGTTAATCAAAAATTTCGATTTGTCAAAAAACTAAAAAGATATTTTTAATTGTAATTATTTAAATATACCTGATGGTCAATTACGAACATTATTACAAAGAAAAAACAATTAAAAAACAAACAGGAAGCTTGTAAATTAAAATTGAAGTTTAAGGTAGGCAACTTACAATGCACTACACGTCACGAAGACATCTTCTTTACTTCATGTTCTCCTGATACAAAATCGCAAGTTTTCGAAATTTTTCGTGTTAGGTTAGCGTTTTAGGAGAAACTTTAAGACGTCGATTTTTGGGTTTAAACACAGAAAATTAAGAATATTTTTTTAGTAATCGGCGAAAAAGGCCTAAAACTAATTGAAAATAGTAAAACTTTTTTTGGCAAAAAGCGTTAAGCCTTGATAATCAAAAATTTCGATTTGTCAAAAAACTAAAAAAATATTTTTAATTGTAATTATTTAAATATACCCGATGGTCAATTACGAACATTATTACAAAGAAAAAACAATTAAAAAACAAACAGGAAGCTTGTAAATTAAAATTGAAGTTTAAGGTAGGCAACTTACAATGCACTACACGTCACGAAGACATCTTCTTTACTTCATGTTCTCCTGATACAAAATCGCAAGTTTTCGAAATTTTTCGTGTTAGGTTAGCGTTTTAGGAGAAACTTTAAGACGTCGATTTTTGGGTTTAAACACAGAAAATTAAGAATATTTTTTAGTAATCGGCGAAAAAGGCCTAAAACTAATTGAAAATAGTAAAACTTTTTTGGCAAAAAGCGTTAAGCCTTGATAATCAAAAATTTCGATTTGTCAAAAACTAAAAAATATTTTTAATTGTAATTATTTAAATATACCTGATGGTCAATTACGAACATTATTACAAAGAAAAAACAATTAAAAACAAACAGGAAGCTTGTAAATTAAAATTGAAGTTTAAGGTAGGCAACTTACAATGCACTACACGTCACGAAGACATCTTCTTTACTTCATGTTCTCCTGATACAAAATCGCAAGTTTTCGAAATTTTTCGTGTTAGGTTAGCGTTTTAGGAGAAACTTTAAGACGTCGATTTTTGGGTTTAAACACAGAAAATTAAGAATATTTTTTTAGTAATCGGCGAAAAAGGCCTAAAACTAATTGAAAATAGTAAAACTTTTTTGGCAAAAAGCGTTAAGCCTTGATAATCAAAAATTTCGATTTGTCAAAAAACTAAAAAAATATTTTTAATTGTAATTATTTAAATATACCCGATGGTCAATTACGAACATTATTACAAAGAAAAAACAATTAAAAAACAAACAGGAAGCTTGTAAATTAAAATTGAAGTTTAAGGTAGGCAACTTACAATGCACTACACGTCACGAAGACATCTTCTTTACTTCATGTTCTCCTGATACAAAATCGCAAGTTTTCGAAATTTTTCGTGTTAGGTTAGCGTTTTAGGAGAAACTTTAAGGCGTCGATTTTTGGGTTTAAACACAGAAAATTAAGAATATTTTTTTAGTAATCGGCGAAAAAGACCTAAAACTAATTGAAAATAGTAAAACTTTTTTTGGCAAAAAGCGTTAAGCCTTGATAATCAAAAATTTCGATTTGTCAAAAAACTAAAAAAATATTTTTAATTGTAATTATTTAAATATACCTGATGGTCAATTACGAACATTATTACAAAGAAAAAACAATTAAAAAACAAACAGGAAGCTTGTAAATTAAAATTGAAGTTTAAGGTAGGCAACTTACAATGCACTACACGTCACGAAGACATCTTCTTTACTTCATGTTCTCCTGATACAAAATCGCAAGTTTTCGAAATTTTTCGTGTTAGGTTAGCGTTTTAGGAGAAACTTTAAGACGTCGATTTTTGGGTTTAAACACAGAAAATTAAGAATATTTTTAGTAATCGGCGAAAAAGGCCTAAAACTAATTGAAAATAGTAAAACTTTTTTGGCAAAAAGCGTTAAGCTTTGTTAATCAAAAATTTCGATTTGTCAAAAACTAAAAAGATATTTTTAATTGTAATTATTTAAATATACCTGATGGTCAATTACGAACATTATTACAAAGAAAAAACAATTAAAAAACAAACAGGAAGCTTGTAAATTAAAATTGAAGTTTAAGGTAGGCAACTTACAATGCACTACACGTCACGAAGACATCTTCTTTACTTCATGTTCTCCTGATACAAAATCGCAAGTTTTCGAAATTTTTCGTGTTAGGTTAGCGTTTTAGGAGAAACTTTAAGACGTCGATTTTTGGTTTAAACACAGAAAATTAAGAATATTTATTAGTAATCGGCGAAAAAGGCCTAAAACTAATTGAAAATAGTAAAACTTTTTTTGGCAAAAAGCGTTAAGCCTTGATAATCAAAAATTTCGATTTGTCAAAAAACTAAAAAAATATTTTTAATTGTAATTATTTAAATATACCCGATGGTCAATTACGAACATTATTACAAAGAAAAAACAATTAAAAACAAACAGGAAGTTTGTAAATTAAAATTGAAGTTTAAGGTAGGCAACTTACAATGCACTACACGTCACGAAGACATCTTCTTTACTTCATGTTCTCCTGATACAAAATCGCAAGTTTTCGAAATTTTTCGTGTTAGGTTAGCGTTTTAGGAGAAACTTTAAGACGTCGATTTTTGGGTTTAAACACAGAAAATTAAGAATATTTTTTAGTAATCGGCGAAAAAGGCCTAAAACTAATTGAAAATAGTAAAACTTTTTTGGCAAAAAGCGTTAAGCCTTGATAATCAAAAATTTCGATTTGTCAAAAAACTAAAAATATTTTTAATTGTAATTATTTAAATATACCTGATGGTCAATTACGAACATTATTACAAAGAAAAAACAATTAAAAACAAACAGGAAACTTGTAAATTAAAATTGAAGTTTAAGGTAGGCAACTTACAATGCACTACACGTCACGAAGACATCTTCTTTACTTCATGTTCTCCTGATACAAAATCGCAAGTTTTCGAAATTTTTCGTGTTAGGTTAGCGTTTTAGGAGAAACTTTAAGACGTCGATTTTTGGGTTTAAACACAGAAAATTAAGAATATTTTTTTAGTAATCGGCGAAAAAGGCCTAAAACTAATTAAAAATAGTAAAACTTTTTTTGGCAAAAAGCGTTAAGCCTTGTTAATCAAAAATTTCGATTTGTCAAAAAACTAAAAAAATATTTTTAATTATTATTATTTAAATATACCTGATGGTCAATTACGAACATTATTACAAAGAAAAAACAATTAAAAAACAAACAGGAAGCTTGTAAATTAAAATTGAAGTTTAAGGTAGGCAACTTACAATGCACTACACGTCACGAAGACATCTTCTTTACTTCATGTTCTCCTGATACAAAATCGCAAGTTTTCGAAATTTTTCGTGTTAGGTTAGCGTTTTAGGAGAAACTTTAAGACGTCGATTTTTGGGTTTAAACACAGAAAATTAAGAATATTTTTTTAGTAATCGGCGAAAAAGGCCTAAAACTAATTAAAAATAGTAAAACTTTTTTTGGCAAAAAGCGTTAAGCCTTGTTAATCAAAAATTTCGATTTGTCAAAAAACTAAAAAGATATTTTTAATTGTAATTATTTAAATATACCTGATGGTCAATTACGAACATTATTACAAAGAAAAAACAATTAAAAAACAAACAGGAAGCTTGTAAATTAAAATTGAAGTTTAAGGTAGGCAACTTACAATGCACTACACGTCACGAAGACATCTTCTTTACTTCATGTTCTCCTGATACAAAATCGCAAGTTTTCGAAATTTTTCGTGTTAGGTTAGCGTTTTAGGAGAAACTTTAAGACGTCGATTTTTGGGTTTAAACACAGAAAATTAAGAATATTTTTTTAGTAATCGGCGAAAAAGGCCTAAAACTAATTGAAAATAGTAAAACTTTTTTTGGCAAAAAGCGTTAAGCTTTGTTAATCAAAAATTTCGATTTGTCAAAAAACTAAAAAGATATTTTTAATTGTAATTATTTAAATATACCTGATGGTCAATTACGAACATTATTACAAAGAAAAAACAATTAAAAACAAACAGGAAGCTTGTAAATTAAAATTGAAGTTTAAGGTAGGCAACTTACAATGCACTACACGTCACGAAGACATCTTCTTTACTTCATGTTCTCCTGATACAAAATCGCAAGTTTTCGAAATTTTTCGTGTTAGGTTAGCGTTTTAGGAGAAACTTTAAGACGTCGATTTTTGGGTTTAAACACAGAAAATTAAGAATATTTTTAGTAATCGGCGAAAAAGGCCTAAAACTAATTGAAAATAGTAAAACTTTTTTGGCAAAAAGCGTTAAGCCTTGTTAATCAAAAATTTCGATTTGTCAAAAACTAAAAAATATTTTTAATTGTAATTATTTAAATATACCCGATGGTCAATTACGAACATTATTACAAAGAAAAAACAATTAAAAACAAACAGGAAGCTTGTAAATTAAAATTGAAGTTTAAGGTAGGCAACTTACAATGCACTACACGTCACGAAGACATCTTCTTTACTTCATGTTCTCCTGATACAAAATCGCAAGTTTTCGAAATTTTTCGTGTTAGGTTAGCGTTTTAGGAGAAACTTTAAGACGTCGATTTTTGGGTTTAAACACAGAAAATTAAGAATATTTTTTAGTAATCGGCGAAAAAGGCCTAAAACTAATTGAAAATAGTAAAACTTTTTTGGCAAAAAGCGTTAAGCCTTGTTAATCAAAAATTTCGATTTGTCAAAAACTAAAAAGATATTTTTAATTGTAATTATTTAAATATACCTGATGGTCAATTACGAACATTATTACAAAGAAAAAACAATTAAAAAACAAACAGGAAGCTTGTAAATTAAAATTGAAGTTTAAGGTAGGCAACTTACAATGCACTACACGTCACGAAGACATCTTCTTTACTTCATGTTCTCCTGATACAAAATCGCAAGTTTTCGAAATTTTTCGTGTTAGGTTAGCGTTTTAGGAGAAACTTTAAGACGTCGATTTTTGGGTTTAAACACAGAAAATTAAGAATATTTTTTTAGTAATCGGCGAAAAAGGCCTAAAACTAATTAAAAATAGTAAAACTTTTTTGGCAAAAAGCGTTAAGCCTTGTTAATCAAAAATTTCGATTTGTCAAAAAACTAAAAAAATATTTTTAATTGTAATTATTTAAATATACCTGATGGTCAATTACGAACATTATTACAAAGAAAAAACAATTAAAAAACAAACAGGAAGCTTGTAAATTAAAATTGAAGTTTAAGGTAGGCAACTTACAATGCACTACACGTCACGAAGACATCTTCTTTACTTCATGTTCTCCTGATACAAAATCGCAAGTTTTCGAAATTTTTCGTGTTAGGTTAGCGTTTTAGGAGAAACTTTAAGACGTCGATTTTGGGTTTAAACACAGAAAATTAAGAATATTTTTTAGTAATCGGCGAAAAAGGCCTAAAACTAATTGAAAATAGTAAAACTTTTTTGGCAAAAAGCGTTAAGCCTTGTTAATCAAAAATTTTGATTTGTCAAAAAACTAAAAAAATATTTTTAATTGTAATTCTTTAAATATACCTCATGGTCAATTACGAACATTATTACAAAGAAAAAACAATTAAAAACAAAGAGGAAGCTTGTAAATTAAAATTGAAGTTTAAGGTAGGCAACTTACAATGCACTACACGTCACGAAGACATCTTCTTTACTTCATGTTCTCCTGATACAAAATCGCAAGTTTTCGAAATTTTTCGTGTTAGGTTAGCGTTTTAGGAGAAACTTTAAGACGTCGATTTTTGGTTTAAACACAGAAAATTAAGAATATTTTTAGTAATCGGCGAAAAAGGCCTAAAACTAATTGAAAATAGTAAAACTTTTTTGGCAAAAAGCGTTAAGCCTTGTTAATCAAAAATTTCGATTTGTCAAAAACTAAAAGATATTTTTAATTGTAATTATTTAAATATACCTGATGGTCAATTACGAACATTATTACAAAGAAAAAACAATTAAAGACAAACAGGAAGCTTGTAAATTAAAATTGAAGTTTAAGGTAGGCAACTTACAATGCACTACACGTCACGAAGACATCTTCTTTACTTCATGTTCTCCTGATACAAAATCGCAAGTTTTCGAAATTTTTCGTGTTAGGTTAGCGTTTTAGGAGAAACTTTAAGACGTCGATTTTTGGGTTTAAACACAGAAAATTAAGAATATTTTTAGTAATCGGCGAAAAAGGCCTAAAACTAATTGAAAATAGTAAAACTTTTTGGCAAAAAGCGTTAAGCCTTGATAATCAAAAATTTCGATTTGTCAAAAACTAAAAAATATTTTTAATTGTAATTATTTAAATATACCTGATGGTCAATTACGAACATTATTACAAAGAAAAAACAATTAAAAACAAACAGGAAGCTTGTAAATTAAAATTGAAGTTTAAGGTAGGCAACTTACAATGCACTACACGTCACGAAGACATCTTCTTTACTTCATGTTCTCCTGATACAAAATCGCAAGTTTTCGAAATTTTTCGTGTTAGGTTAGCGTTTTAGGAGAAACTTTAAGACGTCGATTTTTGGGTTTAAACACAGAAAATTAAGAATATTTTTTTAGTAATCGGCGAAAAAGGCCTAAAACTAATTGAAAATAGTAAAACTTTTTTTGGCAAAAAGCGTTAAGCCTTGATAATCAAAAATTTCGATTTGTCAAAAAACTAAAAAAATATTTTTAATTGTAATTATTTAAATATACCCGATGGTCAATTACGAACATTATTACAAAGAAAAAACAATTAAAAAACAAACAGGAAGCTTGTAAATTAAAATTGAAGTTTAAGGTAGGCAACTTACAATGCACTACACGTCACGAAGACATCTTCTTTACTTCATGTTCTCCTGATACAAAATCGCAAGTTTTCGAAATTTTTCGTGTTAGGTTAGCGTTTTAGGAGAAACTTTAAGACGTCGATTTTGGTTTAAACACAGAAAATTAAGAATATTTTTTGAGTAATCGGCGAAAAAGGCCTAAAACTAATTGAAAATAGTAAAACTTTTTTTGGCAAAAAGCGTTAAGCCTTGATAATCAAAAATTTCGATTTGTCAAAAAACTAAAAAAATATTTTTAATTGTAATTATTTAAATATACCTGATGGTCAATTACGAACATTATTACAAAGAAAAAACAATTAAAAAACAAACAGGAAGCTTGTAAATTAAAATTGAAGTTTAAGGTAGGCAACTTACAATGCACTACACGTCACGAAGACATCTTCTTTACTTCATGTTCTCCTGATACAAAATCGCAAGTTTTCGAAATTTTTCGTGTTAGGTTAGCGTTTTAGGAGAAACTTTAAGACGTCGATTTTTGGGTTTAAACACAGAAAATTAAGAATATTTTTAGTAATCGGCGAAAAAGGCCTAAAACTAATTGAAAATAGTAAAACTTTTTTGGCAAAAAGCGTTAAGCTTTGTTAATCAAAAATTTCGATTTGTCAAAAAACTAAAAGATATTTTTAATTGTAATTATTTAAATATACCTGATGGTCAATTACGAACATTATTACAAAGAAAAACAATTAAAAACAAACAGGAAGCTTGTAAATTAAAATTGAAGTTTAAGGTAGGCAACTTACAATGCACTACACGTCACGAAGACATCTTCTTTACTTCATGTTCTCCTGATACAAAATCGCAAGTTTTCGAAATTTTTCGTGTTAGGTTAGCGTTTTAGGAGAAACTTTAAGACGTCGATTTTTGGGTTTAAACACAGAAAATTAAGAATATTTTTAGTAATCGGCGAAAAAGGCCTAAAACTAATTGAAAATAGTAAAACTTTTTTGGCAAAAAGCGGTAAGCCTTGATAATCAAAAATTTCGATTTGTCAAAAAACTAAAAAAATATTTTTAATTGTAATTATTTAAATATACCTGATGGTCAATTACAAACATTATTACAAAGAAAAAACAATTAAAAACAAACAGGAAGCTTGTAAATTAAAATTGAAGTTTAAGGTAGGCAACTTACAATGCACTACACGTCACGAAGACATCTTCTTTACTTCATGTTCTCCTGATACAAAATCGCAAGTTTTCGAAATTTTTCGTGTTAGGTTAGCGTTTTAGGAGAAACTTTAAGACGTCGATTTTGGGTTTAAACACAGAAAATTAAGAATATTTTTAGTAATCGGCGAAAAAGGCCTAAAACTAATTGAAAATAGTAAAACTTTTTTTGGCAAAAAGCGTTAAGCTTTGTTAATCAAAAATTTCGATTTGTCAAAAAACTAAAAAGATATTTTTAATTGTAATTATTTAAATATACCTGATGGTCAATTACGAACATTATTACAAAGAAAAAACAATTAAAAAACAAACAGGAAGCTTGTAAATTAAAATTGAAGTTTAAGGTAGGCAACTTACAATGCACTACACGTCACGAAGACATCTTCTTTACTTCATGTTCTCCTGATACAAAATCGCAAGTTTTCGAAATTTTTCGTGTTAGGTTAGCGTTTTAGGAGAAACTTTAAGACGTCGATTTTTGGGTTTAAACACAGAAAATTAAGAATATTTTTTTAGTAATCGGCGAAAAAGGCCTAAAACTAATTGAAAATAGTAAAACTTTTTTTGGCAAAAAGCGTTAAGCCTTGATAATCAAAAATTTCGATTTGTCAAAAAACTAAAAAAATATTTTTAATTGTAATTATTTAAATATACCCGATGGTCAATTACGAACATTATTACAAAGAAAAAACAATTAAAAACCAAACAGGAAGCTTGTAAATTAAAATTGAAGTTTAAGGTAGGCAACTTACAATGCACTACACGTCACGAAGACATCTTCTTTACTTCATGTTCTCCTGATACAAAATCGCAAGTTTTCGAAATTTTTCGTGTTAGGTTAGCGTTTTAGGAGAAACTTTAAGACGTCGATTTTTGGGTTTAAACACAGAAAATTAAGAATATTTTTTAGTAATCGGCGAAAAAGGCCTAAAACTAATTGAAAATAGTAAAACTTTTTTGGCAAAAAGCGTTAAGCCTTGATAATCAAAAATTTCGATTTGTCAAAAACTAAAAATATTTTTAATTGTAATTATTTAAATATACCTGATGGTCAATTACGAACATTATTACAAAGAAAAACAATTAAAAACAAACAGGAAGCTTGTAAATTAAAATTGAAGTTTAAGGTAGGCAACTTACAATGCACTACACGTCACGAAGACATCTTCTTTACTTCATGTTCTCCTGATACAAAATCGCAAGTTTTCGAAATTTTTCGTGTTAGGTTAGCGTTTTAGGAGAAACTTTAAGACGTCGATTTTTGGGTTTAAACACAGAAAATTAAGAATATTTTTAGTAATCGGCGAAAAAGGCCTAAAACTAATTGAAAATAGTAAAACTTTTTGGCAAAAAGCGTTAAGCCTTGTTAATCAAAAATTTCGATTTGTCAAAAAACTAAAAAATATTTTTAATTGTAATTATTTAAATATACCTGATGGTCAATTACGAACATTATTACAAAGAAAAACAATTAAAAACAAACAGGAAGCTTGTAAATTAAAATTGAAGTTTAAGGTAGGCAACTTACAATGCACTACACGTCACGAAGACATCTTCTTTACTTCATGTTCTCCTGATACAAAATCGCAAGTTTTCGAAATTTTTCGTGTTAGGTTAGCGTTTTAGGAGAAACTTTAAGACGTCGATTTTTGGGTTTAAACACAGAAAATTAAGAATATTTTTTAGTAATCGGCGAAAAAGGCCTAAAACTAATTGAAAATAGTAAAACTTTTTTGGCAAAAGCGTTAAGCTTTGTTAATCAAAAATTTCGATTTGTCAAAAACTAAAAGATATTTTTAATTGTAATTATTTAAATATACCTGATGGTCAATTACGAACATTATTACAAAGAAAAAACAATTAAAAACAAACAGGAAGCTTGTAAATTAAAATTGAAGTTTAAGGTAGGCAACTTACAATGCACTACACGTCACGAAGACATCTTCTTTACTTCATGTTCTCCTGATACAAAATCGCAAGTTTTCGAAATTTTTCGTGTTAGGTTAGCGTTTTAGGAGAAACTTTAAGACGTCGATTTTTGGGTTTAAACACAGAAAATTAAGAATATTTTTAGTAATCGGCGAAAAAGGCCTAAAACTAATTAAAAACAGTAAAACTTTTTTTGGCAAAAAGCGTTAAGCCTTGTTAATCAAAAATTTCGATTTGTCAAAAAACTAAAAAAATATTTTTAATTGTAATTATTTAAATATACCTGATGGTCAATTACGAACATTATTACAAAGAAAAAACAATTAAAAAACAAACAGGAAGCTTGTAAATTAAAATTGAAGTTTAAGGTAGGCAACTTACAATGCACTACACGTCACGAAGACATCTTCTTTACTTCATGTTCTCCTGATACAAAATCGCAAGTTTTCGAAATTTTTCGTGTTAGGTTAGCGTTTTAGGAGAAACTTTAAGACGTCGATTTTTGGGTTTAAACACAGAAAATTAAGAATATTTTTTTAGTTATCGGCGAAAAAGGGCTAAAACTAGTTGAAAATGGTAAGACTTTTATTGGCAAAAAGCGTTAAGCTTTGTTAATCAAAAATTTCGATTTGACAAAAAACTAAAAAATATTTTTAATTGTAATTATTTAAATATACCTGATGGTCAATTACGAACATTATTACAAAGAAAAACAATTAAAAACAAACAGGAAGCTTGTAAATTAAAATTGAAGTTTAAGGTAGGCAACTTACAATGCACTACACGTCACGAAGACATCTTCTTTACTTCATGTTCTCCTGATACAAAATCGCAAGTTTTCGAAATTTTTCGTGTTAGGTTAGCGTTTTAGGAGAAACTTTAAGACGTCGATTTTTGGGTTTAAACACAGAAAATTAAGAATATTTTTTAGTAATCGGCGAAAAAGGCCTAAAACTAATTGAAAATAGTAAAACTTTTTGGCAAAAAGCGTTAAGCCTTGTTAATCAAAAATTTCGATTTGTCAAAAAACTAAAAAATATTTTTAATTGTAATTATTTAAATATACCTGATGGTCAATTACGAACATTATTACAAAGAAAAACAATTAAAAACAAACAGGAAGCTTGTAAATTAAAATTGAAGTTTAAGGTAGGCAACTTACAATGCACTACACGTCACGAAGACATCTTCTTTACTTCATGTTCTCCTGATACAAAATCGCAAGTTTTCGAAATTTTTCGTGTTAGGTTAGCGTTTTAGGAGAAACTTTAAGACGTCGATTTTTGGGTTTAAACACAGAAAATTAAGAATATTTTTAGTAATCGGCGAAAAGGCCTAAAACTAATTGAAAATAGTAAAACTTTTTGGCAAAAAGCGTTAAGCCTTGTTAATCAAAAATTTCGATTTGTCAAAAACTAAAAAATATTTTTAATTGTAATTATTTAAATATACCTGATGGTCAATTACGAACATTATTACAAAGAAAAAACAATTAAAAACAAACAGGAAGCTTGTAAATTAAAATTGAAGTTTAAGGTAGGCAACTTACAATGCACTACACGTCACGAAGACATCTTCTTTACTTCATGTTCTCCTGATACAAAATCGCAAGTTTTCGAAATTTTTCGTGTTAGGTTAGCGTTTTAGGAGAAACTTTAAGACGTCGATTTTTGGGTTTAAACACAGAAAATTAAGAATATTTTTTTAGTAATCGGCGAAAAAGGCCTAAAACTAATTGAAAATAGTAAAACTTTTTTGGCAAAAAGCGTTAAGCCTTGATAATCAAAAATTTCGATTTGTCAAAAACTAAAAAATATTTTTAATTGTAATTATTTAAATATACCTGATGGTCAATTACGAACATTATTACAAAGAAAAACAATTAAAAACAAACAGGAAGCTTGTAAATTAAAATTGAAGTTTAAGGTAGGCAACTTACAATGCACTACACGTCACGAAGACATCTTCTTTACTTCATGTTCTCCTGATACAAAATCGCAAGTTTTCGAAATTTTTCGTGTTAGGTTAGCGTTTTAGGAGAAACTTTAAGACGTCGAGTTTTTGGTTTAAACACAGAAAATTAAGAATATTTTTAGTAATCGGCGAAAAAGGCCTAAAACTAATTGAAAATAGTAAAACTTTTTTGGCAAAAGCGTTAAGCCTTGTTAATCAAAAATTTCGATTTGTCAAAAAACTAAAAAGATATTTTTAATTGTAATTATTTAAATATACGTGATGGTCAATTACGACCATTATTACAAAGAAAAAACAATTAAAAACAAACAGGAAGCTTGTAAATTAAAATTGAAGTTTAAGGTAGGCAACTTACAATGCACTACACGTCACGAAGACATCTTCTTTACTTCATGTTCTCCTGATACAAAATCGCAAGTTTTCGAAATTTTTCGTGTTAGGTTAGCGTTTTAGGAGAAACTTTAAGACGTCGATTTTTGGGTTTAAACACAGAAAATTAAGAATATTTTTTAGTAATCGGCGAAAAAGGCCTAAAACTAATTGAAAATAGTAAAACTTTTTTGGCAAAAGCGTTAAGCCTTGTTAATCAAAAATTTCGATTTGTCAAAAACTAAAAAATATTTTTAATTGTAATTATTTAAATATACCTGATGGTCAATTACGAACATTATTACAAAGAAAAAACAATTAAAAACAAACAGGAAGCTTGTAAATTAAAATTGAAGTTTAAGGTAGGCAACTTACAATGCACTACACGTCACGAAGACATCTTCTTTACTTCATGTTCTCCTGATACAAAATCGCAAGTTTTCGAAATTTTTCGTGTTAGGTTAGCGTTTTAGGAGAAACTTTAAGACGTCGATTTTTGGGTTTAAACACAGAAAATTAAGAATATTTTTAGTAATCGGCGAAAAAGGCCTAAAACTAATTGAAAATAGTAAAACTTTTTTGGCAAAAAGCGTTAAGCCTTGTTAATCAAAAATTTCGATTTGTCAAAAAACTAAAAATATTTTTAATTGTAATTATTTAAATATACCCGATGGTCAATTACGAACATTATTACAAAGAAAAAACAATTAAAAAACAAACAGGAAGCTTGTAAATTAAAATTGAAGTTTAAGGTAGGCAACTTACAATGCACTACACGTCACGAAGACATCTTCTTTACTTCATGTTCTCCTGATACAAAATCGCAAGTTTTCGAAATTTTTCGTGTTAGGTTAGCGTTTTAGGAGAAACTTTAAGACGTCGATTTTTGGGTTTAAACACAGAAAATTAAGAATATTTTTTAGTAATCGGCGAAAAAGGCCTAAAACTAATTGAAAATAGTAAAACTTTTTTGGCAAAAGCGTTAAGCCTTGTTAATCAAAAATTTCGATTTGTCAAAAAACTAAAAAAATATTTTTAATTATTATTATTTAAATATACCTGATGGTCAATTACGAACATTATTACAAAGAAAAAACAATTAAAAAACAAACAGGAAGCTTGTAAATTAAAATTGAAGTTTAAGGTAGGCAACTTACAATGCACTACACGTCACGAAGACATCTTCTTTACTTCATGTTCTCCTGATACAAAATCGCAAGTTTTCGAAATTTTTCGTGTTAGGTTAGCGTTTTAGGAGAAACTTTAAGACGTCGATTTTTGGGTTTAAACACAGAAAATTAAGAATATTTTTAGTAATCGGCGAAAAAGGCCTAAAACTAATTGAAAATAGTAAAACTTTTTGGCAAAAAGCGTTAAGCCTTGTTAATCAAAAATTTCGATTTGTCAAAAAACTAAAAAATATTTTTAATTGTAATTATTTAAATATACCTGATGGTCAATTACGAACATTATTACAAAGAAAAAACAATTAAAAACAAACAGGAAGCTTGTAAATTAAAATTGAAGTTTAAGGTAGGCAACTTACAATGCACTACACGTCACGAAGACATCTTCTTTACTTCATGTTCTCCTGATACAAAATCGCAAGTTTTCGAAATTTTTCGTGTTAGGTTAGCGTTTTAGGAGAAACTTTAAGACGTCGATTTTGGGTTTAAACACAGAAAATTAAGAATATTTTTTTAGTAATCGGCGAAAAAGGCCTAAAACTAATTGAAAATAGTAAAACTTTTTTGGCAAAAGCGTTAAGCCTTGTTAATCAAAAATTTCGATTTGTCAAAAAACTAAAAAATATTTTTAATTGTAATTATTTAAATATACCTGATGGTCAATTACGAACATTATTACAAAGAAAAAACAATTAAAAACAAACAGGAAGCTTGTAAATTAAAATTGAAGTTTAAGGTAGGCAACTTACAATGCACTACACGTCACGAAGACATCTTCTTTACTTCATGTTCTCCTGATACAAAATCGCAAGTTTTCGAAATTTTTCGTGTTAGGTTAGCGTTTTAGGAGAAACTTTAAGACGTCGATTTTTGGGTTTAAACACAGAAAATTAAGAATATTTTTAGTAATCGGCGAAAAAGGCCTAAAACTAATTGAAAATAGTAAAACTTTTTTGGCAAAAAGCGTTAAGCCTTGTTAATCAAAAATTTCGATTTGTCAAAAACTAAAAAATATTTTTAATTGTAATTATTTAAATATACCTGATGGTCAATTACGAACATTATTACAAAGAAAAAACAATTAAAAACAAACAGGAAGCTTGTAAATTAAAATTGAAGTTTAAGGTAGGCAACTTACAATGCACTACACGTCACGAAGACATCTTCTTTACTTCATGTTCTCCTGATACAAAATCGCAAGTTTTCGAAATTTTTCGTGTTAGGTTAGCGTTTTAGGAGAAACTTTAAGACGTCGATTTTTGGGTTTAAACACAGAAAATTAAGAATATTTTTTAGTAATCGGCGAAAAAGGCCTAAAACTAATTAAAAATAATAAAACTTCTTTTGGCAAAAAGCGTTAAGCCTTGTTAATAAAAAATTTCGATTTGTCAAAAAACTAAAAAATTTTTTTTAATTGTAATTATTTAAATATACCTGATGGTCAATTACAAACATTATTAGAAAAAAAAAATAATTAAAAAACAAACAGGAAGCTTGTAAATTAAAATTGAAGTTTAAGGTAGGCAACTTACAATGCACTACACGTCACGAAGACATCTTCTTTACTTCATGTTCTCCTGATACAAAATCGCAAGTTTTCGAAATTTTTCGTGTTAGGTTAGCGTTTTAGGAGAAACTTTAAGACGTCGATTTTTGGGTTTAAACACAGAAAATTAAGAATATTTTTTAGTAATCGGCGAAAAAGGCCTAAAACTAATTGAAAATAGTAAAACTTTTTTGGCAAAAAGCGTTAAGCCTTGTTAATCAAAAATTTCGATTTGTCAAAAACTAAAAATATTTTTAATTGTAATTATTTAAATATACCTGATGGTCAATTACGAACATTATTACAAAGAAAAAACAATTAAAAACAAACAGGAAGCTTGTAAATTAAAATTGAAGTTTAAGGTAGGCAACTTACAATGCACTACACGTCACGAAGACATCTTCTTTACTTCATGTTCTCCTGATACAAAATCGCAAGTTTTCGAAATTTTTCGTGTTAGGTTAGCGTTTTAGGAGAAACTTTAAGACGTCGATTTTTGGGTTTAAACACAGAAAATTAAGAATATTTTTTTAGTAATCGGCGAAAAAGACCTAAAACTAATTGAAAATAGTAAAACTTTTTTTGGCAAAAAGCGTTAAGCCTTGATAATCAAAAATTTCGATTTGTCAAAAAACTAAAAAGATATTTTTAATTGTAATTATTTAAATATACCTGATGGTCAATTACGAACATTATTACAAAGAAAAAACAATTAAAAAACAAACAGGAAGCTTGTAAATTAAAATTGAAGTTTAAGGTAGGCAACTTACAATGCACTACACGTCACGAAGACATCTTCTTTACTTCATGTTCTCCTGATACAAAATCGCAAGTTTTCGAAATTTTTCGTGTTAGGTTAGCGTTTTAGGAGAAACTTTAAGACGTCGATTTTTGGGTTTAAACACAGAAAATTAAGAATATTTTTAGTAATCGGCGAAAAAGGCCTAAAACTAATTGAAAACAGTAAAACTTTTTGGCAAAAAGCGTTAAGCCTTGTTAATCAAAAATTTCGATTTGTCAAAAACTAAAAAATATTTTTAATTGTAATTATTTAAATATACCTGATGGTCAATTACGAACATTATTACAAAGAAAAACAATTAAAAACAAACAGGAAGCTTGTAAATTAAAATTGAAGTTTAAGGTAGGCAACTTACAATGCACTACACGTCACGAAGACATCTTCTTTACTTCATGTTCTCCTGATACAAAATCGCAAGTTTTCGAAATTTTTCGTGTTAGGTTAGCGTTTTAGGAGAAACTTTAAGACGTCGATTTTTGGGTTTAAACACAGAAAATTAAGAATATTTTTTTAGTAATCGGCGAAAAAGGCCTAAAACTAATTGAAAATAGTAAAACTTTTTTTGGCAAAAACGCTTAAGCTTTGTTAATCAAAAATTTCGATTTGGCAAAAACTAAAAAATATTTTTAATTGTAATTATTTAAATATACCTGATGGTCAATTACGAACATTATTACAAAGAAAAACAATTAAAAAACAAACAGGAAGCTTGTAAATTAAAATTGAAGTTTAAGGTAGGCAACTTACAATGCACTACACGTCACGAAGACATCTTCTTTACTTCATGTTCTCCTGATACAAAATCGCAAGTTTTCGAAATTTTTCGTGTTAGGTTAGCGTTTTAGGAGAAACTTTAAGACGTCGATTTTTGGGTTTAAACACAGAAAATTAAGAATATTTTTTAGTAATCGGCGAAAAAGACCTAAAACTAATTGAAAATAGTAAAACTTTTTTGGCAAAAAGCGTTAAGCCTTGATAATCAAAAATTTCGATTTGTCAAAAACTAAAAAATATTTTTAATTGTAATTATTTAAATATACCTGATGGTCAATTACGAACATTATTACAAAGAAAAACAATTAAAAAACAAACAGGAAGCTTGTAAATTAAAATTGAAGTTTAAGGTAGGCAACTTACAATGCACTACACGTCACGAAGACATCTTCTTTACTTCATGTTCTCCTGATACAAAATCGCAAGTTTTCGAAATTTTTCGTGTTAGGTTAGCGTTTTAGGAGAAACTTTAAGACGTCGATTTTTGGGTTTAAACACAGAAAATTAAGAATATTTTTTTAGTAATCGGCGAAAAAGGCCTAAAACTAATTGAAAATAGTAAAACTTTTTTTGGCAAAAAGCGTTAAGCTTTGTTAATCAAAAATTTCGATTTGTCAAAAACTAAAAAATATTTTTAATTGTAATTATTTAAATATACCTGATGGTCAATTACGAACATTATTACAAAGAAAAAACAATTAAAAAACAAACAGGAAGCTTGTAAATTAAAATTGAAGTTTAAGGTAGGCAACTTACAATGCACTACACGTCACGAAGACATCTTCTTTACTTCATGTTCTCCTGATACAAAATCGCAAGTTTTCGAAATTTTTCGTGTTAGGTTAGCGTTTTAGGAGAAACTTTAAGACGTCGATTTTTGGGTTTAAACACAGAAAATTAAGAATATTTTTTAGTAATCGGCGAAAAAGGCCTAAAACTAATTGAAAATAGTAAAACTTTTTTGGCAAAAAGCGTTAAGCCTTGTTAATCAAAAATTTCGATTTGTCAAAAACTAAAAAATATTTTTAATTGTAATTATTTAAATATACCTGATGGTCAATTACGAACATTATTACAAAGAAAAACAATTAAAAACAAACAGGAAGCTTGTAAATTAAAATTGAAGTTTAAGGTAGGCAACTTACAATGCACTACACGTCACGAAGACATCTTCTTTACTTCATGTTCTCCTGATACAAAATCGCAAGTTTTCGAAATTTTTCGTGTTAGGTTAGCGTTTTAGGAGAAACTTTAAGACGTCGATTTTTGGGATTAAACACAGAAAATTAAGAATATTTTTAGTAATCGGCGAAAAAGGCCTAAAACAAACTCAAAACAGTAAAACTTTTCTTGGCAAAAACCCTTAAGCCTTGTTAATCATAAATTTCGATTTGTCAAAAAACTAACAAAATATTTTTAATTGTAATTATTTAAATATACCTGATGGTCAATTACGAACATTATTACAAAGAAAAAACAATTAAAAAACAAACAGGAAGCTTGTAAATTAAAATTGAAGTTTAAGGTAGGCAACTTACAATGCACTACACGTCACGAAGACATCTTCTTTACTTCATGTTCTCCTGATACAAAATCGCAAGTTTTCGAAATTTTTCGTGTTAGGTTAGCGTTTTAGGAGAAACTTTAAGACGTCGATTTTTGGGTTTAAACACAGAAAATTAAGAATATTTTTAGTAATCGGCGAAAAAGGCCTAAAACTAATTAAAAACAGTAAAACTTTTTTTGGCAAAAAGCGTTAAGCCTTGTTAATCAAAAATTTCGATTTGTCAAAAAACTAAAAAAATATTTTTAATTGTAATTATTTAAATATACCTGATGGTCAATTACGAACATTATTACAAAGAAAAAACAATTAAAAACAAACAGGAAGCTTGTAAATTAAAATTGAAGTTTAAGGTAGGCAACTTACAATGCACTACACGTCACGAAGACATCTTCTTTACTTCATGTTCTCCTGATACAAAATCGCAAGTTTTCGAAATTTTTCGTGTTAGGTTAGCGTTTTAGGAGAAACTTTAAGACGTCGATTTTTGGGTTTAAACACAGAAAATTAAGAATATTTTTTAGTAATCGGCGAAAAAGGCCTAAAACTAATTGAAAATAGTAAAACTTTTTTGGCAAAAAGCGTTAAGCCTTGTTAATCAAAAATTTCGATTTGTCAAAAACTAAAAAATATTTTTAATTGTAATTATTTAAATATACCTGATGGTCAATTACGAACATTATTACAAAGAAAAAACAATTAAAAACAAACAGGAAGCTTGTAAATTAAAATTGAAGTTTAAGGTAGGCAACTTACAATGCACTACACGTCACGAAGACATCTTCTTTACTTCATGTTCTCCTGATACAAAATCGCAAGTTTTCGAAATTTTTCGTGTTAGGTTAGCGTTTTAGGAGAAACTTTAAGACGTCGATTTTTGGGTTTAAACACAGAAAATTAAGAATATTTTTTTAGTAATCGGCGAAAAAGGCCTAAAACTAATTAAAAATAGTAAAACTTTTTTTGGCAAAAAGCGTTAAGCCTTGTTAATCAAAAATTTCGATTTGTCAAAAAACTAAAAAAATATTTTTAATTATTATTATTTAAATATACCTGATGGTCAATTACGAACATTATTACAAAGAAAAAACAATTAAAAAACAAACAGGAAGCTTGTAAATTAAAATTGAAGTTTAAGGTAGGCAACTTACAATGCACTACACGTCACGAAGACATCTTCTTTACTTCATGTTCTCCTGATACAAAATCGCAAGTTTTCGAAATTTTTCGTGTTAGGTTAGCGTTTTAGGAGAAACTTTAAGACGTCGATTTTTGGGTTTAAACACAGAAAATTAAGAATATTTTTTTAGTAATCGGCGAAAAAGGCCTAAAACTAATTGAAAATAGTAAACCATTTTTTGGCAAAAAGCGTTAAGCCTTGATAATCAAAAATTTCGATTTGTCAAAAACTAAAAATATTTTTAATTGTAATTATTTAAATATACCTCATGGTCAATTACGAACATTATTACAAAGAAAAAACAATTAAAAACAAACAGGAAGCTTGTAAATTAAAATTGAAGTTTAAGGTAGGCAACTTACAATGCACTACACGTCACGAAGACATCTTCTTTACTTCATGTTCTCCTGATACAAAATCGCAAGTTTTCGAAATTTTTCGTGTTAGGTTAGCGTTTTAGGAGAAACTTTAAGACGTCGATTTTTTGGTTTAAACACAGAAAATTAAGAATATTTTTTTAGTAATCGGCGAAAAAGGCCTAAAACTAATTGAAAATAGTAAAACTTTTTTTGGCAAAAAGCGTTAAGCCTTGATAATCAAAAATTTCGATTTGTCAAAAAACTAAAAAAATATTTTTAATTGTAATTATTTAAATATACCCGATGGTCAATTACGAACATTATTACAAAGAAAAACAATTAAAAACAAACAGGAAGCTTGTAAATTAAAATTGAAGTTTAAGGTAGGCAACTTACAATGCACTACACGTCACGAAGACATCTTCTTTACTTCATGTTCTCCTGATACAAAATCGCAAGTTTTCGAAATTTTTCGTGTTAGGTTAGCGTTTTAGGAGAAACTTTAAGACGTCGATTTTTGGGTTTAAACACAGAAAATTAAGAATATTTTTTAGTAATCGGCGAAAAAGGCCTAAAACTAATTAAAAATGATAAAACTTTTTTTGGCAAAAAGCGATAAGCCTTGTTAATCAAAAATTTCGATTTGTCAAAAAACTAAAAAATCATTTTTAAATGTAATCATTTAAATATACCTGATGGTCAATTACGAACATTATTACAAAGAAAAAACAATTAAAAAACAAACAGGAAGCTTGTAAATTAAAATTAAAGTTTAAGGTAGGCAACTTACAATGCACTACACGTCACGAAGACATCTTCTTTACTTCATGTTCTCCTGATACAAAATCGCAAGTTTTCGAAATTTTTCGTGTTAGGTTAGCGTTTTAGGAGAAACTTTAAGACGTCGATTTTTGGGTTTAAACACAGAAAATTAAGAATATTTTTTTAGTAATCGGCGAAAAAGGCCTAAAACTAATTAAAAATAGTAAAACTTTTTTGGCAAAAAGCGTTAAGCCTTGTTAATCAAAAATTTCGATTTGTCAAAAAACTAAAAAAATATTTTTAATTGTAATTATTTAAATATACCTGATGGTCAATTACGAACATTATTACAAAGAAAAAACAATTAAAAAACAAACAGGAAGCTTGTAAATTAAAATTAAAGTTTAAGGTAGGCAACTTACAATGCACTACACGTCACGAAGACATCTTCTTTACTTCATGTTCTCCTGATACAAAATCGCAAGTTTTCGAAATTTTTCGTGTTAGGTTAGCGTTTTAGGAGAAACTTTAAGACGTCGATTTTTGGGTTTAAACACAGAAAATTAAGAATATTTTTTTAGTAATCGGCGAAAAAGGCCTAAAACTAATTAAAAATAGTAAAACTTTTTTGGCAAAAAGCGTTAAGCCTTGTTAATCAAAAATTTCGATTTGTCAAAAAACTAAAAATATTTTTAATTGTAATTATTTAAATATACCTGATGGTCAATTACGAACATTATTACAAAGAAAAAACAATTAAAAAACAAACAGGAAGCTTGTAAATTAAAATTAAAGTTTAAGGTAGGCAACTTACAATGCACTACACGTCACGAAGACATCTTCTTTACTTCATGTTCTCCTGATACAAAATCGCAAGTTTTCGAAATTTTTCGTGTTAGGTTAGCGTTTTAGGAGAAACTTTAAGACGTCGATTTTTGGGTTTAAACACAGAAAATTAAGAATATTTTTTTAGTAATCGGCGAAAAAGGCCTAAAACTAATTAAAAACAGTAAAACTTTTTTTGGCAAAAAGCGTTAAGCCTTGTTAATCAAAAATTTCGATTTGTCAAAAAACTAAAAAAATATTTTTAATTGTAATTATTTAAATATACCTGATGGTCAATTACGAACATTATTACAAAGAAAAAACAATTAAAAAACAAACAGGAAGCTTGTAAATTGAAATTGAAGTTTAAGGTAGGCAACTTACAATGCACTACACGTCACGAAAACATCTTCTTTACTTCATGTTCTCCTGATACAAAATCGCAAGTTTTCGAAATTTTTCGTGTTAGGTTAGCGTTTTAGGAGAAACTTTAAGACGTCGATTTTTGGGTTTAAACACAGAAAATTAAGAATATTTTTTTAGTAATCGTCGAAAAAGGCCTAAAACTAATTAAAAATAGTAAAACTTTTTTTGGCAAAAAGCGTTAAGCCTTGTTAATCAAAAATTTCGATTTGTCAAAAAACTAAAAAAATATTTTTAATTATTATTATTTAAATATACCTGATGGTCAATTACGAACATTATTACAAAGAAAAAACAATTAAAAAACAAACAGGAAGCTTGTAAATTGAAATTGAAGTTTAAGGTAGGCAACTTACAATGCACTACACGTCACGAAGACATCTTCTTTACTTCATGTTCTCCTGATACAAAATCGCAAGTTTTCGAAATTTTTCGTGTTAGGTTAGCGTTTTAGGAGAAACTTTAAGACGTCGATTTTGGGTTTAAACACAGAAAATTAAGAATATTTTTAGTAATCGGCGAAAAAGGCCTAAAACTAATTAAAAACAGTAAAACTTTTTTTGGCAAAAAGCGTTAAGCCTTGTTAATCAAAAATTTCGATTTGTCAAAAAACTAAAAAAATATTTTTAATTATTATTATTTAAATATACCTGATGGTCAATTACGAACATTATTACAAAGAAAAAACAATTAAAAAACAAACAGGAAGCTTGTAAATTGAAATTGAAGTTTAAGGTAGGCAACTTACAATGCACTACACGTCACGAAGACATCTTCTTTACTTCATGTTCTCCTGATACAAAATCGCAAGTTTTCGAAATTTTTCGTGTTAGGTTAGCGTTTTAGGAGAAACTTTAAGACGTCGATTTTTGGGTTTAAACACAGAAAATTAAGAATATTTTTTTAGTAATCGGCGAAAAAGGCCTAAAACTAATTAAAAACAGTAAAACTTTTTTTGGCAAAAAGCGTTAAGCCTTGTTAATCAAAAATTTCGATTTGTCAAAAAACTAAAAAAATATTTTTAATTATTATTATTTAAATATACCTGATGGTCAATTACGAACATTATTACAAAGAAAAAACAATTAAAAAACAAACAGGAAGCTTGTAAATTGAAATTGAAGTTTAAGGTAGGCAACTTACAATGCACTACACGTCACGAAGACATCTTCTTTACTTCATGTTCTCCTGATACAAAATCGCAAGTTTTCGAAATTTTTCGTGTTAGGTTAGCGTTTTAGGAGAAACTTTAAGACGTCGATTTTTGGGTTTAAACACAGAAAATTAAGAATATTTTTTTAGTAATCGGCGAAAAAGGCCTAAAACTAATTAAAAACAGTAAAACTTTTTTTGGCAAAAAGCGTTAAGCCTTGTTAATCAAAAATTTCGATTTGTCAAAAAACTAAAAAAATATTTTTAATTATTATTATTTAAATATACCTGATGGTCAATTACGAACATTATTACAAAGAAAAAACAATTAAAAAACAAACAGGAAGCTTGTAAATTAAAATTAAAGTTTAAGGTAGGCAACTTACAATGCACTACACGTCACGAAGACATCTTCTTTACTTCATGTTCTCCTGATACAAAATCGCAAGTTTTCGAAATTTTTCGTGTTAGGTTAGCGTTTTAGGAGAAACTTTAAGACGTCGATTTTTGGGTTTAAACACAGAAAATTAAGAATATTTTTTTAGTAATCGGCGAAAAAGGCCTAAAACTAATTAAAAATAGTAAAACTTTTTTTGGCAAAAAGCGTTAAGCCTTGTTAATCAAAAATTTCGATTTGTCAAAAAACTAAAAAAATATTTTTAATTATTATTATTTAAATATACCTGATGGTCAATTACGAACATTATTACAAAGAAAAAACAATTAAAAAACAAACAGGAAGCTTGTAAATTGAAATTGAAGTTTAAGGTAGGCAACTTACAATGCACTACACGTCACGAAGACATCTTCTTTACTTCATGTTCTCCTGATACAAAATCGCAAGTTTTCGAAATTCTTCGTGTTAGGTTAGCGTTTTAGGAGAAACTTTAAGACGTCGATTTTTGGGTTTAAACACAGAAAATTAAGAATATTTTTTAGTAATCGGCGAAAAAGGCCTAAAACTAATTAAAAATAGTAAAACTTTTTTTGACAAAAAGCGTTAAGTCTTGTTAATCAAAAATTTCGATTTGTCAAAAAACTAAAAAAATATTTTTAATTGTAATTATTTAAATATACCTGATGGTCAATTACGAACATTATTACAAAGAAAAAACAATTAAAAAACAAACAGGAAGCTTGTAAATTGAAATTGAAGTTTAAGGTAGGCAACTTACAATGCACTACACGTCACGAAGACATCTTCTTTACTTCATGTTCTCCTGATACAAAATCGCAAGTTTTCGAAATTTTTCGTGTTAGGTTAGCGTTTTAGGAGAAACTTTAAGACGTCGATTTTTGGGTTTAAACACAGAAAATTAAGAATATTTTTTTAGTAATCGGCGAAAAAGGCCTAAAACTAATTAAAAATAGTAAAACTTTTTTTGACAAAAAGCGTTAAGTCTTGTTAATCAAAAATTTCGATTTGTCAAAAAACTAAAAAAATATTTTTAATTGTAATTATTTAAATATACCTGATGGTCAATTACGAACATTATTACAAAGAAAAAACAATTAAAAAACAAACAGGAAGCTTGTAAATTGAAATTGAAGTTTAAGGTAGGCAACTTACAATGCACTACACGTCACGAAGACATCTTCTTTACTTCATGTTTTCCTGATACAAAATCGCAAGTTTTCAGAAATTTTTCGTGTTAGGTTAGCGTTTTAGGAGAAACTTTAAGACGTCGATTTTGGGTTTAAACACAGAAAATTAAGAATATTTTTTAGTAATCGGCGAAAAAGGCCTAAAACTAATTAAAAATAGTAAAACTTTTTTGGCAAAAAGCGTTAAGCCTTGTTAATCAAAAATTTCGATTTGTCAAAAACTAAAAATATTTTTAATTATTATTATTTAAATATACCTGATGGTCAATTACGAACATTATTACAAAGAAAAACAATTAAAAACAAACAGGAAGCTTGTAAATTGAAATTGAAGTTTAAGGTAGGCAACTTACAATGCACTACACGTCACGAAGACATCTTCTTTACTTCATGTTCTCCTGATACAAAATCGCAAGTTTTCGAAATTCTTCGTGTTAGGTTAGCGTTTTAGGAGAAACTTTAAGACGTCGATTTTTGGGTTTAAACACAGAAAATTAAGAATATTTTTTTAGTAATCGGCGAAAAAGGCCTAAAACTAATTAAAAATAGTAAAACTTTTTTTGACAAAAAGCGTTAAGTCTTGTTAATCAAAAATTTCGATTTGTCAAAAAACTAAAAAAATATTTTTAATTGTAATTATTTAAATATACCTGATGGTCAATTACGAACATTATTACAAAGAAAAAACAATTAAAAAACAAACAGGAAGCTTGTAAATTGAAATTGAAGTTTAAGGTAGGCAACTTACAATGCACTACACGTCACGAAGACATCTTCTTTACTTCATGTTCTCCTGATACAAAATCGCAAGTTTTCGAAATTTTTCGTGTTAGGTTAGCGTTTTAGGAGAAACTTTAAGACGTCGATTTTTGGGTTTAAACACAGAAAATTAAGAATATTTTTTTAGTAATCGGCGAAAAAGGCCTAAAACTAATTAAAAACAGTAAAACTTTTTTTGGCAAAAAGCGTTAAGCCTTGTTAATCAAAAATTTCGATTTGTCAAAAAACTAAAAAAATATTTTTAATTATTATTATTTAAATATACCTGATGGTCAATTACGAACATTATTACAAAGAAAAAACAATTAAAAAACAAACAGGAAGCTTGTAAATTGAAATTGAAGTTTAAGGTAGGCAACTTACAATGCACTACACGTCACGAAAACATCTTCTTTACTTCATGTTCTCCTGATACAAAATCGCAAGTTTTCGAAATTTTTCGTGTTAGGTTAGCGTTTTAGGAGAAACTTTAAGACGTCGATTTTTGGGTTTAAACACAGAAAATTAAGAATATTTTTTTAGTAATCGGCGTTTTTAGAACTAAAACGATGTCAAATGATCATAAATAATTCTACTTTACCAGCAAACAAAAGCGCGCGTTTCCACTTAAATTCAAAAGTAGATATTAATTTATATACAAATAAACAAAAATAAAATTAGTAATTAACAGTTTATTACATACAGAAAATAGAATGTTACATTTAAAAACAATGAATAACGAATATATAATCTACAACAAACATTTCCTGATCAATATTATGCGGGTGTTGTCTTCGGATCATATTAAATGTTGTTCATCATTGTTGGTTCTACGATCTTTTTTGAATCTTAGTGAATTCATGTTTATATTCCCTCCTCTTTCATCCGAGCTTGGGACCGGCAGTGATGACTCCAATGCTAGTTGTTCACCAAATTGTCATCACAGGCAGAGTTAAATTAAATATTTTTTGAATAAATCGTGTTGAACAATAGGACGATGTATAATCTATTGGAATAGGAAACATAATTTAAATTAATAATCATATTTTACTATAATTATAAATAATTAACATGGGTATTATGTGTAATGTCGATTAAGGTTAAGATAATTGTAAATAACAAACTTGAAAAATATTAGAATCATTGCATGTTGATATTCATTTGCATAATTATATATTAATTTTGATTAAGACTATACTCAAAACTAGTAAATATTATAATATATTTATTTAATAATTACATTTAAAGAGAATACTCACCCGAACAAGGTTAGAAACTTACAATGACAATTGATGACAATTTAGCGGGAAACTGAACCAATCTTATTAACGTTGCGCACCTACAAAATTGCCCACCAACGCCCCGAAGGGCGGTTTTTAGAACTAACGGTCACATTTGTATATAAATGGTATATAGTAGTTGATACTCTTCCCCTTTGTTTCTCTATGATTCATTCTCATTCTCGTTGCATACGCGCAACCTTAGTTTAGTTTTTATTTAGTTATGTTATGATTTTATGGAGCAAATAAAGTACAGTGTTTTTGTACAATTCGTTTATTAAAAAACTTATAACCACCTGACATTTATTACTACATCATTGTTAATTGTTTTATACCAATTTATTAAATTAATAAATACAAAATCATAACAAAGCGACGTATGGCGTAACTAAGTTGAATTTTTGTGGTTTGCATCCTTATCGTAAATACGAAATTAAAAGAATTGTGTGTTTTTTTACATTGCAATTTCTTTCTAACACACAAATAGAAGCTTCGTGGTTAACATTTCAAGACCCCTTGCCACTTATTTCCTTATAATAACTTCACAAATATGAAGCAAACTTACAACTTTTTATTATAAACCTTAACAACGTGGCGATAAGGGTCAATTTCTCGACGTTAAAATGCGAGTTGTCCAAAATTTTAAATTTCCCAGACAATTTTGACGTCACACTAATGGGGTCTATTACAGTGCATTTCAAATTTAATAACGGTTGCACCGATGCATAAAAAACATAAAAACGATGGTTGTTGAAACCAGACCTATCATCGATAAAACCAAACTCTTAAAACTGTTTCATGCTGTTTCAGTCCTTTCTCTGCGCTTGATTTTATACTGTCATATCAACTATTTCCTATTGTACCTATTATTATCGAGTCTAAATTTAAACCTATTTAACCTAATTCCTACACTTTCAAACTGTTATTTAACTTTTTATTTCGTAGAACATAAATAGTAATAAAAACTTTACAATTGTAAATTTAAAATATTTAACAGTTTCATGATTGTTTCAGACGAATGAGTCCGACCCAAAACATTGTTGATTATTTCTAAACTATTAAAGCTTTCACTTTGTAAAGTACTACATATGTTGAATGGTAAATCATAAAACGTAATGTAACTAACAAATTCTTTCACATTGGGAAGATTTTGTAAATCTTTGCCTTGAATGTAATCGGTTAGGTGAGTTTGCATAGTTGGCTCCCATTTCTTGATAATATTTACTAATTCCTGTTTTAAAGAAAGCATAACTTCAGGAGAAATAAGATGCGTAGAAAGACCATTTTCTAAAACTTGTGCGCACACAAGTTTAAACTGCCAAATTTGTAGCGTGCTTGGAGAATTTTTCACATCTTGAATAATCTGAAATAAAGCGATATATGTAAAGAAATAAGTTTAAAGAGTATCAAAACTTACTTTTAATAAAGCCAGAACATTAGAAAGAATAATTTCTTTGTCCTTGATCACACACTCATAAGTAGCTTTTGTTATCTTCTTCAAAATGTCCCGTTCGTTTTCACTACTAATGCAGTTCAAATTTGGAGTCAGAAAATTGTCACTGAAGTATCGCACTACTGCATTAGACGAAAAAGAAGTGATTGCTTTTGGAGAAGGATTCCAAGGAATAGTTTTAGAATGTGTCAACGTTCTTGCTAATTCGGTTCTGTATCCAAATTTATCCTCCACGTAACTTAAACATCCAGCCCTTTGTTTAACTTCTATTAAACCACTCGAAGTTAATAATTTTCTAAAAAAAAAACGCTCAGTCGTAAAGATACTGCTGATTTCATATTCTTACTGCAACTGGTCCCAATTCCGACCACGATCAAATTCTACACACCAATACCTTTCGTCTTCGATAGAAATTTTGGCTAATAAATTTAAATCGGGTATCAGGCAAGGACCTTTGAGAAACAAATGACTACCGTCTAAATAAACTACTTTTAAGTTTGCGTAACAGATGCGACCAGTGCTGACATCTTTTGGTATTATCAGACGTGGTTCTACAGCTAGGACATACAAGTGACGAAATGCTTGTAGATGATACCTAAGGAGAACATACGTTAAGGTATTTGAATGCCGCCGGTAACATACAAAAACCTGTTATCTGCACTATGGGTTGGAAATTTAGGATAAAAAGCGCATATTAAAGCTGCAATACTAGCAGGCGAGTTGGATAGTGTGTAACGACCTCCTCCTAAGAATAACAAGCCGAGCGCCATGTGTATGGCTAAATGAGAACCATAAGTAACAACAGCACTACTAGCTAAACCAACTCTTCTACGTAGGTGTCGAACTATTCGCATTATTTGTAAGTTACCTGTACCGGCCATAACCTAAAAAATAACAGTTATAATTTGGGAACAGCGAGAGGTACAGTTACCATTGATGCCGATAGTAATAACACGTTAAGACATGTTTCGATAGTAGGTTTACCAGCTAGTTCCGCAATGGATTTTGAAGTTAACGATATGAACATGTGACAGTAGTGTAGTAAAGCAGTGAACGCTTCGTTATTAGCCGAACCAGCATATTTTAATCCAATTCCAAAACACGCACCAGCAATAATGTTGCAATAAGCTTGACTGTAATTTAAAACATAAGTTAAAAACCCATATCTGATAAATGAACTAACTTCATTGCTTCGTAGTCGATGTCACAAGATGAAGAAGTCGGTTTCACCATACAATATGGCCGTATGGTGGCCGGAACTTGATTTTCAATCCAATTTCGATCGGGACGGATATCGTCCCACATAATTAAACCTATAAACAATATGTAAAAAATTTCTACAAGTTAGTAAAACTTACTTCTAGATAAAATTCTCAACATTAAGAAATCCGGTCTAGCAAAATCTAATAGGTATTGAGTAGTCGGTGGCGACATCCAATCGGCTAGGGTTTTATTTCCGCTTTTTAAGTACATTAAGCTCAGCGCTAGAGTTGCTCCAGGTGCTGTTACGTCTAAGTTCACATTGCAACCTTCTCGTATTTGAAATGACGGTACTTTGTACTTATCTCTTTGGCTACCTTCTAATACCCTTTTATTTCCACCGACCATGTAGTAATGCAAGGTGTCGGGTACATTAAGATCTGACAAACCCGAAGGTCTACCTCCTTGTTGCAAAGTCACTAAACCCAAAGCTAAACCAGCAGCAAGTGAATAAGATTCTCTGTCGGTGCTATTTTCCATTTCCGGTCCAGGTGGTCGACCAATTTCCCAAAGTAAAACCTCTGTGATGTGCCGGTGAGCTGTGCCTTGGTACGCTAATCCGACACCAACTAGAGCAGCTACTTGTAAGTTTTGTGACACATCGAGCTCCATCGACGTTGGTGGTAAGAGAGCTTCTAAATGTACGCTCAACACTTTTGTGATAATGGTATTGGCAGTACCGCGCATAGCAGAGGCTAAACCTAAAATGCGTATGTTAAAATGTTGGTTCAATTGAAAGGAAACATATACCTAGAAGAATCCCTATGCTGGTCATTTCATTAGATTTACTTAAATAGTTATAAGTGTTGAGAATCGATAAATTTGTTAAATGACCATTCAGACCTAAAGCCATTAAAAATCCGGCATGCTCGTAATTGGTCTCAGCGCTGTTCTTTGGTTTATTAAAGATAATCCATGTTGAGTCTATATTATGAGCGTCCGGAGAAATCCGCAAACCGTTTGCAACGCCATTATGGAATAAAGGCCAATGCTGCATATTTTGTGGATAATCGATGTGACCAAGTTCCACTGTAACACCGCGAGGTGGCGCTTTTCCCGATAGATACAACTTGGGTAACGGTAAAGGCTCAGTCACAACAGGCGTTGCCGTTCTTAACGTAAACATTCCTCTACAAGCATTAACGTTATTCACTTTTTTATTGCGGCGAATGTTAATTACCTTCCTACTGGCAACGCCATGGTCCTCGCGCATATCGCGTACAAATGTTTCTCTTGCTCTTCGATGAAGTCGTGGTCGGCAACTTCGGGCCGTTGCACTAACGCGATTGTTACAGGTTTGGAACTCTGCAAGAGACGACGAGCTTCAGCAACGCGATGATCCTCAGGAAACCGCATTTTTAAAAGAGCGCTGTCGATGTCCTCCATGCCATCTTCCTGATCCATGTCTTCCACTTGTTTCATAGCGGGCAAGATTTCTGGTAGAGCGGTGCTATTTGGTACTAGTAACTGTTTTTTTGCGCTTTCTTGTAATTTATTCTGAAAAATACTTTTATCAATAAAAACCGAAAAATTTAAGAGCAAAGGAGGAATATGTTTAAATTTGTGTGATAACATCCGAACTAAAATCTAAATTAGCAAAGTGGGAAAGGAATGTTTTCAGAGAATCTCAAAAAACCTTTCAAGTATTAAAAAGATTCTCTCTCTCTTGCGTTATTAAGACGAAGATGACCAAATCGATGGTCCAGTCGCTATGAATACAATATTTGGTTTTGCCCTCATGAATCCCGTGACTTGCTGGTCATTTCGTTGGGTACGTGAATGACAAGGACGACTACGGGGTTTGGATACCATCCAAAGGTACAATTGTTTTGTTTTTAAACCCGTCCAAGGTCAACATACAAGTAAACACCGATTCAGTTTATGAAGACAAAGAACCTACAGCTTCGAAGGAAGTTTTAGAATCGCCAGGTTTTTTTGTCAAACAATGACGACTCACCGAAAGACAAATCTTCCATTTCGAAAGAGGAACCGCTGTTGCGACGTACTACGTGAGAGCGATCTTTGCCAGCGTGGTTGAGCAATAGTGAGTACGCATCAATCGCTAAAAATTGATTGTTCTAAGATAACCCCAACTTCCTATAATGAGGCTATAGAGTCAAAATACTCTAAATAATGGTTAGCAGCTATGAAGGAAGAACACTCAGCTCATGCAGAGAACAACACGTGGGAGCTTGTGCATCCTCCTAAAGATGCTAAAGTAATTCAAAATCGATGGGTTTTAAAAGTAAATGAGCTTTCAGATGAGGGTTATGTGCAAAAGTTAGGAATAAACTACGACGAAACTTTCAGTCCAGTTGCTCGCTACAACACTGTCCGTGCTTTATTGGCAGTTGCAGCTACAGACAACTTGGATTTAAGACAGTTTGACGTGAAAGCCGCCTTTCTGTACGGTTCTCTTCAGGAACAGGTTTATATCTCACAACCGATAGGGTTCAGGGATAAATTTGGTCGTGTTTGTTGTCTGCAGCGTAGCCTATATGGACTCAAACTGGCATAACCGCTTTGTCAACTTTATAAAATCCGAAAATTTACAAACTAGTACATACGATCCATGCTTATTTGTGCGTTCTGAGAATGGTAAGAAACTATTTGTAGCCATTTATGTCGACGATGGCTTAGTTGCTGGCAATGATAAATCTGAAGTAGGGTAAGATGGAGACTTCTGTGACAAGAGGAGGAGGACCGAGGGACCTTGACCTACATTCAGTGCTTTAAATGACCTAGAGTAACCCTGCTCCTCCTCACAGACCTACACAGAAGAAGACAAAGACTTTAAATGACCTAGAGTAACCTTATTCCTCCTCTCTGACCTACATTCAATGCTTTAAATGACCTGGAATAACCCTACTCCTCACAGACCTACACAGAAGAAGACAAAGACTTTAAATGACCTGGAATAACCCTGCTTCTCCTCACAGACCTACAGACAAAGCTTTTAAACGACCTAGAGTAACCTTACTCCTTACAGACCTACACAGAAGAAAAATATTAATTTGTGATTTATTGTAAGCTATAAATTTAAATTATTAAATAGTACTTTCAATCGTCTTATATATCAACAATACTGTTTAAATCCAACAGGTTTGTGGTGCAGTGATAAACTCGCTGGTTCATAAACGTGAAATCCCTGGTTCGAATCCGACTACATCCACCGGTTTTTTGATAAAAATATTTTTCTTCTGTGTAGGCCTGTAAGGAGTAAGGTTACTCTAGGTCGTTTAAAAGCTTTGTCTGTAGGTCTGTGAGGAGGAGCAGGGTTATTCCCGGTCATTTAAAGTCTTTGTCTTCTTCTGTGTAGGTTTGTGAGGAGTAGGGTTATTCCAGGTCATTTAAAGCATTCAATGTAGGTCAGAGAGGAGGAATAAGGTTACTCTAGGTCATTTAAAGTCTTTGTCTTCTTCTGTGTAGGTCTGTGAGGAGGAGCAGGGTTATTCTAGGTCATTTAAAGTCTTTGTCTTCTTCTGTGTAGGTCTGTGAGGAGGAGTAGGGTTATTCCAGGTCATTTAAAGCATTGAATGTAGGTCAGTGAGGAGGAGTAAGGTTACTCTAGGTCATTTAAAGCACTGAATGTAGGTCAAGGTCCCTCGGTCCTCCTCCTCTTGTCACAGAAGTCTCCATCTTACCCTACTATCTGAAGTTGACAAATTTATGAACAAATTACGTAAAACTTTCAAGATTACATCTGCAAACATCTAGGGATGCGAAATGTACGTCAAAAAGACGGATCAATTTTTGTCAATCAAAGAGCATACGTGGAGAAAATTTTGTAAACATTTAATATGGTAGACGCCAATGTCGTCGCAACGCCAACTGACAAGAATAATGGTGGCAATGACCAATATTATAATACGTCTGTGCAATATCAAGAGGCAGTGGGTTGATTGCTACGTTTGACTGCTACAACTCGACCCGACATTGCATATGCTACAGGCAAAGTGGCCAGAACTATGAAAAAACCAACAGTTGCTGATTAGATCAGTGTGAAGCGAATCTTCAAATACTTGAAAGAAATCATCAATTATGGTATTCATTTTAAACCTGTGGAAAACTAGACGTTTAACAACAGGAGTTGTTGCAATATTTGTTGATGCTGTCGTGGTGTAGTCAGCTACAGAAGTCAGTAGCACTATCTACAACGGAATTGGAATTGCTAGCTGCTAGTAAGGGAGTAAAAGAATTAGTTTGGCTCACTCGTCTTTTTGCAAAATTAGGTTAGTCACAAAAATCCCCATTGCTCTTAGTCTATGATGCCGCTGTGAAGTTTGCTAAAAACCCCGAGTACGATAAACGCTCGAAACACATAGAAGTTCGTCACTACTTCGTCGGTGAGCGTTACCTTAATGGAGACGTCAGTATTGAACATGTTGCTGATGAGCATCAGTTAGCGGATTTGCTAACTAAACCGGTCGAGTTACATTGGCTAAAATCGTTATGGTTAAAGCATAGTCCTACCGCCAATCAAAATCAACAGTACAACCGTGATTTTTGAATAATTATGAACAAAAACTAACTTAAACAATTTTAAACTAACAACTAAATATAATACAATGTTACTGTAACGGCACCGGGCATAACTATACTAGAAGGCGCTTGAACAGTACGAACTGTCGCCACGAGAATAATATTATCCTTTCCGAGATACAATTCTGTCCATTCTCCAATGTAAAGGTGGACTCAACACTTCTTTGATTAAGGCTAACTTGCCAATATCTATTGGCTCAAGCACCTTTGATTTTAACCCCTTTCCGCGTTAATATAATGTGAGCAGGTATGCGTTTTCCATCTGCGTCATGGCGAAAGACGAATCATTTTCAAATAGACAAATCTAGGTCCGATACGACGTTAAATGTTCTAGTCAGAAAATGACCGAGTGATAACACGCTCAAGTGATTGGAATCTGAACTAAGACTATATAGAAGTCGAGTATTGAGGACTGCCTCTATTTGCACGAAACTCCTCAAAAGTAATTTGATTCCTAATTACCCGCAAAAAATGGGTTTTAACAGATCCCACAAACCACCAAAATTTTCCACTGCAAATTTGAATTTAGCAGCCAGTTGTTTCTTGGCCCCGACGAAGCTGGTGCTACAATCACTGAAGATACGATTGCAGCAACCGCGGTATACGAGAAATAACGCATCGAAAAAAGTCTCACTTGTTAAATCTGAACCTATTCCAAGGCTTTGGTAGCAAAGCACACAAACACAAATAAACTTTAGGGTGTTTAGAAGCGCGTCGGGTAATTATGCTATGAGGGTACGAGTGAATTGGGTCGATTCCTAAAGCATGATTGACAATGTGATAAACAACGACGAATTACTCGGCGAGCCAAATGATCCAAAAATTTTGTTGTACCGAATATAAAGTTGTGTTTATTTTCGAGATGAGCATTCGCCACAATCTAAATTGTCAGACGATGGTTATTAGGCAATAAAGCGAGGTGCTTTGCGCCGTATGATAGTGATGATCGAGCTAAACGACCACCGACTCTCAAGACTCTATCATTATCTATAAAAAATGATAATTTTTGAAGATACTTGGCGCAATAACATTCTTTACGAATATTTTCAAATTCCCTTTGAAATGTCCCCAATGGTACTATTTTGACTAAGCGAATGAGTGCTTGATACAAGTCGGATGTGCTTAAAACATTATGTTTTTTAATGTAAGTACGACAATTTGCAATAAATCGCAGAAAATATGCAGTGATTCTGTAAAATTTGATTTCACAATCGAGAAAATTAACGAACGTGTTTTAAGTCAAGACCTCATATTTTTCTCATATAAAAGTGTTCAACGGTAAGCGACGTTTAAATGATAAAAGACGACAATGTGCATCGATTTCATGTCCTTAAACACCAACAAAACTACGAAACGACCCGAACGGTCTCTAGTATGTGTGCTGGCAAACGAATTTTCTGCCTGTCTGCTTCTCCTAATCAAGACTAGGTTCTGAGGAAACAAAAAATGAATGTGGTTGTGTAACAGCATTGCCCAAATATTGTAATCATGTCGGCTAGACCATCGATTTGACAACACGTGGAAATACATCAGCACCTAAAAGGAAATCAATATTCCCGGGGACGTTCCAGTTGGGATCTGCCAAGTTCATGTTCCTAAACCCAAGTTGTTCAGAAATTGTTTTACTTGAAAGCAATACTACGAATATCAAATAACACGAGCGGACTTAATGACTGTGTCGTCTAGGCAGAGGATTGCTCCTGACCAACGATTCTACGAGATACCAAAACTATGATATAAGAATTATAAAATACGGTTTACACTTAGGCTAAGTCCTCATGAGCGTAAACAATCCGGAAAAGCGTAACGACCTTATTGCGGTCATTTTCCGCTATTATGGGCGGAACGTACCAATGTGATCCCTGTTATGTTTGTTTCTGTACATAAGCAACGGAATCCGCGAAAAGTTCAACATCAACGAACTTTTTGCGTAACGACAAGGAAGCTGTCTTTTAATAAATATGGCTGATGCTTAACCAATCAAATCGTTCAAAGTTTCCGCATATCCGCGCTGATTGCGTTCATGAGGACTTAGCCTTAAGGAGACTAAAAACCGTATTTTATAATCCTTTGTACATCAAATATAACTTGATTTTTACACAGGTTGTTGTATCATAGTATTGTGAAATCCTCTACTGTGCGGTAAAACAAGAAATAAATTCCAGGCTTTAAAAAACATCTAAAAACTATGTGAATTAGATAATACTAAACTTTATATAAATAAATGTTACTTTACATTATATTTTAATTTTAGAAATGCGCCATCTCGTGGCAACTATGTCAATTATGATTACAGTTCGCTATCGACAGCTATCAAGTTACCGACAAATTTAGATTGTACATTTATAAGTGTGACATTTAAGCATTTCATTTGTCTTTAATACTTCTTACATGTAAGCAAAGTGGTTACTCAAGAAAATTTTAATAGGTAAATAGTCAGAAAACGCAATTTTAAATTTGTCAAATTGCATTCATTGTAATAATGCAAGTAGGTGCCTATATTACCGACATAAAAATTTAATACACATTTCGTGCGTTTAGCTTCACCTGTCGGTGTTTGTTTTAACACCTGTCTCAAAATACACAAATAATTAAACGATAAATACCTTTTTAACGAGTTCCGCTTGAGCAGCCAAATCGGGCCTCTGAAGCAAATTATAAGTTTCCGGACACCAATCAACAGGAGGCTTTTCTCGGCACTTCCATAAAGCTCCGTATAACAGCAGATTAATCCCAATAGGAAAACTATCCAAATCTCGACTAGCGATACCCATTTCGGTCATTAACAAAGCGATTCTTTCAGAAATATTTTCCGAATGGATTTGTTTCGCTTTCGGCGTCGAAAAAGGTCTCGTATTAAAAACGTTATTTGCAAAACTATCTACCAAAACTTCTGTATTAGAACAGCTCTTCTTAATGTAAATTCCACACAACTGTGCCACAGCTTTCGATCGTTCGTTAACGTTAGGTATATACGGATAAGATGTAACGTCAGTGTTTTTTAATAGTAAATAAACGTACTCGATAATATTTTCTGGTTGTTCTTGCATGCACGACCATTTTACTGCGTTCTTCAAGTTACCAATACCAATAACGCTTGATTCGGAATTATATTTGGAGCAATAATAAGGAAAATCCTTCCAGTAATACGTGACGTAATTTTTTAGCATCAAATCGGAAGAGAGTTTACTTAAGAACTGTGCCATAAGAGGCAATTGCTCCATTCTAATCACATTTAATTTAAAGTCCTCGTACAGTAAATGTAACGTGTAGTGAATAACGCGAATGTTCGAAAACAAGATCGAATTCGTGTTAATTTTGATTTCGGCGTTTTTTATTGGCGAAGATGTTTTAGTAGAAGCTTTTAAGTTTAAGAGTGTTGCCGTGGAATGGTAACTCAGCTTATGTACTTTAGAATCAACGAGATAATTCCAATCGGCGTTGGATCCTAACGAAGTTTGTCTTTGACGTTTAGCTACATATAACGGTGTCATAGGAGAATCGCAAGGCATTTCGCTTGATTGCTCAGTGTCGTATCCCAGTAACTCTAAATTCAAAACTGGTTTATTTTGTTCCAAAACAAAGATAAAATATTTACCGTAAATTAATGAAGTAAACATTTCCCATTCTTGTTCGACGTTTAGATCGACAGGTCCTGGTGCATTGCGAACAGCGTACCAACGTGTCAAAAGTGTAACAGTACTATCACGCGGCAAAACCTGCCTTAATGCGTTCAAGCAGTTTTCTATTAATGTTGAAGTGGCTATTGGCGGAAGGGTGATTCGGTAATACGTTCCATCCGAATATTGTAAAGTTATCCGGTCAGCTATGACATCTCTCAATCCGTTAAGCTGTGTCCTACCCATTTCGGCTACGAAGAACAATAACGCAATTTATGACGTCATTTCCTATTTAGTGACATTTTCAAAAAATATATAAAACTGCTTACTTTTATATTTGTACGGATCTAAAATTATTTGTAAATTCGTTTGAATGCTGGATCCTGTAGGTAAAACAGGCGATAAAAAATGTTCGTCGAAATTGGGACCAGATATCGGTGTACTATATTGAGGTAACAACGTGCTGCGCCTGCAAAAATATAAAACAAAATAAACCTAAAAGTATTACAGTATTTGTTTTACCTAGGAAAAGGCGAATTAAATTGAGGAAACGACCGCACCATACAAGGAGATAACACGTGTTGGGCTAAAACACCACCGACGTGTAATTTACCCACAACAGTTAGGCCTGAATACAAAACAATGCTGCCAGAATGTTCCAAAATTGCTAACATATGCAAGTGCTAAAACCTAAAAATCGATTACTTGAATTAGAGAATTTTAAACTTACGGGCACTGCAACTGCGTCTTTTGCACTTACGCTTGTTAATAAACCAAACGTAAGACTATTCGCTGACGACATTTCGACACAAACCATTGATAATTGCAATCGAGATGGTATGAGATAACATAAATAATATCGTCCGACCAAATCGTCAATTAGAAATACTTTTGATGCAGGTCCCGTGTTGTCCCTGAAAATAAAATGTTTGGTTGTAAATTTAATGTCTACGCATGAATGAATGAGTAGTTTAACACCACAACAGAGAAGCTTTCCAGCCACGTCGACTGTGGTCTTCCTTTTCTTCTTTCCCCAGCTGGTATCCAGTTCATTACTATGGTTATTTTTTGCTGATCAGCCCTTAACACATACCCAAGCCATTGCATCATCTGCTGTTTTATTTTTTCCACTATATTCACTTCTATCTCCTGTGCTATTTCGTGGTTCATTCTAATTCTATATTCATTTTCTGAAACTTTAACTGAGTATTATTATTTCCAGTACCCTCAGCTTTTACTCTTCTTTGTTTGTCAATGACATTGTTTCCGCGCCTTACATAGCGTGTTAAAAATTTTTAAATTTTCATAAGACCCCAATTCCCGTTATTGCACCGGCCACTGTATGTGTGGCCACAACGCGTTCATCGTATACAGTATTGTTGACAACTGTCGTCGTTGAAAACCAAAATCATTTAGAAAACTATCAAACCATAAGAGCATTGCGAGATTAGGGCAGTCAAGCGAGTATAATTTCGGAAAGACTTGAATATATAAAGGGATGAAGAAGTGGTGAGGAGCTTTGACACTCAACAAATTAAGAAAATATGCAAAAGCCAGGGTGTTGGGTAAGGCCTTGGAGTATCGAGGTAGAAAGAGCGGTTTTAACAGCTCAATCTATGAAGAGAAGGAAAGCAGGAAGTGGAGCAAGGAAAAAAAGATGGGTCGCATGTTCGTAAAGATCAAGAAAGGATGTAGTTACGCGGATACGAGCAGAAAACTAACGAAGAGAGTAAACGTTGGAGAGAGAGGGGTGAAGGTCACCGAGGTCAGAAGCGCAAGAACTGAGAAAGTGACGATTCACATACTGGAGAGAAACGGAAGATAAAAATAAAAGGATAAAAGAGTGTGTGCGTAAATGCTTAGAAAGGAAGGGCGTAAGAATGGCGAGTAAAAGGAAAGTGTTGCTTAAGATGTTGGATGCGGACGATACACTGGGGAAAGAAGAAATAGAAGAGGCGATACATAAAATATTGGATAAAGCATTAGAGTTATTGAAGTGGGAGGAAGAGACACAAGCAAAAAAGTATGGAAGAGATGCAACGAGGGAAGTAGGGTATTTGTTGCTACAAAAAAAAAATTAAGGATAGAGTGGCAAGGGTTTAGTATAAACGAGAGGGTGATGCCACAACAATGTTTCAGATCTCAAGAGTACCACACAATAAGATTAAGTGTTACGTGTGTGGTATAGATGAGAATTAAATTAGAAAGACGCGGTAGCTATGTAAGGGTAACAAAATCGAAAAGACAGCCTGATAATAGTGGAGGTAGAGGATATTACTATTCGCGGAGTCTACGTCTCCCCCAATATATAGAAGGACTACTTCTTGGACATTATCAACGAGTAGGAAGCAAAGAGAAAAGGCAGAAAAGAGACGGTCATATTGGTAAGAGACGTAAACTCCAAACAAGTCACTTGGAGATCGACCTTTACGAACTGGAGGGGAGAAGTCGTCGCCGAATTGGCAGCGTCCCTCGGCCGTAGCAAACCAGGGACGTGCACCAATTTTCGTAAGGGGAAACCAGCAATCGACGTTACTCTGGTGAGTGAATGGGAGGTGATGCAAGAAAAAACTCGCAGATACTTACGTTGGGTATGGAATAAAGGTTAAAAGGTGTAGGAATGAAAGTAGCACGAGATCGAATGAAGAAGTTCTAAAAAAACTGGAAGAAAGAGCCGAAAAGGATAAGAATCATAGGAAAAAGGTAAAGTATTGGTGGACGCAAAAGTTAAGAGTAAATACAAGAACGTGACAGGAAAGGTTGGCATAAAAATAAAAGTGAGTATGGGAGCAAAATAAAGAGTACGTCTGGTGAGGGAAATGTTTCCAAGGCACGATAAGATCGAGTCGAGAAAGGTGCCGACCAACGAGGTACCTTTGGCAACGAGAGAGAAGCTAAAAATGCCGTAAGGCGCATGAATAGTGAGAAAGATTAGGAACGACCTAGTGTCATCCGTCAACAAATGGAAGCGGTTCCTTCCTGTGAGACTAGAAGACCGGAAGTTTGACTCTGGTCCCAAAACCAACTAAGCCTAACGGAAGAGCCGGCAGGTTTAGACCGATATGCCTTCTTCCAGTTTTAAGAAAATTGTTAAAAATAATAATAGGAGAAAGAATGAAGTAGATGGAGATGGCGAATAAATTAAATCAAAACCAATTCGGTTTTAGAAAAGGCAAAAGGCCCTGAACGCAATTGGTGGGGTTTTAAAAATTGTAGATAATATAAGGCGACAAAACAGACAAGCTCGACATTCAAAACGCGTGCCACGGTCGGGCATAGTCAGGGCCATGGAAGACAAAGGTGCACCGGCGTACTTGCTAATTATAGTAAGAGATTACCTCAGAGATAAGTGGCTGTACGTCGGGGCAAGTGAAAAAATAGAAATCACAACGGAGTCTCGCAAAGGTCAGTGTTTCCGTGGAACCTCTACTACGAAGAAGTACTGGAGCTGGTGATCTTTGACGGTGTCACGCTGTTGGGATACGCAGACGACCTAGGTATGGTAATCTAAGGTAAAACCGCAGATCTGGCGAAAAGGAGAGCAGAATAGGAGATTTATAAGGTAAAGAGCTGGTTGAAAGATCACGGTCTATGTCTGGCCTCAGATAAAACCGAAGTGGTCGGACACAGACGAATGAAGAATTTTTCTATAAGAGTAGGAGGATTTGGACAACAAAAGTGGGAAGGCCTTGAAGTAGTTGGGGGTATGTTTCGGAGAGAACGAATGAATGAGCACCTAAGGCGTGTATGCGAGAAAACAGAAAAATACGTAAAAAGTTTGGTTCGACTCATACCCAGCGTGGGAGGACCAAACTCTGATCGGAGAAGAATGTATGTAGGAGTTCTTATTTTGGAGCCGAGACTGGGGCCTGTCTTCAGAATGACTGCGGCCTATAGGACGGTCTTGACGGAAACTATCTTGGTGGTAGCCGGGATACTGCCTATTAAGGAGAGTATAAGAAAGAGGTGAGAGGTTTCGAACACCATCCATCTAGAGACACGATGATGAACGAGTGGCAAGAAATGTGGAATAGGGCAAACGTTGGCAGATGAACGCACGGGCTAATTAACAGAATGGATGAGTAGGTGAAATGGGGAGCGACGGGTTTGAACCACTATCTGACGAATCACGGGAGATTTGGTTCCTATGTCACAAGAATAGGAAAAAGAGAGATGCGTGTATTGCGACGCGAAAGTGGATGCTGCAAAACATGTTATAGAATGTCCAAGGTAAGAGGGTGTTTTAAATAAGATAGAAATAGAATTGGGGAAAAGACTGAGGGCAGATAACGTTGGTAAGGGTGGAGAAGTGGGAAACCTTTCCGCTCGTTTTCGTGTTTCGTCTTTCAAAGATTTGCCAATAATACGATAGAGATTGGTGATCGTCGTTTGCTCGCACTTGACAGTCAACCTGACGTCCGCCGCATCTATTCTGCATTTTTGAAAAATCGGGCCATATGTCTGCACCCTCCAAAAAAGGGCATTGTTTAAACTTGAATCATGTCACCTTAAAATTCGTATGGTTGTCAAAGCTTCCTGATTTTCTACTCGTCGGGTTTCAATTCCAAAATGATATAGCAACCATTTTGGTTCGTTTTCGATCACATCGTATCGTTTTTACTTGCGATATACGCCAAATATATCGACAAATATTAACTTACGAACCACATTGTCAATATTAATTAGGTGGAGAGCATCTCCACAAAGAGATTCAAACCTATCGTTTGAATACTGTGACCTGCGTTATGTCACCCTCGCCTTATTTGATCACCCGTTATCTGCTACAGTTGGCAGAGGAACCACAATTTCCGCTTGCTGCAAGGCCTTCGTTCACATTTATGTGTGGACCATGTTGCGTCCGGGGCAGACACTTTAGAGACTGCTCAAGGACTAAAAAGTCAGCTAACACGATTGTTGAAATTATGTTGTTTTGAGCTGCACAAATGGGTCACCAATAATATTTTATTGTTACGCGATCTTCCGACAGAACAGCCGTTAACATTCCACGAAGACCGTGTAGTAGGTTGTAAAAATTCTCGGCCTACAAAGGCAATCAAACTGTGACGCGTTTTCGTTCACGGCTAAGGTGCAAGATCTTTCATGTACCCAGCAGTTGGTCCTCTCTAAAATCGCAAGAATATACGATATAATAGAATTTTCATCTCCAGTAATTTTCTTCGCCATGAGACTTATTCAGCATCTCTGGTCCTTGAGTTTCGGGTGGAATGATCCACCTCCTTCGGATGTTTGTGAGTCATAGACTCAGTTTAAAAAGGAGCTTCCTTCATTGGTGGGAGTGAAATCACTAGATTATTATCGCATACATCGTACGAGTGATATCAGCTTCATGCGTTATGTAACGCCTCGCAACTAGGTTGTGATCTATTTTGGTTTTATCGATAACGCCAAGAATATCAAGTATTAATCTTGTGGTTGCCAAGTCCAAGGTCGCCCCTTTAAAGATATTCGTTTGGAGTGGAGTAGCATAAGGCTCCTTCAGGAGCGAGTTATCCCGGCTTATCCAACCTCTTGTAGTCTCCTACCAGAAGAGACTTTGTCCTGTTCTCTTTGGTGGTCGGGTTCATTTTTACAAAACCCTACCTTTCATGATCTGTTCGATCCTTCCGGTGGATTCCAACCAGAGCAAAAAGCTCATTTGGAAGAGCATACCGTCGTGTTGATCACCCAGCAAGAAAAGCATTGGGTACTTAATTTATTGAACAATTTTTTATTGTCACAACTTATCAATCAAGCACTCTCTGTCTAATCGTTTTCATGTACGGCCATGTGTCAGTACCGCCTTATGGGCGATCTTCCTGCGTCTTGTGTGTCGCAAGTTCTCACGAGTTGGCGTTGATTACGCCGACCCTTTTCTGATGACACTAGGTCGAGTGAGAGGAGCGAAAATCTACAAGGGTTACATTTGCGTATTTGTTTGCTTTGCGGTCAAAGCCGTCCACTTAGAATTGGTTTCGACGTCGTCGTAGTAGTAGTGACATCTACAGTGACTGTGGCACCAATTTTATCGGCGTCAGTCGCATACTTCAGAGGTTGCCTCGACAGTCCGCTGACACTTTGACCATTAAATGGCATTTCAATCCTCCCTCCTCTTCGCATTTTGGTGAGTTGTGAGAAGTCTGAGTTAAATCCGTCAAAACCCACCATATGTTCAGTAAACAGATCTTCACTATGAAGAATCTAATATAGTCCTAATCCAAATCCAGTCTATTGTACTCGATGAGTTCGGATCCCAATGATTTGTGCGTTCTCACTCATGCGCATTACTTAAGCCGTTGACCGCTCCTCCTGACGACGAAGTCAATTCTAATTGTTGTAAGGTATTCCCTTTTACTTCTTTCACCTAATTGCACTAACACTTAATAATAATCACTTAATAGCTAGGAACGGTTTCACGCCAGTCGCGGATCCAGGGGTTGGCGTACCTGCCCCCCCCCTCCTGGATAGAATATAAAGAAAAATTAGTAGCTTAATCTTTTATAAAAATGACTGTACTGTACACTATTATGATGTTATTCTGGTGGCCATGAATAGAACCACTTTTGTTAAGAATATCTAAAACTCAACGAAAACGGCAGAAGCAAAAATAACGACTAAAGAAAATAAACCGCCTACAGCAGCAAAGAATACAAATATATAATCAAAAATCTAATCATTCTATACTAACTGTGTAGTAAAGCTGTCCGTCCATATGTGTTCAAAGCATAATAACGGATTTACATAATGATAATCATCAGCAATATCTATCTGCGTAGAAGTCATTGGCAAGCTGGTGTTTGTAGTTCCAACTCGCAAAGAATTATGCAAGCGAGATAATTTTGGTAACCATGGATTGCTACTAACTAAGGGAGAGACAGTAGGAGATTGGCATCGACTAAAAAAAATTTCATAGTAAACGTCCTTCATTGACATTTAAACATACCTAATTGCTGCCATCGGACTATGAGATCTAGAAGGTTGGTGACTATGAGTGTGCATGTTAACGCTGGTTGGCCGACTAAGAAACGGAGAAGGCGTTTCACTTCTTGTTTCCCACATTGACAATCGATTTTTCAGCTACAAATAACTCAAACATTAACATTTTTGTTGATTAAAAATAAAATTATACTGACACGACTGGAAAGATTATGCAACGACGGCGGTTCACTTCTTAACTTAGTAGACATCTCAACCCACTCATCATTCCGAACTTTTCTAATTGTGTAAACACTATGTTGCGACGTGTGTGAATCATACATCATGCAAATACTCGGTTTCTCCGACGTGAACACTATGCTTATAGAGTTGTCTTCAATAAGATGTACAGAACCTTGTGCAATTGCTACAGGTGACACTTCGTCCAAAGGATGAACCATAGAAAATACAGTCGGACCACCAACATCGTTATGTTTTTTATCCAAACCTGAAAACTATTCCTGTTACAACCGTTTTTAAAATAACCCCAAACTGACTTTTATCCCTTTCCAATATTATACCAAATTTAGTGTTCCAAATTCTTCCTACTTCAAAAGGCAAAGTAGACACAAAATCTTCACTATCCACAGAAAATACTTTCAGATTGTGACTATCGACGATACAAATGCTCGGCATTGGTGTACCTTGTGGCTCATCGACTTTCGCATGAAAATCTTGATTCGCATTATTAAAAGGTGGAAGCTCGCAGTAAAACGTGCACCACTGTGCATGCTTAATAAGATACTGACTGGTATAGGAACAAACTGTGATTCTAGAACTATCGAATTGGGTACAATTCCCAGTTGAAGTTATACCTTTACTCCAAATAACAACGTTATCCTTTACATACAACTCTTCCTCCATCACCCCTAAACTTTGGCACTTTAAATTATTACCCAAATTAGTAGTGTTATGCCCTTTAAAAGAGTTGTTCATTTGTTCACCGTCATTCGAATTTCGCTTCTTAGAACCTTGAATATCAGATAACCGCTTATTCAGTTTTGGTGAATCAACATTTTTCCAACTCCACGAATTTTCAGATACGTTGTAATTTGTGTTATCACTTTCGAAACATTTTCCTTTTTCCAAATTTTGAGTTTGTTCGTTCGGCCAAGGCGATTTCCGTACTATCCACCATTCTTTATGTTTATTGTCGCTTATGGAAACCTTTTCAAATTCGTTTCTAAGCACTTCAGGAGACAAACCTTCGTGTTCGTCATTGTATAGTTCGTAAGGACCTGGATGGTTTAAAAGTTGCTGCCTTCCACTGGGTATAAACTCCTAAAATCCCCAAAGATTACAATTTAATTCAAACGCTATTTTATAAACCTGTGGGTCTTTGGCAGCAATCATAGTTTCTATTTTTTCATCCAGATTTGCTAATTATTTAGATTTTATTGATAAATTATTTGTAGCAGTACTGACTTAACCATAAAAAACATTTTTTGAATATGAACTTGAAGTTAGCTCGCATACAACAACCAATCACAACAATTTTCGTTAATCGCGGATTTTTAAAAGTTTAAACTTTTTTTTTGTTTTTTCAAGAAGATATATAACTTTGTAATATTCACCAAGTATTAAATATGTTTTAGAGTCCTCGTGAAAGAATTAAATATCTTTTCAGTTTTATAAATTTGTGAACTTTTTGGTAGTAAAGTAAATGGGAGCATTCAGGTGGATTCAGCGGCTGAGTCATGTGCTATTTGAACTACTAAGCGGTCGTCATTTTATACAGCGCTTTTTTAGGACAGTTATTTTTTCAATGTACAATTTTAAGGAAATCAAATTATTTTCTAAGCAATTTATACGATTAATTAAAAAAAAATACTTTAAAAACAATCTTTATTTATTATTTATTGATTTTTAGGAATCCTGGTATGAATAATTTCTCCCTGCATTGTCGTAATTTACGCGAGCAATTGACCTTTTTCATAGGAATTTCTTTTTGAACTACTAATTTAGGGGTCTACCTGTGGTGTATTATAATTGTGATATTGGTATTACCGGTTTTTTAGTTGGTATACCTGAACTTCATATCGTGTTTTCGTGTTTTGTGCATGCTTTGTACTAACCTCATTGTATTTCTATTGGATTTTGCGAATTTGTTTTTATTGTGTAGTTGTTATTTTGTTTTATTGTTGTTGTTGTTGTTGTTGTCGTTGTCGTTGTCGTTGTCGTTGTCGTTGTCGTTGTCGTTGTCGTTGTCGTTGTCGTTGTCGTTGTCGTTGTCGTTGTCGTCGTTTTTTTGTTATTCTTTATTGTTATTTATTTTTATTGAACTTCACGATGGGTAAAGGATGGAAAAAGTGTTGTGTAAAAAACTGTTTAAGCACTACGAAAATAAATCGAAACCTAACATTCCACAAGTTTCCGGTTCAATATGCACTACGAGCGAGGTGGTTGAATGAAATTGGAGATTGTCGGGATCCAAAGTATTTGTATCCGAATTTAAGAATTTGTGGGCTTCATTTTAATAGAAGTGGTCGAAAAACTAAATTTGATATATTACCTAAATATTTATCAACTGTAACACAAGGTAGTTGTTATATTTTAAATAATACGATTTTATTTTTTCTTCGTTACTTTTAGACTGCACAAATATTCCACTTAATACCTGTAATGCTGTATCACAAGATACCTCACTCAATTTCAATGCAACTAACGAGAATGGTATGTTATGTGTAATTTAGTCTATTAACGTACTTAAAATATATTTTACAGATCATAGTTATTGCATTCCAAGTACCAATGATTTAATATACAAAATTAAAATATTACAATCGAAATGCCAAAGTCTTATGACAAAATACGTCAAAAAAGTTAAGGAAAATGCAGAATTGTTAGGTAATAACAATGCATTAAAAATTGAAAATACAAAGTTAAAAAGTTATGTAAAAGTTCTTAAAGAAGAACTACTGGAAGTGAATAACGTCAAAAACAACTTGACGTTAGAAAATTTAAAGTTATTAAAAAAACCAACATACACAGTACCATATGAAGATATTTTGAATAATAATCGTTTAATTACATTTTTCACCGGTTTCAAAGACTTTGAAAGTTTTTATGAACTTATTTGTGAATTTCAAATAATGTGTGCCACTAATGTAGGATATGCAAGTGAAGCTTCATCCAGAATTACATATAAGGAACAAATATTTTTAGTGTTGACTAGGTTAAGGTTAGGTTTATTAGAGGAAGATATTGCATTTCGTCATGGTGTTTCAGTTTCAACAATTAGTCGAACTTTTAGACACTGGATAAATGTGATGAGTTTATTTTTCAAACGACTACCTATATGGCCTCAACGACATATTATTAACAAATATATGCCAGAATGTTTTCTAAACCTATACCCATCCACAAGGGTTGTACTAGATTGTACAGAATTATTTATTGAAAAACCTAGCGATTTCAAAGTCCAAGGAAGCACATATTCGCATTATAAATCACACAATACTGCAAAGGGTTTGATTGGTATTACACCTAATGGTTTTATCGCATTTGTGTCGAATCTATATCCAGGAAGGATTTCTGACAAACAACTGTTTATAAATAGTAAAATCATTGATCTACTAGAACCTGGCGATTCCATTATGGTAGATCGAGGTTTTCTAATAGAAGACATTGTGCGACAAAAAAACATCACAGTGAATAATCCACCATTTATTAAAAATCGACAACAGTTACCCTACACTGAAGAACAACAGACAAAAGACATTGCATCTTTACGCATTCATGTTGAAAGAGGAATTCGTCATCTAAAAACTTTTCGCATTTTGAATTCAACATTTGCAAACTCTATGAGTGACCAATTGAATGATATTTGGTTAGTTTGTTCGAATTTATTGAATTTTATAGATGTACCTTTGTTAGATAGAAAAATAAATTAAAAAATATTTAAATTTTTATTGATCGTTACATAATTTATATATTAAAATTGTAATGTGTAAAATAAAACATAATTAACTTAGGTAGCCATTCATTTTTCCATTTATTAATGTCTAACTTTACTTTTATGATTACCATGTCTATCCCACTATCAACAACGAAATGGCAATATGGTAACCCTGTTATTGCTAACTGTCCCTGTACCTGTAAGTAGTATTTGTGATTTTCTTTAATCATAATGTTCTCCCCATTAATAAGTAAGAAATTGCATAATTTTTTTTCAACTGCTTCCAAGACCGTACAATTTTGTTCCATAGCTTTTACCAAAGTTTTTATTTCCAACAAATTATATAACTTGGTACTTTCGTTATAAATTATTCCATCAGGTGATGCAGCTAAACATGGAATACCTGGATTTACACAGACACCACACTTAATATATTTTGCGTTTGAGTTTTTTTCCAAATATTTTTTTATTACATGACTTTCATTGTCAAGCCCAAATTTCATTTCAGGTGTTTGAAATGTTTTATTAGTAAAAATAGATTTTACAAATGCATCTGTTATAGCAGTTTGTCGTGAAGTAATTGAATAAAATTTAGATGCTGTCAAACGCTTGCTTCTTTCCACATGCCACAAATCAGTATAACTCTGTAACCGTGTTTCATTTTGTAGTTCCTGTGCTTTCATTAATGATATCTTGCAGTAATTTTGATGTTCTTGCAAAACATTATTATTCATACAATAATATTGAAATTCTTGTGCCCACAACACTTCCATGGGCAATTGAATAGTAAACTCATTTTGTGGAGGAAAAAAATGTTGGGAAGCCTCAAAACCATTTGCAGCAATGCAATCAGCTAACATGTTTAACCCACATTTGGAAGAATTCATGTGACATTTTCTTAGTAAATCGGAACTAGTTTCGACAGCCTCATAGCGTGCCCTAATAGTTTTACGTTTTTCAAGAATTTTAAAAGTAGATTTGTTTGGTTTATTAGGGTCATGCTTGACGAACGTTAATTCTTGAAATTCTTCTAAATGATGCATGCTTGTACTACCAGTTCCCCATGACCTTGCTACAGATGTGCATGCAATATCTTCTTGTATATATGTAAGTTCTTGACGTACACAATCAAGAAGGTACCACAATAACCCAAAAGCATGTTTGCATCGTCCACGCACACCACCAATACAATTACAGTTTCCCTGTAGAACTTCCCCAAAGTTACTTATAAAAATCACAACATGATATATTGTTGTTTTAAAAGATGCTTGCACATTAGCTTTTATTACTACTTGTTCATCATAATTTAAAAACACTTTAGTCACTTTATTAGCTTTAAATAATCGATAACCATGCATGTAACACTTGGTTCGATTGTCATCATTGCCCATTTTGTAAGAGGTTATAGATTCTTCACTATATGAAGATGGAAATGGCCGAAAATTCTTAGTCCAGTTTCCAATAGGACACTGCAATTCGGCTGAAGACCTATATAACAATTATAGTTAGGTACTAATTAGATTTTTTTTTTAAATTCTTACCCAACGGTTTGCATCTTCCAAAATATCACAATAACAATGAGTAAATAACGATAAACAATAACAAAAGATAACGATAACAAATAACAATCAAGCAAAATAACAAATACAATATAACAACAAATTCGCAAAATACAATAGAAACACAGTGAGGTTAACCCAAAGCATGCACAAAACACGATATGAAGTGAAGTCATATTGTTCATGTATACCAACTAAAAATTGGTTAATACCAATATCACAATTATAATACACCACAGGTAGACCCCTAAATCAGTAGTTCAAAAAAAAAATTCCTATGAAAAAGGTCAATTTGAGCCAAAACCAGCCTCACTATACCACTAACGCCGGTTCGTTAAGAGTTTTTTGTTTTCTTGCATTGTATTTCTCTAGTTTTCTTGAAGCAAAATATATTTCTTCTCCGTAGAGGCTCTATAGTTTTGATTGTAACCTTCCATGACCTGTTTCAAAAGTTGTCTCTTCTTCAGAAGTTCTGAAACTGGAGGTTAAGTCGTCAATTCTGGGTTTATATGGTCGTTGACGTTCCGTTGCTTGGTTTCTTATCGTTCTGGTAGGTGGTTTCCTCTAACTATGCGTTTCCATATTCTGAGTAGTTCCACACCTTTGTCTTTGTGGTTCTAGTTTTAGGTATCATAAGAACTACTTTAAATCTCATTGTAAAAGCTATTCTTTATAGTAGTTTGTGAGATACTGATAATATGGTAATGTTGTTAACACAGTTTTGCTTTTGAACTGACCAATAATATTTTGCCTACCTTACAAATGGCCGATTTTTGGCTTCACTTTTTTATATACAGCTGATATTCGAGTTAGCAATCCAGTGTATTAGTAATAATAAACCTTGCATTAAACACTGCATTATCCCTTCCTTTCTCGTTACTGACTTTTTTTCTTTAAAAAAACACTTTTAAATTGTAGTTTAGCCGACTGCCTTTCTACATTGTTGCCATGCACACCAACAAAAAATACTTCCCTTTAAAAAAAGAAAAGTTTCACGCTGAAAATGAAATTAATAAAAGGTAAAGAATAATTTCGCTTTGTTTTCAATCTTATTGTATTAGATAAAAAATTGTAATAAATAGTTTTAACAATTCAGTAGTACATTTAAATTTTCTTTCACACGGAAAAAATCTTAGATTATAAAATGAATGATTTGTATATACATATATGTTTAACAAATACAACAATGTAACAAAGATACGTTTACAAATTGTTAAAGCTGAAAATTTTTACGATTTTCGATTTTACATCTTCGTATGTTAAGATGGTTAACTTTTTCTATTTTTTTATAAAAAAATTATTTATACTAATCTAATGTAAACACGTAAATAAGTAAATTATTAAATAAATTATCCCTCTTCTTTAATGTTCAGGTACAAACCAAACCTATGAGAAGCAAATCTCATCTTCATAACCAATTTTCTATGTACGCCTTTCCATCCTAAATGTTCAAAATTATTATTGTTAATCCAAAACGAAAATTTTGTTTAATTGCGATAAATGCTATGCTATTAAAAATATTATCACCATTTGAGACGCAAAAATTTTACTTTAATTAAATTGCACTTTGACATTATTTAATTAATATTTATTTATGTATATAGTATAAATTAATATTATATAAACAATAACATACAAATAGAGACAACGCTAATTTTAATTACCTACATAATTATGAATGTAAATGAAGTTAGGATGATGTTACGATAATATCATTCAGTTACTTAATATCTAAAACGTTTAACAACTATTCTTAAAACGTACTTCTAATTACAAAATTAAGTAGCCGCCATCAAGGTGTACTTGTAGACCTAATCGCAAACAGGAACTTTATTATGTTACATCGTACTAGCTACCACTTTTGTAGTTTTTTTAAGATTTAATACTGCACGCTTCTTAATTGGTTCGCGTTTAAGCATAGTTGTTAAACAACACCGTAACACTCGAAAGCGTCGTACTAATAAATGTACGAACAAGCATCAACCGAGTCTAATGTGCTTGTGATGTTGAATTGTAAAAGTGCTCGTTTCATACATTTACATTAAAAAAAAACATTTCGAAAATTAAGTCGTACAAATGCAACTTTTATCAAACGAAATGCAGAATTTTTGTCGAAGCACTATAAGAATTTTTTTAATGACACAAACGAATAAATAAAATTTTAGAATTTTCCGTTTAGTTTTAAAATATTCACGTAAATGTGATGTTTACAAGTTGTTTGGGAACGATGTTTTTCGTTTAGTCGTATTAACATTTCCCAATTGACGTTACCTATTAGCAAAGAGAGCGACAAGTGGTTGATTATAAAACAGAAAATTCTTTACAAAATAAAATTCAGGTATATACCGATAATTAATTCTACTTTTCTTGACATTTATTGATTGCACATTGCACAGCTTCAGTTACGTTTTCAAATACTGGTACTTTCTTCCGCTTAGCGACATCTGACAAATAAACCCTTCCTCGATTGTAATCTTTGATTGCTTGCGTTGTAAGCTGTAAAGAAATGTATCTTTAATAGAAGTACCCGAAACAAGTGTGTGCGCAAAAATAGTTATAAGTCGTGCCGGAAACAATCAAAAATTCATCTAAACAAGGGTGTTAAGGCCCCTATTAGGACAATTATTTGATTTTAGATTAAGTACGGGCCTGTAAAAGGCGTGGTCGAGTAAACTAAAGATAGAGAAAAACACGTATGAAATTGCCTGATTATTTAACCTCGCCATAAACGCACGAACATAGTCCTTCGAGCCGGATGACTTGCAGTTCTATGGATGTACACTCATCTAAACAAAAAACGGGACACCTTAGTTAGTTCGACTGAAATAGTTAGCGGTGTAAACTAGGCTTGTTAGCGAATGCGATCAGCAAACAGTGGAATGATTTTGTGTCAAAGATTTGCTGCGTTTTATTTTTATACAAAATATTTTCGTGTATAAATAAAATTGAATGCAACGCTGAACTATGTATTCCTTTATTCGTCAATGCATGTTTGCGCCCTTAGCCTTTCTTTACTGCTACTTTTAGATAACGTTCATACCATCAATTTTCTTTTTGCAACACTAGTAGAAAAATAAGACATTTATTTGGATGTTGTTAATACGTATGGATTTAAATGCGTATAATCATAAGAATAATTACGTTCCTTTAGAAGCGTGGGAGGTACCATTATTAGTATGATAAACAAAAAATTCGTATTTCCCTTGTCACTCAATCTTGCTTTACTATAATGTGATAAATAATCGTTCTTATTGTATTTTCAGGAATGTCAATTAAGAACAATGAAGCATTTTACAGTTATATTCATTTAATCTTCTCAATACACTTATAATTCATTTGATGGCCGACAAGCTCGATCCTCACACGACTAGAGAGTGGAAAACTGTATAAAACAATAAGGGAAGCCAATCCTCTGAAAGTTAAGGTCACTTCTAAATCCTTTGTTAGTCATGCTCCCTGTTGTATAATGTGCAAATAGAGTCGCAACTTATATGAATGTCCAGAGTTTCATCAGCTTACAGATGCGGACAGGTTTTCAAGAGTCCAAAAGCTGCATGTCACAACGTTTACCTAAATTTAAATGCCGTGCGTGCAAGCAAATAAATCACACATTACTACACAAAGAGCCTTACACTACAACATCCTCACCGTAAAAGGCTTTCGCTTCATTTGCTTTCATTCAGGCATTTCTGTTATTACCATCTTTTGCATGTTGTTCCCAGTACTTCTGAAAGGCGTTTTCTGTATGCCTCATCACGGAATCTTAAAAGAAGGCAGTATCAGCACGACGTTACGCATGGTGTTAGATGGTTTCGTTCAAACTACGACAGGCCATTCCTTGAACGACTTAAAAATGGTTGGTCCTGTAATACAAGACGTCTTCTCGATTTTGATGCGATTTAGGAAATTTTGCTATACGATATCTGCTGACTTTGGGATGTATCGGCTTGTGCTTGTTGACCCCATACAAAGATCATTGCAACGCATTCTTTGGCGTCTATCGCTACAGTCTCTCCTTGCAACATACAATCTGAATACCGTCTGCTCCTTTTTTGACCACTCATAGACTCGTTCAGCTTGGAATCGACTGCAGAGATTCCTTTCCCGAACTTTCTAAAGTTACCAGAAAGAATCTTTATGTGAATGATCTTTTAACGGATTCAGATCATTCAAGCAGTGTGTATGCAAAGTGGTTTCAAATTACGTAAGTGGATTTCTAACGACTCTTAAGTACTTAGATTACATCGACTAGGTTGACATTAATCCAGAGTTACATGAATTTGGCTCCCACCAAAATGGCCACCTTCCAAACGGATGATCTTACGTTTTCAATATCAACTATATCTTTCAAAACTGTTGCTAAACGAGCTATATTTTCAAGCATTACTCAAATTTTTACCCTTTAGGACTGTTGTCTCTTTGTACGATTCTAGGCAAGATGGTGCTCCAGCAGCTCCTACAGAAACTCTCTTGAAATGATCCCGTTCCAAATCACATCTTCGATTAGTGGAATTTATTTTGTTATGACCTACCAATTCTCAGTGATTGTCGTGTCCCACGGCTTGTCGTATGACATCGATCTGTGATGTTTCGATGCATGGGTATAGTGCGTACACTTATTTAAAGTCTTTCAATGATGATGATTACAGTTCATGTTAGATTATTCTGTACTAAATCTAAGGTTTCGCAATTGAAACCACTCACGCTTCCAAAGTTAGAGCTGTGCGCTGCTACCTTGCATTCGAAGCTTTTTGTTTGTGTTGAGAACGCATTGAATATCCAATGCACGCGATGTTTCTTATGGACTTATTCTACAATAGTTCTAGGTTGGTTAAACACGCCCTCCAATCTCACAAAACCTTTTGTTTGCATTCGAATTGCTGATATTCACGAACTGACTTCCAGTTGTATTTAGCCCCATGTTCAGAGTATAGTCAATCCAGATTTGCTCTTTCTCCATTGCATTGGTTGCAATACGATGAATCACAAAACCCTTTTGCAAATCCATTTTCAATTGCATCAGTTCTCACATAGCTAAAACGGCCAGTTGCTTATCTTTATACGACCGTCATTTGTAAAGATTCCGTTTCCATATCAAAATGCTCAGTAGGCGTTTTATTAACAACTGTCCCCCCGGTTTTTTCAAGGCGATATGGTGCCCTATCTTGCAAAATGTTATAAGAGTCTAGTAATAAAATTATAAACGCCGTCAGGTACTATTGGTAACTTGTATCCGCTCTTGAACTCTAGTGGCATTATGCGTGTCGGAGGCAGGTTACAGAATTCAAATTCAACTTCTCCTTGTTAGAACCACTCACTTGCAACAGCATCACCTCAGATCTCAGTTACTCCTTGCTATTGTCCGGAAATAATATTGGATTACTAATAACCGTGATCTACCCAGAAAGGCAGTCCACGCCTGGTCTTGGTTTTTTGGTGTTTTTCCTGCTAAAACAAGCAATCCAATTATGGGATCTCTCCCAGCCTTGCACACTCAGCATGCACCATTTAGTAACTTAAGCGTAAATTACGCAGACCCATTCACTATAAAAGATTGCAAGAGTCGCGACTGTAAGACGTCCAAATCTTATCTATGTTTATTTGTCTGCTTTGTTATCAAAGCAGTTCATCTAGTTACCATCTTGTCTACAAAATACTTTTAGTTGCTCTAAGGAGATTCGTTTCTCGTATAAGCCGGCAAATATACATTCAGACAATGGTACCAATTTTGTTGGAGCAAATTCTGCCTTAAAGGAACTTAGTGAATTTCTCAAATAGAAACCTTTTTAAATTCCCGATCGGGAACTCCTTTATTTCAAGATCCAACGATTTGAGTCCGTTAACCCACGCCCATTTCCTTCCTTATTGGGCGCACTCTAACGGCTGTAGTTGAACATGACTACTCTAGTGTTAATGAAGGATGACAATCACTGGAAGTTGGGATAATAATCAATTTACACCCAGGTTCCGACCTATCGATCAACTACAAGAGGTGTGATTCGCCAATCGTTTTCCAGAATTTGCCCTCTACCTTTAGTTATGTATGTTCAAGGCCTCTTAGTGCTAGTGCCAGTTAAGGTATTACACATAAGTTCTATATTCGTATATTTTTTATATTATTTTGTTGAAAGCAGAGCCTTTCAAAGCCAGGGGTATGTTAAGGCACATGTTAGGCCAATTATTTGATTTTAGATTAAGTACGGACCTGTAAAAGCTGCGGTCCATATACATAAATAAAAAGTAAAAGTTGTTTTTAAGGGGAGGTAGGGTAAACCAAAGATAGAGAAACCCATGTTTTTAGAAAAATATATTTCCTGTCCTTGGAGAAATAAAGAATATTGAATTTTAACATTATGAAATTCCCCATGAGAGAGAAAGCAGAAGTAATTAGAAACCTGATAAAGTAAAATAAGATACAACAATGGCAGACTTCAACGGAACGTTAAGAAGCATTTACCAAATAAATCTAATGAAGTGCAGCTTACAAGATACAACGAACTGTTTGTAGGATGGGTCGGAAGATACAGGATTATTCCAAATTGCCAATACTAAATAATTTATATATTCATCATCACAAACAAAACGTGTTCACTATTCAACATCTAACAAAAAAGCGCCAATTACCATATCTAACCTCAAACTTAAAACTAAGGTAGTGTCTCGTGGTACGTCACCGGCAGGACTGGCGAGAAATTTAAAATATTTACCACAAGTTAAACGATATACAATCTAACTTGGGCAACATCTAATAAAAATTAAAGAAAATTTCAAGAATTTGATAATGAAAAATATACAAGGCGCTTCATTAAAAAGAATCGAGTACGGTCCTGTACAGATGTCAGTGGTGAGCAAGCTTGTATACAATTTAAAATGAACATTCAGATTTCTTGATAAAATTGTCGTTTTTAAGTTTGCGTTCTCAACACACGGTTAATTAAGTTTACTTTTTTTTCAGTAGAGTGCCATGTTAAATAAAATGTATGTAATTTAAAAAAATGTCACTAAAAATGATGTTGGCTACTCTGAATAAATTATAACTTAACCCTATAACGAAGTAAATAATATTTATTACATACCTTTTCTCCTTCCATTTCAGATTCGGCTGATGGAAGTGCTTCTATACACAAAATTACATTATTTTTACCCAACCCAATATAATGAGCAGCTAAAATCATCGTGGTCAACGATTTTGCATCGCTAGTCACCATAAACAATAACACCTTGCTTTTATCGATCACCTCCTTCCATTGCAACACGCAATTTTCCAAATGTTCATTATTACTATCTTCGTTATAATATAAACACCCATTTAAAACGTTGTTGATTTCCATATTACCTTCCCTTATCGCAGGATTATAATAAGTTAAACCGTGCTTCTTTAAAAGAGGAATCGCTATATTTTCTCGCCATTTATTTTGAGTTGATACCGAACCACCGAGATATACGTCGTTACGAAATACTTCCCTTTCGTTTATATTATTCGGCGTGTTGCAATTTGCGTGTTCATTATTTATATCACAGTGAGTATTATTGTTTGTCGAACACTGACGTTGCAAAGGTTGACTTGCCCAATCTAAAAATACGTTACGATGTAATTATTGCTAACTAAACTAATGCAAGAAAAAAAAATAAAAAAACACTTTTGAAAACTAACATCAAAGTGCCAAATAATAACATAACTTTGTGCAGTGATAAAAGCAATACCTATAGCAGAATTGATAGGTCGAACTATAAACAATCTAATTAGATGTTGTGTCTTCAAAAGTGTACTTCTCCAATAGAGTAAACGAAAGATTCTACCATCGTTTATCGTAGTGCAGTTGTCTGTAGTAAACTCGGCCACTAACGCGCAAAACTGTTCAAACGAGATTCGCGTTTTATTCTTCTCGATGTTTAGGTTACTTAAATAATTGTACAGTTCCGATATTTGTAAAGTTTTTTTTGTCAGACGATAGTATGCATCTAAAACGTCATTTAAATGCAATTCACCTGTTCCATTAACGTCGTATAAATCAAAAGTTTCCCTTAACTTCCTAAAAAAAATCTAATTAGTCTTTCAGTCAACTCTTTGCTTGTGTTGTACCTTAACTTGTTGGTAATTTGCTCTTCGACTTTACTACCCGTGGAATGCAATATGCTAGTAGTGCGCTGTAGCGCCGACATTAAATTTACGTAAACTTTAACCCCTTGAGTTTTTAACAACGTTAATAAAGTTGACTGTCCACTAACCAAATCAACGTATTCCCTACGAGTTAATCTTTAAAAACAAAACATTGAATATATTTTATGCTTGAATAAACCCACCTATAAGATAAATCTTCACCCATGATACTCTGACCTAGTTCATATGGATGTGCAACAACCACAACACATCGATCAGAAGCAACTAAATAAGCAACCTCGATCATTCCAGCAACGCTGCGAGTTTGACTATCTAATACAAATAATAATACAGACGCCGACTGTTTAGCATCATGTTCTTCGGCCACTAGTTCAGGTCCCCATATAGATCTTTGCTACAAAATTCTTTAATCATGCATCGAAAAAATCAACGATTATTACTCACTGGATTATAATACGTAATTCCGTGCTTTTGCAGTTCAGGTATAGCAGTGTCCGTTCTCCAAGTCGTAGGATTACAAGAACCACCTAAAAATACTTCACAATTTTTTATGTGTCCTAAAAATTGTAATTGTTAGGTAACAGATAAATCGATTAATATTTATTACTATTAGTGGGAGATCGCTGTTGTGTTTTCCGATGCATCTGTGGTTTTTGCATTTCCCTTGCAAATACACAAAACTCTCCAAAAGTAAGGAAAGGTGTTGTTCCATTTCTGCGGCCACATTGTCTTGCACATTGTAGCATTTCTGAAACTAATTTCTTTTTTTAGGTTAAATAATTTTAAAAGTAAATAAATTAAAATTGAAAACATTTACGTTTACATTTGCTTAAGGCTACATGACGAGAACTAAATCCATAAGGAAGGAAAGAATGCAAACGCAAAAGCAAATGGTAAGACGCTTTTGCGATAATGATTAAAAAGGCACCAAAAATAGTGCAGTTAAGTTCGAATCGAAGGCAATAATTACCTTGAGATTTGGACGGATAAAGACGCATATCATTGAAGAGTGTTTGAACCCAGTCTTCAGGAATGTGAGGCGTGTGACCTAATCGACTGCAGATAGTACTGTACACTTCCCTGAAACAAAATTTTCAAAATAGAATCAGTTTATAAACAAATCCAATACGGATAAAACGGCAGGTAAGCCATTTTGAGTAGCCGCCGAGCGCAGATCTAAGTCATCTTTGCTCGCAACACGCTCTAGATCTTTTTTTTTTTTATTTTAAGATTAAAATATCTATGGTTTATTCTAGTAAAAATAATAAAGGAAAAAAATAGAGAAGATCTTTAATAAATCTACTGAAAATAAGCTTTCTCTCTATTGCTTGACATTTTGCTCGTTGTTATTTTGCCGCTCTCATCCTCTACTACTCTTTTCCACATGAATCTTTTTATTATATGTTTGCTTCGTTTCATAGTTTATATTTGTTTATACTTCGTATAATAAAGTCGAAATAACTACTTATATACTGTACCCGTGTATTGAGCCATAGGTATATCAGGCTTTAGATAGTGCGTAAGTCTAATTAGCTGAGGAACCCCTATTTTGCTAGTAGCAAAAGCCAAAACCAAGACACAAAGATGCTTCTTGTTGCACTCCCTTTACCCTGTACAGACCTTAGTGGTTCGGACCCACGGGACACCAGACATCAAGAAAATGAACCCTACAAGACGGAGGCGTCCTTATTAACACCCTTTCTGCTTTGGCAGTTAAGAAGTTTTCCAAAATAAATTTAAAGAAATAGCGTCCTGTTTCTACTAAATATTTTTCTTTTTTAACAGCCAACTCTTGAACAAAGGCCTCCTCATTTCCCTTTCAGTTCGATATTTTGAGCGAGTTGGTTCTATCATTTTCACGTTTCACCACCTAACGCCTTTTTCGTGCCACGCCGTTTTAGTGTAGGTATCCCGTCCACTTCCATTTCGAGTTTGCCATAGTTGTTATCACCTCTTTTCTTTAATTTGTTGGTTTCCGAAGTGAGGTCTCAGGCTGATCCCTAGCATTGTTCTCAAAACATAGCCAAGGTCCAAAACTTGGCACAGTTGAAAAAATGTGTCAAATTCAGCTACAGGCATGATATACATTCCGAGACCCGTTAAAGAACAAGAAAAATAAAAGATGTTCCAATTCCAGAGCTTTTTATTTTGCCACGATTTATATTGTTGGTACTCGCATACAATTTTATCTTGATAGATATAGAAAGATCGCGGTTAATGAAAATAGAAAAGTTGGTAGAAATTTGAAAAAAGTCCCGAACAAAATGTGAATTTTTAAAATTAAAAGGAAATAAAATAAAACTATTGGAGATGACCTCTAGTGCGAAATTTAAGAACCAACGCACGAAGAAAACTGTTTCTTTTACATTCCGCTAGATACGTTCGTTTGAAAAGTATAGTAAAAATCTTATGAGAGCTGCTGTACATTTTAGAGTTCAAAACAGCAAACCGTCATGTATGTGTATTTATTCTTTGGTATAAAATACAAGTCAAAAGCTCGTTAGACTTAAAATTTTGCTCAAAAATAACTGATAAAGAATAATATTTATAAAAAATTAAAAAATCATAATAAATTACAAGCAATCTTCTGACACGTTCTCCTTTTCTTACCTAAATTTTTTTTCAATGGAGTAAAAAAATCGATAAATTAAAATTTAATCACACAAATACAATAGTTGACGTTCATCGAAACTAAAATGAGTTCTTAAAATACCTTAATTGAATGTAATCTTGAGTCTGAAGGATACTGACGAATTGGTAATAATCGAGATATGATATCTAAAAAAATATGCGGGTGAGTATTGGATCCAATGAAAATCGCTGTTACGTTGATTCGATTCAATTAAAACAGATAAGATACTTAAAGTCAGAATATTTGAGTAACACTTCAAATCTATGATATGCTAAAGCAACAACATTTAAAATCAAAACATTCTACAATCTAATAAATCTAACTTTTGATGTACATTATAAAAAACTGATTCCAAAATGTAAAAAAAGATGTTTCTATTAGGCAAGTTTTTGTGATCCAAACGTGTAAACTTGTCATAAAATGTTGTTGCTTCTAATTTAAGTTCTTCCATTTTAGATTATATATTCTCATCTAACAATTGCGACTTTAATAAATCTGTGCTGGCTAGAGCTCAGGTAGGAAGAAGCCTTCCTATTAAAAGTTGTCTTTTTGAATAGTTCATTAACAATTTTTGCTTTGTGATGGGATACCTTAGACTTGATGTATTAATCTCGTCACTCTGAAAAGGATTGTTATCACATCTTGTTGACTCTTGAGTCCCAGAGCACTAAACATAATTTCCAGTTTCTTCATAATTTCAGTAGCGGAATTAAGTCCATGTAATAATCTTCCACTGCCAGAAACATTCGTCTCTAATATTTTCCAATGTCCATACCTAGTTTCCCAAACGGGCATTGTACCCGTTTTTGATGATGTTAAAGGTTTCTTTACACTGCTGTTTTGAAATGTTTGGGAAGTCGAAGATGACCCAACAAAGTCTACAATTTCGATAAAAATTTTGGATTAGTAAAGTTTTCGGTTAGTGTTTTTCCAACCCTAAATAATTAAATCCTTATAAATGAAAAATGTGACCTTTTTCGACTTCCCTTTAGACGAAGTTAATTTTTGCGACATTGCTACCCTGTGTTTTCGTCCTTGACTACGTACGATGTAAGCACGTCCAAAACCTTGGTTAATTTATCTTTTTTCCACTTGTCAACCTCTTATCTAAAGGTTGTGGTTTTAATAAATCTATGCCGACTAGAGAATAAGTACAAAAAAAACCTTCCAGTTAAAAGTTGCCCAAGCAACACATTGGTATAAAAAACGTCTAAATGTCCGGCTAATAGACGTTTATTAGACATTAAAACGGTTTTAAACGCGTTATTAACGTTTATTAGACGGACATTTAGACGTTTTTTGTACCAATGTGTTGTTTGGGTGGTTTAGTCAGGTGTCGAAACAAGCAAGCGGGGTTGCTCTGTACTTTACGAGAGCAAACTGATGATTTCCATCAGAGTAAACTTTTTTGATTATTTTTTTTGCAATTCTCCTTTTTTTGTTAACCCATTGCTCGTGAACTTAATCTGCTAATCTCCTCACTCTGGAAATGATTATTTGTTACGTATCATTAGGAATAACGTTTCACATTTTCGTATTTATTCAATACCTACAGGAAGGGATTTTGCGCTGGTAACCATTTCCTGTTAAAAATTCGCTGTAACTGGGTTGGTTTTGATCGAAACCTTGTCCGTTGAATTGTAAGTAATTTCTTTTTATTTAATTTTTCCTCGTCGTGATTATAGTATTACGCTTTTAGCGATTTTACTAAAATGGAAGATTTTCTACGTATATTGACAAATTTAAGGTGATCCTCAATTTAGTTGACCTTCAGAGTTATGGCGTCGAGCGCTATTTGGCTTATGTGATCTTAAAATTTTTTATACCAAATTTGGCGAAGACTCGAAGTCTCCTGTTCAATACAGTTACTAAAGGTAAAAGTTGTATCGTCCTGAAATGGTGTCCCACATTTAAGAGAGCCATTCACGTGCTATAATTAACATGATTAATAACCTCGTGAGTTCTGATCGATATGAATTTCGCACATATGTGAAAACCTGTGAAGTATCGTTCATTAAAGCGACTGACTTGCACTATTAATTTTTTATGCGTTACCACATATATTAAGCCCTCAGCTAACATTAGTCTGTTTTAAAGTCATAATTAATAATTCGTCGAAGTTATGATTCAGCCTTCAGCTACCTGCACATTTTTGATTATTTTTTACGTTGGCTTGTACCATTCGAGTGCCTTAGTAATTGATTCGCATACAAGGAAAGAGAGCCTAATATTAATTCGCCGAATATAAGCTTACACTACTCGAAAGTATCCAAAGTAACTTTATGGTGTAACTATTTTACCACCAACTGATTGTTTTTTTGTATTTATCTTTGCTTATTACCTGTGGACGAAAACCAAGTATTATATTGTTATCGATTGAAAAAATATGTATACAAAGTTCATCGTTCTCCCGTTTGCTTTTATCCTATTTCTTGAACAACGAGTTCATAAGTACACTTGGTATCTCCAAGCCAAGGATTTGTTCTAGTACAACGGAGTGGCGTGTTGTTACCAACCAACAGGGCCCGTTGTAACAAAAACGTTGGTAACAAGCTGATGACTTCCACCAGAGCATAGAGTCGTTTGAATTATTTTTTTTACAATTCTCCTTTTTCTGTTAACCCATTGGTTTTGGGCTTGGTGTGATACCCTCCTCAGTCGGGAAATAATTGTTATCACAACTTATCGACTCTAGAATTCTAAGAGTACTAAACAAAATTTCCAGTTTCATCCATAATTTCAGTAGCGGAATTATTTACAACCATCTCGTAATCTTCCAACGCCAGAAACATTCGATTCTGATGTTCTCCAATAAATATACCCAATTTCTCTAAAGGGTAAGAGGTTCCTTTACACTACTATTTTAAAAACAAACGTCTGCAATTTCTATCATTTTGGGTTAGTACATAGTCTTTATAAAGTTTTATTTATTCCTAATTGAGTTTGAGAATTGCTTTTCATCATATATTTTCTCATCTTATTTGAGACAACAATTCGGGAATTATAAAACACTAATCCATATTTTACATCCAGATGGTCACTTAGGTTATAAAAAAGTTGAGATCTGGCGAGTTAAGTTTTCGGTTAGAGTCTTTCCAACCCTGAACAATGAAATAGTTTAAAGTCATAAAATACGTCTTTTTTCGTCGCCTTGTTATGTTAAAAAACCTCGCTAAGGTTTTTCGTGCTGTATGAATTTTGTCCAGTCGTAAATGTCATCTACGAGCTGAACAGCACTGGTGCTACTACAATGGTATCTACATTTTAAGTGTCTTAGAACATCTTCGTTATTAATGGCTAAATCAATTACAATTTTACGGCGCGATTTAATTTTTGTTGTATTATCGCAGCAAATTTGATCACCTCCACGTGTCTGTTATCTCTGGAAATTGCTATTACTATTACCCAATAAATTCTACTTTTGGGGTCGATAATAAGAAAGTGTGCGGACGCCGGAAGTAAATATGTAAATTTGAATGGTTAATTGAATACAGGCGCATTAAGTGTATATTAACCATCAGATGAACTATTCTCAACTTACTTGTGATACCATCGTATATCTATCTGTTAAACTTTCAGCAATTTTAGGGGATGTGTTGGATATGCCATAGCTAATCGCGTGTCAGAAAAGCTGTAAGTAACCTCTTTCTAATATTGCATAATTTGTGTTGGTGTCGATCGTGGATACGAATGACTTTCTTTTGTAATTACCTGTTATCACTATAAATGGTGCGCTTTGCTTCTGACTGCGCAATCCCTTTAGATTTGTAATGATTCGATCCTCTTTTGTATTATAACGGACATATATAGTTTATATTTGTCCCCGATTAGGCGCTCTTTTTATTTAAATTATAATCGACACACCGAAAACCAAACTGAATCTCATTAGTTAGTGGGATACCACTTCCTACTCGACGAAATTCTAACTTGCCGATACAGCTTTTGTGAAGATTAAGTTATCAGCGTAGTACAAGGTTAGCTTTTACCATAATAACCTTAGACAAATTTAGTTTCTGCTGCATTGATGCCCTTTCCTTATCCTTTACTATGTACGATGTGGGCATGTCCAAAACGTTGGTTAGTTTACCTTCTTTCCACCGGCCAACGTCTTCTATATATTTATAGATGAGTTCGTAAACCAAAATTTGTTTTTTTTTACTGCCAACTTAAGTTCTTTCATCTTAGATTATATATTCTCACTAGCTGATCCGTACTGCTTCGCACGCGTAGATTCTGAGTTTTGACACTTGTCCCATTTTTCTTGGGTCTACTTGCAATAGAAATTAAACTTTTGTCACCTGACGATATATGAGCTAGGTCGAAGAAGCTTACAAACAAAGTTTAAACAATCTTGTTAGCGCGTTTTTGAAAACAGTATTTAACTAACATGTTTATGATAGTACATCGTTTTTAAACATTTTTTCTCCACTTTGTCAACGCTAACACTAACCCGGACAAGTACGTACGATTTAGCAGTTATAAAATCCTAATTATTCTTCTACATCCAGATCGTATCATAGATCACAAGAAGTGAAGTTTTCGGTTAGTCTTTTTCCAACCCATAAACTTCTTGTTCGGCAGCGTTAAAGCAAGTAGTCTGCTCTTCTTCCATAATTTATCAAATTTTTTGTTATTCAAAAGTGTCCTCTACGTAAACAAGTTGAATGGTAAAATATCGAATTTGACGATCATTTGCCATCGTATCAAAAATTACATTTTTTTCAGTTTAATCTTGCGATTCTTTAAATAAAACTTTCTCAAGACATTTGCTCCTTGTTCGTCTTTATATCGGAAGGAGACACTAATATATGATAACTACGTACTGTCTCTCCGTCGTCCGCTGCAAAAAAATCATCGACTTTTGTTTTTTGCTTGTCTTTATATCAGAAGTAGACACGCACACACACACACATATGATAACTACGTGCAATGTCTCTCCGTCATACGCTGCAAAAAGCATTTCCGACTTTTGCTGTTTGCTTGTCTTTATATCGGAAGAAGACACGCACATATGATAACTCGTACTGTTTCTTCGTCGTCCGTTGCAAAAAAACATCTCCGATTTTTGCCCTTTGCTAGTCTTTATAAACGCCGAAGGCACAAACACATATGATAACTATGTGCAATTTCTCTCCGTCACGCGCTGCAAAAAGCATTTTCGACGTTTGCTCTTTGCTTGTCTTTATATCGGAAGAAGACACGCACATATGATAACTACGTACCGTCTCTCCGTCGTCCGCTGCAAAAACCATTGCACTGTTACGAGAACGAGTACAATGCAGAGGATTTTCCGAAAAGACAAAAACTAGAAGAATCAAATAAAATGTTTTCAATTGATTATGAGCAACGTATCAAAAACCTTTTCTTCTTTACTTTAACAGTAAAATGTTGATTTTGTATACTTTGTAAATGAGTGTTCATTATTTGTATCTAAAACAAAAACGCAACACTGAAATTAATAATCGGAAAACGATGATGAATACAATGCGTAATCGTATGAATAAGTACTAATTGTAATTCTAAAGATAATTTTTGATATTAACGTGCTTAATTAAATACTCCACAATTGCTATAAGTTTACTAACGTTTTAAATAAACTTGAATCTTTTTGGTTGTTTTTCCCCAACTTTATGTAGTTATTGATAAAGTTCTATGGAAAAACAGCTATTACTAGGTATTCTACATAAACTGTTTTAGTCAAGTATGGTTAAAATGTATACAAAAAATGTTTTTAATCCAAGCCTATTTAGGTTAAGAAATCGCTACTCCTTAGAATTGATACTTCTAAAATACGAAAAAACTTTACTTACGCGCTGAAAATGATGAAACATATTTGGAAATTGAATAAAGTTACCATTTAAGCGAGCAAACACGCGTGCTATACATGCAATAGTTTTTAATACTGAACGTAGTTTTGTCCACTCGCTTTGAATGCAAACGGCGGAAGCGGGTTTCTACCATTATCAGCAAAGAAAAGATAATGACCAGTTACGTAATGAGCAACGTTTAATTTGTTATTCGAGTCTTGTTTCAACGAATCCAATAAAATATACAATTTAATTAAGCGTTTCCAAAAGTTTTCCACAAGAATATCTTGTCTTAACCAACGATGCCCCCCAGTTAATATTAGCGTTTTTCGATATGGTTTCTTACTTTAATTTAATTGGAAAAGTGGGCGATTGTTTTTTCAATGTATTAAAATTGTACATATAAATAGGGGTGCAAAACTCATCCCCCGTCATAAATCTTTCAACAATCTAACAAGTAAGTTCGGTTTAGAAAAAAAGTTACAATGCAACGAATTGCGCTATTCCTTCTCCTTATTTTCACCGTCAATATTTGTGTCGCACAATTAAATTTTTCAACTGGATGGGGAAAACGCGTTCCTGTAGGAACCGTTCCAGGTTCTAACGAAAGCAACTGCAAGACACCTATTGATACGTTAATGCTGATTTACAAATTGATACAGGTACGTGTACATTCATAATTTTATTGAGTTATATCGGTGATTATTTTCAGAATGAAGCCCAGAAGATTCAAGAATGCGAAAAATTTTCTAAGTAAAATAGTTTTTAACATTTTGTGCCCTTTTTACTGTATGAAACGAAAATAAATTGTTTGAACACGTAACTGTTAGTTCAAGTTAATAAATCGTAGAACGTTACATAATAGGCGCCGAATAAAAGTAAAACAAATGATTTCGAAAATATATGTAAATGGATCCGCAACATGCATAATCACACCTATGTAAACACAGGCAAATATGGACATAGACAAGCGTTTCCGTGTAAAGAATTTAAAGGTTAAATACCTGTACAACACCTATCATCAAACAATTAATTTTCATTTAATAGAGCAGTTGCGGTCGCGGAATGCGGTAGCGCGGACGTGTCACAACTTCTTTAAATATTTCGTTGATTATATAAACACGCGTGTCCGGCTAAACCAAACATCCTATGTTTTCAAAACGCGAAAAATCCGCATCTTAAAAAGGTTTAAGACCCCAAAATAGACTTTTAATAAATGATCTAAGTTGACGTTCGAAGAGGTGATGATGTCATTATAGATGATACTACAGTCGGAGAGTTTCTAAATTATGCGAATAAAAATAAAACAAATTACATTATTTATAACTATACCGTAATCCTTTGAGAGTTGTTTTCGGCTGTTCGGTCACCTCTTCTATGTTTCAATGTCAAAAGTTCAACGTTATTGTAATTTTGTTTTGCGCCCAAAACAACTCGAATCAAAGTACGATCGCGAACGTAAATAAAAAACGATACAATATTATTTATAAGAAAAAATTAAATCGTAACGCAAAATGTAACACAACAAACAATTTTTAACACAACTTGGCACTTGTAAAAATACAGATGTATGCCAAAAATGAGCAAAAGTTTAACAAAGATTCTTCCAGACGTTTACCAACAAAACCGTACAAAAACCATCTCCGCAAAAAAATCCAAATTAAAAATTAAATGAAATGAAATACTACGACAATAAAATACCGAATTAAGTTTTAAAATAAATTGACCTAAAACATCGGCCATCTTAGATATCTATGCCAACTATAGAATGTCATTAAGGTGTAGGTAGACCTATTTCGCCTCCACGTGATACACCCTGGGTGACTTTAAATAAACTAGTACTTTTAGCACCCGTCAATCACATCACTGCTGCAAACCAGAAAATAATCTTATTAAAAAATACTGCTTTTCAAGACTCGCTGACAAAAAACCTTAGTCCAAATGTCCGCCTCAGCCATTTTAATATTGCGAGTATAAGCTGACACATAGATTGCGCTTCTAATAAGAAATCTATATGATCTTTACAAAGTTCCAACCTCCAAACCATATGAGTCAAAACTTTGTGACAACTTAAGCAGTAGTTTAGTGACGCTAGTTTTTTTTCTTTTCAAAACAATAGAAAAAATTAATTTCGTGTGTAGATTCAACACTATTCTAGCTTTTAGGATTTCGCGGCAATTGTCCAATTTTAAAGTTTGGTTTCCGGGCAATTATTCAGAAGATTTCTGAAACTGTTTGATTTACTCTTGGGTTCGAGTATTTATAGTAATTGCTCGTTCCTTTTCATTGGTCCGTGGCGTTTCGGTTGACTGGTCTCCACCGGAAGGAAGCTCTAGTCTGACTCTAGTTCCGACAAGGTCGATTGCATACCCTGTGGTCCGGAAGCGTTCAGCTACCACTGATTTCATGCTTTTCCTTCTTGTGTCAGCTATGTGTTCGTTCAGCCTGGTGATGATCTTATTTTCGGTCTGTCATATGTATACTACCCCATAAGAGCAGGAAATACTGTAGACTCCGGGATCTTGAGGTTTCTTCTTAGGTTCTTTGCATTTCGGGAACAGGGTTGGCCTACTCCTTAGCACTTTAGTCTTCCTATTTTGTTTGTAAATCCTTGAATATATGGTAGGAATGCTGTTGTTTTGGTATCTTCTTGTTTTGGTCTTTACGCCGATTGTCTTCAGCAGAACATTTTGTAGGTGCTTCCCTCTACCAAGAAATTTTGTTCACGTATCACTTTTGCCTTCTTCACCAAGGCGTGGAGCACTCCTAGTTTCTCCATCGGATGGTGGTGTGATTGCGCGTTTGGGTACCTGTACCGATGTGTTGGTTTCTTGTAAAAATAGCATGCTTCCGTTGTTTCCCACCTCCATAGTACATAAATTGGATGTACTGAGGATAGAAGGGTCTCCAATTCTGCGTCATCAGTACCTTTTTGTAATAGGTTCTGTTGAATGTGAACATTGTAGACTTCGTGCAAAGACGTATCAGGTCGGTCAGCGTCCTATCCATGTCTTCTTCTTCTAGGTGCTGATGAATAAGTTCCAAAGCTTGGTCCTGAGGAATTTTGCTGAAGATAATAACCGAAACGTCAAGAAACAAAATTTATCAGCGACGCTGTAAACAACCCGGAAATCAAACACTCTTTTCTAATGCAGTTTAAAAAAGCAATTGAGACTGCTCGATCGAACATTGATTTACTGAATTTACATATGGCCGTACAAAAATCAATGACGTTAAACGCCCTGGTTGCCGGTATCATCATCATCATTTTAGAACACGGTACAGTTAAATTCCATGACATAGCTGACACTTTAAAGATATCACAAGACAGTGTATACATTATTTTACAAAAACATTTGTCCATGAGAAAGATGTGTTCAAAGTAAGTAGTTTTAGTGCTGTATAACGTTAAGTAAACAACGCGTATGGTAACGCCATGACCGAGGCTTTCTACATTTTAAGTATCTTAGATAATCAACGCTGGTGGTGAGTAAATAAATTGCGATTTTAGATGTGTTGCTTGTTAGAGATTCGCTGGGATAAGAACATTTCCATTTTACAGCGCGATTTAATTTCTATTTTATTATCAAAGCAAATCTGATCACCCGCATGTGTTGCTTATCCTAACACTAAGAAATAAAGCATACACTGACTACAAGAAGACCATATTCGTACGTTCGATGAACAATTAAAACCGCCGTTTAGAATTCCGCTACTGTGCCAAAGAATTACGACGAATTGGAGGTGTGTTGTGTATGTATCAACTTATTTTTTAGAAATTTTAAGAGGATTGTGTTAGACATGCCATTAGCTAATCGTATAAGGAACGCTGAGTCTGAGTATTAAATATTATTTGCTTTCAGATCGGTCGTATGCGCGCACAATTCGATATACACATATACGCTTGTTATCACAACTAACGTACGCAACCTTTAAGTATTTATGTAACAAGTTTTAAACAGTGCGCTTTGTTTCCTTATTCTGAAATAACCATAATTTCGTAATAAGTGACAGTTTTTGTTGTAATCACCAACGCTAATTTATTGAATGTAACTTTAAGTTATATACTGCTTATGTGTTGCCCAATTTAACGGTCCTGTATTACTAGTTGTACTGTAATATTGTTGACAAACCATTAGTTGTTATATGCTATCATTGAAATACATATATACTTGTTGTTAGACTTATGTTAGTCGATTTATCTACCTTAAACGTTGTCAGGTGAAAACGGGCATCTCTAATGTATATGTCTCCTCGTTTAGACGCTCTTTTAATGAAATTATAATCGAGACATCGAAGATCAAGCTGAATCATATCAATTGCCCAACGATCCACTCTTCGCATGTCTGAGCTACCACTACTTTCTTTGGGGCGAGTAAATTACTGGTAATAATCGCAGCCTACGACAGGTTTATGTTCGTACCCGTAACAAGGAGCATTTCTTACAGTGAATCAATAACAGCCACGCATCCATGATTCAGAGGTGTTTAACTGTTATAAACATAATTTTTTGAGTCGGTATGTGATAATGGATAAAACATGAATCCACTACTACACTCCGAAATCACATCGTCAGTTAGCTGAGTAGACAAAAGTCGACTCTTTCACCAAAACAACGCACTGTGTACAAGCCGTTGACAAAATTGCACAAATTGAAATTCGAATTACTTCCCCATCCACCGTATTCTCTGGCGACTACTTCTCGCTTGCAGATCTCAAACAAATGTTCCAGAAAACAAAATTTGCATCAAATGTTGTAAGTCATAGCCGCAACAACCGCTCATTTTGAGTCCAAAGATAAATCGTTCCACAAAAAATGTATCAATCTTGAAAAAAACTATGTTGATGAATAAAGTAAAAATGTTAGTAAGCCTTTGTGTGATGCGTTATATGGAAGACAACTGTAGGCGGTATTTATTAATCCTTTAGCTGCATTTGACACAGTCTAAAAGCATGAACCCCTAAAGTTTGCTAAAATTATTCACCTCTTAACTACTATGCTCTCTAAGTTTCTCTAGAAAACAGCAACAGAAAGAAGCTACTACTTTTTAATCTTCTCAAACATGCTCCAAGCCGTGTACAAGAAGTTTGGCCTATACTGACGATTAGACCTCAGTAATAAGCAATAACAACCTATATACCTCTAGAAAGTTTCTTGCAGCTGATTTCAATACCATGACTCTTTATTTTAGAAAGCGAAGAGATTGAGACTGAAGCAAGCAAATGTCTTATTTTAGTCACATTAAAGTTAATCTAGATACGACCCTTGTAACATTCATTTTGACGAAAACGTATGCAGAATAGAACTTGACCTTCACCAGACATTGCAGCTTGCATTTCCAGAGGGGTAAATGTCACTGAAGGAAAAATTGTAAGCGACGATATTTATATCATATGCAATAAATTTAATTAACCGACCTTATCTTTCCGTTACCGCTTGACTGACTTCGTTATTATTCGGAGTAAGCGTTTGTGTCCTTTCCAAGAAGGTTAATCTTTGTCTTAGAGGATGTAATCCTGGTAACCAAGATTTCCTGAGTCTTAAACCGTCTTCTCGGTTCACATTATATGGATATTTTTCTATTTCCACAGCTTCTGGGAAAGTAAAAAGGAGTTCTAGCTAACACTTTAGTTTGATCAAATTTAGCGTGTGTCCTTGGTTCCACACGTGTTCTGCCACTGCAGTTCTACTTTTTGTTTTGGCTCTCAAGGAGAGACTAGGACCAAGCGTAAAAAGTCTTAACTACGGCGCGGTCTAAGCCGAAAATCGCTTATAATCATAAACAAAATAGCCGCAAAAGCTTAAGATTTTATCTCATCAAAAAACTTTAACATCTTCGTATATGGAATCGACACAGCGTCCGCAAATTCCAGCAGTTTACAAAGTTCTCACTATATAAGCTTGCAGCGACCAATTGAGATACCTAGAAAACGGTAAATCAAACGCGTTGGGGTGCGCAGAACACATAATGATAAGAGAAATAGAAAAACGGTGTCTAAATTAAAGATCCGATGTTTCCTTTATATTTTCTCAAAATTGTTAGTAAAATTCAATGACTTTAGCGTAATATTCAGTTATTGTAGTTACTTTTACAGTACACGGAGAGAAATATTATACTGAATTTAATCATTACGATTTCATATTAAAAGCATTTGCTTTTTTTCTAAAATTGATCCACGTTCAAATAACATTCAACGTAAATGTACTAAAATTTAAACTAAATCTCTTATTGCAATGCAATTACAGCGACAATCTAATAAAATAGAAGTTTAATTCAAGCGTACATCGGCTTGACTCAAAACCAACAGCCTTTTGCATGATACATATCAATTCCGCATAACCTTTTTTTCCGTGTACACTTTGTATGATTGTATAATTTTTATCACCCTGTAACATGTAAGATATACCTATCTTTAATCTAAAGGTTTTAATAATCAGATTTACAGCGACAATCTATAAAATCCTGAAAGACCCTCTCACTACATGACCAAAAATTTAATTTTTAATTTTTAGACCTTGTAACAACTATTTGAAAGTTAGCAATTAATTTTTGTTTAATTATTAGTTACGAAATAAAGAGTAATTAATAAAATATTTCGTGTGATATTAAATTAATATATTAGTACCGAGTCGTGACTCCTTGTTAAGTTTATTCGAGAGAGATACGTTTTACCAATTCACTTCAATTCCTTACTATCATTGCTAGACTGCGGATAGTTATGCAATAAAAGCACTTGAAATGTGCACTTAAATATACATTAAAGCAATTGTACTAGGTTTCAAATGAAACAAATACGATTTTTCCTTAACTTCATCAACCCCTAGAATTCCATGAACGATATTTGATTTTTGTTCTACTTCGGTATTTTCTTCCAGAGACACTAACATTCCAGAACGTAATTTTTTCTGATTGATTATTTTGAACCGGTTTTCGACAATGTCGTAATTAGAGCGAAATTACTTTTTGTCGCATTCACAAACGGTTCACAAACTTTGCTTCCATCCGTTGTAAAATAATTGTAGTCTTTGGCAAACTGGTTTAAAGTTATAGATATACGTTCTTTCTCTTTTCACATTTAAAAAAATCTTAACCCGAATGACAGTAATTGCTAACTACAATTTTCAAAGGAAAGCGATCCTCTCTTTACGGATTCGTTATCTGTTCATTGTCATTTACTCATTCATCGGTAATCCTAATGACAGACAGTAATTTTCTAATATGGCAATGATTTGTCACCATAACTTAAAATCGTTTTTGTATGTTTTTGAAACGTAAATATGTGTATTTATAAGAATAAAAGTCTAAAATATGCATACCTATTCGAACCATAATCATTACTCTATATCCAAATTAGTTTCCTAAAGAATGTGTAGTTTAAAAAATGATTTCAGGAAGATGACAATCAGTAGTGGTCGTGGATTGAACAAATACACATGATGTCAAAGATACACAAAAAAAGACCCTATACATTTACATACAATTAATTCAAATGTCCAGGATAAAAAATTTAAAGCCCAATGTTTTACTGTTAAGAAAATGGTATCAATTCATCAACCGAAGGAACAATAGATCCAGTGGCATATTTAAAAAGGGAACAAAGTAGATATATACCACTAGACCTTAGATTAACGATCATCTCTGGTCAACTCGTCCAGAAATAGATGTCAAAATTGTACTATAGCAGGTATACGTAATATTGTATCAAAGATAATGAAGTTACGTAGTATACGCCACTCAATATATTAGTAGAATCGGATCCGGTTACCATGCCCTACGATCAGACAGGACCAATCCGACGGAGAAAATCCATGCGACTGATTAACAGTGGAACCAACTCCTTGTGGTGAGCACAAACACAAATCCAAGAAGTGAAAAACTTTTAGAATTTACTCGCGTAAAGCTATTAACCTTACGCCTGCTAGTCCAAAGGCAAGCAAAGTAATAAAAATGTATCATATATGAGATGAACTTTCTGTATCTGTCCATAGATACATTCGATTCAACATTGAATCAGACGAGTAACTGGAATACAGAAATCCGAGAAAAACCGACTCGTAGTTGTTTAACGAAACTCCCCAAATCAAGAACTGTCCTACAGTTGCAAGATCAACACACGAACTCGAACTAATGACGGACAGTATTGTTAATTCTATAAAATCCGCATGTAAAGCACGCTATCCAAGAACAGTTTAACGAATCCCCAACAGGATGAGTTGGTGGAACAAGAAGCTTGACACAGCCAAAAAAGCGGAATTTGGGACGAATACAAAACCAGCCTCGCGACATACAACAATGTCATTAAAAAGCCAAAAAGAGACTCTTGGAGAAGATACTGTAGACACGTAGAAAACAAATTTACATGTTCTCGCCGCTGAAAAGCTGTGAGCAAAGATCGCACTGGAAACATCAGTTGTATGCTAACCAAAAGCTAAACGTTTACAGACTCAGTTGCAGAAACTACTGCAAAAACGCTTCCCGGATTCATCGTTTTCTAAGTTTCTAAGCACCAAGACCTAGGGATATCAAACAAACAGGCGACACTCAAAAGAAACTGGGACCTGAAAACCTAAATAGAGAAATCAATACGTTTAAGTCCTTTTAGTGCCCAGGAGCTGATGGAATTTATACCATCATGCTGCAAAAGGGAATTGCTGATCTGCGAAACGCAGTAAGTGAAATTCTTAGAACTTAGTAGTTTCGCATATACCAAACCGCTGAACTGTCAAGATGGTATTTATGCCAGAACCAGAGAAACCCAGACCCAGGCAAAATCCTACAGACAGATCAGCTTGACTCCACCTTAAAATTACATGAAAAAGTGGTAGGCAGGTCCATACGAGACGGGACCGAAACCAGTTTGTTTACCAATTCGGAAAATCTTGCAAGCTAGCAATTTATCAACTAGTAAGCAGATGCGAAAATGCAATCCAATATAATATAATATGACAAAAAAGGCATCACACCTCTAGTGCAAAACTGGATCAACTCAATACTCAAGAATCGGACGGTAACAGCAACTTTGTACGGTAGAACTGTAAGAGCTAAAATGGCTGGCGAGTGCCCACAAGACGGGGTGCTGTCACCCCTTTGTTACATGTCGTTATTCTGTAGTTGTCAAAAGCACATATTCTAAATTAAAATTAACGACTTCACTGGTTTACACGACGCTACTGATTGTCAAATCACCTTACTAGCTGTAAACGTTCGTGTGTCTGAGTGCTATTTCACGACATATAAGTAGTTTTTCTTTCTGCTTAATAACGCGACGTTCCAAACAAGAAAGCAATTCCAAAAATGGCGTCTTCGCGTTATCTTTTTACGTTTTTTTAGCGTCGTAAGGATGCCACGCTGTATTTGTACCCGGCTGTTTCCGGAATAATAACCTGTAGAGTCCACCTTGTTTTACGGAATCGGAAAGAACGAGAGAAAACTCACACCTGTTTCTGAAATATCAGTATCGTATTACTTTGTTAATTTACTTCTTTAACTAATCAATCAACTTTATGCACATTACTTAGACCGGGTTGCATAAAGCACTGTTAACTTTGACAATGTAGTTAACTACATGGTCATGTCGTTAAGCTTCGTCATAGGTATAAAATCAATTGTTTTGCTGACATTATTAAATCAATCGCTACGATTTAGTTAACAATGACATCAGTTAACGACATAGTTAACTATGATTTATGCAACCAGGCCTTAGTATAACGTATAGCTTCTCGCATTTGTATTTACTATTTTATGTAATCATAACATAGATCATACTGACTCTAATTTAATTTCAGTCGCAAACTTTATATCATCTGTAACCTTATGTATAGTTGTTAAGTATGTTGCCGTAACATTCGGCAAGTTTATTCAACCAAAGGCAAAATAACATTAAGCGTCGTACATAAACTTATATACTACACTAATTTTCGTTCTTAAATCAAATAAAAGAGAGTAGTAAACGTTACCACTTGTGACGAAAAATTCTCGGTTGAGTAAGTTTTTGTGCTCATATTTGACTCTTTTTTTTGCGGCTCATTATTATCATTGTCAATTGTCGACTTATTTCGCGACTGCATAGTAGACGAAATGGTTGAGCAAGTAATATTTATATTTAAATTAAAATCAATCACTTATAACGTTTCTTAGCCAATTGGATATAATTAGTTGTATGGTGTGTTGCCTCAACGAAAGAGTCTACATCGATATTATAGCTTTGATATTATTATATTAGTCTATAATTGTTATTGGTCTATCTCTTTCTCTTATTATTTTAACGCCTATTCTCTCTTGTTGAAAATAAATATATATTATTGTTAGAATCTGTGTTTTTACAAATTGTTTCTTTCAGTAATCGATAGATTTAAACAAAGTGTGTATTAGGTGTTATTTGCTTTTTTGGCGCCTTTTTAATTTATTGTAGGATTAGCACACCGAAGTTACGAATATTATCGTAATACCTTCTGTAGTGTCTCGTCATGAACGGTCTACTACAAGAACTAAAAGACGAAGGGATATTCGCTTTAGAATACGCCGACAATCTCACCATTTATACAAACAAAAATTTGAGTTAACTAACTGTATCCAACATAGTACAGAGAGAGTGCACTAAACACCATCGAAAAGTGTTGTAAGTTAACCTAACCAATACATGACATAAAATTGCTAGCAATGTACAGAATCATGCTCTCGATGACAAAGGAAGTCAAATTTCTTGAACACACTCTTGATACCAGACTGACTTCCTCATCTACAAAAAGTCACAACAAAAGCCATCAAGGTTCTTAATGTTACCAAACAGATAGACGGTCATACATGCGGAATAAAACCCACAATGGCCAAACGGTTATAGATACTGTGATGGTAAGACCCATCATCACATACGGTGCGCTTGTACAGAGTGAGAGAACCAAACTGAAAAGTACAGCTTGCAAGCTAGGCAAAGTATATAGAATGGCATGTCTGCTGATAACAGAAGCGATGAGAACTACGCTCGCAGCAGCCATAGAAGCATTACTTTCAGTTCCATCATTACTTACACCTAGTTGTAATGATGGAAACAAGACAAATGGCATACAAACTGCAGATTAATAAACACACATCAATTACCGAGACATAAAAACCGGGTATTACAACGTGCTGTGTGAAGAAACAATCTTAACTATAAGATCCGACTTCACAATAGGTTATTAAATCTTAAGAACACTTAAACTAATAATACCGTCGCGAGACGAGTGGACAAGAAACATCTACCCAGATACGCTTAAAGTAACTATCTGGTACACAAATGGAGTCAAAAATCGCAACGGTACCTCAAAAGTGGAATTATATGAAGGTAGGCACCAAGAGAACTAAATTTCGCTGATCTTGGGTAAATATGAGTCCGCTTTTTAAGCTGAAGTTGCTGCTATCGACTGATGACAGGAAGAATCCTAACTCTGTTTCTAAAAAACTAACTTTGTTTAAGAGCTGATGACAAAGCATTTGTTTGGTCTATTGATTGTCTGTTAGAGACATTTAAGTTAAGTTGTTAATCTCTTATTTTAACAGAGAACTTTGTGTTATAAGCTAACGTAAGTTAGAAAGTACACATTTATATATATTACGCTAACACCTAAGTTTTATACTTTGTTTAACCTCTGTGAAATTAGTAGCCGTTATGAAGCGTCTTTACTTTACTTGAAATTTAGACTATACGATTTTGTGCACGAGTGAAAAATATTAGAATATTGTCGTAGTGATAGCAAACTAAAACGCATAAAAGCTTCGAGATCATTCAAGATCATTCGACGTAATTCGGAATGTTCTCGAAGCAGATTAACGATTAAACCTTCGTAGAAAAAAACCCACAAGCTTCGGGTTTCTTCTTGTTTCAGATTTTATGGAGAAATATAATCCGATCTTTTGTGCCACACAAAAAATTTAATTTTTATTCCGATTTGAAAAGTGCGATAGAACAAGTGTTTTTACGGTCTGACGTCGTATTGAAGTATAGGACTACGCTTTTGTTAACTTTTTTGAAATAGCTTTTAATTTCAAATTCATAAAGTTTTGCGTCCGCACACAAAGGTCTCGATGACATCTGCACACTTCGTTTAAATTTTTGAAGCTTAAATTCTTGTTCAAATTATTTTTACAGTGACAATATTAAAATTACTCAATAAGTGCATCACAAAAATTCGATTTCGCACACGTATCTATTGAAATTTTTAGTAATCGAAGATTTGCGGATCCGATTACAAGTTGCTCAAGAACAAAAAATTTCTATTTTAATTGTTATTGCAATCGAAAGAAGTAAATTACAACACAGCGATGATGTCAGTGTTTCCTTTGTTGAAGCGTTTTCAAGTAAAAGTGAATAAATCTATGTTAATTGATTTTTAAACACCGCGGTATTGATATTACCTTGCTCATTGTTATACGTCAGTGTGGTATCGAATCTTCGAATTTCGTTAATTACATCGATGATTGAATTAAACAATTAGCACTTTTTTAGTTTATATTAAACGAGTTCGTCGTCATATAATTTTAATTGAATTGCACCCGACATTTACAATGACTCGACCTCTTCAATTGTGTTGACAATCACGACGAAGTAAAAAAAACGAACAATAAAGATTAACACCCGCACAAACGAATCTATTTATATTTAGGCGAGTTCTACTTTACGCATATTGCCATTGGCCTTCGAACTAAAATAGATAAGGTCGAATTTAGAAAACTGGCGTATTTTTCTTCCTTTCTTTTTGAATATTCGAAATTTGTTTAGACAAAGGTTTTTTCAGAGTCCATCACTCTAATTACCCACGCGATGCACTTTTTTCTTGATGGTAATTAGAACAAGGTTTTTCGTAAAACTGTCGCAAATCTCCAAGGATTAGTTCAAAGTCAACTTCATTTACTGTAAAAATGCATTGCTTAAGACAAAATATTAATTAAATCCTAATCTTCTGTCTTCATGTCGACAGACTTAGATGATAGTCTCAAGACGGAAGAGAGCAACTATAATTGCGTTATATGACGCACTTTGGATTAATAAATCAGGACGCAATAAGTTTTCCCACCATTGCAGAAATTTTGCGGCGTAGAAAATTGTCGCGTGCTCTATGCTAACAGCAAGTTGTTTACGTTCTATGAAATCAAAATAATTGTACAACACCGAGAAAAAAAAATTGTGCAAAAAACCCAGACGCTGAAATGAAAAGGATTTGGGGATCCGCATTCTTAGTTCAATACACCTGAACATTTTCTTATTAACTGTATAATGAATGATGAAGAAACAGAAAAATGCACGTGCACAAATTCGGTTATTAAAAAATGATCTCATTTTTCTGTCATCATTTTTTGTCACGGATCGTTTAGGATAAGAGAGGGTCATAGCCCGTGACATCAAAATAACAACAATAATGCGTAAACACACAAAATATAATAGCTGAGGCCACCGCATCGAATTTAAACGCGCTCATCCTTTGTATGTATTAGTAGAAATGACATCAGAAAATATGCCTTGCCTCGTCTTGGCTGCCCTGACCATGACAACTTATCCACTTTTATTATGTATAAGATTCGTTGATCTTGGAACTTCAAATGTCGTTATACTTTACCAGGGTCTTTCCGCGATCATCGCTCATTAAAATTCTAATTTCTTTCGTGCAAATCAAGGGGCGCCTTTGAAACAGGAAATAACTTTCATTCTTGGAAAAAAAAAGTAGTCAAATATTTAATTTTACACGTTGACTCGACCAATTAAATTGTTTTAAAAATCCGTACATGCATTATTATCTGATTACATTATCTCTTATCTATTCACGAAACTGCTACTGTAATCCTGAAAATTGTACAACCGTTTCAAGTCACTCGATTTCATTTGTACGCTCTAAACGAAGTTGCTGACTAAGAAAACCACTGAATAGTAGTGGAAAGACGAAAAAAGAACCCCAAATACATATACAAGGTGGGCCAATAGTGTATCAAAGTAAAATATCTCTATTATACAAAATATAAAAACATTTTTATACAGAATTATAAGCAGTTTTAAAATTTACGACTTCAAAGAATGACATAATTTTTTGAGGTATCCATAAAAGTTTCGAACACGTAATTGTGTATTATATGGTGTTCTGTATTAAAGGTCAAAGATGCAGAACTTCAAAGCGCTAAAACTCGATTTTTTTAATGGAACGACTAATTCGCCATTTTGCAGAGAATTAAACTCTGAAAACTACCATTAAATCGACTCAATACGACACGTCTAAAACGATCTAAAACGCAATTCTAAAGAGTGCCATTTATTCCAAAAGAAAGTTAATAATCGTAATCCGATGGTTAGTAATAAAAGTCAGTGTTTCTAAAAATTTAAATATTCTGTCAAAACAACAAATTTTTGAAGTAAAACTTCTTTAGGCGCGACTTGAGAATAAGATTTTGCTTACGTCACAGCTTATGTGGTTTCCACTATTTTAAAACAGTACCCAGCAAACACAAGGTAGCTTAATTTAGTAGTTTATTAGGTATTGAAAAGTCATTTATAAGTAATTTCATTTTTTTCGTAATTTAAGAGTAGTCTAAGGTAACGTTTAGCAGTAATTCAAATGGTTATTAGTTTAAAAGTAGTATACGAAGTAGTTTAGGAGTATTTCAGTATTGTGGTAGCATAAAAGTAATTTAATTAGTAACTTAAGAGTAATTAAAAAATTAAACCTTGTAGTTTAATGGTAATTGAGTCACCATTATACCACCTAGTAATTAGAAAGTAATTAAGGAGTAATGTAATGATGGGTAGCTTAAGAATACTTTAAGCAGTAACTTAAGAGTAATTAAAAAATTGAACGTTGTAGTTTAATGGTAATTGAGTCACCATTATACCACCGAGTAATTAGAAAGTAATTAAGGAGTAATGTAATGGTGGGTAGCTTAGGAATACTTTAACCAGTAACTTAAGAGTAAATAAAAAATTGAACGTTGTAGTTTACCGGTAATTGAGATACCATTATACTACCCGGCAAATAAAAAGTAATTTAGGAGTAATGTAATGATTGGTAACTTGAATAGTTTACTCAGTAACTAAGTAGTAATTCCAGAATTAGATTGGGGAGTTTAATGGTAATTGAATGTCCATTAAAATGCAAGGTAAATTAATAGTCAGTAGTAATAGAGTTGCTATATAAATGTTAAGCTAAATTATTTTAAAAATAGTCGTTATATTTGCCAAACAGTTAGGTCTGCTATGAAACAATTGATTGAAGAATGTATCGAAAGAAGGAAAGTGGCAATTATTATCAACAACTAAAAAAATTTCGTACAGTTTACGATAATACTAATATTGAAAAGTCAATCTGTGGGATCCAGTAAAGCAATATAAATATAAAACAAAAAAAAGTGAATATTATAACTTATGATACACGAATATCAATATTGTATAAAGTTATGTACCTGCCGTATCCAAAAATATTCGGATTATATAAACCACTTCAAGCAACTAAGACACGAATGATCCTGATTACAGAATAACAAAAACAACAAGAGTATAATTAATACGTAGCGATGTAAATGTACATAAAGGACTGATTCATCACCAGTCTGATTGTCATGTGAAATATTTAATGGTTCACGTTGAAAGTATTAAATTACGAATAAGTTACTCGATTTTGTATTCAACATATATAACGTGTAGTTAGCATTTATAGTATTATGTCAGGTAGAGTAGTGGTTAACGCGTTTAGATTGCAAGAGGTTTTCCTGATGTTCGTGGGATCAAACCCCAGGTAAGTACTTAAATTAAATTCTAATTAAAAAAAAATCCCACAATGTATCTAACATTTCCGTGAAATTCTATAAACGAAATAAATAAAAAAATTACAGAAACAAATATATAACTAAAAAAACTATTTTTTAAAATGTGTAATTCAAATTAGTAGTTTTATGGTAATTTCATAACAGTAGTTTAACAGTAATTCAATGGTAATATAACAATAGTATTTTAATGGTAGCTTATTAGTAATTTAGAAGTCAATGAATGTTTGGTAGTTTAAGCGGTTGCTTAATGGCGCCCTTTTTACTGTTTAAATTACCGTAATTTAATGGCAATTCAACAGTAATTTAAGTCCATCTGTTTGCTGGGTAACTACTGTACTACCAAGCTTACAAAAACCACAGAAGGTACCAGAACGGAGGGTTAATTTGACTTTGGGGGGCCTACCTCTTTTTCGAATTGGCACAACAAGGTCGGCTTCCAACGAGCCTTCATACTTGGTAAGAGCAGAAACATGGTAAGTATCAAGTGGCTCCGACGTATCCTTGTTACCAATCTTGTATGTCGTAGGAGACAACTGGTTTATTATTTGTAAAGACAGTCTCCCTGTGGCGTAAACTTAGAAGTAACTTCTGCAGCAGCATTACTGTGCTTACAGGTATCTACTAGAATCAAGTCTCCAGCACTGAAAGCTAGTACATGTCGGCGTTTCGCATGTGGCGATCTAGTTGATTGTCATGGATATCTCTAGTGTCTTGTAATGTAATAGCTAAACGTTGCAGATAAGGAGTAATTTATAGTATAAAATTCTCAGACTGCACAATACTTCTAAGATCATGATTAACATCGTCGGGTGTTCGTAACTCTCTAGCAAATGTTAAATAAGTAGCTGTAAATGCATTACTTGCACATTTAGCAGTATTCATAGAAAATCGTATGGCAGAAAGCTTCTCGGGCCACTTAAAATGATCTTCACCGACAAGAATGGCTAATCGTGGCTTCAGGTCTAGGTTCTTGCGTTCGACCATATTTGCATGCGGATGATTCCATTGTCGCTTATTAACTTTCGCGGTACTTCATATCTCATAAAGATTTCAGTTATCAACACATGGACACACTCTTCAGCCGTAGCTCTTTTCAACGCGAACAGTTCAACCCATTTTGTGGCTGTATGTTCTACAATAAAAATCCATTTGTACCTGCGTGTGTTTCGGGTAAGGGTCCAAATAGATCAATAGCAACAGTTTTTTTGGATTAACTTGTGTATCTGCTGGAGTAATTACATAGCCGAGGTATTTAATACTACTACAAACGAAATTACATTTTACTCTTTCGCCTTAAGTTTAAACTGTTCAAGTCGCGAAAACACTAACCTTAAATCTTTGATATGTTCATCAAAAGTAGATGATAAAATCAAATCGTCTAATTAAGCTAAAATCAAAACATTACACTCCGGAATCGATTTATCAACCTTTGACACGCAGCCGGCGCGTTTCGCAATCCGAACGACATACTATGGTAACATAGTTCCAAATGGAGATACCAAGGCAGTCTTGTCGCAATCACACTCGATGATAACCAGTTTTTAAGTCTATGGTTGTCATGTAAAAAGTTTTTTTGGTAGAATGAAGGAGATCGTCCATTCTGGGTAATGGATAAGCAACTGTAACCGAATACGATGGTAATCGACACAAACGCGCACTTCACCAACCGCTGGTGCAGCCCATGGTGATTCGCATTCTTCTATAATTCCTTCAAGAAGCATACGGTCTATTTCTTTCTTCATCAATTCTTTGTTCGATGAAGTTATACGATATGGTGGTACACTTATCGGAGCATGATCACCTGTATCTATTCGATGTTCCGCGTAAGGAGTAGCTTCTCTCCCTGGAGTAAACACATCTAGGTTCTTCAATAAAACCATGTTTTTTCTTCAGCACTCGGTTGATTGGAAAAATGCCAAGTTTGTTGAGCGAAGTCAATAACAATTTTTGAATCTTGTATGAAATCTATCCCAAATAAAGTGCAATTATTAAACTTGTTCTTATTTGCAACTTCCATCAGCTAATTTAATATTTAGAACATCTGTGGTAAACGATTGTGCTTTGGATAACAAGATTTCGTAGAGAGTTTTTCCAGCAACACTTAATTTAGTAGTCGAGTCTATAAAACCACGCCCGAAAGAAGCCAATATTTCCACGTGTAGTACCTACCGAACGAGCACGAAGCCTTACGACTAGTTCTGAATTTGCACAGAATAGGAAAAAAATGAAATCGGATTATTTTCGCGTGCAGACGATTCCAAAGATGATGAAGTTCTTCTTCTTTATTACCGGTTGTGATAAATTTGTTGATGTTTTGCTTTGTTTTGTAGACAATTTGCGACATTCGTCTTTTGAGTTACCGTAATTTTTGGAATAAACGAGCTTGGCTTAAAAGGTCAGAAAATGTTTCAATTTTTAGCGTGAAACTTTTTCTCGGATTCGTCCATATCTAATTGAATTGCTTTACTCAAAGTATTCCTAGTAAGTTGAGCAAGTAAAGCGCGTGGCTTACAAACACGTCAATAGGCCTTTTAGAGTCTTGTTTACTAGCAAAAAATATTCGATAAATACGATGAAGTGGTTTTTTTGGACTAAAACTACTACGCAGCAATGATAAGGCATCTTGCCATGTTATTACAGAGTGTTTTACTCCTTGCCACCATAATCCAGCAAAACCATCCAAAAACATTAGCAAACCACGAAGAGAATTTTTTTCGGTGATATTCATACAATTTTTAAAAATTTCTATAGCATCAATAAATGCAGTTACATCGGCACGCTTTGATCCATCAAATCTAGCTTTGGTAATTTAGTCACTGGATTAACTACATATACAGCTTGCATACTTTTAATCAATTCTTGTAATTGTTCATGTCATTACTACAGAGTTATCTATGGTACCAGTATCTGTACAACTACGTAACCAATATCTAAAACCATGCGCCACTTTTAAGACGAATTACCCGTATGAGTTGAAAGTTCTAGCGAAAATTTTACTTAATGCAATTTATTATGCCCACAAAAATTAATGTAATGCGTCACTTTTAGTGTTATTGAATAGATTACGCAACTTTCATGAACGGCTCCACGTTGGGCGCCAGTTTTACGTTATTGTTTAAAACTTTTACGACTTCTTTTTATTTATTTAATACTTTACACACATCAGTTGCACAATCTAAATCTTAACTTAAGTAACTACTACGGTAATCAGACAGTAATGGTGGGCATACTACATGCTCCCTTTTTCCCACGTATGTTTTTGTGCGCACTCCACGCATGCTTCGTTACAATTTAAATTTTTAGAATTATTTAATTTTGTTTGTTCTGTACTTAACTGCCGTTATTATTTTTAACTCTGTTCAATTTTAAATTAGAATAAAAATTAAATAAATCAAGGAATTAACTTATTCTATTAAATTTTTTACAATCGTATTTGTTTGTCGAATTGTCCTCGTTTTGTGTTAAATTGTGCTAACATAAAATTCAATTAATGTTTAAACTAGAAAAAAATATAAAAAAGCATTACATGTTTAGAACCCATTATTTTTTAAATTGTTTCGACTATTTCTTGCTTATTTAATTGTGTTCGATTTGTGCCAAATTGTGTTAATGCCGGTCCCAGCTTAACCGCTAGTTTTCTGGGTTTTTTTCAGAACTGTTTTACAATATTATTTGCTGGTCTAATTGTACTCGTTTTGTGCTTAATGGTGCTAGCATGTGATTGAACTAATTTTATTTTAAATAGGTAAAAAAATGATAACAAATATGGGAGTTGAGTGAACCACCAACGACTCAATTTTTCCTAATATTTTTTATTTGCCTTATTGTCCTTGTTTTGTGTTAAATTGTGTAAACATGAAATTCAATTAATGTTTCAACTGGAAAAAAATTTAAAAAATCCAGAGGATTACATGTTTACAACCCATTATTTTTTAAACTGTTTCTACTATTTCTTGCTTATTTAATTGTGTTCGATTTGTGCCAAATTGTGTTAATGTCTAATTGTACTCGTTTTGTGCTTAATGGTGCTAGCATGTAATTCAACTAAACTTAATAAAAAAATGATAACAAATATGGGAGTTGAGGGAACCACCCAAGGGAACCACCAACCTCCCGATTCAATTTTTCCTAATATTTTTTATTTGCCTAATTGTGCTTCTTATGTGTTAAATTGTGCTAATATTAAAACCAAATAAATTCATAGCAAAATTAAATAAAATAAAACAGTAGATAAACGTGATTTAAAGAAAAATAAATCAAACAGAATGTGAGTAGGTACAAATCACAAGACAAAATTTCAAAGTTAAGTGTTATGGAAAACAGAATGCTAAGAGAATTCATCAATATAACCAAATATCGCGATGTTCAGAATATAACTTTCTTGGAGAAAAACATTTTTGAATATTGACCAATAAAGATGGAAGTTCAAGCCTTTCAATTTGGTTAGTATTCTTATGTAATTTAGAAACAACCAATTGAATTAGCATAATTAAGCACAAATTAAACATAACTTTTATTTTTTTAATTAGTTTAGAAATGAGCACAACTGAATTTAATGTTAGCATAATATATACCACAAGCACAGTTAGCACAAAACAAGCTCAAATAAATAACCGAAAAAAAGTAAATATCGCAGAACTGGTAGTCAAGTTGCCCCCCGACTTTGTTTTTATTTTTTTTTATCAATTTAAAATTGAGCACAATTAAAAATAATAACACGAAAAAATTAGCACAATTATTATATTACACAAGCAAGTATAGTAAATAAATTGAAATGAAAACAGGGGGTTGATAGTTAAGTTAGTTTTTTAGCAATTTAAAAATAATTTTAAAAAAAATAATGCAAAATTTAGCACAAAACAAGCACAACTAAATAAACAAAAAAATTGTAGGAAATATTTAAACTAGAAGGTGCTGGCGGTCAAGTTATGCTTTGTTCAGATTTTTTTTATCTATTTAGAATAAAATGCAGTTAAAAATAGTATTAGCACAAAACTAGTACAATTAAATAAGCAAGAAAGTGTAAATAATTAAAAAAATTAGTGGGTTGGTAAATATGTAAACCGAGTTATGCTTAAATGCTTTTCATCGGTTTAAAAATAAGTTTATTTGAAAAACGGGGAGGGCGGCGGTCATCACGCAAGCTGTAGTCAAATTAAATTGTTATTCTAAGAACTGCACATTATTTCCAAGTTCACTGAAAATACAAAGTACCACGAAGATACCGTATTTAGAGATGTTTATTCTATTTTTTTTATGTAGCATCATACGTCCGGTCCGTTTTTTAAAAAAGCGATAACATTACCTGACTGATAATATACGTGATTTCAATAAGCGACGTAAACTGTATTATAATGGACATACATATATCCGAAGGTTAAGTAGTTTTATCCAAGAATGCTTAACCATACTTTCCCGATAATATACTGGATAGTTAACTAATGAATTAGTGGTAAAGCCAAAATCGGCCAATTGCAAGGTAGGCAAACTATTGTCATGCGATTGGTTCACGACATTAAGTAGTTTTTACCATCTTCTGTGTACCTCAAGAACTACTATTAAAGGAAACTACTAGTTTGTAAGATACCCACAAGATGGTAGTAATCATTATATGAGTGATTGAAACTGATTAATAATAAAATTTTGTCTACCGTACAAATGGCCGATTTTGTCTTCACTTTTTTTACATCATTCGTTTCAACCCAAAAATGAGAAAACATTTAAATTAGTAGGCTTGTTTCAAAAACATGTACGATAACTAAAATGCTGCACAAGTACGTCAAAATAGAATTTAACTATGTCGTAATAGGTTTTACCGTGTTTTAGATTAGTAAATCACTATATGATCAATCAAACATGGAGAACAATCAAACCAACCTATTTTATACCAGCACGTGTAACTTGCTGTCCTCCATGTCCTCCTCCTAATATAACTTTGACTGGGTCTAAATACGACAAATCGGCACATAAAGAAACGGACTACGACAAAATAAATATGAAGATTAGAAGACCCATGTCTCCTCACCTGACCATTTATCGTCACGAGTTGCATTCAAATTTGTCGATCACGCACAGAATGACAGGTAAACATTTATAAATCGTATTCAGTTTAACCGATTCAAAAAAATTATTGAAGGGGTCGTTGTGGGAATTTACACCGTTCTCTTAGCACAACAAGCATTTATACTACCTTGTCAAATCGAGTACTACATTTGTTATATAGACGAACTTGAACTAGGAGCAATTCCAATAGCAGCTATGAAATTCATACTTGCATTTCCATTTATTTACCATTATTTTAACGGCATAAGACATTTAGTTTGGGATGCTACAGCATGTTGTTTAACTATGCAAAGAGTATATCACACAGGGTACATTATGCTAGCTTGTACCGTTTTAACAACCTCCATTCTTGCCTTTGTGTAAAGACAATGTACATTTTTTCAAAATAAAGATTTTTTTTTACCCTACAGTCAAAAGTTATTAATAAGTACAAAGCATACAAACAATTGCGGAAGCATTATATATATAAAAATTATTTGTCGTTCAAATGTTTATCACTGAACGATGTCATATTTTGGTCGATGATTCAATTATCTCGACACTTATCGCATTTTTGCGATTTAACAAAGTTCAACTTTTTTTATATGCGCAATACACTGATTTCAGCCAAACGCAGCAGCGTCAATCAAAACGAAGTTAAGACATCTACTATTTTAATGGAGTTTAAAAACAACTGGTTTCATTTTTTTTTGGTTCCTCAAGAGGTTAAGTTCACCCACTACAAAAATTAAAAATTAACTTAATAAGGGTGGCTATTAAAAGAATTGACCTTAAGCAACTAAATGTGTCTAAAGACGAATTCCCATTGAGCGACATTTGATCAACGGGAACTTACCTTTAATATTTTTTGGCTTTAGACAAATGGTCAAATCTAATCTAATTACTAGTAATTAAATAAATCAGTCTTACTTACAGTTTTTAGTGTACGATTTGACTGGAAAACATACCTGCAAAAACAAAAAATTCAATTAAAACTAAGATAATTCAAAAAACTGAAAACTAATCAAAACAAAGTAACGTTATAATCGATCGATTTGATGTTTTTTGAAAGAAAGTGTACCTTAATTTGCAAGAATGGAACTGATCAACACCGATTTAGTTTTATCAAAGATTCGCAATGAGAAGAAGAATCTGCTATGCAAAGATAAAACTGTTTTGACGCATTAAATCCACCGGAATTAGTCAGCTTATATTTTGTCCGACTCTTCTGTTTGGTAGCATCTGACAATCTCCTACCTATAATACGATACATCCGGAATGGATGGCGCGTATAAAAGTGCAAAGTTGTGGTAAACGATAGGAAGTGGTTGCATTTATAGATAAGGGAAATATTTGAACGATAAAGTCGTGGGAAAATGTTTTCGCCACTTAATAACTACTAAAATAGTAAATATACTGACATACAAATTAAAATAAATGTAATTCAAATGTATGTAATTACCGTGTAATTATCCGCATTTATATGAGATCACGATAACGTAAATTGGCTACTGTCCGGATCTGTGCTTAAATTAACCTTTACCTCATGCAGTAATGACAATTTTATTTGTAATAAAAATACATTTACTGTTGCGGAAAAAAATGCGGTTAACTTTGAAACCGGAAATAGCATTTATATTAGTACTAGAACTATTGAGTACCAACCTCTTTAGTTGTAAAGCCGTTTTGTATATATTTTTGTGGCGATATGGGAAATACTCCAATGTGATTATTTTTATTTGATCATTGTTTTAAATTTAGAAACAAATACCAATTCTAACTAAAATTTCTGATGCGATTTTGTGTTGACGTCAATAAATTAATTTCCAAGTAGGTATACGTTGGCCCAAAGTTCGTTTTTACATTAATCGTAAAGTTTTAAGATGATTTACAGAGATACATACTTCTAGAATACATTTAGGCAACACAAAATCTAAAATTTTTATTATTACAGTGAGAAAAATTGATGAATTTGAAATAAGCAATCTAAATGTTATCCAGGAAAAAATCAATCTGTTAACTAAGGTACACTATAAGCTCCGAAGAAGTGATTTCTGAAGTAGTAGTCTCGGTATACAATGTGATTGAAATTCAAATTCCATCAAGGGGTTCTCGCATTTGTAAAGCAACTTTCACAGGCGCATTTGATAGTAGATGGCATTTCAGCTGATTCGATTTTGTTTTACAAATACAAAATTAGTTTTTTCTTATGGACGCCGTATGAGATAAGTACATTGTCGGATTGCATTTATTTTTCTAAAATCGTCACTACAAAAAGCGTAAGGTAAAAATCAAGTTCCCTAGATGCAGTTTTTAATGGTTTTTCTATGGAAACAAAAGCTGCAACCAAACGTCAAACTAAGATTCAATTTTTCCCGTAGGTTGAGCTACCTATAGGGCGCGTCTCCAGGTGGTGAATAGGAGGGTAGGTAGGTAACGGTACGCAGCTTCAGTAGCTGAGCCCGAACAACCCTGTTTACCTTGGCAGGTGTTGAAAACGCGGTCTAAAATCCGTACGTATTCCAATACTACTGTCGCGCAAACCAACTTTCCCAGCTCAAGAGTGTCGTAGCAAGAGCCAACACCGGGATAACGATGCCTGTCGCTGCTCTTCCGACACTGATCAGCAGGCACGGCAGCCAAATCCAAACCACTTGCTGCTGTGGACATGTCTCACGGGCAAGCATTGCTAAGGGGTCTTGGCAAGAGAAGACAACCTCATCAAAAACCTAAATCTAAGATGGGGAAGACCAGGCCTATAGATGCGTGACTAGATAGAAGACCAGTCACTAGTCCCAACCTTAAGGCACCAGGCCAACCCCGTTGTATATAGCCTTCCGTGCGTATCGGGGCACTTCGCACGGTGTCCTTCTTTTCCCACGTACTCTTGGGAACATATATGGAACCACCGGCACAAAATTTAGAAAAAGACGGGAACTCTGAGAAAAACCCAAACATATCGGCACGAACCCGAAAAGCTTAAAAAGCTTTCAAGGGCTGCAAGACGAAAGCTTAAAAAACAAACGGAATCGGAAACTCAGGCAACCGGTTCCACTCCAATGGCGGGGACGCGAAAGCGAAATCCACCTATACAGGAAGCAAAAGCGGGCACGTCAGGAACGCAACAGCGACACCAGACAGCGCACGCAATTGTACCAACTGGCGGAACAGGGGCGAAAAAACGCAACCTTTCTAGCAGTAGCAAACTGGCGTTACAAAAACGACCGATAAGTCGAGGGGTCGAAGGAACCCAAAAAAAAGACATTCAGGGACACTCTGACGGGAATTGCTCTTGCAATCATACCAAAAGGGCCCTCTAAAAACATCATCAGTCCTAAAGAATCCAAGGTCATAAAACCTCGATACTCGGATGGATTGACGAAAGAAGGAACAAGCTTCTACGCGTTGGGAATGTACCCATAAAGGGGGATTCCTGAAAACAATTTGCGCAGCCAAAGCAACGTCAAATATTAAGAAACCACTAAGGGAAGATAGGGAACTAAAGATTATTTATCTCCAAGATCTTCCATGGATCCACAAGGGAACAATAAAAAGTTTAAACGGTCCAAGTAGATGACTGCTTGCAACCCAACTTGTGTACAACCCTCGCACATGCATTATTGTAAAATGTCATTATCAGATCCGGTTACCTACCCTACGACCAGACAAGACCACCGCCGCCATAGGAAAGCCACAGGCCGATTAACAGAAGGACCAACAACCCGCTTATTTTTGGATGCAATGCTAATGCACACCACACCTTGTGGGGGAGCACAAACACAAATCCAAAAGGTGAAAAATTTTTAGAATTTATTTCAAAGGGCAATTTAGACATAATAAATAACGGAGATGCGCCTACGTTTATAACCGAGTCGCGCAGTGAAGTTGAGCTTACGCTTGCTAGTCCTAAAACGAGCAAAGTAATAAAAATGTGGCATGTATCAGATAAACCTTTTTTATCTGATCATAGATACATTCTATTAAACATTAAATCAGAGAGGGAACTCGTAATGGAATTCAGAAACCCGAGAAAAACCGACTAGGATTTGTTCAACAAAACTTTAGCACGCCAAATCAGAGATTGCCCACAGTTGCAAGATCAACGCACGAGCTACAACTAACGACGGGCAGTATTTTTAATTCATTAAAATCAGCATTTGAAGCAAGCTGCCCAAAAACTGTCAAACGAACCCCCAATAGGATAACTTGGTGGAACAGGGAGCTTGACAAAGCAAGGACACGCACCAGAAGGCTATTTAATACAGCCAAAAAAAGCGAAGACTGACATGAATACAAAACCAACCTCACAACATACAACAATACCATTGAAAAGGCAAAAAGAGACTCATGGAGACAGTACTGTAGGGACGTAAAAAACCAACCTACAAGTTCTCGACTCCAAAAAGCTTTGAGCAAAAACAGCACTGGAAACATCGGTTTTTTGCTGAGCGAAAGCGAAAAGTTGACAGACTTGGTTGAAGGTACTCTGCAAGAACAACTGCAAAACACTTCCCGGGTTCATCGTTAACTCAAGGTCCCAAGCACCAGAACTTAGAGGTACCAAACAAACGGGCAACCAAAAAGAAAAATAATTAATCTTGAAAACACATGGTTATTGAAATCCACAATGACCAAATGGTTATATACTGTGGTAACAAGACCCATCATCACATACAGCGCACTTGTATGGGGTGAGAAAACCAACCTGAAAAGATCGGCTGCAAAACTAACCAAATTACAGAGAATTCCATGTCTGCTGATAACAGGTGCAATGAGAACCGCGCCCACAGCAACCATGGAAGCACTACTTTCACTTCCACCATTACACCTCGTTGTAATGATGGAAGCAAGACAAGCAGCATACAGGCTGTAGATTAATGAACACACGTCAATTACCGGAAAAAACAAACCGGGTATATACAACGTGCTGCGTGAAGAAACAATCTTAACTATGAGATCCGATTTCACGATAGATTATCACATCTTAAGAACATTTAAACTAATAATACCGTCGCGATATGAGTGGACAAGAAAACATCTACCCGGACGCGAGTAAAGAAAATATCTGGTACACAAATGGAGTCAAAAATCGCAACGGTGCGGGATTATATGAAAACAGGCACAATGGAAATCAAATTTCGCTGATCTTGGATAAATATGAGTCCGCTTTTTAAGCTGAAGTTGCTGCTACCGACTAGCTAAAAAGGGCACAACAGGGACATATATCGGACCTGAACCAGTTTTCGGAATCGCCTACGAGACCGGAAAGCAAATAATTCGCAGCAAACTAGCTGCGGAGCATATAAAACTATGGGGATGAGGCACACAAAACGCTTCCTTACAAAGCCACAATCAAACACTCAAACTGCACTATCAAGCATGAGTCGACGAAAGTTAAGGAAACTCACGAGACTAATAACAAGGGACTGTGATCTTAACAAACATATGCATAAAATGGGACTCCAAAGTAGCCCTCTATGCCGCGGATGCTTGGAGGACGATTAGACTCCGCAGCATCTGCTATGTAAATACGAAGCATATCAAATGCAACGCACAACGATTCTCGGCAAGCCAAAACTAACTGATGAGTTAAAAAAAGCCCCTTAGAATAATCTTTTGGACTTTATTTACGAACCATAACTGCTGAGGAAGTAATAAATCAGAGGTGCACAAAAGAACCAAGAACCACCTCTTGAAAACAAATTTAAAAAAAAAAACTCTGACAGGTAGGGACAATAATTGGAAACCACAGCAATATAAAGAGGAATCCCGATACCAACTGCTTACCCAAGAATATGACATTAGAACAATCAGTACTGAAGGTATCGTCGCTAGAAGGACCAGAAAAGAACTCATTTAGTTCCTCTAAGTCGGCAGGACGAATAAGACTACTGCTGTTACCTATGCTTTCTAATATTGCGCCATAGTGTCTGAGAAGATAATTAAGTTGAAGATCAAAGGCAATATATTCTCTTTTAGCATTTCTGATCGCAGTTTTGCACTTAACACTCTGAAGGCGGGTTGCACAAAGCAAATCAAAAATGTAACAACTGATTATTTCTCAAAACAATTACGACATAGCCAATGAAACCAAGTTTAAAGGTGATGTAACAATCGATTTCAGAAATAATCATTTGCTACATTTTTGATTTGCTTTGTGTAATCCGCCTTAAATGTTTCATAAGCGTTGAGATCATTAATCATTTTTGATATTTGGTGATTAAATGAAAGAGTACCAGCGTCACTATCCCAAAACCTGTTATTAAGAGCAACTCGATCAAGTATGTGGATGACCATTTCCGTGAATCCATTAAATCAGAATCGCCTACTTCACATGCTGCATCCTGCATCCCATGGGATTTCAGCAGTGCATTGTAACCACATCTCGTTACAAGTGTTTTCTAGCTGACAAGCTTCGCACCATGTTCTTAGCTTTTTTTAAACTATAGAAGCAAAATAGCATGAAGTGTGCTGATACACCAGGGAGATCATGTTTTTCATAGGATAAAACGCTTTACCAGGCAAAGCTCAAGAATAGAAGAAAAAACCGGAAAAGAAATGAGTAAGCCCAGATGGAAGATAGAAAAACCAAGAAAACCGTTTCTTTAGTCGTACTGCACACCTCCCTCTTAAAAGCGTCTGCAAATTTGAATCGTGAATATTCACTCCAGCCTTTTCTAAATCTTGCTGAAGATAGCGTCTTTCTGGGGTTCAATTTGGTATTTCTCAAAAGCAACGATTTATCTCAAGAAGTTGTCTTTCGTTTTCTCCCACATTTCCCCTTCGGCTGATCTTTAACTGATCCAGTTTCCCCTTTTTGTTTAATTATCTTATTTACGGCACCCCAACTCACTTTTGTCGTTTCCTTAGCGTAATATCCATGATGCAAAAAACATGAAAAAACAACTAAAACCGTAAAAACACGTACAACTTAAGTCATAACAACCTACAAAACTACTGACATTGACACTAATGACAGGTTATGTGATCTGTCGAGAAACACGTGTCAGAATTGTCACTGCATTAGCAGGTTGAAATAATTCAGAAATACTCAATGTTCACATTTATCCGCATTAATACTTAGTTAGATTTCGGTTGCTTGTTTGAATTCCCCTCACGCTTTGATAAATCCTCTTACGAAAGTGGACGAAACTTTGACAACTCTGGTTACAACACGGTGCAAACCCGGAAGACATTCTCATCTTAGTATAGATTCTGGCCGTGGAAGCCTTCGGTAATCTCCGTATTTTCCAAACTTCGCCACAAACTAGTCAAACTTTTGTGCACTTTAACTTTTCTTAGTTTTTATCGTGACCACAACATAATTCCTGAATTTCCCAAAATCAAGTTCCACATTCAGACACGCTCTTCTAAAAACATTGTACACCGTGCTAGTCGACCGTTGATATGTGAACGAATTTTTTTTTCTTCATCTTTAGTCTCTTTGACACCATTAAATACGAGCAGTCTGATACCACTCTATGACTAAACACTGAAGTTCATGAAGTTTCAATTATTAGAATCCAGTTTCATCTAGTACTGACTCCTTAATAACGGTTGTCAATTTATGCTATTCAGAGGAAACCTAAGCTCTTTTAACTTGTCAGTCAAATTATCAAATCCTCTAACCCAAACATCAGCTGTCTGCTTCAGATGCGAAATCACCTCGTCTATACAAACCTTCTAAACTTCACAAACAAGGTATACCTCTTCGATCTATCGTTACTATCCAATCTCCTACCTACAAGTTAACCAAGTTCTTATCCAACAGTCTTTGCTAATTTACACATAAAATCTCTGTCTCGCGATGATAAACAAGTTTCTGGTGATGTTATCGGTTCTCTATCGTCTGTTGTAGCTTACTCTTTCATGGAATCTTTGGAAACAATTGCTTTGAAATTATCAACATTAAAATCTAAAGTCTGGTTTAGGTATGCTGATGACACGTTTACTTTTTGCTTTTACGGTCATCTCAAATTGTCTAAGTTTTTTGATCATCTAAACAACCAACACCCAGATATCAAATTTCTCCCATTTCTCGACGTTCTTGTGACTCGTAAACTCGACAGACTTCTGACCCATTCTGTTTATCGCAAACTAACGCATACAGACAGATATCTTCATGCTTCGTCTCAACATCATCTAGCACAGAAACGTTCTGTTATTGAATCTTTAGTTAATCGCGCTTTTTCTATTTGCCAACTTGAAAATCTTGACTCGAAACTCCGTCATCTTACTAGAACCTTTGTGGTATTAAACCCATATTTAACTCGGCAGGCAAAATCTCTGATTCTACCTTCTCTTACAGGCAAAATTTCGACCCTTTCAATTCAAAGTGTGTACAAAACTCCTTGTTAGTGTTAGTGAAACCGGTGGTTCCGTCATCACACGTATTTCAGAATATAATGGTTGGGAATATTTCTAAGTCTACAGTTGCTGAACGTTCGCAATTTCGGTTACAACAATAACACGGCCCAAATCCGGAAGATTTTCAAATCTTAGTATACATAAAACCTGTTCTAAATTATACTTTTTGCATCCAAATAAACTAGAACTTGTCAAAGAAAAAGTGAACAGGCCTAAAACCGTTCAAATGTACAGCAGTATAACGTAAGAATACTATTTGTGACCAAAAGGAATATTGATGCAATGCCACCATTTAATAGAATATTTGTAAAATTGTTATATAAAACGAACGACAGTGAACGATGCCAAACTCGACCAATTAGACGATTAAGTAAGCAGCAAGACCGGCCATAGTAAGAGGAATTCAAGTTTTCTGCAGTATATCATATATTGGCTACAATCAAATCAAAGCATTTCATGATGGCAACTGATGGAATTACTTTAAACTAGATAATTTATAAAATATTTCAGAAGTATTGCTCTATCATCGACCTTACACCTCAAGTATTATTCAAAGATACCTGTGATAATATTGAATGTAAGATAAACAAAAACTAAATAAAAACGCGTTTGTTACAAGGCAATCTTTGATACTCAGTTTGTAGTTCTATAATATACCCAAACTCTGGCTGTAATAATATTCCCGACTAAAAATTAGTTACCGATTAATGCCTACTTTTTCTCGAATTAAATCTAAAAGAAAAAACAACAGCAACTACTACAGAAGGGAACCTGACAACGTAATAATACATAAACACATGAATTGGAAAACAAATCATAAATAATCAAACTGACAATGTGTCAAAATACATAGTTCCGCCGCCTACTTAGTTACAATAATAAATAATGCAACAAGCGTAACAAAAACTTGTTCAATACGATACGGGCCGTTTTTTTCCCCCAAAGGTTACATAAAATTGTACTTGTCAAATGTAAAATGGAGCAGTAAATAGAAAGTTTAAATATGATGGTCGTGTAGGTACATAATACCTTTCGTAAAGCTAATTATAGATACGCGTACAACTGCTTGTATATAAATATCGATGATGTCATTCGGCAAACACTGACTTTGCTTCGGGGCCGCGACCATCGCTGTCCTTTTCTCTTTACGGAGCGCCATTTAAAAAACATTTTTATCGACGTTATTTCTATTAATCGCGCATACTTAGAAAAAAACTTGACGAGCGAGCACGATTTATTGGAAATATGCGCCATTTTCGAAGAACTCTTATTTACTTGTGTCACGATTGATAACAACCGCAATCTTATCTTGTTTTTTATGTGCTTAAAACATTGTTTTGGAACAATTTCGGTTTACAGTAGGAGGTTAACCCCATTTGTCTGTTTCTATAATACAATTTTATTAGAAAAATATTTTTTTCACAATTATTTCAGCAGATCCTACCTTTCTCCTTTAGAAAGTAACCTCATAATTAACAACTAAAAACCCTATTAAAATTACATATTAATATTGTCTACTTTCGTTTAGTCATTTTAACTATTAGAACCAAAGAATATCTTTTTAGATGTTTTTCTATGTTTTAATCACTAGAACATAAATACTGTGAAATTATATACTTTTTTGATATGTAACAAACTCGGACAGACACGCAAAATCGCCCTATGCATTTTTTCTCTGTTCGGAACGTGGACGGAACTTGAGGACACATCCCGTAGAAAAACCTAACTATGAAACTTTCCGTCATTCTCGAAAGACGTCTCACATGGAAAAAGTATATTTACATCAGTCATCGCCAAGATGTCCGACGATTAGCAAAAACAGCGTTCTATGATTCCTATGACATGAGCACTCTTCGCCCAAACGGGTCTATGCCAAAAAAACCCTTCCATCGAAAAGTTCTATAAAACCTAAGCTCTTACTCAAACAAAAACGAATATTTTTTGATTTTTTAATTCTAACGACAATTAAGTGAACTGTCTGTCCTAAAACTGTCTTCTTCATAAAAACTGAAACTGAAGATGACAGCGACGTGACTTGTCGAAAGTTTGTAAGCTTTCTAAGTTATAAATTTCGTGAAAAGTGTAAATATGGAACGCGCTTCAAAACCCAAAAGTATTTATTTGTTAAAAAATCATGACCGCAAAAGCCTTAAAAATAATATTGCCTGTCCTGTATAGCTTGAACCACAGGAACAAAGAATTTTGTAGACACCACCAAGGCTCCTTGTTTACCTTTTCGAGATCTTAATGAATTCTTTAAAGTATCTTTGGTCGTGACAGTTTTTATATGTTCCTTGGGCAGACGGTGAATTTGTGACATAACAGGATTTCTTACAATTAAAGCTTGTTTTGCGCTAACTTCTATAATGGATCAGTTTTTGATGACCGAGATACACAAAGAAAGAGTTGATAAGAAATACAGTGGTGGTGTATCTCTTTACTAATATCCCTATCGACAAAGCGTTGTTTCTACCCAAAGAAAAAACTATTTCAGTTATGACAATCTATTTAAACCGGTAGAAGGCACGGTCATGGGTTCATATCTCTCTTTTCAATTATAGTCAATGTCTACATGAAGCATTTTGAAACTCAGTCTTTTTAGACGTACCAGCGACAAAAACTGAAAACTCAAAATTATGGCATTCTGTATACACAAAAAAAACGCTCTCTAACAGTTATCTGAACACTAAGATAAGAACGCTTTCCGGGTTTAGACAGTGTCAATGTTATAACTAACCTAGCAACTTCAGTTACAACATTGACACGGTTCGAACACGACGGACATTCTTACCTTAGTATTGTCTTCAGCTAGGGAAGCCTTCGCTATTATAAATATTTCAATATCAAATTTCGCCATCATCCATCCGGTACAGAAAACAAATCTTTTACACGCTTTAGCAGAAAAATTATACGACTGTCAGAGAACAAAAATCTACCTTAGGAAGAAAGAAATACTGTTAGAGTTCCTACAATCGAATAGAGGTCAAACAAATCCAAAGAAGATTAGAGAGTTTTCACCACCAAAGTTAGTTTAGATATGCAAAAGAGCCTGAAAACAAGTGGTGTCCTTATTTCTGTAGATCAAGCTATACAAAACAGACAGGATGCTCATTTAAAGTTAGAATGAAAAAGCATATAGCTGACTGCAAACACCACAGAGTAACAAAATCAGCGAGTCTGTACATCACCACGCTTATCGCAAATGATACCAAGTACCGTCACTAATGCTTTTTTTCTGTAAGCTGCAATGTCTTGCAAAATGTCAGTTTGTTTAGGTTCAGAAACGACAAAAGCCTAGTTCAACCTCTTGTTTTGGGCCACAAGAAGAAACTAAGACGAATCCTAAAAAGTATGGGTGTTCCGTTATGACGCGTTCTAAGCCAGAAATCGTTTATAATCTAAGTTACTGACAAAAGCTCATCAACTAACGCTTTTTCCAACAGTTGCAATTTGGTGCGTTGTACCAAGAACTTCCATCATATGTTACAACTTGAAAGAAAGCAAGAATCTTTGATTTATAGGCAAAATATGCCTCTAACAACAATAGATCTTACCAAAACCAAAACACCGATATTTAGAGCACTAAAAATTCCTTGGGAAAAGATTGAAATATGTGTCTAAGACTATTGTGCGTTGTATCAAGGACTTCCACTATACATTAGAACTCGAAACAATAAAATAATCTTTGACTTAAAGACAAAACATGTCCCAAACAACAATATATCTCAAAAAAGAACCAAAACACCGATACTTGAAGCTGCAAAATCACTTCATTTGTCAAAAATGATGGCTTTTGTGCGTTGTCCCAAGAACTTCTATCATATGTCAAAATTTAAAACATAGCAAGAATCTTGCCAAAACCAAAACACCAATATTTAGAGCACCAGAATCACCTGGGAAAAGATTAAAACATGTGTCTACAACACTTTTGTGCGTTTTATCAAGAATTTCCACAATACTTTTAAACTTGAAACAAAGCAAGAATCTCCGACTTATAGACAAAAAATGTCCTACACAACAATAGATCTCACCAAAATCAAAACAGGGATACTTAGAGCACTAGAATCACTTGAAAAAAATTATAACATGTGCCTAAAACTTTTGTGCGTTGTACAAAAAAATTCTGTCATATGTTAGAACTTGAAACAAAACAAGAATCTTCGACTTATAGACAAAACATATTCCAAACAACAATAAATCTTACCAAAACCAAAACACCGCTATGTAGATCACTAGAATCAGTTGTGAGAAAAATATGTGTACAAGAACTTTTGTGCAATTCAGACTTTTGTGCGTTGTTTAGATTCACAAACTACAAAAGCCAAGTTTAACTTCTTGTTTTGGATCACAAAGAGAAACTAAAAACAACCCTAAAAAGTCTGTGTGTTCCCTGTTATGACGTGATGTAATCCGGAAGCCGCTTATAAACCAAGTTATTGTTATGACATCATCAATTAGATCAAAATCGTGCAATGAATAAAATTTTAGATGAGAATCCTTGGCTATTATAGATATTTAAATAACAAATCTCACCATCATCATGTATAGAAGACAACTCTTTAACATACTTTGACAAAACAACTATACAGAAAACAAAAATCTACAAATCTCCAAAGAGGATTAAAAAAAGCAGCAAATCCAAAACTTTTCACGATCAAAGTTTTTGTTTTAAATTGGCAAAAGGCCTTGGAAACAGGTGGTGCCTACAAAATTCCTTATTCCTTTGAATCAAATTATACAGAACAAAGGAGGCTCAATTAAAGTTACGAGTGAAAAAACATACAACTGCGTGCACAGACTGCAGAGTAAGACAATCCCACCGAGCGTCTGTGGAAGCAAAGGTACACACTAAACTTTGATGAAACAGAAGTCTTGCCCACAACTCCTCTTACTTTCCTATGTCAATTCGTGAGCTGTCCAACTAGAAAAACAACCATGTAACATGAACCGAAAAAATGGTCTAAAACTCAGTGGATCTTGACAACCAGTATTACAACCTTTGTGACAAGAACACTAACACTTGCTTCCGATGAAGTCAGCCATGCGATACGTGAAAGTCTGTACATTGCACGCGCTTATTGCAAATGATATCAAACACTCTCACTAATGATTTTTCCAACAGTGACAGTTGGCGATTTGAAGATGCAAGCTAGAATGTCTTGCAAAACGTCAGTTCATCAAATAGATGAAAAACGTACAATGAATAACATTAAAGATGAGATTTAAAAAAAGCATTGCTGACTAAAGTAAGAAGCAAAAAGAAAGGCTGTGTCGATGCTGTGAAAGAAAACAAAAATTTACAAAAGAAAAAAGAAAAACTGTTGCAGTATCTACAATCGAATAGATTTGAGACCAAAAAAAATCCAAAGAGGATTGGAGAGAGCAGCCAATTCAAAAGTCTTCACGACCAAAGTTATTAGTGTAGATCTACAAAAAGACCTGAAAACATGCGGGGTCTACAAAATTCCTTATTCCTTTGGATAAAGCTATACAGGACAAACAGGACGCTCAATTAAAGTTAGAGTGAAAAAACATATAGCTGAGTACAAACACTGCAGAGTAACAAAACTCAATTGCCGAAAATGCGTGGAACCAAGGACACACACTAAACTTTGATGAAACAGAAGTGCTGACCACAACTCCTTTTACTGTCCTAGACCAATCTTCGAAACTGTAGAAATAGAACAGCCATGTAACATGAACCAAGAAGACCGTCCAAAACTCAGTAAATCTTGGCTACTCGTATTGCACCCTCTAAAAAAATATCAACCTTTATGACAAAAACACCAACACATTCTCCTGACCAAGTCAGCTATGTGATAAGCGAAAGTCCGTACACCATCACGCTTATCGCAAATATCAAGCACCGTCACTAATGCTTTTCCAACAGTGCCAAGTTCGACTTCTTGTTTTGGGTCACAAGTAGAAACTAAGACCAACCCTAAAAAGTATGGTGTTTCGTTATTACGCGGTCTAAGCCGCAAATCGCTTATGATCCAAATTCGTATCTTAGTATCGACTCCGGTCGTAGATGCGTTCGCTGTTACAGATATTTAAACAGTAAATCTACATTCAATACAGAAAACAACTTTTACAGAAAAAACATAAACAGAGAACAAAATTCTACAGAAGGATATGACGTCACAAAAAACCCAATTGATTGAAGAGAGCAGCTAATCTAAAAGTTTTCATGACCAAAGCTATTTATTTAGATCTGCAAAAGAGCCTAAAAACAGGCAGTGTTTACAAAATTCGTTGTTCCTGTCAATCAAGTTATATAGAACAGACAGGACGCTCACTTGAAGCTAGAGTAAAAAAACTTCTTTTTTTGGGTCACAAGGAGAAACTAGGAGCAACCCTAAAAAGCCTGGGTGTTCCGTTACTACGCGGTACATGCCGGAAGTCGCTTTAATCCAAATTACTGTTATGGCACGAGTTCAATATTTAGATGAAACGTGCAATGAATAAAATTGAAAGGGACTCACAAACAAGAAGCCACAATTAATATGGAAATAAAATTAGAAATGCCAGGAAGGATAAACGTGCAATAATGGAAATAGTCAATATCAAAGAAAATCCAAAAGCTGGGCTAAAGCAATATGGAAAAAAACTAGATAATGCGAAAACAAAGTAATTTGTCTGCAAAAAAACAAAAACTACACTACAGTAGAATTTAGGTTTTCACGGGTTATTTTCGGATTACAGTTTTTCATTCTGGATAATAAAAAAACTTTATTACAGGTTCTGAAAATCTCCACGGTCACGTGTTATAAAAGCTCGGCTTATACCACACTGAAATTATCCAGAATGAAAAACTGTAGTAAGAAACTAAACTATTTTAGATGAATTGTTTTGACAGCCAGAATTACACAATAATAAAATATTGGCAAAAAATCCTGACAGTATCCGAATTCTACAAAGAAAAGAAAAAATGAACAATTTCAGTAGGTAATAATTGGAAAAAGTAAAAGAAACGAAGAGTCTTGTTATAGTAGGAGATTAAATTTAAAACCGTAATTAAAAAAACCGTTCCGGCACACATTTTCATTGAACTCATTTAAAACGACTCTAATGTTAGCATGACCCCGACGATGATGCCAAAGGTTAAAAGTTGGATGGTGATGTCTTAGGTCAGATTTAATACTTAAATTCATCGAGTTATTTTCTAAACATAAACGTCAAAAAAAAATTATCATTAGTAGAAGTTGTAGTAGTAGGAAAACAGGTTTTCCTTTAAAACCGCGTGTATAAATATTTGCGTAGGCCCGAATTTACCTACGTGTGTAACGTTATAAAAGGTTTGGAAAGGGTGTTGGTTATTTACTTTCGTTACTTTCGTCCTACTTAATGCGTATATTTTTATTTGTTTAAACAAAAGACACAATTTACAATGCATATTACGTAAAATAGTTTTCCACGCTACTTAACGTAATTCAAGTTCTACATAACCGTTACCAAATACGTTAAGACACGGTTACGTTGTTTAACTACACGCGTATGCTCGACAAAAGCTTTTTGTAGGTAAAAAAGTTAGACTATTGCAAAACCACATGATGTCATGCACAGAATTAAATAATACCAAGAAAAAGTTGCATTAAATCTTCAAGTTTTGGTTAATATAATTACACCAGCCCGTGATTTGGTCCATAAAAACTATTGTCACGATATTATCAAGAAAAACAGAGATAATTATACATTTATTGAGTCTCACGCAATGAACAACCTTATCCAGGATATGATCTCATGTTTAAAAAATTAACATCGTACGACCGTTTTAAATTCAACTTCTGGAGAGGTAAAAATAGTTAGTGCAAAATTATCCTTTTCCGTTCGGTTGGCACAATATTATTTAATTACCGTCTTGGAAATTACCGCGTGCATTAATTCTCAAAACCAAAAAAACTAATTTGTTCGTCAAACATTCATGACACTTCATTAATCATCGCTCAGATATAATTGATTCATAGTGAATGGTTTTACTGGAATCGTGATGGTTCAAAAGTTCACCTCGATACAAAAAAAAATTAATTTTTCATCTGAAAATGCTACGATACTTTCAATTTCGATTTATACAACTTTTTTTTGAATAACTTTTTAGTTATTAGTGTTCTTCTAAATTTACTTTAGTTTCGACTATTTCTTATAGTTCTTTTGTCAGTTTCGGATTCAGATCTAATGGATACAATCGGTAAAATGAGTAGTTTTGACTTGACTACTCTTGATAATACATTTTTCCCAGAAAATATTAACTTTTTTCCGATCGATTTTCTTATTTATTTAAAACAACTTACATCTTATAGATAAAATATTTCATCCAGCGATTCCACTATGCTTTGGAATAGACTGATCTCTTTTGGCCTGTTGCTTTCGAAACAATGTTCCCAACTTCCAGAATGTATGAAAATCCTTTTTTTGCCATAAACACAAGATGTTTCTACACCAATAAGGGCTAAATGATAGCGATCTTGAAGATCATAATATGTATTTCTGAATTTTTTGTCTTTAACAGCAAATTCCGACCTCCAATACACGTTGGGGCAAAAGTACCTATGCATATAAAGTTCCATAAATTAACTTCCTTTCCAAGGGCGGTGTCATGACATTAACTTAAAGAATTTGGTGCGTGAAACGGTAAAATGACAGCTCCATTTCTAAGGCCAAAACTAAGCCGCACAAACTCGAAAAAACCAAACGACCCAAATCACACCGCGTGCGCGTTGATTTTGTGTTATAATTTCATATTTGTGACGTTACAACTCTAAAGGTAGATTCATTAAGGGTTGTAATCAACCTGATTGACTTCTGAGTGATCAATGATTTAGAAGCTAATTTCATCGTGTCCTTGATTGGCGTCCGCACCGATTTTGACATTTCTAAAATAGTCACGAATTTCTATTCTAAGCTAATCCACCGTTTACCGTTGAGCACCGAGTAAAAACCCCGTTTCGTTCAAGTAATTTTTGTCTTAACAGTTTTTGCATGTAACAGTGGACTTACCCAAGAGCTGCTCGACGGTCGACAAATTCTGAGATTAATCATTTCATGAAATTGCAGCTTGCAACTTTAATTAGTAATATCGTGATTGGGTGTTTTAAATGATGTACCTACTAGGATGTAGTAGACTTGAATATTTGGCTACTAAATCGGCATATGGTTGAATTAAGCACAAAGACGGAATCAAAAAATCTTCTATACACCTACTGAAGTTTCAACTCTTGAATCCACTAAATATCGTGTTAAAATATCCGTGACAAATAGGTGGCGTGAACGTTGACCGCCGTCAGCCCTTCGGCTGATCGTTTTCCTGCTCCCTGTTGAAATTACACGGTCTAACGCATTTCGTAGATTTTGTTCCAAACTTGTAGTGCCATCAGCATTTCTCAAAAGGCTGAACTCGTCCCTGGCTCGGTTTCTACGTTCTTGTGGTTTAGTAAATGGTTTAGTTAATTGCGCTGAAAAAATGTGTGACGGACGGGTAACTTTGTAGGATTTTATCTGCCATAGTAGCTAATGTATCCAAGTTGAAGCTGAAATAGAACTGGCTTGTTCTAGAAGACGCTGTAAAAACGAGGAATTAATGTAGACACTTTTAGCAAAAACTATCAGCCAATATCCTCAATCTAACAGTCTTTTCTTGCAAAACCTTTCTAGCTGATTCTTCATTTAATGGAAAACCATGTAGCGTTGCATCAGTAAAAGAAAACGTTTTTATACCTGGCGCTCTTGTTCAAATTTTTGTAATATTGAGTCTGAATCAGATGTATTTTGTCCTAAAAATAGAAGTTTACGCTTTTGAAAATTTAATTTTAAACCAACTTTTTCTCCAAATTCGAAGACTTCCAATACTTCGCTAGGATTTCCACCAATACATCGGTCTATCAGAAACCATATATTAAAAGATGTGTCAATGGTTTGAATAAAATTAATTGTTAAACAAAACAATGCAGGACTAAGCGGGTCTCCTTGCTGGCAAAATCTCTAAGATTCTTCCTTCTCCCAAATTTTCTACACTTTCATTTCAACGTGTATACCAAATTCCTTGTTCGTGTGGTTTAGTCTACATTGGTAAAACCGGCTGTTTCGTCATTGCGTGCATTTCAGAACATGACCATTGTATAAGGAAATTACATATGTCTGCGGTTTTATTACAGATGTTGATGTTTCGGTGATTACAAAATTTCAATCCAAAAGAGCATAGAAATCATCAAACACCCCAATAACTTTAATCGTGACCATGGTTTCAAACTATCCTCTCTTTGGTTCCCGGTTATTACTCCAAAAACACGCCCCTTTTTCACCGTAACCCAATCAGAATCGCGCTGAACCAACCGCGACGATACTTCTTACGTATGGACACTTCTATAGTATAGAACTCTGTAGTGGTTCTTTGTTAGCTTCTCGTTTGCTTTTTCAAGATCATCGTTTTCTTTCGTACCTTTTTAGAGTTTAGAATCTGGCTTGGTTCACAAGTTAAAACAATGAGACGATCCATAAGATTAGACTATCAGCTAGTTCAGGCAAATGGAATGGAATGGGACGATCTGGATGATTTTTAAGTAAAGACGTATGTGTTTTGATCATTAACGGTGTCATCAGAAATGAGAAGACGCAAGACACCTATAGTAGTATCTACCGCTGTGACTTTTTGATAAACTTTCTTGTACCTTTGTTTTGGGTCAATACATGTCTAAGTTAAGCAAAGTTTTTGAAAATCCATTGGAAAACTCGGTGTTTTGTTGCACGTTCCAGTTTTATTTAATTCTTTGTCTACTTGGTTAAATTGTTCAATTTATCTAGTTTTTTTAGCGCATAGTGTAGCATATGGAAATACCTACCAAGATTTTTCTTTGTTGGATTTCAGGACTTCTTTAATTACGCTCGACAGGCATTGCGCGAATTCTGTTTTCATTTTAGCAAGCCTTATTTCAAAAGCGTCATCTGTATTGGTCATTGTGCATTGGCACCATCCAATCTCATTGTGACAAATGAGCTTCCACGAGACCCTTTGCAATGACTTTAAATTTGGAAAAACCGTTATGTTAAAAACATTTTTGTATAATTTTTGCGCCGTATGAATTTCGCCAAGTATACTGTCATTTATGCACTGGAGGTCATTGATCATATTTCGGGTTTGAACGTTAAGCAAATAACACTTGTGTTAACGCCATGCCCAAAGGATTCTACATCTTAAGGATCTTAAATCATACACGCTGGTGTTCAATAAATAAATTACGGGTTTGTATTGTTTGAGAAATTCGCTGGGGTAAGAATACATTTTCATTTTACAACTCGATTTGATTTCCCTTTGTTATTATAGCAACTATGGTCACCCACACATGTTCCGTTAGATTGAAAAATTCCTATGACAAACTACTAAGACATGCACGGAATATAAGAGCTGTACCAGATGCATATTCTATCGATCTACGTTAAATAGGGAAATTGGCGCCACAGTTTAAAGTGCTGTTACTGTGTAAAGTATTACGACGAATTGAAGGGCACACCTGTAGAGATACCTTAATTGACTTCGGAAAACTTAGCGCACTTCGCTTTTAATGAATTGTATGCAACTTATTTGTGGTAACTGTGTATCAGTTTAATTTAATTTGCAGAAATTTTAGGAGATTTGTGTTATATGTGTACTACATATTACGCTTGTTATCACGACTAACGGATACAGGTTAAACGGCGCGCTTTGTTTCACTATTTGTGCCACCACCATAAGCTCGTGATAATTGACGGTTTTTGTTATATTCACCAATGTTAAATTATTGAATATAACTTTAACCCAATGGTTCCTTAGGCGTACGATGTGTTGCCTAATTTAAGAGTCCTTCACTGGTTTGTTGACAAACCCTTAATTGTTATATATTTCTTATTTTATTCTTTTATGCTATCGCTGAAATATATTCGTTGTTATACTTGTGTTGTTCGACTTGTTTACCTTCAGTGTTTGTCAGCTGTAAACGGGAATCTGTAGTGTATATTTCGCCCGTTTTGGCGCTTTTTTAGTTACATTATAATCAGCACATCGAAGATCAAGCTGAATCTTATCAATTATAACCAATCATTTACTCTCCGAGGCTCTGAGCTACCGCCTACGGTTACCGTAAAATACTTTAATTTTTTTATTGTTTCAAACTTTACGTATAAAATTAATGTAAAAACACAAATACTAGAACATGACACGCCTGACCACTATAGAGAAACTTTGAAAGATAAAAAAATAATCCACATCAAAAGTATTTCATTTATAGCTCAGTACCTACAAGAAAAAATGTGCTCGTCATCCTCCAAGTTAAACAAAGGTTAGCTAAAATATGCGTTTTACTTTTTATAAACAATTTTAAAAGCGACAGAAGGCCTGTTTATCGCATACTAATAAAAATAGAATAACAAAAAACTTGGCAAAACCAATTTTCATTGGATACACGTATCATTTCAAACCTTGAATTGTTCAAATTGAAAAATACAGTTTTGCATAACAAATAAATATATAAGACGTCCCAAAATTTGGTAAAAAGGTTAAATTTTCCGTATTAGCAAGTTTCGTTGCTTGTACATAAAATGCCCAGAACCCAAAAATTCGATCTAAAGTAATTGAAACGAACACTTGCTGTCAATGGTCAGCAAATTGAATGGCATTTAAATATTTCAGCAAAATGGGGTTATGACACAATCAATTTTGAAAAACAACTGCCTTTTGTATTCTGACACACCTTGTAGTTGTGTATAGAGACGCTAGACACTACAGCCGTAGCTTACTCGATCTTATAGAAATCATGTAATACAACATTAATTTTTAGGGTAAAAGAGTTGCATGTTGGTAATTCGGTAAAAAAATCCCACAATTGCGTCTAAAAGGAATTGTTCAATTTAGTTGGTTTAGATGTCTTTGGATTTACGATAAATTAATCAATCCACAAACATAGAATAATTTCTATTTACTCGTAATTACTCATTTAATAAGATTAAGAAACCTTCTGATTATTTTGGGCTCTTTGACCTTTTGCGTAGAGTGTGAGCAATAAGCGTTTGCTTTGAATATTAACATGACAAGTGACAAATTACCTTGTTACAAACAAAGTAAAAATGTAAGTCATCTATACGAGATCTTTAAAAATTTTTGCAACACGTTGTATATATCATTAAATACACACTACATTATCGCCTTATTTAAATAATATCGACGTGACCTCAAAATTATTTAAAGCACTTACGTCTAAAAAGCGTAAATAATTATTATATAACGCAATTAAAAACAAAACAATACCTTGCGAACGTTCCTTTGTACGTGTTGTTTTGGTGGTTGTTGCTGGTGGAGCTGGTGGTGTTTCCATTATTGTTCACGCAATTGCTACTTTTGTGGTTTCCGTTTATGTTACGATTGTAGTTATTAGCTTGTCTGAGGTTTCCGTTGTGTTTAATGTTACCCAAACGATTATTTTTATTATTTATTATGTTTTTATTTACATGACGATTTTTCGAATTTCGCACCAAAAAACTTGAAGTTGCATTACGCAAACGTGATTTAATACGGGTACTGTTACCAGGTGACGTCATTAATACACTATCCATCGCGAATTCAAAATTGTTTATTCTTTTTTCATGCACTACTCAAAATACCAAAGATAAAATTTTGAAAAACGTAAGTCGTGTCTTCGCAACTCCATCCTCCATACTGACAATCTTTTAACGCAGACATTTTCGTCGGTTTAATTAATTTTTTTTCATTCGCCGAATTGAAACGTAATTATAAAGTTAACGGAAGCGAGCAACATTTTTAAAATTTTTTTCTAATGGCGTTTGTCCGATACACTCGACGGTTTTAAAACGAGTCGAGTACGACTTCGTGTATAAATCACACTATAAACATAACTGTTGCAAGTACACAACAAAAGTTCTACATAGACGGCTACGATAGTTCTAATCCGAACCGACAGACAACGAGAATAAGCGGATCCCCACCGTCAATTCACACACACATGGGTCTACTATGTGTGTGTACAAAATAACCAACGAATTCGGTGCTGCATATTACATCATTCCAACCTCCAATTTTAGATTTTGGCTGTGTATAAATTTTCTTAAATTCATCGTCTGCTTTAAAAAACTTTTATTTTTATTTTACTGAGCAACAATTTTCGATCGTTTGAACTCGTAAACTTTAAGACTACCTACTCTTAATCGTGTATTTTTCAATCTACTAAAAATTGCCACCATTCCAATAAGTAATATTTTTAAATTAAAGATTTAAGTGCCTCAAACTTGGAGGTCAAAGAACGCCTGTTAGCAGTAAATACGATCAACGCAATCATTGAAACTCAAACGTGTCAAACAGAACCAAACAAACGGGATAAACTGCTCAAAAGAACGAAATTTGATTCAATTTAAAAGGCCCAAAAACTTCTGTTAGAAAATTGGTAATGCTTTTTCCTGATGTATTATAGTCAAAGAGCCAAACAACATCTTTCTAATGGCAGTTGCTATTATGCGCTGATTTCTTGTCAAAAACACTGTCGTTTTGGAAAGCTTATACTGATGATGGTTCTCAAATATTCATAAATCGGTATTTTACCTAATGCAGTTCTAACTTCAAAGCTCCCCATGCAACCAGAAATGACCAATGACGTTAAATAAACATAATTCTTGTTACCTTACAGCCACTTTAGAACGACTTTGCGTGGAATTAACGTTAAAAAACGGCATTATTTTCACACCGTAACCTAGCTAACACGAATTACGAATAAGATACGACTCAACCTTAGCTAACGCTATAATTCAAGATGGCCCCTATTAATACTAATCAAAACTTTACGTTTTCTGCGTCAGTTTAGTTGGTATGTAACTCCAATTTCGACTAAAAAACCAAGTTTAAACGTATTTCGTGCAAAGAGGCAATGTTGGTGTTACTTATCTATTAGCCCAGGTAGGTAAAACAAAACTTAAATAACAGTAAATTATAAAATTAAAAATCAGTATGTAACATTCTTTTGTAGGTAGGTCAAGACAACGGCAAAGAGACGAAATGGATCAAACCGATTGTTTCAGTGACTTTGAATTAATTGCCGATAAGAACTGGAGTAATGATACGTACGAGAAAACAGAAATCATATAAGGAAACTCAGATGCGAACGTGTCAATAAAAATGACGAAGTAATGGAAAACGGAATACAGAAAATTTTTCAAAATGTATCCGGATATAGCAGTAATAGATGAAGGCATCGGATGCATGACAATAACAACGAAATACAAAAAAGACGGCGTTACCCTCATAAAAGATAAATACATAACCAACATAAATGTCGAAGAACATGCATTACAACGGGTGAAGCAAGAATACGTAGAAAAGAACAGAAAAGAAGCGTTCATGCACGTGCCTGAAATGATAGCGACAGAAAAATTTAACAGAATGGTTGAATGTTCCCTAAGTAAATATGATCTAATAGCCGCGATATACATGTAGCAAAAGAGAGAAGCACGGAAAGACAGACAAACAGAAATATAGAAGATAGTAAGACAGACGTATACTCTGTTAGTAGATTCAAAATGAAAACAATATAAGCAGAGATTGAGAAACGTTAAGGAAGCGATAGGTAAGAAGCATAGGTACAGAAAAAGCCATATTGGAGGCGAGGAGCACTAAAGACGAAAAACTACTAATAACAACGAAAAAACGGCAGAAGAGCTAACTGAAATAAAGCAAACAATACAAACAGAAGTGCAAAATGTATACATAAGGAAGATAAGCCAAAATAAAGAAACGGAAACGTAAGAAAAGAGGAATTGACTTCAGAATGCTTAGATGGATCTAAAATCAGCAAAAATAGATCCAATGCAAATAATACTCTAGCAGTCATACTGGGCAGAGTGGGTGCAAAAGAACTACTAAAAGAAGGGAAACTAAGAATAAATTTGGTGCAATGTAGTGTAGAAAGGAGAGTACTGCTGGAAAGATGCATAACATGCTGGTCGTATGATCACAGTAAAGAGAACTGCAGAGGCCAATATGTACACGATAAAGGAGAGCACAGCGTCGGTAGTTGTTATTGTGAACTATTTGGGAAAGCTTGAGCCTAGCCTAGGCCAAAAGGAGAGAAAACCAAAGAAGAAAGCAACAAGAAAATTTCAGCTTATGACACAGATTAACCTCAACCATACGCTCAACAACCCAACATAGGCAAAGTAATTAAAATGGTGCAGGGGTGCTATGCCGATATCTTAGAACGGAGTATGGTAAGCAATTTAAACCAGCTATATTAGTAGTAAAATTAGAAGAAAATACATTAAACTAAAAGGCTCTAAAGCAAACGAAGGCAAAATATCTGACAATCTAAATAAGAAGTATAAATTTGCAAAAAAAAAAATTAAGAGACTAATTAATAAACTCAAACAAGATAAGTTGAGATAAGACTGCGACAAGTTGGAAAGTGATCCTTGGGGCAAAGGATACGAAGTAGTAATGGAAAAATTTTAAAAATATACGCCAGTAGACCTTGATGAGGAAAGAAAGTATAGCATTACCCATAGTGTCGGAGGTAACAAGTACTTTGCGGACACAAGCGGGTAGTATGAGATAAGCGAAGAAGAGGTAGAGTGTGCCATAAGAACAATTAAAGAAAAAAAAGCTGCAGGGCCAGATGGAATACCTAGAAAGGCATGGAAAATTTTGTATAAACAGTACCCGAATCTGATACGTAAAATCTTCGAAGAGCAATTCGATATGCTAAAGTTTCCAAAGGAAAGAAAAACTGCCAAAGTCGTCTTGATTCCCAAGCCCGGGACAGATCCAGAATGGCAGAGAGTACAGGCCTAATAATGAAAAAGGCATTTAAATCGATAATAAACAAAATAATTTTATCTGAACTGACGGATAAGGGAGATGCGTCACCAAGGCAGTATGGCTTTCGTAATAGAAGATCAACCGTAGAAGCAGTAAGAAAAATTAACGGGATAACGAAAAACTGAGGAAAAACGGCTGGCCATAATTACGATCGACGTAAAAAATGGCTTCAACACGGCTCCCCTGGCGTGGGGAAGAAGAGATGCATATCAGTATATCGGAAAATCATTGGTAATTTAACAGAAAAGTGGTAATACAGACGACTTAACTCTGACGGCCTACGCCGACGATCTAGCGCTGACAGTTCAAGGAGCAAAAAACATAAACACTAGGAGAAACACGACGTTACAAAGAATAACGTACTGGATGCGAAAAAACGACCTGGCAATAGCCCCAAAAAAAGGTAATTAATAGTATTAAAGAAACAAAGCAAAAAGGAGAGAATATCGGTTAAAATCAGTGAAGACTTAATTGTGTAAGTAAAAAACTATGGTACCTGGGGATTACCCTGGACGGCACTAAAAACTCGAGAGAGCATTTAAATATATCGCAAAGAAGGCCAAACGTAAAAGAACAACCCAGGGAAAAATGTCAAATGTTAGAAGACCTAATTTTAGTAAGAGACTGGTTTTAAACCATGTTTTTAATTCAATTGTACTTTATGGAGCGGCAATATTAGCTAGAGCAACTGTAGTTTCTGCGCACCGACTGTTAAAAGCCCAAAGAAAGATACTGCTCATAGTGGCTATGGGATATAGAACAATCTAAGCTATTGCACTGCAAGTCATCTCAAAATGCGTACAAATTGACATTTTAATAACAGAAAGAGAGTTAAGGGAGAACGGTATTGTTAATGGAAAGAAAACATCACAACCGATGAGAGGAAAAAAGTCTAATTCCAAACTTAAAAAATGGTACAATTGTATACATAAAAACATTGATTATGACGTAACTCAAGTTCTGACGGGGCATGGGTGTTTTGAAATGTATAAGAAAAGGATATGAAAGACTGAAACAAGAAGAATTCGATATTGCAAAGCCGAGGATGATGTGTCCACACCAAGCGTCGGAAATACTTGATGCTCATATATATCGCAAGCATCCTCCTGGTATGGGTGCTGCAGTTTTCCTGTGCTAAATAAAACTTGTGTTAGAAAAAAACTAATAGATTCCCACGTATAGTCTGTACGTTGCTCAGTCTCTGCACCTGTCGCAGTGTCAGACGCGTTACCAGTAAATTATAAGAAACTGTCTGAACAGAGATGAACTATTAAAGACCATTTTTGATTTTTCGATATTGAATCCCACTCGATCGGAGTTTGGTCATTCTTTTTGCTGTTTTTCAGAAATTTGTTGAGGATTAGCTGCAAATGTGCTGCCGTAAGGATAAATTTGCCATAGAAATTTATGCGACCAAAGAAACGGCGCAACTCCTTTACCACAGTGCGCTGCTGGTAGTCCAAAATGGCTTGAACTCGATAGGGTAGTGGTTTGATACCGTGTGCAGAAATGTGATAACCAACAAATTTATGATTTTGGTGTAGTGTTCGTACTGTAAGAATTTTCCCTATAATATTTCATTTTACATACCGGCTTCCATTTTTTACGTTAAGTAAATTACATGTATGTGTTAGTGACAAGGCCGTGAGTTTTCACATTTTTACGTATCTTAAATGATCCACGTTGATTTTGAATAATAAATTGCAATTTAGGATGTGGTTGTTGTAATAAATTCGCTGGGATAACAATGCATTTTCATTTTACAGTGTAATTTGATTTTTTTATTTTATCATTAGTAACTTTGGTTACCTGGATATGTTCTTTTAACTTTGATTACCTGTACATGTTTCTTTAACTTTGGAATATTTGCACTTGCTCTTTCATTTTAAAAAATTCCTATAAACAATTAATAAGGCACGTTTGGATTATTGAGAATTGTTCCGGATGCGTATTCTGCTAACCCATGTTAGATGAAGATATTTAAACCACCACGTCGATTATTATGATTGCGAACAGCATTACGACCAAATTCGAGGGCACAGTTATTGAAATATCTTTACTAACTTCGGGAAGCTTAGCGCAGTTGGGTTTTTTAACATATCTTATAAAACTGAGTAATTTATTTGTAGTAACGGTGCTTATATGTAACAGTTTAATTTTCAGCAATTTTAGAAAACTGCATTGTTATAATTGTGTTTTTCAATTTGTTTTCCTTCAGTCTTCAGTCGACAGATGTAAACGGGATCTGCAGTAAACATTTTTACCGTTTTGGCGCTCTTATATGTGTTTTATTATTTATTATATTATCTTATAATTAGTTGAGTACCCTTTACGATCCTCTCCCCAAAGTGTTTCAAGCTGTACTAAGTTACGGTTAAACCTACGTAACTAATTGTACTTCAGGTTCGCCGTAAACGCACTCGTCAATATTTAACAATATGTTGTATTTCGTAAGGCGTTCAAAAACACATCTGACATGGAAAATATGTTCCTCGTGAGATAAAGACGCGAGAAACAATGAGACGCATTTCGCAATCCGAATTGCATCTAGCGTTGAGAAAATACATTTATTTTTTAAAATGTATGATAAGTCAATGATGTGAAGAAAGGGGTACCTGTCTGCAATGATACAGAAATTGAGTCTCTTTGTTCCATGTGGAGAGGTCTAGTCCATAGGCTTTTTGAAGAACGGCAGATACCCTGCTTCATCATTGTTTTAAACTCGGCCTTCGCTATTGTAAGCTTGTTGGGTACTAACGTCGCGGTCTACAACTAGTTGCTAAGTCAGTGGTTTCAATAATATTTGTCGTATTGTTTATAGGCCTATATAGATGGAAATGTTGACCTACTCACTGAAAAGATTAGAGCCTGTATACAAACATCAGTAAGAAAAATATGCTCAAGAGAAAAGAAACCGACGAACCAAAAACTCATTTCGAATACCATACAACTGATGGAACAGAGAAGGAAGACAGATAGAGAAACCGATGAGAACAGTAAACAGAAGAATTAAAAAAGAGATCCGCAAAGATGTAAGAACCTACAAGACTAAATTAATCCAAACCACAATCGAAAAAAACAACAATATGAAAGTTCTTAGATCTAAGCTTTCAAAAAGGAAAACGAGATTAATAAAACTCAGAAACAAATCAGGAACGATAGTTACAACATCGGACAAAATAGCCAAAATTATAGAGGACTTCTACGCGGACTTGTATTCTTCAAACGTACCGGACGGAGAACTAAAACCACAGGAAAAAGCTACAATAGTAACAAACGTAGGATCGGAGGAGATGCCAGAAATAACTATAAACGAAATAAGAACCACTCTGAAAAAAATGGAAAACGGAAGATGCCCCGGTAAACACAAAATTTCAACAGAAATGCTGAGACTTGGAGGAAGTACTATTGCAAGAATAATCGGATTACTGCTGAACAAGTGTCTACAAGAAAAGAGAATACCTGAAAAATGGTATAACGCAGAAGTTATCCTGATATTTAGAAAAGGAGATATATTAGACATAGGAAACTACCGTCCGATCAGCCTATCATCCCATCTCTATAAGTTATTCACCAAAATCCTCACAAACCGACTATCAAAAAAACTGGATTTTTACCAGCCCGTAGAACAAGCAGGGTTCAGAAAGAAATATGGTACTATCGACCACCTCCAAACGATACGCACCTTGATTGAAAAAACCACCGAATGCAACATACCCATTCACCTGGCCTTCGTATATTTCCATAAAACTTTTGATACAATAAAATCATAGTCCATTCTGAAATCAATGGAAAATGCCAGAATCGACTCTAGATATGCGGCAATTATAAAGGACATTTACCAAAATGCGACAATGCATATCAAGATTGAAGAACACGTAACCACTAATAAAATAAAAATACAAAGAAGAGTTCGTCAGGGGGATACCATTTCAACAAAACTATTTACGTTAGTCCTAGAAGATGTTTTTAAAAAGTTAAAATGGGAGGAGAAAGGTGTGAAAATTGATGGCACTTATCTTAATCACCTACGTTTTGCTGACGACATAGTTCTCACCTCAAACAACCAAGACGAACTGAAAGAAATGTTACAACAACTGAACCAAGGTGGGATTGGAAATGAACATCAGCAAAACCAAAACTATGAGTCCAAACAACATCGAGCTTCAAATTTGCAACCAAACAATAGAAAACGTGAACGAATATATATATCTAGGCCATGCCATTAGAATGGGAAAGGAAAAAGCAAAAGTGACTTGAAGAATAGGACTCACCTGGGCCGCCTTTAGCAAACTACACTACATCTTAAAGAACCAAGTATACAACTCCTGTGTTTCGCCAGTAGCCACATATGGCATAGAGACAATGTGACTAAAGAAACGACATGCCAACAAAATAAGAATGACACAAAGGAGTATGGAACGCGCAATGCTCGGGATCTCTCTAAGAGGCTACATAAGAAATGAAGAAATCAGGAGCAGAAAATAAGGTAACCGATGTAATGGTACAAATGGTGAGCTGAAGTGGCGTTGGGTGGGACATGTTTCAAGACAGGAAAATGATAGATGGACAACCCAAGTAGTACAATGACGGCCGCGTGAAACAAAGAGAAGCAGAGGAAGGTCACAAAGACGCTAGACGGACGACATTAAGGAGACAGCTGGAAAAAAATGGTAGCGAATAGCCCAAGACAGGAAAGAGTGGAAAAAGTTGAAAGAGGCCTACGTCCAGGAGTAGACGAAAGAAGGCTGAAGAGAGAAGAGATTGTCTTTGCACCGAGACTATTTAAAGACGCGATTTTCGGAAACTGTTTAATGATATCTCGAAAATGTCAAAAAAGTGTGACCTTGAAGAGAACGTTTTCCCGACATTCGCTTCCAAACCTACAGAAATGGAAATAATAATGAAGAATAAAATCAGACATTTACAACAAAAATCAAAGTAAAGGTTCGAAGTGACCTAGCAAGGGCGAGATCAGGAGATCTAAGATGACATCCGATAGATCCCCTACGATTGATCCATTGGTTAACAAACACTGTATTTAAATATTCGCGAACTATCCTTGCAAAATGAGGCGGCGCACCATCCTGTTGGTACCATTCGTGTTATTGGGCAGGTTTGAAACTTCATCATTTGGGTAAAGTACTGGAAGTGCAGGGGAAGAATTTAAAATACTATTAATCAACTATTAAGCAGCAAAATATAACATAAACTTTCGAGGAACAAGTGCAAATTCTAACAACTTTCAAAATCGTTTGTTTTGTTCAGTAATTCCTGAATTACTCTTATAGAATTACATTTTTGAAACTTTGGAACCGAATATGTCGGAAATTTTTCTCTTCAGGGTCACACGTTTTTGACATGGGTCACCATTTTAAAAAAAGTTTCGATGAAGTCATAGATTAAAAACAAAACCTGAGCAAAAAATGTCAATGGCAGAAAAAAATGACGTTTAAACAAACAAAATCGACGTGTCTGAAGAAATTTCCTCAAACGTTATCATTTAGGAAATAATGAATTTATTCCATACTTTACGAGCTCACATGTTAATTGATTTTAAAGTTTTTTAATATTGCTAGTCACAGTGTACTCCGATTACTTCTAAGCTTTCTCGAATTCTATTATTGAAGAAGAGAGATTTACCAATAACTGACGTTTAACCAATGCTACTTCTACTTAAGTTTTCCTGGTTAAAATCTTAGTCTTCTTATAGACATGGTCTTTAATAGATATTTAAAATACTCAACTATTTAAGCTAACTTACATAACAGGTTAATTTAATGATAATTAACCCGCGGTGTAAAACTGTCGATGACTTCATTTTCTTTATTGCCTGGCAAACATTATTGGTCAATAAAATTTTAAGAAACTAATAATACAATATAATGCTAAACTTTCTATAATTAACTAAAAAAGGCTTTTACTGTTGTATAAAATACGTTTTGGGTTTTTTGATTGTGGTCTAACGGAATTATTTTTGAACTACTGGTCTAGAACTGCAGCCCTGCCTTCGAAGATGCTTGCCACAGTTGCAAATAAAATGTACGGAAATAATTCCGGTTAACCACAAACAAAAAATTTCCAAACAAAGTTCAAACGTTAGAAAAAACTTTAACACCTTAAGCATTTATAGAGGAACTACATGAAAAAATTCTCTGGGAAATAATTGTTTGTTCTACTACAAATAGATACAACGAGATTAAATCATTATTTCCTTATTTATTAGTTTCGTCATAACAAAATAATCAAATTAGACTGTCTAACGAATTTTTTATTGTATACGATGACTCAAAATTAAATCGCGTCCTGTATAGTATAATAGGTGTTCCGTGTAAGTATTGTAATCAAGTATATATCGAACGAACAAAAACTCTATCAAAATTTATTTTAAAGCACTTGAAAATAAACATACTACAGAAAATATTTGTTTAGTTAAAGTAGTAAACAATAAGACCAAATTTGTTTGGTATGAATGTTTATAGGTACTTAGAGTTACGTAATGAACTTATCAAACAAGCCAGAATCTAAACTTCAATGCAGTGATAATTTCATCTCATAGGGACGCACCGGGTTCAACAAACAAGATTCCTATGATTTAAAAACAAAAATCGTGGGAATTATTCATTATTTTACAAGAATACAGTTCCCTGCGTGCATTTCAGCAAGATTAATTTTAGTAGAATTCAGCTTTCCAATACAATTTTCCATTCTGGATAATTTCCGTGTTGTCGTTATCACACAAGCTGAGCTTCCGTCACACGTCGCGGTGAACATCTTCAGAGCCCGGAACAAACTGATTAATTGCGCCGCTTCTGATCGATAAAACTGGTTTCCAAATCTCCGGCAAAGGAAAACTAGAATCTCGGTTAATATTAAAAAGATTTTTAATTATTTCAATAGATTCCCTAATCTATCGCTGATAGTAATTAGAAACATTTCCCAAATTTTTGTGGTTTCAAACATAATTTGATCGTTCAAGACGACTTTTGATGCTCCTTAATACAAATTCCCGCGCTTCTACCCGTTTCTCTTAAGTATACACAACCACAAGAGCAGGAAATGTTAAAAAAACGCCATCAGATTAAAAAAGAATAACGTCCGTCCCCGGATGGAAAATTCTATTTCAGATTAATTTTGTTCCAAAAAAGTAAGCATAGCCATAGATGAATCCATAAAGGCTCCGTCATTTGTCGTTTCAACTATGTTTGGATTTTGCTTTTGGGTGTTCCCCAAATTTCTATCTTTGGTCGTTTATTTTTAAATTTGTAGATTTTTTTTGACCATTAGTTTCCCAAAAAAAAATTGAGAATGGGGTTCTGCATTGTCTAACCACTAAAGAAATGATTTTTAAAAACTAGAAAAAGTGCAATAATCACGTTACTTTTCTTTATCCAAGTAATACTAAGTATATAAAAAGAAAACACGAATCAGTAGCTGAAAGCGATTACACACGTTAACAAGTATTTTTACAAATATTATCTAAAAATTGAATTGATACCTACGCCGATTATGCAAAATTAAATAATGCTGCAAACGAAATTATAATTTACTTTTAAAATGGGAATTCTTACCACGTACAAGTCATAAATTTAATGTAAGACTTATTAATGTGATTCATGAAGGCATGTTTAGCGCTGCTATGATCGTGAGAAAACACTAACAGTATAATTTGTCTTTATTGCAAATAAAATTTAACTATAGCATATAATTGTTGGTAGACAACATAGAACGAACGACGGTATTTCTTTTTTACCACTTCTCAGTCACAACAAACTATACATATCGTTACTATTTGTTATGTAATCGTGTCAGAGGCGTTTTAAAGGCGCCATGTAATCGTTTATTATCCCGCTTCTTGACATCTTTAAAATATTATTCATCTTGGTTAGTGGCCAGGAAAATTTTATTCGTCTTTTTTTTAGAATAAAATTCTACGTAGGTACATACAAACATCAAAAAAATAAAAGTAAATATATAGTTGACAATTCACGACTAATTACTTTTAAAAAATGCAACGTTGTTCATGCATGTTCGTTTTCTTCGTCAACCTCTACAGTTCCAAACGATAGCTCTATGCATCATCCAAATTTCATGGTTTGCAAATTTTGTCTAAGGTTCTGCTAAATAGTTCCGAAATACAATTTTTCTTATTGTAGACTCGTCGGATACTTTTCCAAAGACATTTTTTTTACTTTGCTAACGGTAGTCCACTAATAATTGTTTTATTTATTCCTTATGTGATCATTGTCATTTACTCATTCATCGTTAATCCAAAAGTAATTACATGATGTTATTAAATTTCTATTATCACAATGATTACTAACAATGAAACTTTGGATAATAACGCAATAAGGCTACTGAAAATTATGTAAAAATCTTTTAAAAGGGTTTTCACATAGTAAAACATTCAATTATGTTTTAAAACGTACATACAAGGTGAGTTTTTTAAAACTTTCAATTGTCGTAATTTTTAATTTTAATTTTTAAAAAAACAAGTCAATTTTAATGTTTTTGACGTTTAAACATTTGTAAAATCAACCCCCTGACCACCAGCAACTACCATAATTTTTTTTTAAATGGCGCGACCCTACTTGTGATACGTCATTTTTTGGGAAATTTAATAAGGAATTCAGCGGTATGCTTGGTTTATAACTTCGACAATTTTTTGACAAGGAAAAAAATTGAATTAATTTAATTTTAATATATTAATAAATTAAAAAATATTTAAAAATGCATAAAAATAATATATATTAAAATAAATATAATTCACAATAACTATTTAAAATCACTTCAACAAAAAATAAACCCTTTTCGAACATTTTTAGAAGTTTCATCTGTAAGGATGCTACACTTCAGCAATTCTACGTCGCTGTTCTTTAGTCGATTTTTTACGTAATCTTTGAAAGACCCGGTATTTGTATTTGTTTTATTCATTTCGTTTTCTTTAAGATCACTTAAGCAATTTCGCATTAATTTATTTCACGTTTTTAAATTCATCTTAAGTGTAAATTGTAATTTATAAAGTACATATTTAATGCGTAAGCACTTGAATCATTTAGGTCGATTTTATTGTCATACGTTTCAAGTACACTTTATAATTTGTTAGTTCCGACAATTCTTATTTAGTTTTTGAGATACAAGTAATTTGATGTTTTTAAGCAGTTATTTGTGTTAACACTATTAAGAGTTTATTCGTTATTCTTTGCTTACGGTTGCAAGTATTCTTGAGATCATCTGCGGCTACTACACTTGGTCATGCGGTCAACCAGATAACACTTCCAAGATTAATAACCAGGTATGTGACTACACATTTTGCATTTTACAATCATTTAGCCAAGTTTAAAACATCAATTAAGTGTCGAATAAATGTACTTTCGACTAAATTAAAACAATAAGTTGCATCTCGTTTGTATTTTTTTTTGTATTTATATAACTGCGAGTTACATTGTTATTTGGATATAATTATGTAGTTTTACAGACACAAAAATCTTTGAATTTAATTTTACTTTGAATTCAAGTTGTTTTTTTATAATTTTTTTTCTATTTATTTTATTTTATTGTAACCGACTATGTTATTGAAAAATTTATGCTGTGTGTCAAATTTTGTTTGTTCATTGCATTTTTAATTTAGATTTTTTTATGTCATAAATGTTAAATTGTTAATGTAACGGAGGTTTACCTCAATTAACGTGTTCGCAAGCCAGTTTTATTTGTTTTTTTAGAATTTAGTGACAATACACTATAAAGGTAGGTTCCAATAGTGTGTACAACACCGGACGTGTTCTCTGATTGGCAAGGTTCAGAAACCCTTTTGAGCTATAAACCTTCCTTGTGCCTTTTTGTTTTTGGGTTTTGTTTAATTTTGATTTTACATTTTGAGCTTCGCAATCAATCACAGATGTGTTTTAAAGTGACCCGTCTTTACTGAGCACTGACAATTTATTGATATATGTTACCTTATCCAGTCAATTTTTTTAACAGCTTTTGCATGCAACAAAAAAAATTACGTTCCGGAACTATTTAGCAAAATCATGAAAAAATTAAGACAAATTATCAAGTTTAAGGACTTTGATGTTAGTTTGCCTGGGTCTCCAGTTGTAAACGTGAAATGTTCTAAATAAAAAGAAAGATATACGGGAAAACTTGGTATTCACTGAATCTAAGTTTACTTGTACAACAAAAGCTATACTAAAATTGGAAACTGAAAGAATCTTGTTAAAAGACAGTGTTCAAATAGTTGAAAGTGTTGTTAGCAAGTTAACCGAATTAGAAAACATACATTTTGTTAACGAACTGAATTCACTATTATCAAAAAATCCTGGTTACAAACAATTAAAAAATCTATCCGATATATTAAATGCTAAAGGTTCACATAGTGCTATTTGTAATCCTAATATAACTAACATAAACAGAATTATCTTAAATAATTCACACTGATTTTGACTAAATAAATTGCTGTTTCGGATGTTGTTGTTGTGAAAAATTCGCTGTGGTAAGAATGCATTTTCATGTAACAGTGGAATTTGATTTTTCTGTCTTATTATTAACAACTTTGGTTACCTGCACATGTTCTGGAAAATTCCTATGAACACTTAATAAAATACGCATGAGTTATTGAGAATTGTTCCGGATCCGCATCTTGAGTTAGATGGGGACTTTGAAACCACCGTTTCAATTTCTATGATGGTGAACAGCTTTACGATTAAATTAGAGGGCACACCTACTGAAATATCTTCACTAACTTCCGGAAGTTTACCGCACTTGGTTTTTTTAAACATATCGTATGCAACTGAGCAATTTATTTGTGTTAAGTATTTATAAAACAGTTTAATTTTCAGCAATTTTAACAAATTTGTGTTGGATGTGCCATTAGCTAATTTTATATTCAGAAACGTAAAATGGTTGCTTATATAAAATTTCTTTTTACTTCGATGTCAGTCGTATGCACGCACGACCGAACGTACATATTACGCTTTAAGTATAAAACTTTTTTTGCATGCAATAAGTTAAACAATGCGCTCTGTTTCGCTTGAGGTTGATTTGTGTCGTATTCATCAACGTGAAATGGTTTTGAATGTAATGTTAAGCCACTGGATTTGTTTATATGTACCAAGTGTTGCTTAACCTAAAGGGTCTGCATCATTAGTATTAACTGTGATGTTTATTGACGTACCCTTAATTGTTATTTATGAGCTATAGTTCTATCTCTTTTTAACCTCTTTATCTTCGTTGAAATAAATATATTCGGTGTTATAGTTGTATTTTACAACGGGATCGGTATAGAATATTTCTACCGTTTTGGCGCGCTTATAATTATTTTATAATCAGCACAACAAGTACCACCTACGACTCTCTCTCTAAAATATTGAGCGGCCGCCTACCTTAAGTTACTGTTAAATTTATGTAACATACCTCTTCCCAAAAATGAAATTTAATTGTAATCAGGCAATTAAAGAAACTCATAATCAGTGTGTATGCAGGAAATACGATTACTATGTTGTTTATCAGAATGACATTCTAAGTAATCGTTCAAAAGAATTAATTTTACATCGCGCAATTAGAGAAAATTATTTAGAACAATGATATGCCAATGTTATGTTTCCAGAGTTTCATATGTATCAAACTCGTTTCGATTATTAATTTGTTTGATTAAACATATATCGTTTACTTGATGTTCTTTTTCGAGCATGTGGCGGGCAACGCTGGACTTATCTACTCTTTTGTATTTAATGTGAGCCAAATGCCCTTGAAGCCGAACTTTAAACGGTCTCTTAGTTTGTCCTACATATACTTGTTCGCAGTTTTGAGAGTTTATTTTATATATTCCTGATTTATTCTCAACAGCTACTCGATCTTTAGGGTTTCCTAAATAACTTTGTAAGCTATTTTCGGAACTGATAACTGCTTCAAAATCAAATATAATTTGTTAATATCTTAGATAGACCTTTTGTATAAGCAAAATTGCTTTTGCCTTAAAACCGATAGAGGCAATCAAATAGTTATTTCAGATAAAGAAGATTTTGAATCAGTTGTAGACATGATTAAACCCGGTCCTTATTCAATCATTGACAAGAATCCTTTTCCTTAAATGATAACTGTTGCTAAAAATGTACGACTGAATGTAATAACATTCTAGCTGATTCTCTAAGATCACAACTGACTGTAACTGTAACCTATTCTTCCAAGAATGTATTGTTTACCTAAAATCCATAAACCAAGTAACGCTATGTGACCTATCGTTTCTGGCATCAACGCGCCTACATACCTGTTGCCGAAATTGTTATCTAACAAATTTTAGTATTGTGAATTCTTATAAATTTATGAACAGAATTAACAACATTGACAGCGGATTCATTATTAGTATCATTCGATGTCAATTCTCTGTTTCCAAGTATTCCCGTCGCGAAACCGTTTGAACAATGCAAATAACTATTTAAAACTCACTCGTTTGTGTGTGTATCAAACCTTATTTCAAATTAACGGAAAATATTATAAACAAGAAGGAACAGCAATGGGTAACAGTCTATCTCTGTTTATTGCTAACTTATTCATAGGCAGATTCAAAAGCGACCTAAAACCTGAGTTGGACTATTTTCGAGTTAGGCTGCGCTACATAGACATTTTTAAGATATGCAATCATAGGTACAGATTTTCTGGATGAGCTAAACTCAAAAATCTCATTAAATATAGAAGAATGGGTAAGCCCAGCGTTGCTAACCATATGCTTGAAAAACGACATCAAGTAAACGATATATGTTTAATCAAGCAAGTTGATAGTATAAAAGAGTTTGATGCATATAAAAACCTAAAAATTATAACACATAAAGTATGACAATTGAGGATCATTAGGTTTCTCCAAACTTATTTATATGACCGACTATGCGCACAAAGCGCCACATGATTCCTTCCAGTTTCAATGAAATTGTTCATACTCGTATGACTTTGCTCCTTTGTATAATCAATAATTTATTAAAAATCAGTATTCTTAAAAGAAAAGTGAAACAAAAAATTATAATATTTTTTTATTTGAAAAATATGTATTTAATGATAATAATTTATTCAGAAATTGGCACTTTCCCGGAAATTACCCGTTTACTATTTACTTGTGTAAATAAATTAATTTTTTTATGCAGCTACTAAATATCCAAATTAACTAGCAATACTTACGTATTAATGTAGAAATTTTTATGTAATTACTTTAATATAAGCATTATTTATATATTTAATTGTAAATGAAGCCGAAAATAGATTCTTCCTGTTGTCATTTCGTTGTTCTTTAATTAATTTCACAAATTTCAATGTGATGTTGTTTTCTATAGTTTTTTATCGGTTTTTTAATCGCATATTGGGACAGTAATAAATAATATATACATTTACCAAAACGATATAAATATGTAACAGAACTAAAGGAGTTTTGAGTTTCCAGTACGTGGGAAGGTGTAACGTAAAAATGTAATGTACTTTATTTACCTGAAAAATTAAAATATTAATTGCACGTGCGTATACGTTAAGTTTTTTTCTTAGACTGTGACTGGGTCCTTCAATTTCTACCTGGACTTTAATTTTAGCATAATAGAACAGTCAGTAAAAAACAATACAAAAATTAATATAGTATTACCAGCATCTTAAAACGCATTACAATTAGATGAAATGTTAAGCCAAACAATCTTCATTTACCTAATTACAATTAATTGGTCACTTTAATGTGCGTAGTAAATTTATTAAGCACGTACAGAATTTTTTTGTGTACCGAACACCTACTAAAATATGTAAATTTTTCTTTCGCAATAAACATATTCATTCACACCTCTTTTTTTTAATATAGTGTAAACATCTGTACAAATAATAATAGAAAACAAGTAATTACGGTTAAAAATAGTGCGTTACATTTGCACTTAACGTATGAGTATATTAATAAAAATTAAAAGTCGAAAATAGTAATAAAGCTCATTGAACTAATTTAAAAAACCTTGACTTCTTTTATGAATCAAAAGCTGCGGAAAAAAAGAATAATTTTGGCAAGGTATCGTACATAAATATATAACGTATATGTAAAATTATAAAAAAAAGTTAAACACGAGCTTCGTTTCGTCATTGATAAATATAGAACAACATCAATAAAGTTCGCACTTTTATAGAGATAATTTATAACATCCTTCTTGTTTATTCTGTTATTATGTTTCTAGTTAGTGTTTTAGTTTCCGCAAAGAAAAAATTAAATGTTTATAATTCGATCGTAAAGAAACGTTTAAGCCAGAAAATACGGTACAACGACAAGTTTATTTTAACAAGTCTCAAAGTTATGCCAACAAAACTGGTAGCCTTTCGATATACAAGTTGAGTAAATGCAACTTACATAAGACATAAGAACCATTGACTATTATTATTCATTGTGAAAATACTTTCAACGCTATTAAACTTAATAAGAAATGGCCAAAAGATTGAAAACCTTTCCACTTAAAATATAGAACATTTTTGTTTAAACCGTTGAAGGTTTGCTTTTAGTCGAAATAAATTATTCGACTCCTACTTACAAAACTTCCGTTTCCTTTACGATACAGAATTGGTAGATAATAATTTCAGTGAACTGTACGGATGTAAAGACACAATTTTAACGTTTCTAATACGGTGCGTATTTTAATGATTGTCCGGTGTTTGAATTTGCCACGTCGTCATTCTAGTAAGTATAATCAAACAATGTTGGTTCGTTAACGAAAGCGGCAAATTCAAACACCAGACAATCATTAAAGTACACACTGTACAAAATCATTTACAAAATTGGAAAAAGAAATGATGTGTTCAAATTTCTTTCACTTCTTTCAACGGGTCTTGTTGGTAAAAACCACGTCACTACGGCTATCTGTAATGTTGGGGGGTGAGCGTAGTTTAGAATACTATAATAGAAAAGAAAAAAAAATAGGCGCTACTCCGTTGTACTGGCAAAATCCTTAGCTCGGAAACACCAAGGGTATATACGAACCCGTTGTTAAGAAAGAAGTAGAATATAAGCAAACTATCAACGAGAGAACGAATAGGTTGGTTATATTTAAATCCCAATCTATAACAGACTACCACTCTTGTCTTTTAAAGTGAAATCGATCAACCATTAATATTTATATGCAAACAAAACTAAACGTTCAAATTATTATTGAACGGCGACTTACCTTAGACCTAACGTTCCATACGTAAGTAGCAAGTAAATAAACTGCTTCAGTAATGTTGTTGCTCGACCTCTTGAAGAGTGTAAGCTTACAATGGTCACTGCATATTTGCCGAAGTCTGGCCTTGATTACGAATAAATACTGATACTCGATCAAAATCAAATCAACGTATACAATAAGTTTATTAATTTGATTAAGTTGAAAACTGAATTATCGACTGAAGTATTAATAATAATCTTAATAAATCTAGCTAAATGATTAATATAAGCAATAAACATAATTAATAAAGATGAAAAAAATTGTAGACAAATTACAAAAGGCATCACAAATTCATAACGTTGAGCGTAAGTAAGGACATCAAAAGCACCAACAGGTAGCGAGTCAAAGTTCAATTCAAGCCTCCACCAATTCGTTGTAAGTATTAAATAGATTGAAAATAGAAAATGAATATCAGCGCAAAATCCCTCACCGTATGTGATATTTAAACACAACTGAAACAGGAAAATATTATAACAATAAGCTTCCGTAATTACTTCTAATTTGTAAGATTCAGGATACTCTGCAGAAATCAACACAAAAGATTACATCAGACTACCGATGGATAGCGACAAAGAAAAGCCGGCTTTGACCAAAATACATCTAAATCAAAAATCAATTAATTACGACAGAGATGACGTTTCAAATAAACATGAACATAGTCTCAAGAGAGAAAACTTAGAACGAATCCAAGTTCCATACTACGTACATGAAACCGATGATGCCAATATAGGTCTAAACAAGCCTGGAGAGTTTTATGACGCTGAATCCCCACTATTTTTTAATTTACGTAACCGTTCTCATCTAAAACGTTCTGAAAGGTTCATAGATTACGTATGCATAATGAAAACATTTCTTTCAAAAGTCGAAAACGAAATGATAATATAGAATATCGAAAAGCGATGGGACAGTGAATTCAAGTCATTAAAGAATCTTAACGTATGAAATATATCTATGGAAGACAAATGTCTTAAAACTGGACCAAAACCTATATAGGTTAACACAAGTGGCCCTATATTGAAGTTTGGTTTCCAGATTGGTTACCGCGTCATTTATGAAATTAATTTCTTGGCGTGACGTTCTTTATAAGACTTCAAAAAAAAGATCACGAGATATTAACCAAAACAAGCTAAATTCATCAACGACGGTGTAACCAGCCCGAAAACGGAACTTCAAAAATTACTGTTTATATTATAAAGAAGTCAATGGCATAAAATTACTAATAAAAAAAAATAAAAAAAGAATGCGAATAACAACAACGCCAGTAACTTATTGTTTAGGTCAACAAATGATGGCTGTGTTGCTCAACTAAGAAAATTTTTAAAAAAATTTGGATGCTCAACTGTAATCCTGTTTTACACCCATAGGAAACAGATCGTCTCAATCAGAGAGACTAGAAATAGTATATAATCATGAAAAGATCAAGAAATGTTCGTATCGTATTGGCGTTCTAACGTACTTAATGGTCGTCCCGCCAGACAACACAAACCGTTGAGGTTGTACCTCAAAAGCTAAAATGTCCTTCAAACGTAGAAGATTAAAAGTGAAGCGGATTATGCGCTACATCAAGTAGATAAGTTCTTATAGTATTCAATACAAAACTTATTATCTACATGACGTGCTAAAAAGATAGAAATTTTAGTAACAGGACGAACTACTACGGTAGTAATCAGTCGCCGTTTAAGAAAAATAATATGGTAGCTGAACCAGAGATCATCATCAGTCGCTATCTCTACAGCCAAAGCTGAACTGGTAACACCTAGAAAAAATGTATGGCCAATTTTTGTGAAAAATATACGCTATTAGAAAGGTGAAAAAATAGTCTTGATAAAAACACTGTAAAGAAATTAAAATATTATCAGTAGGCTTTGCAAAAACACAACTAAAGTAAACTAAGATCATTGCAAAAACCACAAAAACGGTGTCCGAAGAGAACACTCTAGGGTTAATGTTAGAAGAGTAACGAGTTCAAACTTTGACATACCTAAAAAGCGAAGGTTAAAAGAAGACTGAAAACTGGCTAATAAGCTAGCGGATAAAAAATTATTTGAGTTGCAAAATCGTTTGCACCATATAAAACTACAGGTCTCGATATGATATAACCAATTAAGATACAACAGAAGTTGAAAGAATGCTTTTGCATCTACACATTAGCTAGCATAGCTCTAAGTTACGTACCAAATGATTGGTGGAAAGTATAAAGTACGCCCAGGCAAAATCTTTTTGTCAAATTAGATTGACATCTTTTATGCTCAAGACTATTAAAACTAATAGATAAGTATGTTGAAGACGAAGCATTGAATAACACCTTTGCATCAACACCCGTGAACTCAGAATTGAATGTTCTTTAAGCAACCAAGATATTGCACTAGGTGTTTTTTAGATATAAGACCGCATTTGATAACACCTATTTTGACTTCATTCGGTTAGCTGTCAAAAGTCAAAGAGTTTCTCGGTTTATAGAATGGATCAGCTCGGCGATAACTGGCAGAAAATGACAAGACAAGCTTACTCAGCAATGTAACTAAAGAGGTAGCTGTTGCTAAAGCATGACCACAAAGAGGGGTGTTATAGCCTCTACTATGAAGATTAATAGTTGACAGTCTTTTGCAGGAACTTGAACAGAACGAAATTCATGTGCAAGTTCGAGTGTGTTCAAACCTGATGCAAAAAACTGGTGTACGGCAAAGAGGTTAACAGTTAACCTTGCTAAGACAATGATAGTAGCCTTTACAAAAAAAACTCCGGGATTTGAAAAAAATTCAATTGTTAGGGAAAGAGCTTCAACTGAGTAATGAGATTAAATATTTGGAACTCACTTTAGATATTAAATTAACGCTCGCTTAGAGAAAGTAATCGACAAAGCTACTGTCATTTTGGACCTGAAGGAGTGTAATAGGTAAAACATGGAAATTAAAACCGGAAATGGTTTTTTAGATATACACTAGGATTGTCACATATGGATATCTAATTTGGTGACATAAATCCAAAAAAAAGAGAATACATAACAAAACTCAGTAAGTTACAGAAGCGTGTCTAGAAATCGCTACAGCAATAAAAACTTTGTTAGACTGTCTACCTCTACATTTAGTTTTTAAAATCTAACAAACGCGAGAACACTCGTGCCAGACTATACTCATACTAAAATTGTTAATCAAATGAACAAAAACTACAAGGTAACACAAAGTTGGCTAGAACCGGTCCAACTCTCCACTTCCACAAACCTTATCGGGTAGTTAGGAAGGAAAAGAAGTAAATAGACAACAACCGAGGAAGCAGCAAGCAATTATTTGGTATAGGTACAGGTTCCAAAACTGCACAAAGTACTGCAGCTGGAAAGAAAATCACTGTCAATAGATCAAGGAGCGACTTTAGCATAAAACCTGGGCTGTCTATCAACCGTATTCCAATCAGAAAAAAATTTATTAACCTTTTGTGTTCAAGAAACGATTAAGACATCCTATCAAAATAAGAAGATTCACATCGTTACCGATAGCCAAGCAGCATTAAGAGCTATAAACTCGGTAACGGTACGCTCTAGAACAGTTAGAAATTGTGTAAATTCGCTGGTCCGTCTAGTCGAGCTCAACAGAGTTGCCCTACAATAGACCTATTACCAAAAAAGGGAACTGAAATTCGCCTGGTAGGGCCTGAGACAACTTATGGTCTAGTATATAAGATCATCAAGAGAAAGATAAAAAAAACTTATCAAGGCAAACACACAGCTCACACTGGTTGGCAGCTCCTGGACTAAAACAATCAAGCATGTTTATCACAAGACCATCCAGAAAGAGTTAAAGAACTAACTAAGTTACGTAAAAACAAAGATGAGCTGTCGGCGAATATACACGCTAAATATTTACACATTGAGGCTAACTATATAGAACAGAACCAAAAGTAATAAAAAACAAGCCCATAAGTCTTATTCTGAAATGTATTGAGCAAGTAGAACTTATGAGGCGCAACAGGCTTAGAGCTAAGGTGCGAGAACTATTAAGAAGAAAAAATAATAGAGTCTTAAAAATAATGATCAAATGGAAACCAGTACCTAAGTTTCATTTGGACAATGAAGCTGCTGTACGATTTGATTAAAACCCAGAATTTCACAAGCGGATAAAACACATCCGCATCAACATTTCTTCGTTAGGGAATTACTGTCACCAACAAAGCCTCTCGTTCTACCACTAAATGTAGAGATGAGCAGTATAGCCCAGTTTCCAACGCGGTAGCTCTGTTCATTATTTTCTCCAAATGAGAGTTTAATTTAGTACTAACGTTAGTTTCAAATCAGCGGCGTAGCCAGAAAGAAACAAACCTCGCTGGTTAAATGACCTAGGTTGCGATTTTTTTTCCAGCTATCGAAGAACTATAGATACAGCAAAGCTAATTAAAATAAAGAATTTTGTCTGGGTTTGTAAAAAAACATTTTATTAGGTTTAAATACTAATTGTAGTTGCAATTTAGTTACTTTCAAAAAACAGCAATTGACAATTTCAAATTTCAATACAATTATGTTTGTGAGATAGTTCTTTGAACACTAGATGAAACGTACTGTCTCATAAGTCATAGTTACGCCTACGCTGCATACAATAATTATTCCGCTAATAAAAACGAAAGTATATAGTAATAAAACTCATGCAAATATTATAAAGGTCGTCCATACGCTATTAACATATTAATGCATTAATAAGTTACAATAAACCTTCTTTATCCCTATTTGGCGATTTCACAAACAATAAATATTTTGCGTGCTTAAAGAATTAACCTTCCAGATAAAGTGACTAATTCCCGGAAACATAAAACGTCGTGATTTCCTCGTTCATTTACTTAAACTACATAAATTTAGAAGCTGATTTATTTTGGCGTAAAACTACGTATTTGCTTGAATAATGGACACGGTGCGTCATATTTTAGTTATGAAGGTTATTTTAATTCGTAGACTGAGGATACTTTCCTAATAAAGAGGATTGAAGGATACTTATATTAGATCATGTGGTTCGTTTAATTAAGAACGAAAAAATTCCATCTTTTCCACAGTAATTTTACGTTGTTTTTTATACTAACAGTGAACGCGCAGTTAGTTGAAGTTTTCTAGACAAGGAATTTAATAATGCACAACTTAAACGTATTTTATTTGATATCGTCGCGTCCTATCACAGTCCAAATAATAGCAGTGCATCAATAACAATCGTCAAAAAAATATCTTTTTATAATTCAAGAAAAGTATATTTAATGAATTGAATGAGTAATAAAAGCAGACATACACAACAAAAAATCAAAGTAAATGTGAAACTTGTGGAGAACCTTAACCAGGAGTATCGCCTGGAATTGCCCGCATTTCGTTACGAATTTTGTCGATGGTATTTCGTCTATTGAGACAGTCTTTGCTTTTTTAATACCCTCATAAGAAATAGTCGAGATGAGATAAGATCAGGAGATCTAGGAGGCCCTACGACCGATCCATTGGTTAGCAAATACTTGGTTTAAATATTCTGCAGTTGCAAATAAGGATGGCGCACCATTCTGTTGGTACGATATCGTGTTATTGGACAGATCTGGATCTTCTCATTTGGTTAAAATACTACTAGTGCAGGGACTAATTCGCCTCTTAAAAACCCAAGATATCTTTCACCTGTCAAAGCGCCCCCAAAGAAAAATTGATCCAAGATACGGTTACATACAATGCCGCCCAGACGTTAATTTTTTTTGTAAACTGACTATGAGTATCCATTTTCCAGTATTAATTTCCAGTTTTGCTGATTTACTGTGCCATAGAGATGAAAGATAGTCTAGTCGCAAGATACAATATTCCGTATAAATCCTTCATCATTGAAGCATTTAAACATGGTTTCGCAAAATTCTAACATCCGATCGTTTAGTTCTTAGAGCAAAATCACTTTATAAGGATGCCATTTTTCCAACTTCAAATATTTCAAAACCGAACTTTGAGATATGTAAATGGGAATTTTCTTAAAACTCAAGTTGAACGTTTAACATCTTCCTGGACTGTTGAACGACCGATTGTAACCGATCTTGTTACATGGCGTTAAATTGTATTTTTCAAAAACATTTCTTCTAAATTAAAATTAACAGCTGCACTGTTTGTACGGCGCTACTGACGAGCAAAATTCCCTTATAAGTGGGGATACGCGCAATATCGCTGTCGAACGTTCATTTTTACTTTTCCTTTACCGTTTGGAAATCGCTATTAAACGCTATTGACGTTGCAGGTAGAAAGGTAATCAAAACGGCATCGTCGCGTTATCTTTTATCCCGATACACGGCTATCGTAGCCTTCTTTAATAAATTCGAAGTGACATACCTTCGTTTGAAGTTTCAAGATGGTATAATTTTAATTACTTATATGATTAGTTAGTCAGTTTCATGCTCCTTCCTACTTAATAGTATCGTATAGTGTTATTCCTTTTTTTACTTAATTGTATCAATCTTATTAGTTAACCGCCAGCCTTAAACAAAACAGTTACTATATGTAATCCTAACGTAGACCACACTGATTCCATTTTACTTTTAGTCGCGTACTTTGACTCATCTTTAACTTTATGTATTGTATGAGTACATTGACGTGACATACGTCCAAGTTCTTCGAATCATTTCAACACAGTCAATGCCAAATTGAGCATAAAATAGAGATGTCATACATACGCTTATGTACCACGCATATTTTGTTCCTAAATCAAATAAAATAAAGTAGCAAACGTTACTACAGGTGACGAAGAATTTTTTGATTGGATAGGTTTTTGTGCTTTTATCCTGTTTTGCAACTCAGTATCATAATTGTCGATTATCGACCCGTTTCGCGACTGCAGGGTAGAAGAAGTAATTGTTTGAACCTTGATTAACATCAATCACTTAGAATTTTTATTAATAATTGCATATAATTGTGGTAATATGTGTTCGACAGGGCTTCCATCGTTGTTATAACTATGATATTAATTAACGAATCTAATTTTGTTAATTAATTTTTTATTGTTCTATCTTTTCTTCTTTTATTTTTTGAAGAATTTTTGTTTTACCAATATGTTCCTTTCAGTGATCGCCATATTTAAACAAACCCTGTATTGGGTGATATTTACTTGTTTTGACGCCTTTTTAATTTAGTGTAGCATAAGCACACCCAAACTTGCAACCCACTTGTCGATTCAACTGAGTTAGTCGCTTGCCTTTAAATTACGGGAAAATTCTCGGAACAATCTTTCGCATTGCACACTACCAAACTTTTTTGCTCGGTTTTGCTTACAGTGGTCTGTGTACCTAATTGTTTTTTTTTAGTTCAAATACTTATTATTAAATAAACGTAAAACTTTAACTTGTATGTGAACTATGTCTCCCTAACCGATTATCCTTTTTACTTAAACGGCGAACTATTTTCAATAGTTGAAAAAAGAAAAATGAATAGACTTTTGAGGAACACGTGCAGAATTCTAACTGTCAAAATTGTTTGTTTTTTCCAGTGGTTTCTTGATAATTGGTCTTATCGCATAACGTTTACTTAGTTTTGAACCTTGGAACCGAATATCACAAACATTTTTCTCTTCAAGGTCACAATTTTTGTGACATTTTCGTACTCAAAAAAATAAACTATCGAAATCGTATGAAAAAAATAGGTTGTCAAAAAATGTCAATGACGTCATAGCTCGGAAACAAAACACAAGCAAAAAATGTCGATGGTGGAAAAAAGTGACGTTTGAACAAACAAAATCGACGTGTCCAAAGAAATTTCCTCAAACTTTATCATTTAAGAAATATTAAATTTATCCCATACTTACGAGACACAGAATTGAATATTGCACAACTTAAACGAATTTTGTTGGATATCGTCATTTATCGCTATCGTCAAAGAAATATTTAAAAAAAATTGTTTTCAACATTATTTAAGTCGCTTTGTCAATACCGTAGGTACAGTTTTCGAGTTATGTCAACTATCTTAATTTCAGGCGGTAAACTACAAATTTTCTTGAAGATGTGGACGGTTTTCTGTATTATCGTCATTGTATACTTCAACTTAGAGTGTAATCTGCAAGTGTAATAAACAGCGTATAGCGAACTGCGTGAATTTAAGAAAACAATAATTTGGAAAGTCTAAAACCAACAATATTTGTTTAAAATTGCTAAAAATAATTAAATTATGCTATAAATGTCTACTCCCTTACGTACATATATATCCAGTCACTACTAATTGTAACGTTTAGTCAACAGAATCAGAAAGAAGAAACTAAATTTCAATTGTTCCTGTGTAAATTGAGCGTTTTTTTTTCAATGGTTGAACCCGAGTGAAACGGGGGCTATAAAAATATAAAAGAGAAAAACACGCTCAATTTAGACAGGGACGAGTTGAATACAAAGCCTGCAGTCCCAAAATCTCTCAAAAATAGTTTGACGTTTATGTTGCGAAAACTGTCAAAGACAAAAGCGAAATATTAAAATCTATAGACGCAGTTTTTAAAAGTGAATTTGAATAAACTATCGTTTCCTAGTAGTAAGCTTGTGTCATTTAAAATCTACCTGATTAAATTACATCATGTTCTACCTGATTAGACAAAGTATCTGTTATTGTAATGTCACAATAGCGATTGTTCGATTGACATAATTAATCACGCTTAATTGTTGATTGATCCTTATAATATTACGAAATGGTCTATAAAAATTACGAAAAGTTTGTGTCAATAATTTTAAACCTAAAAGTACATAACATATTTACCATTACCCTAAAAAAAACTCAAAAACCAAATTATTTAAACGACAAGAATTCAAAAACTCTTTATTCTCAAAGAATATGTGTCAAAACGATCTGAAATAATAAAGAGAATGTTACCAACAATGAGCTGACCCGCAAGATAAAGCCTTTTATCTTATTTCTCCGGAGCATATAAAGGTAATTTCGACAAAGCCTTAGACAATTTTTTAGTCTTGGCCAGAAAACAACTTAAAATTCTAAATTTTACAATTGCACATTGGAAAGCACACTCAAACCACTTCCACAACATATTTAACAAGAGGTGAGAGTCAAAACAACTGACAAATTAAAGAAGTCTACAAGCCCAAGATCCAACGTGAACCGGAATGAAAGAAGAGAACACAAGACCAAACAAAACATCAATGTACTCCCAGCCAACAAAGGAAATGCCACAACAAGATTCGTCGTACTACAAACCATTAAAAAATCCAATAAAAATCTTGAAAAAACAAATTTCTTCCGAGGTACTTAATGAACTAATCAACATTAGGATCACAATTTTCTTCAGTCATCGCCAATATATTTATGCAGAACTTTAAAGAAACAGTATTGGAAACCATGTCTTAAACCAAAGTAGACAATACTGTTTTACTATGACCTCATGAAACAGACACTCGAAACAACTTTCAGAATCACTACAATCGTTAAGAACCAAACATAAAATTCACCATAGATATCGAAACAAATACACGTACTAGCCACTCGGAAGATAGACAAGATCCTGGGACACCAGGTATGCAGAAACCCAACACACATCGAGAGATACTTCAATATTTAGACTTAGAAAACAGGCAAACTATAAAACTTGAATTCCTAACTTTTGGCTCAGATTCTATAAGAAAGTAATCGTACTCCGATGACTCGGAACAGAACACTATAAAACGCTTACCAAGATCCGCTATCTTTAGTTTCAATTTTCAGCAACATGACTATAAAAATGTCAATTTAACTAGCTTTGTAAAATTTGTAAATTTTCTGAAATGTGTTAATATAGCACGTTCAATACCCAAATTTAAAAAAAATCAATTCAAGTAGCACTAACTCTCGAATACCATTGTTTTTTTTAACATCGTTAAATTTAATTGATTAGTGTTAAAAAAATGAGTTTAAAGATTCGTTACATTGGTGTCAGGTGTCGAGTAACCTCAGGCTCAGTAATTTGATATTGTGTATATAAACAAGTAATTAGTTTGCGATTCGCCTTTGTTTGTGTTTTAAACTGTTACAGTTGTTAAAGCTGTGTATTTAATTTAACAATAAAGAATCGGTCGTTCTTAAAATTTAGTATAAACAGTGCATTTCAAAAGTGACAAATTAGAACAGAAGTTTGAGATCCAATATAAGACAAACCAGAACATCAATTGGGAGAAATAAATTGCCATAGTAAATAAAATGTCTTAAGCGAAGAGGTATTAATGAATCATCGGGAAAAAAACCACTAACAAGTTTAAAGTTGTACCTCCAAAGTTTGATAGTAAAGTTCCATGGTTAACCATCCACAAACAGTTTGAAACGGCAGCTATAGCTAATAGTTGGAACAACAAGCAGAAATAATAGTGGCCTTACGTAGAGAAGTGTTTGGAATTTTGCAGATTGTTCCTGACCACCTCCAGGGAAATTACAAATTCTTAATTTCATGTTTAGAAATGAAATATAAATATGCGCATCTTCAACAGGAATACCAAGCCCAAATTAAGGTTAAGCTTCAGAGAGCTGCAGAAAGTCTTTAAGAGTTCGAGGCTGACATCGACGCCTGAATGGAAATGTTCGGGAAGACTATATTCGCGCAATTGAACCAATGAAAAGCAATTTGAAGGAAAATCTACTACTGGTTGGCAGAATATTAGTACGAGTAAAAAACGCGGTGCCAGTAGGGATTCTGAATGTCACGTCAGCTCGAATCCGGTAACAATAAAAATTGTGAGATGCGTGAATTCTAGTAAAGCTACGTCGCTGAAGAAGTGCCTACAACACTTATTAGACATTCTTACCTCCAAGTGAGAAAACCACCTGGGTAAAGATAAAGCGTTGATCCAGCATCACCAAGATGTGTTTGCGCTGGAAAGTCGTTCTAATGGAAGAACTGACATGGTGAAGCACAAAATTAATAACGGGGACGCTTGGCCGTACGACAACATTCACGCCGACTTTCTTTGGCAAAAAGAGGAACAAATAATTACGGATATGAAAAGAGAAGGTGTAATTTTACAGTGGCCTAATAAAGATAGACCAACGAGGTTTTGTGTAAATTACAGACAGATCATGTGACCAAAAAAAATAAATACCATTTACTGATAATTGACGATACTTTAAGACACCCTGTCAAGATCCCAGTCGTTTTCCACGTTGAATTTGAAGAGTGGTTATTGACAGGTAGAATTGAAACAAAAGAACCGTGAAAAACAAGTTTTACAATTAAACTTGGTATGTGGCAGTTCACTGTGATGCCCTTCAGCAGACCATCTTTGGAAGGCGTGCCTGGTTATCTAGACGACGTGATTATGGTTGGAAGGTCGTTTAAAGAGCATTTGAAGAAAGTGTTCCAACGACTACGTGAGACAAATGTAAAACTGTGCTTAAAAAAGTGCCACGTAGTGATGAGTGATATCGTGATTTTTTAATAACACTGAATCGTTACTGCGATTTTTTGATATCAGTGATTTTAAAGCGTTACATGATCACGACTTTCGTATAGCGTTCTCGAAAACGAAATTCAAATTAATAATGGAACCGCGCCCAATAACTGTAGCGACATCGCGCATTATCTGATCGCCGCTTCAACACTCATATCATTACCGATAACAAAAATCTTACAACCACCAACCAGTAAACAGTGCAGATCAAATATCATTCCTCACGAAATCACGACTTCACAACAAATACAAAATAACGATTTCACAATAACATGACCAAATGTGAAAAGTAAGAACTTTGTAAAATCACTGATATTTTTACAAATTGGTAACAGTCGTTCTTTGTGATTTGTCGGTATCAGTGAACAAATCACAGTTATTGAAATATCACTCATCACTAGTGTCACGTATTTAAGAAGAAAGCGCAATATCTTGGCCACATCGCATCTAGAAATAGAGTAAAGGCTGACCCAGACAAAGTTCGAGCAGCGCAAAGCATGACCAAGAACAATCGACAAACATCAGGTTTCCTTAGGTTGTGCACCTATTATAGACGATTTGTTTTGGATACCAATGCAAGTAACTTGGCTATAGGATGGACCAATAGATATAAATGGACAAAAAAAGTCATCGCGTATTTTAGCAAAATGTTGCCCAGGCCAAAAAGGAATTATTGCGTGACTAGAAGAAAACTGTTAGCAGTAGATAAGTCCATAAAGCACTTTTATAAACACTTGTATGAACGTAAAAAAAAAGATCACGCTGTGTTGAAATGGCTATTGTAGTTTCGTAACCCTGAAGGATCGATCGAGAGATTGCCAGAGTATAACTATGACACAAAATAGCGTGTCAGAAGCAGTCATCGAAACGCTGATGCCTTGTCCAAAAGACTGCAACCATTGTTTGCGACTTGAAGAAAAATCGAATTCTTTCGAAAAACTGCTACGGGTGGAAACCTAAACAGTTGCATCGCGAACAAGAAAACGATCCCGAAATAATAGTACTGCTAAATTGGAAACCAAACGGTTGACGATCAATCTGGGAAAAAGTGAGTGCTTTAGGCAGAATCATCAAAGCATAATGAGCGCAGTTGGACTCCTTAAAAGTGAAAAACGGTCTTCTTAAGCGATCTCTAGAGAGTGTCGAGGGCACGGAAAACAAACTGCAGTTGTAGTGTTGAAGAGCAGTGTCCATCTGCACAATGTTACATCAGGAAGGCACTTTGGCGTAAAGAAGATAGGAACAATATAAGAAAATTTTTATTGAGTGAACTGCAAACAAAGCATCGTGGAATGGTGCCGTAAGTGCACGGTCTGCGCATCAGGAAATAGTCTGCCAAAATAGCGCAAAGCATCAACGAAACAGCATAACGTGCTCTAAAATTGTTACAGGAAATACGAACATTAAAAAGAAAAACAATCTGTCTTTATTTTTTAGCTACGTATGTAAATTTTTCACATGAGTGAACTCGCACAATGAATGCTATGAGATATAGTTAATTATGAATCGATGTTACTCGGAACCTTCAAAGCATGATTTGCTAAAATTTTTAGTAGTAATCATCATTCTATCGCGACATACCATGACAGATTTCGCTTTGTTTCGTTAGTGTCAGAACATTTAGAAGAGAAACGTTAACTTGAAGAAAGTTTTTTTGCTAGTCTTATTACTTCTTTTATGGATATACGATTACAAAATAGTCTGCTCATTTCACTCCCGTGTGCCACAATCAGAAGACAAAAAGTTCTTTCGACACAACACCCTACAACTCAATCAGCATCCCAGTTGAGTCAATTTTTTAATTAACAATCAACCTTGGTTGGTACGTTTTGAAAGATATGGTATATTATGTGACAAAGGCTTTTGATATTTTCGTCGAAGTATTATTCATATAATAGCATCGATTACAAACGTCTATAAATAGGAAGGTTTTCCTGTAGTCAGTAATAATTATATTGTTATAGGCAATAAACGTAACTTTAATTAAAAATGTAGAGTACGACAAAAGCAATAGTTTATTTAACATGAGACTGCGTGACTGCATTGTAGACAAAACATTGCAACGGAGGCGTGCCGCGTGGAGGATAATTGTGTAGGTGCAAGTACCACAGTTTTAAAACAAAGGCACTTCCTAAATGCGTTACTCACAATCAAACCATTAATAAAATTATCAATCAAACTTAATTTCCAATTATTTCTAACTTTTTGTTATCGTTAACTATAAACGGGTTCATGATTAAAAATATTCGAAAGAACAAAGAACTTAAGTAAATTAACTACAACTAAGACTTAACTATAGTAAAAACATAGTAATTTACCTTTAAATAACTTCCGGTTTGCAATCACAACACCAATCGCAAATTGAATTAATCAATGCCGATGGTGATTTCAACGATCGGACACAACACAAACACACGTACGCACGCAAGACACTAAACTGGATCGAAAAATGTTACCATGAAAATATAAATACCACCAAAAGAAGTGACCGTCGTTCTCATACCGCGATTAATGATCTCACTGAAATTAATCAATTAATTCAATCGCGTTGTTGTATTTCTAGGAATTATCTTTTTATCCATCGGAAAAATCGTTTTCGATTGAATCACTTAATTGTTATTCGTATTAGAAAAACTAGTCATTTTTCGTTGAAAATGGAATATTCCAGTTGTTTTTGTTTACGTTTCCTTCGCTTTTAATAATCTGCCTTACATAATGTTAGTTTGCATATTTTAAACGACGTATAAGAAAAAACTGAGTATTTTACATAATTTTATCGTTACGTTCTTATCAAATTTAAAAATAATACTCGCATCTACACAACAAATAAGATACGAACGGTAAATATTTATTTATATAACGTTTTCATCTGCGTAGTATAAAAAATTTAAAAAAAACGTTTTAAATTGGATAAAAATGAGTATGTTTTTAAAGAAAAATATTATTTTGCAAGAATCGGCAATATTAATCACTAAAATCGTAGAAGATTCATACATAACGTAATAAATATTTTATCTTGATTTTTAGATTAGTGTGAAATGAATAATATAAATTTTAATAAAAAAGGAACGAGTTGAAGAAGCATTTGTACTTTGTTGAGAAACATAAACTTTTAAAACGTTTTGAACGAATTTTGATTATTTTTGCAAAGTTCAACGATTTTAAAATCGTAAATTTCTTTGATTGTATTGTAATTCAATATCGCTTTAATTCCAAGTGAATTCTGTTTCTGTTAGCGCTATTAAGATAATCATTTGTTCTGGCTGACACCAGAGAAAAATTTTTTTTTTCGTGACGCGTATTATGCGTAATGCTTTTTAATTGTATCTTTGTTCAATCCAATTGTTTCTTGGTTATTTTTTGGTAGTTTAGTGTGCTCTGACGAAAGATAAGGTTTCAAATACAAGAGAATTCTAAATCAAACTCGGAATAAAAATGTAGTAGTACCCCGAGTCCTTTTTGGGGAACCAAGTTTAATGGTTTGGGTGTAAAATGTATTTGTGAAGCTTTTAAGTCTAAAAGTTTAAGCTTCGTTTCGTTATATTAAAGGATTTACTCGTTAGTGAAATACAAATCAAGTGCTCCCGTATTATTATGTTGTGGAAATTTAGTTTCTTACGCACGTAATTTATCTTCGCTTTTGAAGCGGATTCATCGGTTGTCGCACTAATTCTTTGAACCACGTCGGCTAAAATAAATTTGTTAGACATGTCCTTGTTTTTCTTGAAAATTTTTTGATGTAAAGGTATTCAAGTTTCATATGGTTGAAAAGAGAAAAAAAGACTCTATCAAATGAGTATAATAAAGACGTGCCTTGCCATTTAAAAAAATGTAAGTGTTATTCGTTGCGATTTTGTTTACAGCAAAAATTTAAATTGATATCTCCCAGGTGGTAGATAACTAAGTGATAAACAACTTTTATTTACAACTTTTTCGTGTAAAGTGCATATTTATCGACCTGTATAATATATTCCATACTTTTCGGACACACTGTATAAATAAACGCTTTACAAAAATAATTTATTAAAAATTGATACTATGTTTTCATAAGTAAAGCGAAAGTTTTTGTCTTTATAGTAAAGAATACTGTAATTATTTTGATATCTCATTAAATAATGCTACTTCACAAAGGCAATTATATTTCCTTAAACAATATGAAAAAAAGAACTAATTGCATTAAAAATATTATTTGTCAATAATGGGTAAGAATATATTAACAACCAGTAGATTCTACGCGTTATTAGTTATATCATTTCTGTTAGTAACTTTCTTTTTATTACAGCTGTGTTAAAGTATTTTACATTAATAAAGTATGTGTTTGGGTATTGTTATCGGTAACCATTTTTTTACAAATTGGATTCAATTTTATTCAAAAGGTGAGCTTAGTAGAACCAACAAATAAATGAAAATTTAATATTTGGATTAACAAATACAATTTGACCTAATAGTTTTCAAAATTCTTCTACACCGGCATTTACTCATTACTTCAAATTATGGAATTTACTTTCTAATAATTATTTCAATTAATTTAAATTAAAACGGGCAAGCCGGACGTCTTTATATTGTTTAAAAAAATATAATTGCCTTTGTGGATTATAATGATTATAATGATGTATCAACATAATTAAGTATTCTTATTCAGAGAAAATTATTAGTTTTACGATTAAAAAAAACTCAATTATGAAAAGATAGTGCTAATAAACTTTACTCGAAATTAAATATCAATTTCTAATAAATGATTGTGGCGTTTATATACATAAATATGTATGTACGAAACCCTCACATCATAAACTATACGAAAATTAACAATTAATAACACATTACAAGGCCCCATTATTAAAAAATAATATTTTTTCTAAAATTTTCTTGTTTTAATTTCAATGTTCTCGGTTACAGGTATTGACAGCTGCTGCGTTGGGTAGGACCACCTACAAGAAACTCCCTAGGAAAACGGGCGTTTCCTATAGTCAAATCCGGTTTACCTCATTAAAACTTCTGTTCGTCAGAAAAAGTTTGTCTCGATTTTTTTCAAAACGAGTGTACAAGGATTTTATTTGTATGTATTTTTTTTGTCCAGGAGTTTTTGTGTTTCCACTTTGCGTTTGTATGAGTATGCAGAAATAAATTAAATCATCTAAGCTTTTTTACCTGAATGTATTGTACATTGTAATCAAAAAATGATCATTTTTTTTTAAATAATTGCCGATAATCAACTTGGATATTGGTATGATAATGTGATCTAATTATACCGAATATAATGCTTGGAAACAAAGAATTTCTAAACTAATTTAAAAATAAAATTAAGATACGATTGAGCAACACTTATAAATAGGAATTATAATTAGCGACTCAACTACAATAAAAATGTACGAACGAGACCGTACAAAAGCCACAAAATGATATAAACGACCACATCAAAGCAAGAAAATTGTGGCTTAAAATAATAAGTTAATTGAAATACGCACTCATTTCTAAAATTATTCATTAGCTCAATAAAACGAGACGGGTAGAAACATTATTGTGTTTACGTGTACGACGGCATTTAATTATCCATTATTGTGTTATTCTCACCCATTAAAATATGAATGGAGGAGACATACATACCATCATAAATCTTTTTCATACATAAATTAGAAACTATTGTATAGTAATTGAACGGAATGAGCCATATTTGTTTATTGCCGAGTTCCCACATGAATGAATGACCTTTTGATTCAATCATCTACTTTAACTGACACTAACTTAATTAGCGGCTGTCTTAAATAGACTCGTAAACAATTATTTATGTCGTAAGATGTCAAGTTTGATAATATAATATTGTCAATGTATTTTTATTTTAGCACCTACCTGGTGAAGGGTCCGATGATGACATGCGCAGTATCGGACATATGAGCAATGTTTTCATGCCGCCTTTCACGATGTCTTCATTTTTTTCTTTGATTGGTTTGGTCCAGGTGATTACTACGTCATTTCTGAAAATGGAAAAAAATCGTTTACAATAATTGGGGTCTACAACTTTTTTCGTTTTGCTATATATTATGTTTCTGAGCAGACAAAAATATAAAAGAAAATTGTTCAAGGAAGAAGAGAAAAACCACCAGATGCACATTTTTTTCATTTCTAGTTCAATTGTGTTTTTTCCATATTATGTTTAAAGACATTGACTATTTCTTCGCCAATTTTTGCGGTTTGCAGTAGTAGACAACAAATATGATTAAATTGAAGAAGTCTTATTCAATTAAATGTACTTTTATTTTTATTAATTACATCGAGAATTTATTTATAAGGATGATTAATGGTTAGTAATTGTAAAATATATTCCTATTAAAATTGAAGTAAACATAATTAACCCAGTCAATCTGGGAAAACGAACGAATAATGAATGATTGATGTTTGTACAAAACTTTAATCGGTTTGCTATATGAAGAATTGACACAAATAAATGAGAAACCTTACAAATCTTTAATTAACAAAGAAATATAATTCGGCGGAAGAATTCATATAATTTATGTATTACGATATGGTTTATGAAAAACTAATTAAGAACAGTAATTTGTAATGTTTAATTAAATGTGTTTAGTTTGTATTGATTATTGCAGTTCTGGCGATCCAAAACATCGCGAGTTAAGCGCTAATAATTTCAAACGTCACGCATTTAATTTAATTTATTTGGAAAAAACATCAAAATTAAATTTGTGCGTGCTGGTTTTTGACTGTGTTTTAGTCATCGTTTAATATAAAACTCTTTAATAGTAGGTAACATGTAACGAATACTTAAATATCAACTACATGCTTTACATACATTTCAAAGAAACACGCATCAACATTTAACAAAAAGTTGTTTGTTTTACTATACAAAGTGATTCGTGGCACCTAATACTTAATACGTATAAAGAGAACAAACTGTTTTTCAAATTTTGCAGATTTAGTTGAAGAAAGATCAAAAGTTTATTAAACCTACAAAAGTGTTTAAGTCATTTTTTATGCTTTCTGTTCTATATTGTAATTAATTTTAAAACTAATTTATTTAAACTAACTTTTTACACGTAATTTAGATATTCACGAAAAACAACTTAAAAGTAATGTAACAAATTTTATTATTAACTACTAATTTATTTAAACTACTAAAAATATTTTTACTTATACTAGAAATATGTAACTTTTAAATTACCGGAACTAATTATATCTAATAATATTTAATAAAAACACTTACACTATAATTTATATCACTTACAAGAAGATAAGATAAAGTCCGCGGATAGCTTTACACACTTGTTTACACTAAAATCACGTACAAGATTATTCTTTGTATATTTATGTACACACACGTGCTAACGACTTATTTATTTAGACTTGAATAATCTTTTTAACACTGCTGTATTCGCATTACGGCAATAACTGACCTACGATTTGTTTCTTCGGTATTTATACACATTTGGAAATCCTTCTCGAGTGTTCCCTATCTTTCGGTATATCTTCTAGACCATGGATAACAACTTCCAGAAGGCTCTTGAATTTGCAGATAGCTTCTCGAACGTTTCAGTAATTTATGTATCACTCGATATTTATAAACACTGTCCACAGATAAGTTATTTTCACTGACAAGCGCGGTAACTTATTTATTTGAACCGACACAGTATTTCTTAACACTTCCGACTTCTAACTAAACTTCAACTTTTTGCGATTACCTTTTCCACTGTCATATTATTTGCTTCGAAAACATTTTATCCCTTCCGGTAATCGCTTAGGATAATCTTGAATAATCTCGAAGCTTGGGTACTGCCAATTTCTTAATGTTCTAGACGTCCAAATGTCTTCTTAAATAATACCGCAACCCCTCTGGACATCTTAAAATTTTCGCTCACGCAATCTGGAACGATGTAATCCTTTGGCGTTTGAAACAGGTCTTGTTGCTCCTCGGTTGTAACTCCCAACTTAACCTTTTCAGAGTATCCGTACATGCTCATAAACTTATCGAAGTCCATTCTATCAATTTAAATCCTGATTCTGCTTGTTATTACTTGGTTCGTACTACCACCAGTCTGCAGACTTCTTGAAGCAGAGCAGACTCAAAGTTACCGTCTTGGTCGCAACATAATTCCAACGGACCTCCAAACCGACAAAAAAACTACCTCAACAAAACGTCTACCACTGTAGCTGCTTCTTGATTGGGAATAACGTAAGCCTCCGTCCATTTCGTAAAATAATCCATCTCTATCTTGGTGGTATTTGTTTCCCAAATCAGATTCTGGGAACGGCCCTGCGATGTTAAACACTACTCTCTCTAACGTGATTTCCACGTTATATTGTTTCATGGGTGCTTTGCGCTTTTGGCTGGAGTATTTCCTGATGCGCAGGTCGTGCAGATACTGCACCATCCCATACGTCTTCTTGGCAGTTCACCCAATAAAATATCGTACTTTCCATAATGTCTTCTTTACGCCAAAGTGTCTTTCTGATTGTGCAGATGGTGTACCACCTCTAACACTTGGCTCCGTCCGTTTTCCGTCTATCAAGGAGTCTCATTGCGCCCAGTATGCTATGATTTTTCTGTCCAAAGCACTCAATTCTTCCAGGGTTGATCGTTGGCCGTTTGCTTCCCAATTCAGGAGTAATTTTTTAAAAATCGTTTTCTTGTTTGCGACGTAACTGTCCAGGTTCCAGGTTCATCCACCATAGCAGAGACATACGATCTTTTCTTCAGGTCGCGAACAATAATTGCAATCTGCCGGACATGGTCTTCTAACCAAGGCATCAGCGTTCCGATGATTGCTTCTTGCACGGTGTTTTATATCATAGTCATATTCTTGCAATCTGTCGATACATCTTTTAACTTGTCCTTCCGGATTACAAAACTGCAATAGCTATTTTAATGTAGCGTGATCCGTTAGTAAAAATTTTCGTCCATACAAGTATTTGTTACAAAACCTTGTTAAAATAGGCTATGATTTTTTTTGTTTATCTTGCACCTGTGAAAGGACTACACCTATGGCCAGATTACTTGCATCGGTATCAAAAACAAATTTTTATTTTCTCCTAGATAACTTCAAATCGACAAAATAATTAGGGCCTGTTTTATTTGATGGAAAGCGTTTTCGAAGTCTTCATTCCATTCAAATTCTGCTCTTTCTTTAATCAATTTTGTCAAAGATTTGGCAATATTGGTAAATCCCGGTACAAATCGTCTATGTAGTAAGCCCACAACCTAAAGAAACTGCATCATCTCTAGATTGCCGTCTGCCGGACATGGTCTTCTGTCATAGTTATTCTTGCAATATCTCAATACATCTTTTCACTTATCCTTCGGGATTAGAAAACTACAATAGCCATTTTAATGTGACGTGGTCCGTTCTTAATAAAAATTTCGTCTATACAAATATTTGCAAAAATGTTCTATGGACTTGACGACTGCTAACAGTTCGCTCCTAGTCGCGCAGTAATTCTTTTCTCGCTTGGACAAAACCTTATTAAAATAGGTGATGACTTTTTCTTGCCTATCTTGCACCTGTGAAAGGACTACACCTATGACCAGATTAAACAAATTTTCATTTTTTCCTGGATAACTTCAAATTAACAAAATAATTAGAGTCTGTTTTAATTGATGGAAAGCGTTTTCAAAGTCTTCATTCCATCTAAATCCTGTTTTTTCTTCAATCAATTTTGTCAAAAATTTGGCAATATTAGCAAATCCGGGTACAGTAAATCTACAACCACAAATTTCGAGATACAACGTGGCTAAGGTATTGCACTTCTTTATTTATTCTTTGGGCTCAATTTTTGATTTGCCCTACGAAATCGTCGGAACACTTCCTTCAGGTTGTTCAAATCTTTACCAAACAACCTTCCAACCACAATTACGTCGTTTAGATAAACCAGACACGTCTTCCAAGACAGTCCTTGCAAGATGATCTTCATCAAACACTCGAACGTTACAAGAGCGTTATACAGGCCAAAGGGCATAAGAGTGAACTGCCACAAACCAGTTCCAATCGTAAACGTATTCATTTGAAGCTTCTTGATTTCCAATTCTATTTCTTTAAATCCAATGTGCAAAACCACTGAGATCTTGAAGGGTGTCTATTCGTTAATTCTCGGTAAAGAATGACTGTTCTTTTTGGTCACATCGTTAAACTGTAGTCTATTTAAAAGTTCAATTACACCTTTTTTCTCCATACCCGCAATTATTTGTTGGCCGAGGGTCTTTAGTTGACCAAGGAACTGTTCCATCAAAATCTAAAATTCAAACTTGTGAGTGGTTTCTTTTCGATGATTCATTAGTAATTCTTCAAGCACCTGCATTCTTATGCTTAATTAAAATACGTGCTTGCGTTTCTTCTCATTCGGTTTTCAACACTAGCCTGTAGTTGCTCTTTGATAGTTTTTATTCGATTTTCAATGTTGGCTCGTATTTTTTCTCTAAAGTTTTTAACATTTTCTTACATTTTCTGAAAGTTGTTATCCATTTTTCTAATAAGGTTACCAAAATTCATTACTTCGGGAACTTCAAACAAAGACGAATTACGTCGATTCTATTTTCTTCCAAATTTTCGCGAAGCCGTTGTTGTAATACTCACTCATCACTAGATCATGGTCTTCTAGTTCTCCATTTAAAACCGTGACTTTTAGATCACATAGTTTCCTTGTCGCCATTGTTCGTTCACTTATTATTATTATTTGTATTTTTAGCACTAAATTTTAAAAACGATAAATATTTTTATTATTAAATGACTAGAATATATGCACTGATAAAAAAATTTATTAAACTAAGTTTATAAATTCACGTTTTTTTGTTCAGCGAGTCCTGCTAGTAACAACCACGTCACTACAGCTAGCTGAGTTGTCGGAGGTAAACGTGTTTAAGAATGATATGATTGAAAAGGAAAAAATTGAGCGCCGCTCCTCTTGTACCGGTAGAATCCTTGGTTCGAAGACATCAAACGTACATACGAACCCACTATCCAAGAAATTAGGTAGAGGAGAAAACCAAGCGACTAACAATGAAAGAACGTAACAAATCGATTATATATTTTCCAATCAATAAAAAAAATTCAGTAAATGAATCTATCTAAGAATAAAAAATTACGGTAATTTATATAAAACAATAATACGCTATCACTAATAGGTCCACAGTTGTTTACTTTAAAAGTCACGTTCACTTTCACTCGATGTACACATTATTTAAAACTTCGCACGTGCTAATCACTTATTTATCTTTACCGTAACAACACCTTAACTTCATTCAGTAATTGCTGCTACAGAACTGCCCTTCCGCATGCTCGAAAACTTCTTATACATTCATGTTATCTCGGTCTAGAACATTCGCAACCTTTCTGCATTTATCGTGCGCTATCTGGAATTTGGCTTTATTGAATCATAGATTCGACGTTATTCGCGAATGTTCTACGAGTATAAGTTTACTATTTATGAATAATAGTATGTAAATGGCTATAGAAATAGAAACGTTGATAGAAAACCAGCTTTCAATGTTTCCATCTCTATAGCCATTTGTATACTGTTAACCATTGTATGGTACCACTTTTGTTATTCAAAATTTTAAGCACGAGCAATCAATAATAAAATCACATAAGACAAAATTGTTCAAACATTAACAATTACGTGCCGTCGCGGAAATAGCAAGACGTGATTGTTCAAATTGGTATTAAAATATATATTTTCTAGCATAGCAGCTGGTAATCATTGCTATTTCAGTAATACTACCCTCAACACTTTCGTACAGTGCAAGCTTGCATTCACCAATTTAACTTAGCCAAAATCGGCCTTGAATACAAATAATTTGTAAGGATACTAGTTAGGTACAAGTCAACGTTAACAGTAACTACTCAAATGCAAAATAAGCTGAAGGCTGAATAATTATACTCGACTGAAAGTAAAAAATTAATAATGATCTTAGATACAATAAAAGTAACTGAAGGCCTAATATAATTAATAAAGCTAAAGAATTACTTGAAAAAAATGCAAATACATAGGTAACACAAGTTACAAAAAACGTTGAAGGTGTTATAGTTAGCGACAACTGGTGGAAGTTAAATTCTCCTTTGCAGTAACCACTGAAATCATCTACCTAACATTAATTGTACTGGGTATGAATTGATCCACTAAGTGTTGAACATGTGTACAATAAAAAATGCTTCTATTGTATTTGAGAAAAACGTCTCCGAGCCTCCGCTGTCTTGCTGCAATAAAGTTAAAATTAGCCTGGTCGTCATTTTACTTGCACGCGAGAACCCAATCTAAACTTTCTAAAAAGAAATTTTCATTCGTAACCCTTTTCAATTGCTAAAAGAGTAATAGTAATGACAATGTAAAAGTACATACGATTGAACGGTCAGAGGTACTAGGAATTTTGAAAATTTTGTGATTAACGACTCGTAACAAAAGGTGAGTCTGTTATGTCTAATAAGTTTTCTTTTTTCAAAAATATATTTATTCCCATATTTCCAATTCAAAAACGAAACTATTTAACGAAAACTGAAATCAAAGATCTCTAAATAATCATCACAAAAACTTTTAAAAATGATTGTTTTACAGAAGTAGTCGTTATAGAGAGATACGAATAAATTTAAAAAAATGTTTATTTTTTTTCCTTGTAAGGACAATAAGTCTAAATAATAGAATACTTATAAATTACAAGTTATGTCGGCACCTTTATACACACACAATTCAAAAACTGTCAAAATATTTAAAAAAAAATACAAGTATACAAATTTTCTTAAATATTTTTTGGTTTCAGTATTTAAGCTTTTCTTGTTGATGCACGAAATGAACTAGTTTTATTGCATTGTTCATAGATTTAGCATTTAATTTAGATTTGAAACGTTAACCAGTAAAAAAACTAAATCGCAACTTGACCGGTATTGATGAGTGAAACTGAATGTATTTTTTCAGCAAAATGTTTGTCAAAGTGCCTGTGATCGTTACACGAAGACGGACCATAAATAAATGAGCTTTGTGTTTGTAAAACAAAATTGAATCAACTTAAAAAAAGATGCCACCTATCAAATGCGCCTTTAAAAGTTATTTTGCAAATGTAATAATTTTGCAAAACCATCGCAAATAAAAGATTTTTGAAATTTGTCATTTTCAGAGTTTTTTTCAAATTACGAATGAACCGTTCAAGATTTCCTAACAGATAATAATCAGCGTCTAAATTAGCAACTGTGCTTCCATTTAATCGAATTTCTATCTCTTTTGAAAAGCAAGATCCCCGTGTTGGAAATTTCAATCACATTGTAGTAGATTGTTTCAACCGTAATTCATAAATAATAAATGTAATAATGTCACTATAATTTATAATATAAATAATAAATATCCTATTATTGTAAATATTGTTTTTTAATTATTCTTACTTTTTGTGTTATATAGTTCTTGCAATAAAAAATATATAGTAAAAAATATTTCGTTGATTTCATGTTTTTAGTGCATATTTTTAGTTTTTAGTGCATATTTGCATGCATATATTAGGGCTTTTTTAAATACATATTTCTCGAGCACTTTTTATTATAAACCATTGCCAATAACAACTTTCGCGTTTAAATATTAAAAGGTGGGCGAATTGTAGAATATATAATAAATGCCTACGATAAACATTGTAACAATTTTTTTGCAAGTAAATGAATATTAAATCTAATACAAACAAGGTATTGAGAAGCCACAAATTAAAAAAAAAAATTGGTTGATGAAGTAGAAAACTGAAGTATAAAAGGTAACAGACATGCCTACGTCAAATCTATAAAAAAGTGCCCACTAATAAACCAACACTAGAAATAATAATTATGTCATATATATACGGCTGTGCAAATTTTAATTAAGTGCCTACACTTTAACGTTTTCTAGAGCAGATTGTTTTCAAAATTGGCAATGAATGCGAGAAACGCCAATAAGTATTTACGAGGTGGCGCAATAAAGTGGTTCCTAATATTTTTCTCATATTTTCACAATGCTAATTAATCATCATTGTTTTATTGACTCATGTAGTTGTCAGTCAACGATAATTTTAAAACACCCTGCTAATACCAATAAGCTTAAGAATAAATTATTTTAACATTGAAATTTTATTATTTATTACTTTTCCGAGAATTTAATGTATCAATAAGTATGAGCTAAAATATCTTATCTCATGTGTTTTCCACGAATTTAAATCACTCTGTATATTTTATAATCGTATAAAATATTTAACAATAAAATATTTTCGTTTTTACAAAATAAGAAACTTTTTATTCTGATTGCAATTCTTCTAAATTAATTAAATTGGCATAACAATACAATTTGCAATCATAAATGACCAATGACATGAAATAAACGTAACCGTTATTCCCTTAGAGTAACTTCGTTAAATTTCTGTCATCTTATTACAGCTTTTTCATACAGTCGCAAAAGCTTTTGTTTTGTAATTTCCGTATTTTTCTTGTGTTTAATTTGTATAATTCCAACCAAAAAATAGTATAAACGTAAATCTCTCAAAAAAGTGTTACAAATTACTAAATCAAACTTACATGTATCAATCCCAAAAACCTAAATCAGGAGTATATAAAGGTAATTGTAAAGATTGTAATCAAGTACATAATGGAAAAAAAGAAACTATTCAAAATTTATCTTATATTAGTGTTGCCACGCATGTACTTGGAACAAACATCGTATAGAAAACCTTTGTTTAGTTACACAAGTAAACAACAAGAGTGTAAAAAAACCTTACAGATCCTCAAAAATAAACGTTATTGATGAATAATGAGGATCAAGGACCACTAGAATTTTCAAAACTAATTTTTGCAATAAATCAAGTGTTACAAAACGTAAGCAGAGATAGTATAAATAAGTCAGTTTCTTAACAATAGTTTAGAATTCTTGTCGCTGATGATGTAGCTATCGAAACGCGTTCCAGTTTTATACAGTTGTTGTGATATTTGGTGTTGTAATTTTTTTAAAGTTTTGTGCTATTCAAAAAACACTCTAATAACGTAAAGGTGACGTAATAAAAACGGGCAACCCTTAGTCGTTTTCGGTAAACTTTGGTTATGACTCCCAAATTTATCAGACTTTAGTTGGTTACAAAAAAAAATTTTTGAAAATTACATTTTAAACAGATACAACGTGTTGCAGTTTCCGTCCAAAGCAATACGAAAACATGACAAAGGTCGAACATGTTTTCACATTTTTCTAAGCCCCCAACTCAAAATCTAAGAAGCAACTACTATTGTTTAAGCACGTTAAAAAAATGGACTTTTGAGATCACCATAGCACATACAGTAAGCTCGTAAAATATAGACTAATTTCATTATTCATTAACATTATATAAACTTCGATTTTGTTTGTTTAAATGTCATTTTTTTTTGCCATTGTCGAAGGAGGTAAAATCTGAAGATCTAGGAGGCCATTCGATAGATTCCCTACGACCGATCAATTGGTTAGCAAATACGTGCTTCAAATATTTATGAACTATCCTTGCAAAATAGGGTAGCTCACCATCATGTTGGTACCATATCGTGTTATTGAGCAGATCTGGATCTTCTTAATTTGAGTAAGATATGTATCTTTCATCTGTCAACGCGTCCAAAAAAAAAACTATACGATTTTTCCAGTACACCGGAGTGGCGCCTATTTTTTTTTTCTATTACAATATTGTCAACCACGCCGGCTTACTAACATCGTTACTAGCCGTGGTGACGTGGTTGTTACCAACAGGACCAATTGTAACAAAAAAGTTCGTAACAAAGTGAATCGTATCCGCGGACAGTATGCGGTTACAGTAATATGTCAATTAACGTAAGTATTGTTTCTATTAAATTACTAGTTTGTTAGTTTGCTTAGTTTGTTGTATTGTGTTTCTAGTTAGGTTTATAATAATCAATAATCGTGTAAATAGTTAAAAGTGTTAAATTCGTTACAATATAATTTCGCAACACTAGGACAATTTTCATCCATATAAAAAAAATACATTTTACTTTTGATAACTCCTTTTTTATATTTTAGTGTAAAATCATAAATAATAACGGTGATATGTACGTTCGATTACGATTTACGAAGTTGTGATTATTATTATTATTATTATTATTATTTGGACTTTATTTGAGTATATGAATACTTACATTTATACAAATAACTTCTTAATATCTATAACTCAAAAGGGCGAAGTTCAGATAGGTTTAATAAACCATCTGTTCTTCCACTTAACCCCGAAAATACAATAAAATAAGCTTAAAAAAAATGAAATGGTGAGTAGCATCAAGGTTTATCATTATAATGTGTTAATAAATGCAAAAATAAAAGTTATAAATTCTGTTTACTATACAAAATGTAATGAACATGCTTTTTAAAACAGTTTTGTGTCATTGGTTTTAAGTTTTCAGGTAACGCATTATATGTATGTGAAATATTATATGTAAATGATCGTTTAAAAAAACTTGTTTTGTGTGCTGCTGTAGTTAACAGTTGTTTACTGCGTATATTAACATTATGCACTTCGTGTCGAAACGTAATTTTATTATATAAATATGATGGAGTTTTAGACGAAATTATTTTGTGGAATAAGCAAGTAGCATGTAGGATCCTCCGATTTTTCATATTTAACCAATTAAGACTAAATAGTTTGTGCGAAATATGTTGATATTTACGAATACCAAAGATTAGACGAAGACATGAGTTTTGCATGCGTTGAATTCGTTTGACATCTGTTTCATCTAAACAAGGGCCGTAAATACTATCACAGTAGTTAAACTGAGACAGTACTAACGACTCACAAAGCATTATTCGAATTTTTCGACTTATACTAAATCTGTTATTAAAAATTACCCGTAGCTGTGCGTAAGATTTTTGAATTACCACAGATATATGTTTATTAAACCGGAGATTAGAATCAATCCACAGACCAAGATTTTTTGCGACTTCCACAATAGGTAGTATAGTGTCGTTAACTTTAATAAACAAACTTGGCAAAACATCGTTTCTTAATTTTGCTCTACCAAATAACATCACTGAGCATTTTTTGTATTTATCGTTAAATTATGTTCCTTAGAATATTTTAGTAAATTGCGAATATCATTGTTAACAATTTTGATTGCAACATCACTATATGCACGATCAAAAGCAAATAAAAGCTGCGTGTCATCCGCGTACAGATGGTACTCACAATGTTTTAAAGAACTTTTTAAATTTAAAGTATAAATTGTATATAATAAAGGTCCAAGTATTGATCCTTGAGGTACACCTGATACTATAGGTAGAGGAAGCGATACGGAATTAGGCAAAATTACAGTTTGATTACGATTTTTTAAATAATTATTAACTAATTCTACAGCGCTACCACTAAAACCAATAAATTTTAATATAGATACTAACACATTGTGACACAACGTATCAAATGCTCTCGAATAATCAATCATTACAAGGAGACATAATTTATTGCTATCAACATTTCGTATTATAGTATCAGTAATGTTTAGAAGTGCTGTTGTACAGCTATGGTTAGGTCTAAAACCAGATTGTAATTCTGGTAATATAGCATGATGATTTGTAAAACTAAGCATTTGTTCGGCCATTATTTTTTCTAATATTTTAGAAAAGCACGGGAGAAGGCTAATAGGGCGAAGGTCTTTAAATTCTTTAGGATTTTTAACTTTGGGCAGAGGAATAACATTAGCATTTTTCCACAATTCAGGAAACACGCTTTTTAGTAAACAAAAGTTAATAATATGAGTGATAAATGGAATTATATAAGGACAACACAATTGTAACATTTTAATATTAATGCCATCTGATCCATACGCATTTGACCGAATACTAGAAATTATACGTAGAATTTCAGTATTACTTACAGGTCGAAAGGTAAACTTATAGCTAAAATATTTAAATGTATTGTTAGTATAAAATTTGATTAAATTAGTATTTACGTTAGACATGCAAGTGCTAAGTGGATATATAAAAGATTGGTTGATTTTATCTGCATGTAATAAATTTGTGGAAATTTCAGATGAAGTTTTTTTATTGTAAACGTTCATTTTTTTTAATTCTTTCCAAATAGCAGATACGTTACCACCATTTTTTTGAAGTTTGAATTCAAAATAAGCTTTTTTTCACTGCGTATTGAAAAGTTAGTTAAAGTACGTAGCGTTTCATAGTAATCCCAGTGCGCAGTACTCCGAGTTTTTTTAAACCTTTTCAATGCTTTATCTCTAAGAGACATCATTAACTTAAGATTATCAGTTAACCAAGGAGCATAAGGTTTAGAAATTCTTATAGTTTTAATTGCAGCATGTCTATCCCAAATGGAGATAATATTACTATTAAAAAACTTCACTTTGTCATTTATATTATCTATTTGATAAATATTACGCCATGGAATAGACTGTAATTCGCTATAAAAATGATTATAATTAACTTTATTAAAATCTCTAAATGAAAAACAAATTGATTTATTTGCTACTGAGTAGGAAACATCAACTTCACAATAAATTAAATGATGATCTGAAATGTGATGCATACTTATCACATCTGAAACAATAATCTGCTTATTCGTTGGAACTAATATAAGATCAATTAATGTAGAACTATTTCTAGTAACACGTGTAGGTTTATCAATAATTTGTTTATACCCGAGCGCATCAAATAAAGAACAAAATTGTAAAGTGTATAAATCGTTAAACTTGAATAAATCGATGTTGAAATCGCCTAAGCAGAGTACATCTTCAAATTTAGATGTTACTAAAGCTAATGAATCTTCGAATGCCTCCAAAAACTCAGCGCATGCAAACTCATGTCTTCTATAAACGGTACCAATAATCACAACCGAGTTACTACAATTTAAACTCACCCAAATTTGCTCAATTGCATTGGTATTGCTTGTTACATCTAACACTGAATAAGGAAAATTATTTTTAATGTAAAGCCCTACACCTCCACCTCTGGTCATTGTAATACGGTCCTTTCGTACAAATTTATAACCAGGAATATTGACTAAATCACTACTTATCGAGCACGTAAGCCAAGTTTCAGTTACTCCAATAATATCAAATTTTTCCATTAATAAATATTCCTTAAAATCAGAAAATTGAGATAAAAGTGATTGTACATTTAAATGAGCAACCTTGATGCGATTACACATTACAAAAGAAACACAATAATAATTGTCTTATCATTACAAAATATATATATACAATTAAAACGGTAAATATTTTAATTTACAAAAAAAATACATTTTAGTATTAAAATAACAAAATAAGTAAACAATAAAGAGTCATACCAAAAATAATAAATTAAAATTCTTTTATAATTCATTGACTACTACACCAAAGTGAAAAAGTCTTGTATTATAGAAAAATTGAAACTCAAGTTATAGAGAAACAAAAATTAAACAAAGCTACAAATTTAGCAGACTTCTTTTAAATTATCAAGACTAGAAACTTTTATAACTTGACTATTATCTCTCATTCGCATATAAATTTGGCCGTTACGTACCCATAAATATTTAACATTATTAATTTTTTTAAACTCACGGCACTTACGAAGCAGTTGTCTATTTTCATACGTTAATGACTCGTTGATGTAAATCGGTTTAGAAATTTGTGTATTAATGCCGGAGATGTAGTCAGATAGATGATTAGTATTAAAATCTCTTTTAATTTTGCGGGTTTTTATGAAATCTTCTTTAATAAGTCGACTGACAAATTTAATAATTAATCCTCTAGGTTCATGAGGTCTTCTAGGATCACTTTTTAATCTATGCACTGCATCAATCATCTCTTTTTCTAACTGGAAACCCATCGCTAACGCCACAACTTGCACAGTGCGGATAACATTTTCTTCTTTTGTTTCCGGTACGCCAAATATTTCTACGGAATTATTACGTGAGTATTGATTCTGTTCATTTAATTGACGCTTAAGTTCAATATTTTCTTTCTTCAATTCATTATTCTGTTGGGAAAGCATGTTGATTTTTTCCAAACAAGAATTAATTCTTTCATCTTGCGCTTTCAATAATCCGTTATTTTCTTCTATACGAGTATGACATAATTCAATTGAATTACACATGACAGAATTTTTATTAATTATTTCGCGTAAAGATTGCATAACGTCTTCTAAGGTGACTTTGGTATCATTGGATGATAAACAGCGAGTACACTTAAAAGATTTTTTACCACAGTTTATCAGTTCGATGTCAGGTATAGCGATATCAATACATTTACAATGATACTGATTATTGCATTGAATACATTGAACAGCGAGCCGCGCAGAACCAATTTTATTATTACACATACGACACTCCATTGCTTTTTTAATAATTAGGTTACTATTTTTAAATTTTATTAGAAAAATTTATGATCACTTTAAAGATTGACACACAAGCTTCACAGTTATGTAATTTTTATAAAATATTTCACAGAATTTATGTTTAAATATTTAAAATATCGAAGAGCACCAAATTTCACGACCACACAACTTCCCACCATAATTCAATTCGATTATTGATCATCGATCCAATGTGAAAAAGATCAATGAAATCATTCTAAGAAATCAATAATTTACGAATTTAGAAGAATTCATATTATTGCTTCATCTAATTAAATCAAGTGATGACCACGCCCGAGGTAGTAAAAAGCTAGGTAAGTAGTTTTCGAATTGAAATAAAATTTAAGAGTACGATAGAATTCCTACGAGCCTAATTATACATTTTTAAATGTCTCATTTTTTTAAATAAATAAATTATGTAACCTAACCTGGTGCATTATTTGAATTATTATTTCGAAATAAGTTACAACTGTGTGAAATTCACGTTTATACATCACGTTGAATAAACAGTATTGTTCGAATGCAGCAGGGTAAAGATACTGTGGTTTGCTGCTGCACTTCACTTTATCTTCGTGTAAATAAATCTTGTAATAAAAGTCTGGTAAAGCACTAAACAAATTTATTTTACACTAATTATTTACAAAACAAATAAGAAAAAATTGGCGGTAATTTACTGGATAATTATAAGTAAGCGACTGCTCGGTAACGCGTAAAAAAAATTATATTTTCTAAAGAACATCTTAAAGTATATATACAAAATGTGGTAGCAAAAATAGTGAGTGGGATACAGGTCATCAACCTAAATTAACAAGGGTTGACTTATAATTTGAGAAGACGCCAACAAGTCTTAATTTAAATCCTACTGCAACAAAATTTACAATAATCTGCTTAAAACGGCTGCATGCACCTTTTGTGAGTGGCACGTTCAAAACAGCGGATTTGTAGTAGGTCCGACGTCGTGATGTCGGCCCCTTTGTAATAAAATAGAACCGCTGACTAAAGAAGAAATTTGCTTATATATAATTTAAATACTTAACAATAAAAATATAATTTAAGTTCTGAACATAATCTCCCGCCTAGAAAGGCTTGACTTTCTAAAGTTCATAAGAAACTAAAATCTAATCACAGTTGCTCATTGGCTAAACACACAATCTATTTACCGGACGTTTTAAAATTCTTCCACTCGCGAACCTCACTGACACTACACGTGTGACTCCATCTTTACCAGGATGTAACTGGACCACGCGTCCTAATTGCCACTTTAGTGGCGGTAAGTCGTCCTCCTTAACAACGACAAGTTCTCCATTAGTAAGCACGGTAGTGGAAACTTTCCACTTGGACCTGGACTGAAGCTCGCTAATGTACTCTTTACTCCAGCGCTCCCAGAAGTGTTGGATTATTTTTTGCGCATGTTGATGTTGGCTTAGCCGGTTGCTGGCTACATCTTTTAGGTTTGGTTCAGGTGGTGCAGTTAATCTTCTTCCAATTAGAAAGTGTGCCGGGGTCAGGGGGGTATGATCGTTTGGATCTGATGATAGGGGGCTTAGAGGTCGGGAATTCAACACTGCCTCAATTTGCGTTAATAATGTGGAATACACCTCAAAATCAAAATGACAATTTCCCACGACTCTCTTTAAATGATATTTTACACTTTTGACTCCCGCCTCCCACAATCCTCCAAAGTTTGGGGAGCGAGGCGGAATGAAATGCCAGCTAATTTTATCGTTGGCTAAACTATTGACAATTTCATTCCCATTATTTTCAACAAAGGAATACAATTCACAAAGTTGGGCGTTAGCACCTTTAAAATTTTTACCATTATCTGAGTAAATATTCAGTGGTTGTCCCCTTCTAGCAAAGAACCTTTTTAGAGCGCCTAAAAAAGCTTCGGCAGTTAAATTTGTTACTAATTCTAAGTGAATAGCCTTAGTTGTGAAACATACAAAAATACAAATATACGCTTTGATCAGCCTTGCTCCTCTACCAGACTTGTTTTTTAATGAGATTGGCCCAGCGTAATCTAAGCCGCAGTTGTAAAATGGGGGAGCAGGTTTTATACGCGTTTCCGGGAGGTTACCCATGATGGGTTGCAATACCTTTGGAGCAACTCTAAAACAGACAATACATTCGCGGATGACTCGTTTAACAATATTTTTACCGGATACAGGCCAATATCTATCGCGTAATAAAGCTAACAATGAGTTAGCACCAAGGTGTAATGAACGAAGGTGTTCATTTTTTATTATTAAATAAGTTAACCTATCTGACTTTGGTAAAATTATGGGATGAGCTTTCTCGTAATCAAAGTTTGAATTTTGAATCCTACCTCCAACTCTCAAAATATTATTGCCGTCTAGGAATGGATTTAACGATAAGATTGAAGATTTACAATTAATTGTCCTTTTGTTCGTTAAACAATGAATTTCTTGGGATAGGCCTTTATTTTGCGCGTGTTTGATTAGTAATAGTAATGCCTTATCTAATTCGTTTATTTGAAGAGGTCCCTTTTTTATATCGTGTTTTTTAGTGCTATTATTAATAAATCTCATAACGTAAGCAAGAATTCTTAGTAACTTGGTCAATCTCGAGTATTTATTAACTAGACAATCTAATAGAGTGCTATTTGATGCTACGAGTGTTATTACCTTGCGGGCTTCTAGGTTCAAATCATCAGTGATGAGCGATTGATTTGGGTAAACTGGGTCATTATTATGTAACCACAAAGGCCCCTTCCACCATAAATTATTTAATATTATTTCCTTTGGCTGAATACCTCGAGACACGAGATCTGCAGGGTTATTTTGGGTATTTACATGATGCCATTGATTGGGATTAGATAAATGTTGAATCTCCGCTACGCGGTTTGACACAAAAGTTTTCCATTTGTTTGGAGGTGATTTTATCCAACCAAGGGTGATTGTTGAGTCACACCAATAAAAAATGTTATTGAATTTTAAATGCGTAGTGCTCAGTAACTTGTCCATTAAATTTGCTAAGAGTAGCGCACCACACAACTCTAAGCGGGGTAAAGAAATACTCTTTAACGGAGCTACTCGTGATTTTGCACACATCAATGATATGTGACAATTCCCTGAAACATCGACTGATTTTACGTAAATGCACGCTCCATATGCTCGCTCTGAGGCATCAGAGAAACCGTGAAGTTCTAAAAGACAAGAATCTGAACAATTAGTAAATCGATTTATGCGTAGGTCTTTCAAATATGGTAATTGGTCACGAAAATTGACCCACATTGTGTGCAAATCTAATGGGATTGATTCGTCCCAGGATAGTTGCATCTGCCACAGCCTTTGCATTATAATTTTAGGAATAATGATAACTGGACTTAATAATCCTAGAGGGTCAAAAATTTGAGCAATGGATGATAAAATTGTTCGTTTTGTAATGTGCTTTGATCCGTTTGTCAAGTTTATGTTATACATTAATTCGTCACTACTCGGGCACCATAAAATTCCTAGGGTTTTATTTTCAATATCGTCTTCCGCAAAAGATGAACAGCGTTATTAAGTACAGCGCAGTTAGATTTATTACTAATTGATTGTAACACCTCTTTACTATTAGAGTTCCACTTTCTTAATTCAAAACCTGCTGTTTTTAAAATACATGTAACTTCATTTTGAATTTTTATGATTTTACTAATTGAATCGCTACCTGTCAACAAGTCATCGACAAAGAAATCTTCCTTTATAACACGAGAAGCTTGAGGGTGAGTTTCATAGTAATCATTTGACAATTGATGCAAACAACGTGATGATAGGAAGGATGCAGAAGCAGTGCCATAGGTGATTGTGTTAAGTTGATAAGTACTAATGGAATCTTGCTCCTTATCTCGCCAAACAATTAATTGCATCTTTCTCTGACTTTCATTTACTAGGATTTGTCGGTACATTTTGGCAACGTCTGCAGTTATAATGTAACGATGTTGACGAAATCGTAGTAGAATTGTGAATATATCATTTAAAATATTTGGACCAGCATATTGGACATTATTTAATGACAACCCGGTGGACGTTTTTGATGATCCATCAAAGACTACTCTCAGTTTCGTGGTAATACTATTTTGTTTTATGACGGCGTGGTGGGGTAAATAATAATGGGGATTAGATATCGTAATATTGTCGCCTTCGCCTAATTTTGTCATATGCCCTAAATTTTCATATTCATGTAAAAAATTGGAATACTCGCATTTTGTTTGTAAATCTTTGCTTAGTTTTTTCTCTAATGAATAAAATCGTTTAATTGCGGATTCCTAGATTTGCCTATTTCATCTAAATTCGATTTGAAAGGTATGTTTACTATAAATCTGCCGTCGCTCGAACGCGTAGTTGTATCTAAAAATGTTGCTCACAATGGAGCTCGTCCGGTGATAACTTATTAAAAGAGTTGTTTACTTCTTCTATCGTCCAAAATTTTTCAATTTTGTCTGAAAGTGACTCATTTATCGCGGAGCTAAAACAAGCAACTGATTTGGTTACGGTTTCGTTTATATTTATGCTAAAATTGCCACCTAAAACCCAGCCAAGTAACGTTTTCTGTAACATTGGTTTATATTTCCCTAAGTTATGACAACCTGCACAAAGTAATCTCCAAAATATTCCAGCTCCTAGTAACAAGTCTACCTTTCCCGAAATATTACATTCAGGGTCAGCTAGTGGTAAGTGAGAAGGAATGTGTAAATCAGCTAAATCAAAGCTTATATTAGGTAATTGATCAGTAATTTGATCTAAAATTAAACAAGTGACAGGTGATGTAAAATTGTTGATCCTTGATTTAATTGTAATATTTGAATTAAAACGCACGTTAGAAAGTGTTTGATTAATTCCACAAATACTTAATGAGCACTTATTTTTAGGTAAATTTAATTTTTCAAACAATTCTGTGGTAATAAAACAAGATTGCGACCCAGGGTCCAGTAGCGCTCGACAGGTGAATTGTTGACCTCTGCTGTCGTAAACAAAGACAGACGCTGTTGATAAAATGGTTTGTGAGAAATGGTTATTATTAGAAAGCGAGTGATTGACATGGGTAATTGCGTGCTCTTCACTAACACTAGGCTGTACCGGAGTAACCACGGATTCTTGATTTGTATCCGTATCTCTGTGTAAAAGTACATTGTGCCTGCGTTTACATTTTCTACACAGCTGAAGCTTGCAATTATGAACAGAATGTCCTTTCTTTAAACAGTTAAAACACAATTTTAATCGCTTTACTTCTTCCGATTTTTGTTCATGGTTTAAATTAAGAAATTTTGTACAAGAATAAATTTGATGGGTAGTATCTTCACAAATCGGACATTTTGCAGGCTGATTGTTTGACGTAAAATATGATTTCGACGTTTGCTTTACATGTTGGTGTTTACTGTTACTTAATTGGAATAAATTTTGATTTGGTTTGTTAACTTCTAATGAACCTAATTTATGACACCTTTTTTCTAAGAATTCTATTAAATCTGCGTAAGTGTGAAATTCTCCCTTTGGAGTAAGCTGCTCCCATTCATTTCTCGTGACATGACTAAATTTAGCGGTAATTATGTAAATGAGAAGCATATCAATTGTTGGTTGATCATATCTTTTCAAACATTCTACATTTTTGATGACATCGTCTAAAAACCTTTGTACAATCGCATGAGTATCCTTTTGAAAACTTTCTAAATTAAATAAGGCCTTGAGATTATTTTTAATTATTAAATCTTTTCTTTCAAAACGGTTGCGCAAAATCTTTAAAGCTATTTCGTAATTATCGTCGGTAATTTGCAGAGATCTAATTGAGTGAAGTGCGGGCCCTCTTAACGCCGCACGTAAATGGTACAATTTTTGAGCTTTGGATAATCGCGGGTTACTGTCTATAAGCGAATCAAAACTGTCGCGAAATTCTAACCAGTCTTGGAATTCACCACTAAAGGTACAAAGTGGGATTTCCGGTACATTAAAGGCAATCTCGGTACAACTAGCGGGTGTAATATTAATCTTTGAATTAGATGCGGTTATTTGTGAACGAGCTATAAAACCTCTAACTTTACTGATTGTATCAAAGTAAGCCTGATCAAATGTTTCAAATTCTAATTCGTGAGCATCCGCGTTTGTTGAATCTATATTTAAGATATTTACATGTAATTTTTCAAACTCTAAAAGGGAACGTTCACTGCTAGATAGTCGTTCCTGTAATTTATCAATATCTTGACTTGTAATTGTATCCTTTTGAGAAATCTCTAAGAATGAGTTGTTTAATCTGGTAATACGTGATTTTAATTGACTTCTTTGAAATTTCAAATCTTTTAACGACGCCATTGTTAACACAAATTATAAGCAATAAAGGTAAAAATAACGGTAAATTGGATAAAAAGTGTGGCACACTAACCTTAGTAATTCTGCTACTCTAATTGCTTCGGGAAGCAATTCGCCAATTTTTTTTCGGTAACGGTAACTTGTGGATTCGTGGACTGTATTAAGTATATCCGGCTCGACGGATCAAATGTTCGAATGCAGCAGGGTAAAGATACTGTGGTTTGCTGCTGCACTTCACTTTATCTTCGTGTAAATAAATCTTGTAATAAAAGTCTGGTAAAGCACTAAACAAATTTATTTTACACTAATTATTTACAAAACAAATAAGAAAAAATTGGCGGTAATTTACTGGATAATTATAAGTAAGCGACTGCTCGGTAACGCGTAAAAAAAATTATATTTTCTAAAGAACATCTTAAAGTATATATACAAAATGTGGTAGCAAAAATAGTGAGTGGGATACAGGTCATCAACCTAAATTAACAAGGGTTGACTTATAATTTGAGAAGACGCCAACAAGTCTTAATTTAAATCCTACTGCAACAAAATTTACAATAATCTGCTTAAAACGGCTGCATGCACCTTTTGTGAGTGGCACGTTCAAAACAGCGGATTTGTAGTAGGTCCGACGTCGTGATGTCGGCCCCTTTGTAATAAAATAGAACCGCTGACTAAAGAAGAAATTTGCTTATATATAATTTAAATACTTAACAATAAAAATATAATTTAAGTTCTGAACAAGTATGATATCGCTAATTATCTACATTTACGTTTACATATATTAAAAAAACGATGTTGACAAAGCTAAAATAAATCAGGTTGAAATATAATATAGAAATATTGTATTGCCAACGTTATTTTTACAACTTCAAAAATCCGTAAAAACAAGCGACTATTGTATGTTGACATTTGATAACTAATTTACAACGTTAGGTTAAGTTTTTCAACAACGTTTTATCAACGTGTTTGTGTTTATTGGGAAATGATTTAATACCTTCGTTTTGACCGTCAAGGGAGGTTAAATTTATTCAAAATGTCAGAAAACTTTTACTATAATAGGCATGGCAAACTTTTTGTTGGTATTTACTTGAGCGGATTTCGACACATTTAAGATTCATTGTTTTAAAAATAGACGTATTTATTGTATTGGGGGCGCGTTGACTTGAACTTTTGATAGATGAATTAGTCCTTGCACTTATAATACTTTATACCCAAATAAAGAAGATCCTCTGCCCAATAACACAATAAGGTACCAACATGATACTGCGCCACCCATTTGGCGCGAATATTTAAACCAAATGCTAACGAATGGGTCGGTCGTATAGCATCTATCGAATAGCCTCCTAGATCGCCTAATCTCACCCACCTGGACTACTTATGAAAGTATTTAACTTTTACGTATATATAGTAGCTTTACACCCCAATGGACGTGTGTGATCACTAAACTTCTACTACTCTATTTTCTCACATATTACTTTCCACTTTTTTCTATCCATTACTTTAGACTTCAACTCATTCATTCCAGTTTTTCTAATGTCTTCCGTTACTTTCTTTATCCAAGTTGATCTTGGTCTCCCATTTCTTCTCTTTCTCCCTGGATTCCATTCCAACATCGAAAATATTATTTTGTCTTTGCCACCTCTCTATACGTGACCCAACCATCTCGCCCTATGTTGTTTTATTTTCTTTACTATATCCTCTTCCATTTCTTGTTTTAGTTCGTGGTTCATCCTGCTTCTGTATTCATTTTCTGCTACTTTTACAGAACCGAATATTGCTCTCCAAATTTTCCTTTCTAATATTCTAAGAAATCAATAATTTACGAATTTAGAAGAATTAATATTATTGATTCATCTAATTACATCAAGCGACGACCACGCCGGAAGTAGTAAAATGCTAGGCAAGTAGTTTTCGACTTGAAATAAAATTTAAGAGTACGATAAAATTCCTACGAACCTAGTTATACCTTTTTAAATGTATCATTGTTGTTCTATATTTTTTTATATAAATACATTATGTAAGCTAACCTAGTGCATTATTTGAATTATTATTTCAAAATAAGGTAGAACAGTGTGTGAAACAACGTTAATTCCAGTTTTTCTAATGTCTTCCGTTACTTTCTTTATCCAAGTTGATCTTGGTCTCCCCTTTCTTCTGTTTCTGCCTGGATTCCATTCCAACATCGAAAATATTATTTTGTCTTTGCCACCTCTCTATACGTGACCCAACCATCTCGCCCTTTGTTGTTTTATTTTCTTTACTACATCCTCTTCCATTTCTTGTTTTAGTTCGTGGTTCATCCTGCTTCTGTATTTATTTTCTGCTACTTTTACAGAACCGAATATTGCTCTCCAAATTTTCCTTTCTAATATTCTAAGGTCTTCTTTCTGTTTCTTTGTCATTGTTATTGTTTCCGTTCCATACAGTATTGTTGGTCTAATTATTGTTTTATATATGTTGATTTTTATTTTCTTCCCAAGTATTTTGCTTCTTAGCATTTTTTATTTGCTTGATATGCTATGTTAGCTGTCATTATTCTTTCTTTTATTTCTATATCTCTATTTCCATCACTTGCAATCATAACCCTTACAACTTCGATCTCGAGTCTCTCTATTATAATGTTTTAGTTTTCTTTTTGTGTTTGCTTACCTATTTTCGTTATTTTTGTTTTTTCCAATATAATTCTCAACCCCATTTTTTCTCCTTCCTGCCTTATTTAACATTTTTTTCATCATTGCACGATTTTTTGCCACGAATACTACGTTCTTGTTTATTTTTCTGAGTAGGTGTTCCAATGCAAAGTTAAATAGTACAGCAGATAATGAATCTCCTTGTGGTAGCCCCTTATTTGTATCAAATTCTTCTGTTCCGCTCTTTTGAGTTTTCACACTTATTTTTGTTCTTTCCATTGTCATTTTTGCCAGCCTTTTTATTTTAGTACTTATTCCCATATCTTTTAATGCTTTCATGAACTCGTTTTTTTCGTTTCTTCGGATTGAGTCGAAGTCTTGTTTGAAATCTATAAATAGGAGTTCCATTTCCATTTGATACTCATGTGTTTTTTCTATTATCTGTTCGTCTGTCGTTGATCTTCCTTTAATAAAACCACATTGATGTTGTCCTATTAATTTCCCTGCGACGTTCATTAATCTCCTTTGTATTATTGTTGACATCATGATTTTGTATGTGGTATTGAGTAATGTCAGTCCTCTGTAGTTTTTACATGTAATTCTCCTCCACCGTACTTTATGAGCTCTGCGTTTACTCCATCCTTCCCTGGGGTTTTACCGTTTTGGATTTTATTAATAATTTCTATTATTTCTTCTTTCAATGGTGTTTCACTTGTCTTCTCTTGTTTTGGTTTTTCTATTTTTCCCCGTCACTCTCATCCGCTGTTTGTATAAGTAATCCCTTAAAGTATTTCATCCACGTCTTCATGTATTGCTCGTTGTTTTCAGCAAGTTTTCAATTTTCATCTTTAATTCCATTACTCTTACCTTTGCATGTTTTGTTTGGTCGTTTATTCTCTTATAATATCTTTTCACATTTCCTTTTCTACTGTCCTTTTCATTTTTTTGTATCTTACTTTCCAACCAGTCTCTGTTTACATTGCGGTTTTATTTTAGTTTCCTTTCTTAATCTTACATAGTCAATTTTAATTTCTTCACTTCTGTTACTAATTCATCTGACTCTTGTAACTATTTTTCTCTAGGTTACTTCTTTACATTTACTGTCATACCATCCTGCATCTTTTTTATTTACAACTAGTCCTATTTGATCCTCTGCGACTTTATTTATACATTCTTTTATTCTTGGCCGTTGCTCTTCTATGTTTTCTGCCTTTGTCTTATATTCTTTTAATGTCTCTTCCAACTTTTCTTCATTTCTTTTCATTGCTTTCCTTACTTAATTTTTCTGCGTTCCATTTACACCTTGTTGATTGTTTCCTCTTGTTAATTAGTACATGATCTATTTGCGTGTGCGTTCTTTGATCCGGTGATATCCATGTTACTTTGTGTGTATGTGGGTGTTTGTGCTTAGTACTGCTTATTATCATTTCTGTCCTTGTTTGTTCCACGATCCCTGCCCGTTATTATTTGTTTTTTCATGTACTGTGTGTTTACCTGCTACGTGTCTAATGTACTCCCCTTTTCCTATATGTGCATTAAAATTTCCTGATACCATTATTATATCTTCCTTTGGTATTATGTTGATTATTTTCTCTATTTTTTCATTTATCTTCTCTTTTTCTTCCTCATCTGCTACCTCTGTTACCGCATACGCATTTAATAATGATATGTTAGAATGTTTCGATTCTATTCTCAGGTAGGCCATTCTCTCGTTTATTGGTTTAAAGTCGATCACTTTATCTTGTGGATTCCCCATTATTATGAATCCCACGCCATATAGTTTTTGCTTCTCTCTTCCCAAGAATAACAATGTATATCTATTTTTGCCTATCCTTCCATTTCCTTTCCATCTTAGTTCTTGTAACCATCTCTATAATTCCGGCTCCAATATTGTGTTTACGTTCCACGTACTGATTTTAATTATATTTCTTTTCTTTATATATTTCTTATTCTTATTTTTAGTTTTATTTTCGTTTTTATTATCTATCCTATTATTTTTTTTTGTGTTTTTGTGTTTATTTTTGGTAGTCATTACGTGAATTTCTTTACTTCGCTTCGTTAGTTTTTTACTCTTGCATTTCCGTGTTTTTTTTTAATTTTTTCTCTCCACTTTTTCCCTTCCCCATTCTCTGGGGATCTTCGGCTAGTTGTTCTTCCTGTTTTTGTGCTTTGTGTCTTGGCTATTGCCATTTCTCTTATTTGTTTCAAATTGTACTCTTCTCCATTTATAATCATCTTGTCGTTACTAATACGCCTGTTGTCGTTTATTTCTGATTATTTTCATATATTCTCTCAGCTCTTTCTTCTTTTCTTGCGTTGTTTTTGAGTAATCCTGTTCTATATATATTTTCGTTCCTTTCTGTTTGTTAGTTGCTTTCAATATTTCCATCTTTTTTGCCATACTCTTTAGTTCAATTCTAATTTGTCTAGCTTTTATTCCCAATTGTTGTTTTCCAACTCTTCTTATCTCCATCATTCATTTCATTTCCTTTAGTACCGATTCACTTTCTTCTTCTGTTTCCTCTACTCCATGCATTATTTTCTTCTTCTTTATTTCTTTTTCTAGTTCTTCCATTCTCAATTCCTGTTGCTCTATTTTTGCTCTAAGTTGTTAGTTATCTATTTTTATTTGCTCATTTTTTTGGATTTCTTCATGTAAAGTATCTATTTTTCTTTCAATTCGTTCCTTTCTTCCGTCTATTTTATCTAATTTCTTGTTCATCTCTTCCAACATGTCCCGCATCTTGTCATTGTTTCTTCCTCGCACTCTTCTATTTTCAATTCTAGTACCAAAAGATATTTCTTCCGTTCACAAATTTTATGTGTCTCTGTTCTTTGTTTACGTCTCGATATATGTTATCGCCCCTCCTTTGCTGCCTTAACTAGCCTCACACGTTCTTATCTTTAACCTATTTAACACTTATTTAACTTTTTCCCCGCTCTACTAATTTGCATAATATGTTTTAATGTTTCTTCATCCACAGCTTGCCCGCTTCACTACTTTTATTTACTCTTCCCACTTTGCGTTTATTTACTATTTTTTTACCTCTATCTAAACACACGTCCATTAAGGCGGTGGTCTCACTTAGTCATCGTCAACCACCCACAGTGATCAAGTAAAATTAGAAAGTTTATAATTAAATGGCACTGGTCCCACACAGCCACAGTTAACATTCGACTACCATCGAATGGTGACCACCCGTTTGGAATTTTGGTGGTCGGTGGTAGGTGGTGATTGACAAAACGCATGCGCGATTGGAGTATTTCCTGTTTACGTAAATTCACCTAGCTGTTCCCTATGCAAAAATATTTCCCGTACCCACATATTTCGTGATTTTTTATTTATTTTTTTCCAAATGTAGAACATGGCTACAATATCTTCGCTATCTGATTCAACCGACGATATCATCGTAATCCTAGTAATTTCAAAGGAGTAAAACAAAAGTAAAAAAAGACTATAACATAACCACACAAAATATAGAGTTGCTAAGATTGGCAATACCTATGTTTACCTTTAAAAGGAAATTAAGTTAAGCGCAAAATTTAAAATTTTGCAAGATATCGGTGGACACTAGTTGCTGCAGGGAAACCAGTATCGATTATTTTAGTTGATACTTGTTGATGCTTGTTGATGATAGTGGGTGATAGTGGCTGCAGTGTGACCGCGGCCTTAAAGGAGGAGACCCAGGGACGGATTTTAACTTTTACTTACATTTTTGAAAGTTTGAACCAAAGATGTCAAAAACGTTTCGCTTCAAAGTCAAACTCGGTAACAAAACACGAGAAAAAATGTAAATGGCGGAAAAAATTGACATTTAAACAAACAAAATGAACGTGTCCGAGAAAATTTCCTCAAACTTTATAATATCTTGAATATAATCTTCATAATTATGTATACTGTTTGTAATAAAAGCGTATACCCTAGTATTTTTGTCCTAGTTATACGGTAAATAATACGTTACACATATAACATAATAGAGGTGATACGCAGTAACGTTAGAATGATATAATTATAACGTGATCTAGTTGCTGGATAATTATAAATAAAAAAAGTGTCTATATATGTATGTACAATGTTTTAGTACTATGAAAAAGTAAATCCTTAGATTAAAAAAAATTAAACTTAATTTAATGCAATAAAACAAAAACTAATAAAATTTAGTTACTATCTAAATAACTAATAACCAATACATATTTTAGCAAAATTGTAACAACAAATTAATATTTAAACTTGCCAAAAGCAACAATTAGCAACTCAATTGCGAAAATTCTGTTTACAAGTACGTTGTCATAGCAATGAATGAAAATACATGATACATTTTTCCACAAATCAAAATGCACTTTAATTTTAATAATAATAAATAAAATAATAAATTTGAACGAGAAATGAAATTAGAGCATAAAAGGGACAGGTAGAAAGAAACAGAGGTATAAAAAAACAATAACATCTATGACTCACCTTTATAAATAACCATTACATTCTCGAAAAAAATTTAATCCGCAATAAAATTGTAATTAAATTCTTATGCGGATTCGCGTACGACTATTCGAACAGAAATTTAAATAAAATAGAATTGCGAGAATTCATTATAGCGTTACGTGTTTTTAAATTCGTGAATATTGAAAATTAACTTAGAAAATTTCGATCAATATTTAAACACATACTGAATTTTACGCGTCATCTATCAGGTTTTTTCTGTTTTACCAACGCGATTGCAAATAACTATACGATATTCTGCTCATGCTTTATAAAGAAAACGCTAGGTGGCGCAAAAGACAATATCTTTAATTAAAACTTCATTTTCAAAATTAATAACGTGCTTTGGTCTTATTAGCTAGACAATATATAAATATATATAGATGTTTACGATTAACTACATTAGCGGCATTTTAGCAACGGAAAACTACCACAAGTCGTCTAAAGTTCAGAGCAAAAATCGTGACGTCATTTGTAGTTTAATTTAATAAAAACTTGTCAAAAAATATTATGAAACAAGAAATTATTATTTATTACAGAATATAAATACAACTAATATCAAATATAAAGTTATCCGACACTAAATTATTGAAAATATTTGTCCGACGTTTTGTCTTAGTTTCGTATTTGTGTTGTAAGTAACAGGAGGAAAAAATGAACTTTTAAAACATCAAGAATTGTTTGTTTAAGTCGATAACAAACGGGATAAGTCGAGTTAAAAAGGTGAATATGATAATATAGGATCGTCTATATTGCCGTGTAGGATGGAACAAGCCGAACGAGTTTCGATAGCTATGCTACCATCATCAGCGACAAGAATACTAAACTAATCAGCGACGGCGCTTGGTGTTCTGAGGGGTAAGCACAATATTTTTGGTGCGTGCACATTTATTTACGTAAAAATATTTTTTAGAAACTTTCTAATAAGGGCAAATAAAATAAATAAATAATATTATTTTTAATAAACTTAATTTCATTCAAAAATTATTCTCTCCAATTTGGGTGGGCACGCGGGTTGTTGCTTCGGTAAATAGTCCCAGTAATTTTTTGTTTTTGGTCGCTTTTATCTTTGAATTGTAAGAAGAACGCACTCGGTATCGTCTTACTGAAAGAAGAAGAACACACAATTAGAACAACTGCACACTGCACTAATCTTTTTTTAATAAAATGGAATCTCAAAACAAGCAATAATCGCTTTCTTGTTAAAAATCTGAAAAAAATCATGATATTCATGTTTAAAAACTCTTAAGTTTAACGGTTCCTATCACATAATTACGGCATCTTACACCATATAATTGGTCGCGCAAAAGACTCCTCTTTTTGCACTTTATACAACATTTCAAACCACACTTCCTAACTTATTGGGTTTCAGAGATATCATGAATAGGCTAAAGTACGGCAAACATCAAATTTTTTGGAACATTTTGGATTACGCCCAAACGGTATATCTTAAGACCAAACTGTTATGCACAAAAATACATTAAAATTCAACGAGAAATTCAAAAATGTACAGGTTGTTTTCCGTTTGCCAGAAGTAACACTGAAAAATAGTATGGTGGGGATCGTCTACTGCATCCTCGCACAGAAAACAAGATGGCTCTTTTTTTGGGGATGCCGGCCAGGAAGGAGCCAAAACATCCGTGACCAGTAAAAGCCTGAGTACTATGATAGTTTAGCTGACCGTGTTTTTTCCTGTTCCAGTTCCTCAGGTCAATGGCTTGTGGAAAAAAGCTTGGCAACGAGTCCCTGGGAGTTAGTTTACAAGTTATCCTCCCGTAAGTTCCTGTCGATCCAACCGCGCTCAAATGTTAAAGACGGCAACAGATACACTATTTCAGAATAGACACGATCAAAGTTATAGTTTCCACATTATTTCCGGACGACGATCCCTCGACGGACAATGCCCATCATGCCCAAATAAGATCCCGATCTCTTTGCTAAGTAATTCCCCACAGGACTGGGTGGTCACTAGCGACGATTTAGCCCCGGTGGCTAGCAAAATTCCTAGAAATAAAGCTCCTGGACTTGACGGAATACATTGTAATGTTTTGAGAACGGTTGTTCTAGATTCTCTCTCATCAACGATCGTTGACCTGTTCAACTCTTGTATAAAAGTTGGCTATTTTCCTACTAGCTGGAAAGCTGGTAAACTAATCACTATTCTCAAGCGCGGAAAGAAGGATCTCGCCAACCCCAACTCGTACCGTCCGATAACTTTGTTATCTAAACTAGGTAAACTTTTCGAAAGGACACTTCTGAAAAAGATACATGACTACATTCCGCCTAACGTCTTATTCCATCCTAGTCAATATGACTTCGTTCCTGGCGAAACGACGACTGACGTCGCCCGTCGATTAATGACAATTGTACAACCGAACGTTTCCAAGTACAGACTAGCTATTTTCATAGACATTTCTGGAGCGTTCAACAACGTATGGTGGCCCTCTATAATCGAAGCTCTCGTCGTTAAGAGAATACCAGCAGACGCCACGCTCGTCATTCGTAGCTATTTGTCAGATCGATAACTTATTCTGCGAACGTTTCACGTTCAACTTTTACGAAACGACTGACGAAGGGCTATCCACAAGGCTCGGTTTTTGGTCCGACTTTGTGAAACTTGGTGGTAAACGATCTTCTAGACAAAGACTTACCAGCAGACTGCGACATTTTAGCTTATGCGGACAACATAACCGTCACAGTGTCTGCAAATTCCAGACGAGACTTGGAGGCAAAATCTAACACGTGCCTAAATATTGTTACTAGCTGGGCTGGCAGCAATAAACTGAGTATTTCTGCAGACAAGACTAAGTACATAGTTTTTGGCTCTACACTAAGACGAGATCCTTCACTACGCCTCCACGATGCTCCTGTCCGTACGGTCTTCGAATTCAAGTACCTCGGACTATTGCTCGACGACAAGCTGAGTTTTGTTAAACATTGCGCTTTTGTGGTCGACAAGTGCAAGAGCGTCTACTTGCACTTGTTCTACAAATACTCACGGCTAAAATGGAATCTTCACAAAAAACATCTTGCGAACATCTTTGATAATGCAGTCATTCCCATGCTCACTTATGGCCTAGACATTTGGTACCACAGACTTCGACATTCCCACGTGGTCAGGAAACTGGCCTCGCTCCAATACTTATTTCTGAGAACTATCCTAGGGGCGTATCGTATCGTTGCCGTCGATACCCTCTGTGTTATTTCTAAACATCCTTCCCTACATCTTCTATTGCAGGAAATCTACTGCACCAAAGTTCTTCGCAAGGCTGGCTCGTGCAATTTTCTTGACCAGCACGTTTCAAACGACGATTTTCCGTCCTTTTCAGCGGCCGAGCGTCACTTAAAGGTCTTGATCTTGGGTGAATGGCAGCGGCCGTGGGACACTTCCCATAAAGGGCGTAATGTCTATTTTCTTATCCCGGATATCCTTACCTGGTGTAAGAAACCGTTACAAATTGTAATTATAGCGCCGTATTTTGTTTAGTTTAGAAATAATACTTATTTCACTTAGGACCGTTATTTATTTTTGTTAAGAATTGTATATTATTAATTAAGTTAAATAATTTCCGTACCCGTGTAAATAAATGTAAAAAGAGAATTTCCGCTAGTATCAAACGCGCAACTAAGCTCGCGCTATCCCCGCATACCGGCGCTTCATCCGCCAGAGCGCATGTTATTCCCGCTTGAGCCGTTCTCCCACTTCCGAAGTCACAAGTAAAACCGGAACCCCGACGTAGGAACTAGTGATGGGCATATCCGGATGATTTCAATAACCGGTTTATGTGATTCGGATAATCTTGGTATCCGGATTACAACCGGGTACCAAATTATCCGTTAGCTGTGACTAATGAACCGCCTTCTATTGGTTCGAAATTTTAATGAATTACTATACTAATGTACAGAAGCTAGAAAGCAAGTCGTACGTAAAAATAGGAATAATTTGTTTCGCCGAAAGTACAACTTAAAACTTTAGCGTCAATATAAAAAAAAACCTGCTTTGAAACTGTTTACTTCGTTATTTTCATTTAAATTAGTTATTACTTTATTGACAACTACATCCAATCTACCAATTTTTCAGATTCATAAGATATTTGTTCAAATTGTTTTGTGTTTACAATTGGTTTTCCATTGTTCCACCGTAAATTGTTAACATAAATTATAACAGAATTTCGTAACATGAGATACTAAAATTAAAGTTTTTAGAACTACCTAACAAAAATAATTGTTTCATTGCAGCCCATGCAAGTTCAATAGAGTTCTACTCTAGGTGATAAGGAGGTAATCGCAAAACCTCGTACCTTGCATTATTTTACATTTTATCAATTTGGTACCTTTTATGGTTGTGTTTATAATTATACATATTATGAATATCTGATTTCAACATGTTTTCTTGTAGCAGATGTTGAGTTTTTTCTACTTATTTATCTCGCATCGTCAATAAGGACATAAATTGGAAATTCTTAATCTACCAAAGTACCGTTTGATTTTCAATTTCTACGTATGTAACAATTAGGTATAAAGCCTTCTTCACCGCTTGCATTTGAAATAATTACACGTTAACTCTTTGCCAATGTTTTTTTTTAAAAACGGCATTAGCATTATCAGTCCAACTTTGTGATTGGTATAATACGAATGGATATGTTTCAACCATGTATACAACTGATTTTTCTTGTTGCCAATAACAGTTGACAGTAAACGCACATAACGAAATTAGTGCCTTTGTAGCATTTTAGTTTCCCGCAATATTTCAAGGAATCATTATGTTCCTTGTTCATTGCACTTTGTTAGCTTATTGCGCGAGTTGGAGTGTTCTGTGTTCTTGTTATTGTGTAAAATGGCTCCAGGAACCAGACGGTCTTTCGTGTGGGAGTATTTTACAAAAGACAGCAACATTGTGAGATGTAAATTATGTTTAAAAAGTCTTAAGTTTTGTTTCGGGAGTACAGGAAATATGATGCAACATTTGAAGCGTATACACCCCCATCAAATAAATGATAGATTACCCAAAGACAATGCGCGTGTAGATGTGAATGCAGAGTCACAACCGTCTACTTTCACTGTGTCACTCGGTAAGTTCTGTTGAAACTTTTATTTGCTATTTGAAACAAGTCGATCTTAGAGTGCAGCAGTTCAACTTCAAATGAAAGTCGGAGAATACTGCCACATTCAAATAATGCTCTGTCTAGTGGTACTTCTGTTCGTTCAGATCAGCAACCTTTGTTAGACATTACTAAAGACAAAGAACAACCAGTAGTGCGTCGCTGTTCTAAACAAATGAGACTCTACGGCGCTCCCAAAGATGATTTATTTATCTGAAGAAAAACGTAGAGAGATTGACCTGAAATTATTAAACTTGATTGTGACAGATTTCCAGCCACTGTCTATTGTAGAAAATAAGGGTTTTCTTGAATTTTGTAAATTGTTAAATCCTCTATACACACCTCCGAGTAGAAAAAAACTTACCAACACCATTTTGCCCAATATATACTCGAAATATACAGAAAATTTAAAAATTGTTTTACGGGATGTAAAATATTTAGCTGTAACAACTGACATATGGACTTCTGAAAACAATGTAGGATATATTACGGTTACCAGTCATTTCGTCGATGTTGCTGATGCGAAACTTAAAACAAATGTACTGGCTACCAGAAACATGGCCGACCTTAGCAGTTTTGGTGGATCGCATACATCTGAAGCTATATATGCTGCCATAGAATCAGTATTAAGTGAGTGGGATATCTATACAAAAGTGATTACTATTATATCTGATAACGCGGCGAACGTAAAGAAAGCTGCTAATGAATTTTTAAAAATGCACCACCACCCCTGCGTTGCCCACACTTTAAACTTATGTGTACAAGATGCATTGAATAGCAGTGAAATATTGAACAATGTATTGAAAAAATGTAGGGCAATAATAGGGCACTTCAAACACAGTGTTGTGGCAAGTGAAATACTAATTTCTACACAAAAACAATTGAAAATGCCCACTTTGAAAGTCAAACAGGATGTTGCGACGAGGTGGAATTCTGCCCTTATAATGATAGAAAGGTTACTCGAAATCAAAGACCCATTATGTGTGTCAGTTTCACGTCTTCCGAATTTGCCACAGCCGTTCTTGGACGCAAATGAATGGCAGATCTTAGAAGATTGTGTTAAAGTCTTAAAACCCGCTGAAGCAATAACAAAAATATTATCAGCAGAAACATATTGCACCATGTCCATGGTGATTCCACTAGTTAGGGGTTTTCAGTTAGCACTTAGAAATGTTTCTATTACTACGCAGACAGGGGACACTTTGAAGAACAAGTTACTGGAAAACGTAACGCGTAGGCTGGGAGGATTTGAAACGAACAAAGTAGTTGCTAAAGCCACATTACTCGATCCCCGATTCAAAAAATACGCGTTTGGAATTGAGAGTAACGCAACGAATGCTCAGAAGTGGGTGACTGAGAAACTTGTTCAACTTGTGACTGAAAAAGATTCAGCAATGTCGTCAGCTGAAGAGACAGAAAGATTGGAAGAAACCACACAATTAGGCTTACAACCAGTCAAAGACACTTTAGCTCCAGATATCTGGGAACATTTTGATCAAAAAATATCTCACATTCAAACACGCTCGACTCCATCAAGTACAGTGATTTTGATGATACGCCAGTATTTGGATTTGCCGCTTCTCGACAAGACGAAAGATCCTTTACAGTTTTGGTTGAAACACAAAGCGTTGATGCCGGAATTATGTGAATTAGCGTTCAAATATTTGTGTATACCATGCACATCGGTACCGTCTGAAAGAGTTTTTAGCAAAGCAGGATTACTAACATGCAATAGAAGGAATCGGCTATCTCCTTCAAAAGTTGACAAAATAGTATTCCTTAACTCGATACTTTAAAAGCTTGATTTATTTGTTCATTTTTCAAAGAATAGTTTATATTTACAGGCTGTTTCCAGAATGCACAATTTATGTTTTGTTAAGTAGTTTCAAGAAGAGAAAAGTTAAGTTGTATTTTAAGAACTTTATTTTAAATATACCTAGTTTATTCTGAATTTATCATTAGATATTCTGTTCTGTTCAGATTTTTACCAAATGGTTCTTTCACTATCGTATTGATGAACTACTTATGTATAGTGATGCAAAAAAACTGTTTTTATTATGAAAACAGTTGTGCGGTTTTTTTGCTACCGAGAGAGCGTTATATAAAATTCCTATAAACCGTCGCATAATAACAGTAATTTTATTAATTTAATAATATATTGGCAGTTATTAGGATATTATTAACAAAGTTGAAATACAGAAAAAATGTAAACCATGCCCATAGTACATTATCGCTTTCGTTTGTTTACAGAACTTGCTTTAAAACGCTTGCGATAGTATAGTGCACATCTTTTCAATTGCAATCTAAAAATAGCTTTGTGTTTTATTCACGAGGTAGTAAAACAACGTGACATATTATTTTACTTATGTCTGTAGGAATTTTTTGTCTGTATCAAAAAAACGACAATTTACAAAAAAAAACTGCGTTATTTTTTAACACCAACGGTTTTTTTTTTCATTTGCTTTTCCAGATACTATTATTAAATTTGGTTATATTGAGAAGCATAGGAAAAATCGTGTAATTGAAAAAATAATGCGCTGGCGTAATTTATTTACTACCGTTACTGTAATTTTTCATTTACTTTAGTAGACCTGCAAGTGAAAATTGAAATCATGACTGTATATTGAACTATCTGTTTAATTTTTTTTAATAATGGTATTAAATAAGAATTTGAATAAATAAACATAAATATATTGTTATCGCACTTTAGCGATTTCTAAATACGCTCAGACGCTTGCAATTATAAATAGCCAATCTTATTCCACATTTGTAGATTTAGGAAAAAAACGATAATTGTAGAAAATCTCCAGGTTTTTTCAAAACAAGTTTTTTTTTCATTTCATTACTATCCTGTGCCCTCCGAAACGAATCTGTATCCCACTATATCCGTTCGAATCCACATTCGCTTTATGTACCCGTCATCTCAAAACATAACCCGTAATCCGTATCCGCATACACTATACGTATAATCGGTACGGTTCGGTTTTAGTAGCCGAGTCGTATCGCTCGTATTATCCGTCACCTGTTTGCTTTACCCGGGTTAATCCGGATATCACAATATCCGGATAACGGGTTATTTTTAATCCGGATTCGCCCATCACTAGCAGGAACGGCAGTTTCAGTTGGAGCTCACATCGAAGAAGATTCCGGGGTTCCTGTGCACCAGCTGGATTTTAGGGTAAGCCGTTTTGCTTTTATTAACCGAATCTTCGGGGAGATACCACTCCTCTCCTTGTCTGCTCTTCCCTACTCTATCCTTTACCGGGCGTCGTATTCGTAGTGTTTGGCTTTGGCCTGCGAATATGCCATCAACACGTCGTCTCCGTAGTGTTTGGCTTTGGCCTGCGGAGACGCCTTCCTCCATCCCTTACCGAGCGTCGTATTCGTAGTGTTTGGCTTTGGCCTGCGAATACGCCGTCAACACGTCGTATCCGTAGTGTTTGGCTTTGGCTTGCGGATGTGCCTTCCTACCTCCATTACCGAGCGTCGTATTCGTAGTGTTTGGCTTTGGCCTGCGAATACGCCGTCAACGCGTCGTCTCCGTAGTGTTTGGCTTTGGCCTGCGGATACGCCTTCCAGTACAGTGCCCAAATTCCTTCTCCTCCCTCTCAAGTCAAATCCGAGTAAATCCCGTCTACTGATCCAACCAAACGGAGGTTGCTACCTTAGTGCATGTTTGCTCGCTTAGTCACCGACGTCACCGCTTGTCGAACGCACGCTAATCGATCATTGGTTTATAGATCACCTTCCGCTTGCTTGGTAGTGGCCGCCGCTTCTGTTACCGTCCGATGGTTATTTTGAGAATAAATAGTTATTTTTATTCACTATTGTGTATTTTATTTCCGTCGCCACGCTCCGCTTTTAGGTCCGTTTGAAGCCCTGGACAACCGTGTCTTCACTGTAGTTACCCGGACAGTGCTGTCGAACAGGAGAGTAAATTCCTCGAACAAATCTGGCGCCCGAGAACCGTTCCGTCCACTAGCTTTCTATTACAGCTAAGCAGTTCAATCCGGAGTAAGCGTCACACTGGGTCAGAATGCCTCACGTCCCCGGATGAGAGGCTGTCCAAATCCTGTCTTTACACGGCGGATTTCGTTGTCACCTAAAGGTACAGGTACAGGTACCTGTCGTGCGGCGTTCCTGACACTCCGGCGCATCGGATTCTCGCTTGTCGCGAATTCGATGAGGATTGTAGTGCCCTGTCAACCATTGTTAGCTCATTTCCCGATTCCCTTCAGGCCATCCTCACACTGGTGCCTGATGTTAACGTATATAGACCATTCGCAAAAAGAGACTAGAGTTAACAATAAGAATAAAGTTTTATTTTGGTAACGAATTTTGCATTAATAGCATGCATTTTATTTTAGAGTCATTTATTTCAGTATTTTTATTTTGAATAACCCTTTTAGTTTCTTTTTCGCCGTAGCTACTTAACTAATCTGCCTCTCTTAGTTCCTGCTTAAAATTTTCTAAGTCCTTTTCCCACCTACTTGATTTTATGCCTTAGAAGTGAGGATAAGCCGAAAGGCAGGTGCCTCGCTGAACCGCGTGCTCTCAAATCACGTAGCGTTACCTTAGCCCATCCAACTGAGCCTTAACCAAACTTGTCCTATAAATGAAACATGTTCTTTTCTTACTTATCCTATTTTGTGGCGAGCTTGTACCAAGCAAGTTCGGGTGGTATGGTAGGTCCACATCCACCGCTTCAGGTCACCTTTCCCAGAATAAGTTTCGTTCGTTCTGCTTTTGTCATGCTATTCTTGGCGTTAATGCTTTCTTCAGCTATAAAGTCTATTAGTGTGGAGCATGCCAAGACTCTCGCCGCTTCAAGCGACACAGTTTTATATGCAGAGCAGATCCGCAAGGCCAGCCTTCTTTGTATTTTTTCGGCTATTTCTTTTTCCCTCGCTATTATGAATTCTTGGTGCCACACTGGGGCAGCGTATAATACATTAGATTGAACGGTGGACATAATCAATTTTCTAATGAAAGATTGCGGATTGTTGACGTTGATTATTAACTTTGACAATACTGTTTCTCTTTTGCTTGCCTTATTTAGCTTATTCTTTAAATGTGGCCTAACAGATAGTTGGTGGTCGAGTGTTAGCCCCAATTTGTCTAATTTTTTGCCTACCCGTGAAGGCTAGCGTTTTGGTCTTCTCTTTGGCTATTTACAGTCTGTTGTTCTTCATCCACTCGTCTAAATTGGAGATTGTAATATTCATGTTTTTCTCTAGTGCAAGCGGAGTGTATCCTTGACCAAAAATCGCCAGATCATCTGCATACGCAGATATCGATTCCTGTGGAACCTCACATGTAACCTGAAGTTGAAAGCAGTTGTTTAACTATCTTTGTACGTAATCCTCCTATCCGTCATTTTTTAAATGACTAGGTCCCACGGCACCGATTCAGGGGCGTTCTTAATGTCGAAAGACTGCCCCAATATTTCGAGTCCTCCACGTGCGTTTTTTAGCGAATTTAGCCAGGTTATATATGCGAATTAAAGCTTTTTCTGAAGCCATACTGTGCGGGGGACAAGTCACCATGGTTTATGATTTCTCGTGTTAGTCTGCCAAGCACACTATTGTCCAAAGCGAGTGCTCTTGGTGTTTACAGATAACGCAACAGCTAGCGGCTTCGCACGCGGCTTTGGTGTGACCAGTTTGTCCACCGTTGAAGCAACTCTTGCTTCGGTCGGAGCTTGAGCATCTCGTTGTCAAGTCGCCTATTTCTCAGCACTTTGCGCATTTTAATAGATCAATTCTTTTAACAATTTTGCAATTGTTTAATCTTATTCTGAGTTTTTTGCTCTTCCGGAGTTCGTCAGCAATTTCCATTGGGATCGATAGAGTTACAGTTTAGGTATCCCACTTTGTGGGTGTTAAATAATCCATTCTAATCTTTTGTACGTTAGTACTCTCTAATTTTCTGATCAGGGCCTCAGCGACCTGTTCATGAATTATGAACTCATCATGATTGTGTAAGTGTAGCGTCGGCATAATTAAAAGATGCCTATTTTTGGCTTTCTTTACGGTTTTAAATGGGGACGACAGAGATGTAGAACCAATAGCTTTATTGACGAAGATCCGGGTAGGTTTTACCCTCGTTTTTGATAATTATTGACCCCGTTTTTGGTGCAGTCCTGGAGGGCCCTGCTTTGTTCCACTTCTGATGTTTGGGTGTGACTGATTATGAGCAGTGTACGATAACGTGGAAATCCTTAAAAACAAATACACCTTATTTCTATTATCTGGATCCAGAATGTTCCACATCTTTCGGTTATTGTCTGAATGCCTCGTACACAATTGACTTAAAATTACATTCAAACAAATTAACGTTGGTGAATACAACAAAAACTGTCAATTATCACGAGCTTATGGTGATTGCAGAAATAGTGAAACAAATCGCACCGTGTATACGTTAGTTGTGATAACAAGCGTAATATGTATGTTGATTCGTGCATGCAGACTACCGACCTCAAAACTAATAATTATACAGGGTGTAACTGATATAACCCATTATCTCGTAATGGGGGGTAGCTGTAATGATTTGGAGCATGTTTCTATTATAAACCTACAGTCTCTTTCTAATAGGTTCTGAGAAAATCCAATGCCAATTTTTAAATACGTCTCTGGTTGAACCCGAATACAAGCAGCGTGTGACACAGATCAAGATGCTTTAATAGTAAATAGCACGTACCAACCGTATCTGAAAGTGACAATGATTGTTTTGCACGGTACAGGTTTTATTGCACTCACACAAATACTACCTGGTGTAGACAATGTAATTTTAATAAGCAATGACATTTGCATGATTGCATTTTAAGTTAAATAAAAAATACTGCAGATTATGATTTCAATTTGATTCTTAATGTTTTTGCAACGTCATCAAACGATAAAGAACTTGTTAGTACAAATAGCCTTGACACTGAACTTTGTTCGAGTAGTTACCATTTCAAAATCATCGTACCCCTATTTAGAGATTATGCGTTATATCAGTTACACCCTGTGTAGAAAAAGAGTACTTACATTAACGTTCCAAATATGCGATTAGCTAATGGCACATTTAACACAAATCCTCTAAAACTTCTGCAAATTAAACTGATACATATATACATAATTACCACAAATAAATTGCTTTTATTTGTTTCTCGAGTCACGTCGAATGAAAACGTTTCGTGAACGTTCCTATTTTCCCATCACCATCCACCATTCGTCCGTGTCGATCGTTGTATTTATCTTTTTGAGCGCGGCCACCGCCGCTTTTCTCGGGACGACGCTTTTCCGGCGGACTCTGGTTTTGCTTTTTTCGGCTTGGGAGCTTTCTTTTTCTTCGTCGGCATTTTGTTGGTTTTTTTTGCTTTCCGCGGCGACTTTGGTTGCTGTTTCGAAGACGGCGCGGCCTTGGCACGCTTAGCGGTCATAGACGTCGGCGAAATCTTCTTTTTCTTACTGGCTGCCGTCTTCGAAGCGGATTTCGAAGAAGCTTTTTCGCTGGCCGACGAACCGCCAGCTGCTATCTTGAACAAACCGCTCGCTCCTTTCTCTTTCGTTTAAACGGGCGCGCCGGTCACCACTGCCGACTTGATGTACATTTTTATAAACGGCGACATTTTTCGGCGTCTATCTTGTAGTTCGACGCGAGGTATTTTTTGATCGTCTGCAACGAGAAATCGCCTCGTTCCTTTAGACATCTCGGAGGTGCGTGGGTGGTTCGATTTCTTTTTGGCCGACGAGACTGCCGCGCCGCCTTTTTTTTTGCTGCTGCAACGCGGCGGTCGACTTAGGTTTTTTCGTTCCCGCCGCCAATGGAGAAGTGGTCGCCGAACCGTCGGCGCTACCGACGTTCTGATTTGTTGCCGAAGATTGCACGTCGGCTATAATAAAAAAATCAAATTCAATCGCGCTGTATAATAAATATATGGACATGAATTTAATTTAAATGGGAAAAAGAACTATTTTAGCTATAAACAGTAATAAATAAAAAGATATTCATCGTTACTTGGTGCTTGCTTTATTTTTATACCCTGAGGTACAGCTCTCTCGTTTCAAAAACCAGCAGTACTCCGCCAACATGCTTGCATTCCACTTCCCTGAAAATCTCTTCTCCAGCTTAGCGATGTCTTGATGGAACCGTTCCCTGTGTTCATACGAGACTGCTCCTAAATTTTCAGGGAAAAACTCCAGATGCGAGTGAAGGAAGTGAACTTTAAGAGACATGTTACATCTTATGTCCTTGTACGCTAAAAGCAGTTCCTCGACGTGAGCGACATAATCTTCACTTTTGTGGTTACCCAGGAAGTTCTTACAAACCTTTTGAAATGCAAGCCAAGCTCGTTTTTCTTTTCGATTTAAGTGTTCAATAAACGTCAAATCTTGGAAGAGTTGTCTAATCTGGGGACCAACAAAAACGCCTTCTTTGATTTTAGCTTCGCTAAGACGAGGAAATTTAGTTTTCAAAAATTGAAATGCGCCACCTGTCTTGTCCACTGCTTTCACAAACTGCTCGATCAATCCAAGTTTGATGTGTAAAGGTGGTAAGTAAATATTTTCCTTCGGAACCAAAGGATTGTGGGCGACATTTTTCTGACCAGGGATAAGATTTTCTCGCAGAGGCCAGTCCCGTACGATGTAAAGTTTATCTCAGGCTCGGCTATCCCATTCACAAAGAAAACAGCAATATTTTGTGAATCCTGATTGCAGACCCGTGAGTAGAACAACAACTTTTAAGTCAGCGCAAAGTTTCCACTTATAATCATGATAACTAATTTTATCAAGGATTCTGAAGATGTTTTCGTACGTTTCCTTCATATCAACAGAGTATGCAACTGGAACTGATGGGAAGTCATTCCCATTTGCCAACAGGACAACTTTTAAGCTTGTTTTTGATGAGTCTATAAACAGTCTCCATTTGTCTGGGTCACATAGCATCTGTAGCTCTGTCATCAATAAATTTGCATTAGGGCAGAACACTAAACCTTTATCTTCTGAGAAAAGACATTTCAGGGTTGCTTGTCTGGTCCTGTAAGAAGATATTTTTACTCCCTTTTCTAAGAGATTCCACTGTTGAAGTCGCGATCCTAGGAGTTGAGATTTAGTCTTGGGTAACTGCAAATCCCTGACAAGATCATTTAATTCCGATTGAGTGAGGAGGTGAGGTTGCCGAGAAATTAAATCTGCGGAATACTCTTCATCATCATTGAACGTATCATTCGAAGCCCCAGGTTATGGCTCAGAGTCGTTTAAATCAATTTCCGGCTCTAGAGTATAAGTGTTTGGGGGCTCTGGGATTGGCAAAGTATCGTTATGAGGAACAGGTCTTAGAACTGACGGAATATTGAGATACTGAATTGTATGCTTACTTTTGCTCGAAAACCCGACGGTGGAAGTCATACAAACGTAACAATCTGTAAGATGACAGCGAAGTTCACGCCAAACCATGGGCACAGCAAATGGCATTGATTTACGGGTACTTTTGAGCCATTTGGTCAAACTACTGTAACAAGTCTTACAGCAAACTGATGGAGCCCAAGTCTTGTCCTGGTCGCCAACTTGACAATCAAAGTAGAATTGATAAGCTGTTTTAAGAAGCGGAGAAAGGGGTTTTCGTTGCGCTTTTAAAGTTAATTCCTCGCAAACATAGCAGAAGCTATCGAGATGATTTTTACACTCGCGTGGCATAATTAAACAGTAATTCAACGCCCGACATTAACCACAAATCACACTTAGTCACTTGAAAAAATCCGGAGTAAAAGTAGTTTTACTGTTTTACACAAATGAACAAAAATGAACACAAAATCCAGCACGTTTAAAACGTCGACAAGTTAACTCTGCAACAGCTATAGATGTACTGATCGAAGCAGTTAAGCAAACAAAGTAATATACTATAATGAGAAGAGTAATGCAAGTTCAAGCCTGTCGAAAATTCCTGTTCAAACCTGCATGTGGTATTGAGATCGCCAGCGTCGTGCAGTGAATCTTCCTAACTGTTTATTGATATTTTTTTACTGTTCTTATATATTTGTATTTTATTGTTGTTGCTATATACATTTTATAGCAAAACTTTTGCCATATACTTTGGTATAAATTTTATTACCTGCTTTGGGATGTTTAACGGCTATAAGTTAAAATTCTAAAAAAAAATGCAAAAAATAAAATAAAAATGGGGTCCCCCCAAAATAGGTGGGTGATGGGTAAAAACGGAGCTCATTTTTGGATTCAGGAGGTCATTTTACATAAGAATCGTCAAAAATGGTATCAGGGCCGATTTTCATGCAGACCAGTGTATCTAAAATATTTAAGATGTAGAAACCTCTGGACATTAGGTTAATACACGTGTTATTTTCTTAATGTTCAATTCCGAAATATGCTCAGCACGGAAACTATACCAGAATATTTCTAAGATAACAATGTTTAAATATAGGTAATGGCACGTAGGTCAGTCAGCATACTGCTAATATGCAAAACAAGCTCTTGTCTATTATTTAGGGTAGTTTCGTATAGTTTCACTTTCATATAGCTCCAGATAGTTTAAGAGGTTAATATTTGAACTACGTTTTTTTAATCTAATGACTCGTAAAATTATATTTAAGAAATAGCAAACTGAGCGGCTTACATGCGGAGGAGCTCCATCGTGCATAGACTACATTGTAATGCGAACTTCAAGGGGTAAGTCATCAAATTTTCGCGAAAAAGTTTTGTGTAAAAAAGCTAAGTACAAGTCACCCGTAAGTCTTTTTGATAAAATACCCGACCGCTACTTTGCAGTAGTTGAACTTCAGGAGGTTTTTTTTGACTCCTAACATGCGTATTAAGAAAATTCAGTACCCTTTTCGTGTAATACAATACTAATCTAAAAGTAATACTTTGGCACTGACGTGTTTGTTACTGCAACTACTCACAAAATTCACGTTGCGGCTCAAAGTCAACGTCGGTTAACAGATAATAAACCTTCAAAATACGGTGTACCGTACTATGCGACAAGTTAACTCTGCAAGCTATTTCTTAATAATTAAAATTAATTTTCTATTTATTTTCAGTGTTATTAAAACATTGTTTTAATCAAAACATAACATGAGTAAATTTGGATTCCTATATTTTAAATATTACGATGCGGTGTAATATAGCGTCTAGACGCTGCTGCTCCATCCTGAATACCTATAGAGTATGTATGAATATAATCACAAAAGTATTTTATTACAACCTTTAAAAAATAAAAATTCATTTGGCAAATTGTTCCAGTAAATTACGTCTTAATTTTGGCTTATAACACAAAACCAACAAAGAAATTAAAATAATAGACTAGCGTTTCATATACTTGAAATTTTTAATCTCAATTAAATTTAAATGCATCAAATTTCTTAATATTTATTAAAATGATAAAGTATTTACCTTAATCTACAAAATGTCTGTTGGGTGGAGCACAGTATTACTAAGGGCGGAACTGTGTAAGGGTAGTTTACTATTAGGAGTGCCGGATTCTATATCGTTTGCATCCCCTCTACTTAACATTTGCAAATATTTGCTGAAAAGCGTATCAGTTAAGTTTATAAACTTCTGTTAAAACATAAACACGTGTTTGTATTTAACAATAATAACAACACTTTTTTTACGAACAAAAAAAATTGGTACCATTACAATGAATTTTGTACTTGTATTTTAACTTATACAAAGTGATGCAAGAACATAAGTCTTTTTTAATAAAAGATTTGTTAGGTGATGTGCTTGTTGGAATACAAGAAGATTTGGATAAAAGTAAGTATTTTAGTTTTTTTCGAAATAAACGAATGTTTCCCGTTTGAAAATAATCTCAGCGGGATGTACAATAAAAATTTATAAGTGGCAAAACGGCTTCGGGCATTAATTATGCTTTGTTTCTTGAAGAGAACTCTCAATCTCGCATCTTTCAAAAACTCCAAATGATACTCCAATTAGACCCCTGTAATTTTATCGTGTGCGCGGTTTAAGCAGTTTATTTTCTATTTTAAAAAGTAAATTACTTTTACGTTTCTTTAATTTAACTAAGAATAAACGTTGTAACAGCGTGGTAAATTGGTGTAGTCATAAATTTTTTCCGATAATATTTTATGATTTATATATTTAGTAGTATAAGTAGCAAAAATTAGGTGATTTTGGTGATCATCAGCTACTAAACCATCTAACAAATTTTGAAAAACTAGCTAATTGATTATGTTTATTGTAGAAGATGTAAGCATCTAAATTAAGTAATGCAGATGCAAAAAACTGAAACTTCTGAAAACAATTTCGTGATTGTTTATTGAACCTCATGTATATGTAAACGTGACAATTGTTTTTTGCAGAAAACTTTATATCCATAGCTTGTACCAAAAATTACGAGCAAAAATCCAGTAGCAACTTTGATCTTGTTCTTAAATATATTTCTTTTCTTATACGTTTTCATTACAAAAATCATAAACATTTGTACCTTCTTATAAGATTAGATTATTAAATTCTATTTAATACATTGCGGCTCTTTACGAGATTATTGTACTACTATTGGTGCATCTTCCGGGAAAAAAGACACAAAACACTTTACTACATTTTTTGACTCAGACTGCCCTTTAGACACCAGAGTAGCTCTTTGAGATAGTGATGTATAGACGTATAGAGACAAAAAACACTTTTCCTAATTCAAACTTTTGATTTGAAGCCCCCGTTCATAGTTATTTTCGTTTTTCAAAATATTAAAATACAACATTTGCTTCTATAAAACATTTGCATTTACAACTATTTTCTATTTTATCAAATAGCAAAATGGCGACGATTAGAAATTTCAAAACAAGATTTTTTGAAAACTACTCGATCGATTTTTGAAAATAAAACATTTATAAAATCCTTTAATTATATACTACAACATTTTTTTTTATCTGTCAAAAAAATTAGTTTTTATTCAAATTGAATTACAATTAACAAACTGCAACAATCATTTTAATTGTTTTCGAAAAACAAAAAAACGCCTATAACTATAAACTGGGGCTTCAACCTAAAAATTTGAAATAAGATTAGTTGTTTGTTTCAATGAGTTCTAACTGTTATTTTCGAGTGTTACAACTTAGTATTAACAACCTATATAATACCTAAATTACTAAATATAAAATCTTAAGCTTTTGTGGTTATGTTGTTTATGATTATAAAGCGACTTTCGGCTTAGACCGCGTCTTAGTTAAACAACCAGACTTTTTAGGCTTGGTCCTAGTCTCTCCTTGAGAACCAAATCAAGGAATATAACTTGGCCTTTGCCGTATTGTCGTTCGTGAACACAAACAAACTGACGTTTTGCAAGACACTGCAGCTTGCATCTTCAGAATGGTAAATGTCATTGAAGGAATAAGTGTAAGTGACGATATTTATATCAATAGCGATTAGCGTAATTAACGGACCGCTTGACTAACTTGGTTATTACTCGGAGTAAGTGTTTGTGTTCTTTCCAAGAAGGTTGATCTTTGTCTTAGAAAATGTAGTATTGGTAGTCACTTACACTTTTTTCCTCAGTGGCATTTACCACTCTGAAGATGCAAGCTTGAATGTCTTGCGAAACGTCAGTTTAACGTAACTAGATCTCTTTCTATTACGTTATATGTGACGTAATTCAGGGGTGCACTGGTAAATTTTACTCTACCAGAACGCCCATGGTGAGGCCCACCGGGGGATCGGGGGGTATGGAGTATCGAATACCCTCCAGTATAAAAGAGGGTCCGGAAACAACAAACAAATTTTTTCACCCCAAACCCGTACCGGAACGGCTTTCCGGCGCGTTCCGGCACCAGTGCACTTCTGACGTAATTTTATTAGAAATGTTGAGTAGGTGAAAGGAAAACATAAAAGTTACATATTTAATTACTATAACGTGTAACTTGCTAAAAACTTTAAACAGTTTCAATAAACTTTTTGTTGAAAGTTTTTCCATTTTTTGAAAATCTAAAAAAAGACATTGCTTTAAGTTGATTTTATTTATTTTAATAAATACTTACTAACTTTTTATCCTTATGTCATAATATACATATCTACAGGTTGTTTTTTAGTAATTACATGCGTTTATGTCGTAGTTCTAGTTATAGCTATTTCCGTTTTCCATATAAAATATAAAGAAGAAGTATTTAAGTTTAACGCGCACGATATTCGTGTTAGATCGGCTGCGGTGTTAAAATAATGATGTTTTTGTAACATTAATTTTACGCAAGAGTTTTCGTCGTTATTCTCGGAAAACAACAGATACGTTTATTTGATGTAATTGGTTATTTATGGTCGTTTTTCAGCAAGTCTGCTTTTTAACATTTTTAAATATTTTTGTCTTTGTTCTTGTTTTTAGTACTAGTTTTCTTAATGAGCAAATTAAAACGTAAGTTGCAACAAAATGCTTTTATTTTGATAAACATGTTTAAATCCAAGCAGCTAATCAAACTGGAACGTAGGACTATATTTTTCATGTTGTTTAGATCTCTGCTACCATGCTTGTAAATATTGTAACAAATTTTAAAACTAATTTATTTAGATTAACTATTTACACGATTATTGATTATTATAAACCTATTAAAAACACGATAAAAGCTAAAGTAAAATAATAGAAACAACATTTACATAAATTTATTTATCACTGTAACAATAAACCGTCTGAGGATAAGATAATTAGTAGCACTTGATGCACTTGTTTATTTTAACACCACATTCTTCTTATGATTTCTGATTAGACTAAACTCCAACTGACTTAGGATATCTTTTATATGTTTACTTTATCTGGATAGATGTCTTTTAACAATTGTCTTCAAGATTTTGCATACTTTGAAAATGTTTGACTGTAAGACTGATTTATCTCAGAACACTAGATGCGGCAAAACTTTAAACACGCGATAATTTTTTTTGTCTATCTTGCATCTGTGATAGGACTGCACGCATCTTCTCTTGGATATATCGTTTTCGGAATCTTCATTCTATCTAAATTCTGCTCTTTCTTTGGTCAATTTTGTCAAAGGTGTGCTAATATTGGCAAATCCGGGTACAACTTGTCTATAGTAGCTGCACAACCCAAGGAAACTGCAAACTTAATGCTTGTCGATTGGTCTTGACCATGCTTGCATTGCTCGGACTTTGTCTGGGTCAGTTTTTACTCTATCTCTAGACACAACGTGGCCAAAGTATTGCACTACTTTCTTAAATACGTGGCATTTCTTTAAACTCAGTTTTAGATTAGCTTCACATCGTTGAAACGCTTCTTTCAGGTTGTTCAAATGTTGTTCAAACGACCTTCCAACGACAATCACGTTGTCTAGATAAACCGAACACCTCTTCCAAGATAGTTTTACGTAAATTTATCCGTAACTTATATACAAGCAGCTAATTCAATACAACTCGGCGAGAGAATTGCAAGTATCGGTGTACTAAACAGAAAGTAATTTAAAAAAGCGCCAAAAAGGTAGAAAATTTTTAATAGCAGATACCGTTTAAATCTGTCTAACACTGAAAGAGAACAAATGACAAAACACAGGTTGTAAGAAGAATATATTTATGTTAACAAAAAAAGAGAAGTTAAAAAAAGAAGAAACGATGTAGAATTACATAGATGCTATCAATTTAAGTTTGTTAGTAGATATCACAAACAATAATCGTTGATGCAAGTCCTAGTAGATTGGGCACATAAAATTAAATTTGTTGGCTTAACTTTTACATTCCAAAGGAACAATTTTATATTGGTGAATATAACATAAATATACAAAATCTCGTCATTAAGCGATGCAAAGGGCACCGTTTAATAATATATTATATACAAAAAAAGTTTCATACTTAATTGTGACAACAAACATAACATGTAAGTAGGGTAGACAAAAGAAACTATAATAAGAAACAAAATACTGACATTTACAAAATATATGATTACCGGCTCCCACCGTACAATTTCTTAAAATTTGGTGAAACATAAATTATCACGTACATATAGCGTTATCACAAATATATTCCTTAAGTTCATACGATTTATGAAAAAAACCCAAAATAGATATGTTGGTATATAGGCCTTCCAATTCGTTTATTATTGTAGCAATTAAAACAGTTATTTTGATATCCTCAATTAACGTAGGTTGAATACATATCCAGCACCATTTTCAATACTTTGCTAATTGTATCGTCATCGTAGGAATTTTGTAGTATGAAAGAACATGTGTCAATATTCCAGTATTCCACGTGTGGGTAGCCAAAGTTGCTAATGAGAAAATAGAAAATCAAATTGCGCCGTAAAATGACAATGCATTCTTATCTCGATGAATTCCTCAAAACAAACTGTCATTTAGTACAAAAAATCAGCGTAGATGATTTAAAGTGTTTAATAATGGGAAAACTGAATTGAAAACGTAACCACAGATGTCGCAAGAACAGATAGCGTTCTCTATGTAAAAATACGTTCTGATGTAGAATTCATACACTACGAAAATCACACCAAAATATTTTTAACATAACACAGTCCTTGCAAGATAGTCTCCATTTTCCATCAAATGCTTGAATATTGCAAGAGCGTTACACAAGCCGAAGGCCATAACAGTAAATTGCCACAAACCAGTTCAAATCGTAAACGCTGTCTTTTCACGGTTCTTGGGTTCCAACTGCATTTGCCAGTAACTACAATTTAAATCCAACGTGGAAAACCACTAGTATGTTGCCAGGGCATCTAAAGTATCGTCAATTTTTGGTAAAAGGTAATGGTTTTGTTGGTCACATTGTAAGTCTTTGCAAAACTTCGTTGATTTGTCTTTCTTTTTTACTAGTACCATTGAGGATTCCCATACACTATTTAAAGGTTCAATTTGTTTAGTTTTATCTCGGTTTGCTAAAGGAAGTCGGCGCGGATGTTGTAACGGCCGAGCATCTGGCATTAATTTTGTTCCACCACGTCAATTCTTTCTTTGGAATCGCTCTCTAGCACACATACATCTAGATACTGCTGAACTAACGCTTTAACTTTTGCCAGCTGGTCTAAGCTGAGGTTTTGGCACTTGAAGGTAAGAATGTCTAATCGATGTTGTGAGTACTTTTTTGGCGACGTAGTTTTACTAGAATTCTTGCATCTCACAATTTGAGATACTGGCGTACATTGGTCTACTATGGTTTATTTTAATTTTACCATATCCGAGTTGACATTAAGAATCCTTATTGACCCCGTATTTTTTACTCGTCCTAATATTTTGTCAACCAGTAGTCGCCTTCCATTGGTTCATGGTTTAATAGCGCAAATGTAGCCTTCCCGGAGATTTCCATTCAGACGTGCCATCACCACACTGCGTCTTCAATAAAACTTGTACGCTTGCTTTCTTTGACGAATGAAAAAAAATTTCTTTACCGTCAAACAGGAAAACATCGTTCATCATATCCGAATGAAACTCAAAATTCTGTATAACGTCTATTGTCAGAATAACTTTTTCCGTGATGTCGGCTACCGGTACTTAATAATAGAGTACTGTATTTTCCAAACCAATGGTTATTTTTACTTATCCGTTAATAGGTATTTCTTTGCCCATTTTGGTTCGAAGCTGTACTGTTGCAGGTGATGTCTTTTTATTTTGCAATAACATGTCGTTCCTGTTTTAACCAATAACTGAACAGTTTGTCCATTGATCTTGCCATCGAGATAAACGTTGTGCATTTGCTCCATAGACGATGCCATTTAAATTTAAATCTTAGGGGCATGGATTCATGAGATTAACTTTTGTGTCTTTTAGTCAACTAGTTTTAGACTTTTGTTTTCTTCTTAGGCATAGTACGGTGTCGTTGTACGTGGTTTATTTTACTAAAGTTTGAAGTCGTCACTTGTTTTTTTGTGTCTGCAAGAGTACTTCTGTGGCACAGCGGAAATTATGACCGTCTTGGTACGATGTCTGTTGTGCTGCTTCAAAGTCCAAGGCATGCGCTAAAACGTCATCTAACGTCTTAAGTCGAGCTAGCCGTAGATTCAACTCATTTCATTATAGACAAACACTCTTGAAGACTCTTGCAACTTTCGGTTTTTAATTTCAACTCGATATATTAATTGTTAAAGAGCGTATAGTAAGGCAAGAAAATATACCAAAAAAGTTGGCATAAAAGGCATATTACACCTGCCAAAAAGGCAATAAAAAAAGCACAAATGTTTATTAAAATTTACAGTTTATTTTTTCGTTTGTTTTACAATGTTTATTAAGTGCTATTATTTTCCCAAGCACAAATCAAATATTTTTCAATATTTTGACCAAGAAGCTGTTGTTATTATTTAAAATATTTTTATAGAAGGAAAAAGTTTTTTTCGACATCACAAGATGTTGGTGAAGCAAATTTTAATGCCGATGTTTCTGTTATTGTTAAAGATATTTTCTGTTGATGCTTTATGACCTCCCCTTTTTGAATTTCAGTCAGTTGTTTAAAGAGGCCAAAGGAAGGGTTTTATGATGTGACGAAATTCAGTTTTTGATTAATTTTTCTTCTTGTAGTCCCTGGACATGCTCTTATAATTGTTCTTATTCTTTCGAATGTAGCGAAAGATTCGGTCACTGCGGTTTCGCTTTTTTCTAGCTTCTATAATTCGTCAGGAATGCTGGAAAAGTGTGTTTTTATAAAAACTAGTCCTCTCTTAACAGCTTCGTCATTAAAAGCTTTTTAAGATTTAGCAATTGCTGCAGAGGCTGTCTCGTTAAATAATTCAACCAATTCAATTAATGTATAAGACAATGTCAGATTATAGTATTGTAGCGAATTTATTATTCAAAACTAATTTATTTAAACGACTAAAAATATTTTTACTTATACTAGAGATATGTACACTTTTTAAACTAACCGAACTAATTAAATCTAAATATTTAATAAAAACACTTACAACTAATTTATATCACTTACAGGAAGATAAGATAAAGTCCGCGGATAGCTTCACACAATTGTTTACACTAAAATCACGTACAAGATTATTTTCTGTATATATTTATTTCAACTCGAATAATCTTCTTAACACTGCTGTATTCGCATTACAGCAATAACTGACCTACGATTTGTTTCGTCGGTATATATACACATTTTGAAAATCATTCTCGAATATTCCATATCTTTCGATATACGTTCTAGAAGATGGATAAGAACCTCGAGAAGGATCTCGAATTTGCAAATAACTTCTCGAACGTTTTAGTATGAACTGTACCTCTTTAATTTTTTCAAAATGTGCGGCATAAAAAATGCAGCAACTAAGTTTCCCATCTTGTTATGATAGGTTCCGGTGGAAGTTTAACACCTGGAAGTTTTTCTTTATAGGCCCTTACCCGTAATGGTGCTTTCACAAAAACCTGAAACAAGATCCAATAATCAAAAAGCGAATCTAATATGTTAGAGATTTTTACCTTTTTGGTGGCAGAAATTAACTTGTTTACTATTGCAAACTCGTCTCTAATAAATTCACACACCCTATATATTCCATGTGCTAGACAAGTTAAATGTTTTAAATTCGGATAAAATATTAATGTCTGAGCGGATTTGATCATATAAGGTGCTGCATCGGTTACGAATAAGAGAACCTTTTCTTTTTTTACGCCATTGGGATACAGAAGTCCTAAAAACATAAAATTATATAATTGTAATTAATAGATTGGATTATATTAATCAATCATTAAAAAAAAAACTTACGCAAACAATCATCGAAAAAAGTTGCAACTGTTTTGTGATTGGTCTGTGGAATTTCTTTCGATGCTAGCAAATGAGCTTTTCCTGGTTTTACTTCAGACAATTTACCAACTACAAAATTTGCTATATATCGACCTCTGCAATCGGTTGTTTCATCAACCGAAGTCCAAATGTATAAATATTTTTTTCTCAAAGTTGATTCATCTGCAACAACTTGTTCGGTGTATTTTTCGAAAAAATTGCAAAAATTGATATTATCATTTTTTTAAGAGGATATTGAGCCGACTAGTTTTTTTGAATATTTTTTAAAAGTAAAACACTACCCAAGTGTTGTTTTACATGGTACTTTTTAGTAGCACCGATCTAAAATAATGAATATACTAGTAATTAAAAGCATTCAAATTAAGATAATACAAACTTGCTGATTTTGAACAAACTCGACAAAAAAGGTTTTCACCGTCGGCTGTTAAATTATTATCCAATTTACTCCACTTGTAATTATTTTCAAATTTTGATTCTTTATTAGGTGGCATTTTTTAAAACTTACTCACAGGACAACAGCAATAAACTATCACAGTGTGACAATGTCACAGGTATTTATAACCAACAAAGAATATTTTAGTCATGTGTTTCAGTCATTAAAGAAATCCCACCGGACAGAATTAAAATTATCTATATTTGTTTGCTTTACTTAGGTACTGAATAGACCTATAAAATATGATTTATTCCGAAATCCTTCCGGGTTTGTAAATAGTGTTCTGTTAAGCCTGTCATTGTACATAATCCTAGTATAAATTCTTACTATAGTTCTTCTCTATAAGCGGCTTTTGTATTTAAACCATTGTTTAACAAGACATGAAAATCCCTGTTGTTATTTATAGGTTCGTGGTAAGATCTTTTGAGCAAAAAATGTTAATTATATTATTGTACGTAATTTAAGTAAAATTATGTAATGCGTTATTGTCATCTACCTATTAAAACACTGTTTACACAAACTTTTCAAAATTTATATGTAAAAAGGCAATATAAAATAATACTCTTTAAAAAGGCAAAAAAGACAAAAAGTTATACAAAAAGGTAAAATAGGCAGGCTCCAGGCATTTGCCTGACTATCCGCTCTTTACAATTGTAATGTTTATAAATACACAGAAGCACGAACTAATCACTTATTTATTGACAGGATAAAATCACGACTCGACACTTAATACCAATTGTAACAAATTGTTAAAATTAATTTATTTAAACTATTCACACAATTATTGATTATTATAAAACTAATTAAAAACACAACAGGTATAAACTAAAGAAATATAACAAACTAAGAGTTTAATAGAAAAACTTCCATTAATTTATTTATCACTGTAACAATATACCGTCCGCGGATAAGATAATTAGTTATTTGATACTCTTTTTTATTTTAATAAACGACAGTTTATTTATTTAGACGATTTTAGACTAAACTAAACAACTTCCTTCGGATACCTTTTATATTATTACTTTTTCTGAATCTGTAACATTAAATCTCTTTTAACAATTGTTTTGAAGATACTTCGGGAATGCTTCAATGTGAGAATTGTGTTGTTCAGTTTGTACTTTATTAATTGATTATAGCAACCTATTTCTATCTCTAAGAAAAAATAATACATTTTAAATGAGTACTTTTAATAACTGAGAACTATGCATAGATCTAGCGGAAATAATATAATTTTATTAGAATATATTACGTCATAAAAAATAGATTTGGATATCTAAATAGGTTGAAAAAACCTATTATTAAATTTGTATATCCGCAAAGGTAAATAACTTTTTTTTTGTTAGATTATGAAGACGGGGCTCATACCGACGCTGAAAACGAAAACAAGCAACGATATTTAGGATTGGGCGTTACGGATGCGGGAATTGGTGAATCAGTTAAAGGCAGGAAGCCTAGAAGAAGACGTACGGCGTTCACACACGCGCAATTGGCGTATTTAGAAAGAAAATTCCGTTGCCAAAAATATTTATCCGTGGCAGATCGTAGCGACGTTGCTGACGCGCTTAATCTTACAGAGACGCAAGTCAAAACTTGGTACCAAAACAGAAGGTGAGAATAATTTTGTAAAGATTTGCAAGAAATAATTGTTGAAAATAAATTTAAATGCGGTGATATAAACCAAATTTATTTTGATTATGTTTCTTATTTTTTATAATTTAATCTGACTATTTTTGCATTTAATGTGACCGACAGACAGTGAACATAGAAAGAAATGTATGTAGGTATAGTTAACGACATTTAAGAAAATCAACTTATACGTAATTTATATATGACTATCACTGGATATTTATAAACATTGTTTTCGGATAAGTTTCACTTTTATTTATCTACACTATTTATTTGCACTGGCACACGCGTTAACTTATTTATTTAGACTGACAAATTCTTCTTGCGGTTTGAGACTAACCTAAATAGAGCATTCTGCCCTTTTCGGTAATCGCTTTGAATGATTACAAAGTTTCGATGCGTGTTACTGTCCCTTTCTTAATTAAGACACCGATAGAATGGGTCGTGGTGATAACGGCAGCTCTCTCCGTTTTGACAACTTTCTTGCGTATAGAAGTTGCAGTCAATGGCGTTTTTTGGTGAAATGGACTTTTCTACAAAGTATTATTTATTAACTTTCCGTGCTAAACCTTTGCGAAGTCAATTAACTTTGCGCTAAAGAATTAAACCCAAATAATACCTTTAATCATCTACTTACTAACTTATTTTAATGTTATTTTCCTGTTTTATTTAACTCAATTTTATTTAACTTTTAATTTTTGTTGTTGATTTTTGTATTGTTTATTCTATTTAATAAATGTTAAATTGTAACATAGCCTTTATTCTATCGGCCTTTTGCGGTTAGTGTAACTTAAACATTTCAGATTTTCGTATTAATACACTGTAAAAAAATAAATCCTATTTGAAATGTGATCACTAAGACAACGAGCTTTTGGTTGGCAAGGTTCAGATGCTTAATTAAGCTATTAACCTTTTTGGCGCCTTTTTGATTTTTAATTTGTGTTTTTAATCAATCGCGAATATCTATTTGTTAGTCATTTCCGTTTCCATTTTGTTATTAGCATATTTCGCATTTAACTGCTTGCACTGATCGGACTTTGTCCGGGTCAGCTTTTACTAGATCTCTAGATATCACGTGGCTAAGATATTTCTTTGGCGATTTAACTTCGTTGGAATTCCCGCATCTTACAATTTGAAATACTGGCGTACATTGACTTACCACAGTTTTTTTTCCAACGTTACTGAATCTGAGACATTCAAAATCTTTACTAGCATCGTGTTTTTCACTCGTACTAATGTTCTGCTAACGAGTAGTTTTTTTAACCAAGTCGCTTTCCATTGGTTTAATAACGCGAATATAGTCCCGCAGATTTCCATCCGAGCGTACTATTACCACACTTTCAGTTCTTTTAAGCAGAACCGCGTCTTCACTCATTAAGACTTGCACGGCTACGTTTCCTGACAAGTAAAAAGAAATTTCTTCACTGTCAATCTTAAGGACATCATTTTTCATAACCAAATGGAACCCATACTTCTTTATAACGTTTATTCCTAAAATAACTTCTTTTTTAATGTCAGCTAGCAGTTTGATGGTCGAGTACTTCATTGCCTAAACGGTCATTTTCTAGAATAAGTTAAATTTGGTATGTTAATAAAAGCTAAAATAAAGATTTTTTTGCCCAGAAGCAAAGAAACGAACTAACTCAAAAAAAAAACTATTTGTAGAGCTATGAAGAAGGTAAACATTCGTGTCAGTCGTATATTCTGTGATACATTATATGTATTCTATCGAATTTTTTTTTCTCATACATAAGAAAACGTTTTAATGTTTCAGAACCAAATGGAAAAGACAAAATCAATTACGACTCGAACAACTCAGACAGCAGGCATCCGTAGAAAAAGAGCTACTCTCAACAACAACATTAAGAAACCCCGAAGATACTGTAGTACCATGTTGTGCACCTACAGGAATCTCACGGTACGGTACACAATCACCTTGTAGTTTTTTGACAACAGCCGCCGCTGCTATTTTTCATAACGTTACTTATGTACACGGTTGTCAATTATAAACCCGTGAAATGTAGACTTAATTATTAACTTATTTTTCTGTATTATATTATATATGTTGTTATATATTAGATGTAAAATATTACGGAGTAATGATTTTGTTGATGTAGATTGTAATTAGAAATTTTGAGTTTGTACATGTAGATACTGTTTATATTATTTTATTATTTATACAAATATATCGTTTCGTCTAGTTTATTTGTATTGTACCTACATTATGATAATCGTAAGATAATTTGGTTATGGTTACGATGATTAATGATGTGAGCTTTATGATAAAATTGAGAACAATATATTAGACAGTAAATCTACAGTGGTCACAGTTCAATTTATGAGCGTGCAATAAACATTTAGTTGCATAAAAAACAATAAATTCATTTACACAACAAAATAGTAAACGGGTAATTTCCGGAAAAGTGCAAATTTAGAATAATTATTATTATTATTGGACAATAATAGAGCTATCTTATTTAAGCAACTTTAACGCAAATAATTCAGATTTTGAATAAATTTTTAGTGTCAAACCGCATGTCTTCTGTAAGAAGATTAGCAACTGTTTGGATAGAAGCTTCTACAGCAAAATTTAAGTATCAACGGTCATTTAATCTATGTCAAAAGTAGGTACTAAAGATCGTATCGGAAAAATATTCTCAAAACACATTATTACTCGGTTTTCTACTCTTCCTAAAATAGGTCAATTCTTAACTCCTGTAAAAGCCGTTATCCTTCCGTTATCCCTTTTCAGTCTGACGGTGTTTATATCATTTCTTGGTCCGCCTTGTGAACGTTGAACATCTATTAAAAACAATATTACATCAATAATATTTTTGTTTTAATTATAAATACATTCCACGTTTACACATCCGTCCCTGACTAAACCAGCAACGTCAGATTAGTCACCTGTTGAAGAGCATTTTTCAGCCGATTGTACCTACGCACGTTCTCCAAGTCGTATTTCTAGATTATTTTTACTTCCTAATTAGGATGGGTGAATAGGTCTACGGCGGTCTTCGGCGCTGTTTAGTGGAGTAGCTCCTTGATGGTCGGCATCTGTAGATCTCGATGTAGCTGACCGTTTATGACAAATCATGGTGCGGTTGACTATGAATCGTAGCTTCGTGGTTTGGATGATTTGTTTTTGGGTGATGTGGGTCTTTGCTGCGTCAAACCATACGGGTGAGGTTTAAATCATAGTGGGCTGTATCACCAATTTGTAGAAAAGCAGTTTGTTGTCCACTGAAAAAACATTGTTTCTCTTTAGATTCGGGTACAGCCTTGCGATGACGGCTTCCAAGTGAGACGTCGGTTAGGAAACTGCAAGTATCTTGCGTCTTATTTTCAAGGGATGTCGTTGCCCATTATATTGAGATGCAAACCTGGGTTGATGTTGCGGCGCGTGAAGAAAACTGCTACACTTTTCGTCTGGTTGACTTTGATTCTGCAGTCGGCGTATCGGCGTTGTAGAGAGTTTGTGGCTACCTATAACTATCGTATTATTGGATCTAGAACTTACCAGCAATGCGGTGTTTTCGCCGTAGAGTGCGTACGTCGTCCAGGGATTGTTCGGCATGTCGGATATGAACACGTTGTACAGAAGAGGTCTTAGAACGGCTTCGATTCTTCTGGGATTTGACTTGGACGTGTGTAACTTCACTCTAAAGTGAGGAGCAGGAGAAACAGATGAAGAAGGATGTAGACCTACCAAACCACTCAAACTTGCTTGGTTTAAGTTCGCCACATATAGAATAGAACGACTTAGGATGTGTTACGAGAAGAAAGGATTGCCTAGTTAGACCAGTCGGATAGGCTGTGTATCTGGTTCGTGCTATGTAAACACAAGGTTCAGCAAGGCACTTACCTTGCGGCTTATCCTCGTGTTCCAAGATGAAAACCAAGTAGGCAAAAAAAGGACGATGTTGTAATAGACGGGGATGAGGCCATTTAGTCAAGACAACTACAACTAAAAAGAAACTGAAAATGTTAGTTAACTTAAAATACTGAAATAAAATATTCTAAAATAAACCACACGCAGTTAAATAACCAAATAAATACCCTACTTTGACGTAGCTGGCTGTAAAATAAAATCATATTGGGCGATTCGAATTAGAGTTTGAGATATCCCTCTTACCAGGCTTGAGAATCGTTATTAACTAACAGTTTTCCAACTATTTGGAAAATACCCGCATTGAAGACAAGAATTGAATAGGTTAATGAACGTAGTAGAAAGGGAATCTTAGACAACTGTTTTTAGTACGTTACAGTGTACTCTGTCGAGCCCGGGAGCTTTATTCTTAAGAATTCTGCTAGCCACTGACGCTATATCCTCTTTTGTAACTACCCAGTCATGTCGGGACTCAATATTTGCAAAAGATCGTAATTTAATTCGGACTTGGTAAGGATCGTCGTTTGTTGGATCGTCGTCTGGGAACAAGGAACTCACTATTTACTTAAGTGTATCTGTTACCGTCACGGATGTTGAAGCATGGTTGGATAGCAAGGAACTTTTGTGAGGATATCGTATAAACTAGTCCCCACGAACTCGTCGCCAAACTTCTCTCTACAAATTTTTGCCATGACCTAAATTTAGCGTTCTTCAGTTCACTTTGTACAAATTTAGCCACTAAGTTTTTAGCTCTGCTGAGACTTTTTGAGTATGCTTTCTCAACCAACGTACGACTCGTTTTAACTTATCTAGCTTTGGACTCCATCACGGTACACCAGCTCTAGAATTCGAGCCATTTTAGCTAGATTTGAGGATCAGCCTGTTCAGCTTATCAATGGAGACGTCTATAGAATTAGATTACTTAAAACTCGTGATGCTAATGTGACATCGATATTTGAATTATCTTGGTGACTAGCAAAGGTGAAAGGTTGATCAGGCTTATTTATAACACATAGGTCACGTTCGCCCACGAGGTTCTCCACACTTCTGCATTGTTCGTTATTTTCCACGGAATGCCAAAGCGGCAATTTTGCATTGAAATGTCTTGCTATAATAATTGGGACGTCACTTAGTTTGTTCAAAACTTTATCTAGATGTTGTAGATGAATATGAACATCCTTGCTTGGTGACTAATAAACACCGACAATATACAAAGAGGTGTTTCTAACTGTGATCATAGATAAGGCAATGCAGTCATTAGTTAGATGACTGAGCGTAACTACTCCGACGGGCTTTGCGCTATTGTAAACAATAGCCGAGAAATACCGCATAGAAGTGGATGCGGTGATCCTGTTGAAGAGCAAGACGGTACCAGCGAGCCTATACCCTGAACCAGAAGTATACACATGTGGCTCTTGGGCCAGCAGAATGTCTATTACATTGTCGGATGAGAGGCTCATGACTTCTAAGGTCGCTGAAGGTTCCTAAGAGTCAGAAAAGCGTCCTCACTGTTCATAATCAGTATGAGATATCTTGGCGTCAAGCCTCTTTAAGTACGCCGGACATTTGTTACAAGGCGCTTTTCAGCAATTACCGCACCTTGTTGGTGAGGGAACTTCTGGCACATAAAGCATCTTAAGATGCGCACATAATCATTGACCCTGCATTAATTCCAGGCTACGTATATTCGACGGTTGGCCATTAAGTATTTTTGTACCTCCGAAATTACTTTGTTAACGTAATTAGTATTTGCCTGGTCTCTATGCCCAATTTTTTTTATAACTATGATGCCAAAACTACTCAAATCCAAGAAAATAGCATCGTCCTATAGGTGATCTGCACCGTCGCTCGCAGGGCCTGGTGAGTTGTGTTCTTTAGAAACCAGGTCGTTGGCGTCGACTTTGTTCTGTAATCTAAACAGTATTATCGGTTTCAACTCTTTTCCAACTGGATTAGGACCTGGTCGTGATCCAAACTGAACTCCGCTACCGTAGAACCTAAAGTTATTATAATGTCGAGAATGTGTAAAAAATAATCTTGTAGCATCGCTGTGGCGTAGACTAACGTAGTTAAGAATATTCGCGTTGCTGCGCCTGCTGCACCATGATGTATGCTTCTCGTAAAGTCGCCACCGATGATCGCAAGAGTGTAAAAAAATAGCGTCAAAACCTACTCTTCAAACCGGTCTGCCAGGCGGGTTGTAGGTCTCACATATAACAATGTGTGAGTTCAAACGAAGATGTAAATCATATCTTGCCACTTCGGATTTATTAAAAAAGTTGTATCGGGATAAAGTAGCAGTTCTTTAGAAATCGCTAAAAAGGTAAAAACGTAACGACTCTATTTTGATTACCTTCAATCCTGCAACATCAAGCAACCAACCAAATTGCTTAATCGTTCAATACTTGAATAAGTTTTTCCTAGCTCATCCGCTAAATGTAACAATATTCAGCCATTCTATAAACTATTATCACGAGAACTAAGGGTGAAAATCTAAATTTTTTAAATAAAATAAATAAATAACGTTCTGTGTCATGTTAGTGACTAAAATAACGTTAGACGAAGAGAATCTTTAGTTTCGTTCCGAAAATATGATTTAGGAATTAATACATCTTGATGGGCATGAATTACTTTACGAAAGCAAAGCAAAGCCGTTATACGAGAATATATGGCGAGCATTATGAAATCTCAATACAGAAATGAAGTTCCATAACATTAAGAAATTGGCAGTACCTAAGCTTGGTTGCGGCTTAGATCAACTGGATTGGAGAGCAGTTTGGAATATGTTAGAAGTCGTCTTTTAAGTGTTAGTCTGCAGTTACCATTAAAGCAAAACGTTGGGTTGTTACTCAAGGAAGTTGTAAAAATGGAGAAAACTGCCGCTACCACCACGATGTACTCTATCGGTCTCGCTCGTCTAGCTTTCTATTTTGAGTCAGAAAAAAGCAGTGAAACCGTCTTAAAAAACTTTAAGAATATTCGAAACGATTTACAAAACAGACAGAATATTCTAGTATAATGTTAGACAAACTAAGTGATTACTTGGCGTTCTCATGTGCCAGTGTAGATAAATAAAAGTGTCTGCAGATTATCTTATCGCAAATATTTCAGTGATTTATAAATTATTAGTAAGCAGTTTTTAATTAATTTAGTTTAGTAAATTTTATTAATGTTCTGTGTTTTAGCTTAGTAAAACAAGTGGTTTATAATAATCGCGTAAATAATTATTTATAAAATTTGTTACAATAATATTATATGATTAAAAAATCTTTGTTTTGCTTTAATTTACTTCACTTTATTCGTAAACACTAACGAAACTTTTATTAGATACACACTTTTTGCTAACAACCGCGTTGTCATTAAAAATGTTTTCTACGTCGCTTATGAAGTGATCTACATTCTACAGTTGTTTATTCACGAACACGTCGTTGCCACTTAAAATTCTGCCATTCGTTTTAAGCTTTTTCATTAAACATCTACTTTGTAAATGTATCCTACAGCATTTTAAATTTTGCGTCACGTTGAACAACGCTATTTTGAATTGCGTACGAGCAAGAAGACACTTACAAAATATATAGAATTTACGAACTTCTTCAAGAGATAATATATATAATATAAAAGACAATAAGACGTATATCGCAATATCTTAAAAAAACTTTGCAACAGAAATAATAATAATAATGTTAAGATACAATAAAATTGTAAGTTTATTATTTGAGTAAATATAAAAAATTGATTTAAAAAACAATAAACTCAACATATACTCAAATTCATTACGAAGATAATACTTGTGGTTACATGTAAGGTACGTTACAAAATACTCTAATAACGTAAAAGTGATGTGAATAAAACGCGACCTAGTTGGCTGGGTTCCAAGCAACAATAAATAACCAATAACGGTTAATAAACATAATTGTTGTTCCCTTAAATTTTTGCCACCTTATTGGCTAAATTACACTTTCTATACACAGCCACAAAAACTGTACTTCATTTTGTTTTACTATGTTTTTGTAATTTTGATATGCAATCAATAAAATAGTGTAAATATAAATCTCTTTGTTAAATTTTAACAAATCACTAAATCAAACTAAAAACTTACAAATAAAAATTATTTTATAGCTGATGTTGAGGTTCACATACTCAAATTCGTTACAAAGATAGTGCTCTAAGCAATAATAAATATCCCGTGATGTTAAATAAACGTAATTGTCGTTCCCTGTGAGTAACGTCACTAAATTGTTGCCACTTTATTGGCCAAATTACACTTTTTATACACAGCCACAAAAACTGTACCCTATTTTGATTTACTATCGTTTTGTACTCTCCGTCATTTTTTAATTAAGTCATTCTTGTTTTGATATTAAGAAACGTAAAAGATTTGTTCATAATTGAGTTACCACCATCATATATACTACAAACGATTTATTATTGTAAACCGTGCTTTTTTAATCTGACATAAAAATTGATCTGTAAAAAGGTATGTCTTAATAAATAGCTTTTGCTATGTCCGTAATAAATAAACTCTCAAAGAATATCATAAAAAAATTAAACCAAGTTAGATAAATTTTATAAATAATTTTAAAAAGTTTGAATTTTATAAGAAAAAAATAAGGATTTTTAAAAACTGAACTTTCATGAAGCTTGGGTTAACGGTATTCCATTAAAGTAATTTTTACAGGTGCTTTGTTGGTATTATCCACGGACGGCGCCAATCTTTGTTTTGCCGAAACAAATTTATCAAAAATTATCTCTCAGTCAATCAGATTACGTTTTTATTCCATCACTTTTACGTTATTAGTGTACGCTTGTAACGTGTCTTACATAACCAATAGTATTTTCTTTGTAACGAATTTGAAGTGAACTAAAACATCAGCAATAAAATCATTTTTATATGTATAAGTGTTTAGTTTAATTTAGTGATTTGTTAAAACTTAACTGAAAGATTCACATTTACACTATTTTTTTGCTGCACGGCGCTATAGAAATAAAAAAGAAAGGAAATACAGAAATTACAAAACGATAGTAACACAAAAATTGGCGTACAGTTTTTGCGGCTGTGTAAAAAAACTGTACTTTGGTCAATAAAGTAGAAAACATTTCACGTTATTTGCCATTTATAGTTGGTTGAAAATCTAGACAATTAGCTCCTTTACAGATGCTTGCAAACCCAGGCACCTAAGTCGCGTGATTATTACATCACTTTTACGTTATTAAAGTTTTTTTCTAGCGCACCCTACATAAATACAAGTACTTTCTTTGAAACAAATTTAAGTGTGTGACCTCGTAAACAATAAATTAATATTTTATATGTAAGTTTTTAGTTTGATTTAGGGATTTGCTAGAACTAAGATATTTACATTTACATTATTTTTTGTATGCGTGGTGCTATTGAAATTAAATACAAAAAAATTACGAAGATTACAAAACGATAGTAACACAAAATGGCGTACAGTTTTTGCAGGTGTGTAAAGAAATTGTAATTTGACCAATAAAGTGTCACTTTTACGTTATTAAAATATTTTGTAACGTACCCTACGCAACCTCAAGTATTTTTTGTAATGAATTTAAGTATGGGAACTTCATTCAGCAATTTTTATATGTAAGATTTGTTAAAACTTATGTAATAAATTTACGTTTTATTTTTTTTGTTGCATGGGGTTATCCAAATTAAATTCAAAAAACAAAAAAATTACAAAACGATAGTAATACAAAATGGAGTACGTTCTTGCGGCTGTGTTTGCCAATAAACTAGCAAAAATCTAGCGACGTTGCAGGGAATGACAATTACGTATATTTAACGTCATTGGTCATTTATAGTTGTTTAAAAACTTAAGCAACAAGATAGCATTTTGATTACATTGTTATTAGAATAAAATAGAATAAGTCGATTTAGTGATTTGTTAAAATTTAACTTACATATTTATACATTTACACTATTTTTTGGTTGCAGAGGTTATCGAAATTAAATACAAAAAAAATTACAAAGTGATAATAACACAAAATACACTATAGTTTTTTCTGCTATGTAAATAAACTGTAATTTGACTAATAAAAAGACAGAAATTTAGGTCGTTACTCGAAGGAAACGACAACTACGTTTATTTAACGTCATTGGTCATTTATAGTTGCTTGGGAACTTAGACAACTAAATCGCGTTTTAATTACATCACTTTCACAGTATTTTGCAACGTACCCAGATAACCACGTGTAGTTTCTTTGTAACGAATTTAAGTATGTGACCTCGTCAACAGTAAAATAATATTTATATGTAAGCTTTTAGTTTGATTTAGAGATTTGTTAAAATTAAGACATTTACATTTACATTATTTTTTGTATGCATGGTGCTATTGAAATTAAGTACAAAAAACTACGAAAACTACAAAACGATAGTAACACAAAATAGCGTACAGTTTTTGCGGTTGTGTAAAAAAATTGTAATTTGGCCAATAAAGTGTCAGAAATTTAATGACGTTAATCACTGACAACAACAGCTACGTTCATTTAAAGTCATTAGTCGTTTATATTTGTTTTTAAACTCAACCAACTAAGTTGCGTTGTTATTACATCAGTTTTACGTTATTAAAATATTTTGTAACGTACTCTACACAACCACAGGTATTTTCTGTAATTAATTTGAGTATGTGAACTTCCCGAAGCTATGGCGGCAGGCACGCGTCATTGCCCTCCTAAAACCGGGCAAAGACGCCTCGGACCCCAAAAACTTCAGACCAATATCACTTCTCTGCCACCTCCACAAACTCTATGAACGTCTCATCTTGAACCATCTGTCTCCCCTGATCGAAGAACACCTAATCCCAGAACAAGCTGGCTTCCGCCCGGGCAAATCCTGCACGGGACAGACACTCAACCTCACCCAACACATAGAAGATGGTTTTGAAAAAGGGAAAATCACAGGCGCAGTATTTGTAGATCTCTCAGCTGCATACGATACTGTGAACCATAGGATGCTCCTCTCGAAGATCTACGACATGACACACGACTACCACCTAGTGCAAGTCATCAAATCGCTATTGAAAAACAGACGATTCTATGTAGAACTCTGTAAGCAGAAGAGTCGCTGGAGACGGCAACAGAACGGCCTCCCTCAGGGAAGTGTGCTAGCACCAACCCTCTTCAATATCTACACCAACGATCAGCCCATCCACCCTAATTGCAGGAGTTTCTTATATGCTGACGATCTGTGCGTCACAGTGCAGGAGAAAGAGTTCACCACCATCGAGAGAGTCCTTACATCTGCTCTATCGAACCTCTCAACCTACTACAGCAAGAACTACCTGAGACCAAATCCGACCAAAACACAGGTAACTGCTTTCCATCTGCGCCATCGGGAAGCAAACCGGAAGTTACGCATCACCTGGAATGGTACGGAAATAGAACACCAACAGAACCCAGTGTACCTCGGAGTCGTCCTCGACCGGACCCTGACTTATAGGGCCCACATGGAAAAGACGAAGGGGAAAGTCAGCGCTCGGAACAATATCCTCAGAAAACTGGCCAACACCAAGTGGGGCGCCAACCCGACCACCCTGCGCTCTACTGCACTCGCACTCTGCTACTCCACAGCAGAATTTGCGTGCCCAGTTTGGGAGCGGTCATCTCATGCCAAAAAACTCGACCCGGTGCTCAACGAGAGCTGTCGCTACATTACGGGATGCCTGAAACCGACACCCATCAACAGCCTCTACCTATTAGCCGGTATTGCTCCACCAGACATAAGAAGAAATGTAGCGAGTAAGCGGGAAAAACTGAGGCACCTAGAGGACCCCAGACATCCATTGTACGGCTATACCAACGTCGACAAACTCCTAAAATCCCGAAAAAGCTTCATACCCGAGAAACCCCTGGACTCAACAGCTAAAGCAGCGAGGTTGGATTCATGGCGCGAACGCGTTAAAAACACCGACGCAATCGACGGTACCAGCCTAGAAGTGGGAGAACACCTACCCGCTAGCGGTGATCTGGACTGGACTACGTGGAAAAGCCTAAACCGCTTACGCACTAGAACTGGCAGATCCAAAGTCAACATGACCAAGTGGGGGTACTCTAGCGACAGCGATTTATGCGACTGCGGGGAAAGACAGACCATGGAACATCTTCCGATCTGCCGACTCCTCGACGAAAAATGCACCATGGAGGACCTCACCGCAGCCACCGACAGGGCCATAGCCTGTGCCCGCCACTGGAAGGACATATGAAACTTTTGGTTTAAGGACTCGAGAAGAAGAAGAAGAAGTCAGCAATAAAATCATTTTTATATGTAAGTTTTTGGTTTGATTTAGTGATTTGTTAAAACTTATGTAAATGATAATTTACGTTTAAATTATTTTTTTGTTGCATGGAGTTATCCAAATTAAATACAAGAAAAATACAAAAATTACATAACGATAGTAACACACAATAGCGTACAATTTTTGCGCTGTCTAAAAAAAATTTAATTTGTTCATAAAATAACAGAAACGTTACTTACAGAAAACGACAGCTAGGTTTATTTAACGTCATTGGTTCTTTGCAGTTGCTTGAAAAGGGTCGCGTTTTTATTACATCACATTTACATTATTCAGGTATTTTGTAGCGTACCTTACTAACCACTTTCTTTGTAACAAACTTAAGTATGTGACCTCTACGTCAGCAATAAAATAATTTTTATATGTCAGTTTTTAGTTTGATTTAGTGATTTGTTAAAACTTAACTTACTTAACTAAGAAATTTACGTTTAAACTATTTTTATATTGCATGGAGTTATCCAAATTAAATACCAGAAACATAAAAAAATTACAAAACGTAAGTAATACAAAATGGAGTGCGTTTTTGCGGTTATGTTTGTCAATAAACTAGCAGAAATCTAGCGACGTTACTCACAGGGAATGACAATTACGTCTATTTAATGTCATTAGGCATTTATAATTGTTTGAAATCTTAAGCAACAAGATTTTTATTAGATCGGTATTAGAATAAAATAGAATAAATTGATTTAGCAATTTGTTAAAACTTAACTTAGAGATGTACATTTACATTATTTTTTGGTTGCAGGGGTTATCTAAATTAAATACAAAAAAAAATTACAAAGCGATAATAACACAAAATGGATTACAATTTTGTTGCTGTGTAAATAAATTGTAATTTGGCTAATATAAAGACAGAAATTTAGGTTGTTATTCACAGGATACGACAACTACGTTTATTTAACGTCAGTCATCATTTATAGTCGCTTGAGAACTTAGACAACTAAGTTGCGTTTTGCTTACATCGCATTCACAGTTGTAACCTTAGATCATCGTTGCAACGTACCCTACATAACCACGAGTAGTTTCTTTGTAACGAATTTCTGTATGTGATCTCAACGTCAGCAGTAAAATCCTTTTTGTATTTAAGTTTAGTTTGGTTTACTGTCAGTTGCACAATCATTGTTTAAAGTACACTTTAACTAAACTTGCTTTATTTTCATTATCATATTGAAACGTTCTCAAATTCAAGAGCATTTTCGAAGTTGTTATCCATCTTCTAGAACGTATACCGAAAGATATGGAACACTCGAGAAAGATTTCCAAAATGTGTATAAATACGGAACAAACAAATCGTAGATCAGTTATTTCCGTAATGCGAAGACAGCAGTGTTAAGAAGATTATTCAAGTTTAAATAAATAAGTCGTTAACGCGTGTGAGATAATCCTACGGTGAATAATCTGGTACGTGACTTTAACGTAAACAAGTGTAAACAAGTGTGTGACTTTATCTTATCCTCGTGTCAGTGATAGCGCTATATATAAATTATACTGTAAGTGTTTTTATTAAATATTATTAGATTTAATTAGTTCGGTTAATTTAAAAGTGTACATATTTTTAGTATAAGTAAAAATATTTTTAGTAGTTTAAATAAATTAGTTTTAATAATAAAATTCGTTATAATTGGTGTCGCGGTGCGCGGTCGCGATTTATAGTGTAATTAATACCGCTCCCCTAATAAATAGTAACTTTTAAGTTAAATTCGTTTCGTTTTAACAATTGTTTCATTCTTATCAGACGTGGGACGATATTACAGTTGGTAATTCGATATAGTGTTTAATAAATTTTTCTTTTAACAAGTGCGTGATCGCGATATTAATTATATTCGTTCTAGTGGTTTAATATTAACAAGATGATCGTTATTAAAATCTTGTGTTATACGAAAACTGCATTTTAAAAAGTGACTGTATTTTACATTTTATTCGTGTAATTGATTTATGCCGATAACGCGTTTGCAAAAGGTGAAAATGGATTCAAAAATATTTGAAGTTCTCGAATCAATAATTAAAAAAATTCGCAGACAATGGAAGAAAAGTTTTACGAAAATTCGCAGAAAATGGAAAAAAATTCTAGAAAAATGGAAAAGAAACTGTTCGAACATTCCCAGAAAATGGAGGAAAACCCGAAAAGTCTAAAAGAAGAGATACGAACGAGCATAGAAAACCAAATTAAAATTGTTTGAGAGGAAACCCAAGCAGATATGCAAAATTTGAAAAAAGAAATTTGCGAATCTGTGCATAAGAAAATAGAAGCAATAGAGAACAAATTAGAATACAGAATGAAACTGCTTAAGGAAAGAATGAACCAAATGAATTACCATGGTGAAGGAAGTGTTCCGAGTGAAGATTTAATAATGGACCGCCAGAAAGAAAGCACTCCCAAGTTTAAGGTTGTACTGCGAAACTTTGATGGTAAAGTTCCATGGTCAACCTACTACTAGTAGTTTGAAGCCGCAGCTACAGCTAATGGTTGGAGCAACAAACAGAAAGCAACGTCTTTAATAGCGTCCTTACGTGGAGAAGCGCTTGGAATTTTACAAACTGTTCCTGACCACCTGCAAGAAAATTACGAACTCTTAATTTCACGATTACAAATGAGATATGGAGATGCTCATCTTCAACAAGTGTATCAAGCTCAAATTAAAAGTCGGGTTCAGAAAGCTGCCGAAAGTCTTCAAGAGTTTAAGGCTGACATCGCCAGATTAACACGACTTGCGTATCCTACAGCACCAGATACCTTCCTGGAGCAGTTGGCTATTCAAACATTTGTAGACCGCCTCCGAGACAACGAAACGCAGCAGACTCTGCGGTTAGCTCAACCAAAGACATTGAATGACGCTTTGGTGCATGCTTTGGAGTTTGAAGCAGCAAAACAAGCATTCCAACGAGACGGTCATAGACTCTGCTGTGCTGCAGAAATACCCGCGCAGACACTGGAAAGCATCGAGGAGATAGCGCGACGAATACTTCGGGAAAGAGGAGTGACAACTTTGAACTGCGGTGAAATAGGCCATGTACGACGGCATCGTACTAAACCTAAGAAGAGGATAAGAAGAGCGCTCGAAAATTTGGAACGAGGCGACCAAAAGAGACAAAAAGTAATCTCAGCCTGACTATAGCTCTGGAGATTACCATTCAAATGGCATCGTCTAGAGAGCAATTGCATAGCATTTATCTCGATGGCAAGATCAATGGAAGAAACGTTCAGTTACTGGTTCACAAGGGAGTGACAAAGACCATCACTCGTCGTGACAACTTATTGAATGAAAATCTCCGGGAAGGCTGCATTCACGCGATTAAACCAATGGAAGGCGACTTAGTGGAAAAGGAACTACTCGTTGGCAGAACTTTAGTACTAGTAAAAAAACACTTACAGTATAATTTATATATAGCGCTATCACTGACACGAAGATAAGACAAAGTCACACACTTGTTTAACACTTGTTTACGTTAAAGTCACGTACCAGATAATTCACCGTAGGTTTATCTCACACGCGTTAACGACTTATTTATTTAGACTTGAATAATCTTCTTAACACTGCTGTTTTCGCATTACGGAAATAACTGACCTACGATTTGTTTGTTCCGTATTTATACACATTTTGGAAATCCTTCTCGAATGTTCCATATCTTTCTGTATACGTTCTAGAAGATGGATAACAACTTTGAGAAGGCTCTTGAATTTGAGAACGTTTCAATATCATTGGTTAGTATAAAACCAAAAATCGATTATATGACAGCATTTTGAAATTAAACTAGGTTTATTTAAATCGTACTTCAAATCATTATTGTGTAATTGGCTATAAGTGATTTTTTAAACTAAGAGATTTACATTCGCATTATTTTTTGGTTGCATATAGAAATTAAATTAAAAAAGTTACAAAAATAGCGTACAGTTTTTGGGGCTGTGTAAAGAAACTTTCGCCAACAAAGTGACAGAAAATTAGTTTTTTAACGTCATTGGTCATTTATAGGTGTTTGGGAACCTGGCCAACTAAGTTGCGTTTTTATTACATCATTTTTCCGTTATTAGAGTTTTTTATAATGTGCCCCACATAACCACGAGTACTTTCTTTGTAATAAATTTAAGTATGAGACTTCAACGTCAGCTATAAAATATTGTTTAGTTGCATTTAGTGATTTGTTGAAACTGAAAGGTTTACATTGACATTATTTTTTAGTTGCACGGTGCTATAGAAATTATTAAATATAAAAATAATTACGAAAATTACAAAACGATAGTAAGACAAAATGGCGTACAGTTTTTGCAGCTGTGTCAAGAAACTGTAACTTGGCCAATAAAGTGGCAAAAATTTAATGACGTTACTCACAACAACAGCTACGTTTATTTATAGTCATTGGTCGTTTATAATTGCTTAGAAAATCCACCATCTAAGTTGCGTTTTTATTACATCACTTTTACGTTATCAAAATATTTTGTAACGTACTCTATGCTACCACAGGTATTTTTAGTAATGAATTGCGACTGTGTAAAGAAACGGTAATTTGAGCAATAAAGTGGCAAAAACAGTTACGTTTATTTAATGTTATTGGTTATTTATGTTTGCTTTGGTTATTACGGAATATATTTATGTATTTTTTGTTGACTTCTGGTGTCTAAAATTGAGTCAAATATTACAGGGAGATGTTCAATACGTCAATACTAAAGAGAAATGTTTCAGGACTCGATATACAACTAAGCATGTCTGTTACATCTACAGATTAAAACTTATAATAGATTATTATCATCATGTGACACGATTTATAGTTTTACCTAATAACGAAACGAAGCTTGAGTTTTATTGAGCTTTATGAGCTAAAATTCGTTAGAAACGTACGCATCGACATTTAAACTAATTCTAATTAAATACTCAGAAAGAGAAAAGTATATGTAATCCGTAAACCAAGTGAATAACAGATAGTAAATTATCCCTAAGGGTTGCATGTAGGACAATGGTCGGGTGCTAGAAGTCAAGTGTCCGCACGGGGCCATTATAAGAAAAAGCTCCGTTGAATCTGACATAATAGTCTTGAAGGACCATTAGCGTTTCTCTGAATACGTACTATAAAAGCTGAATGTGGTTTTTGTACTAAGAACGCGCTCGCTCTTGATTGAATTTCAATGAAAATTGGTTTTGTTAAGTGATAAAATAAAATAGTAAATGTATCCGTTTCGTTGTACGTTAACCGAATGTTATATTTTGATTTTTTTTTCCTTTTATCTTATTTAAGCCATTATATGCGAAATGGGGACCTTTCAACGATAAATTTCCTATACAAATGTTGTTGATTGACTGTAATTTGTGACAACGCTGTAGGAGGAAAGTTCCAATTTGCACAAATTAGACCCCTAATGAGACTATTACATAGATCGCAGTAAATGATGGGGTGTTCACAAACAACAATCTGTCCGTTTACTACGTTCTTTGAGTTTAATCACCAATCTTTTCGTCGATCAATAAATACAATGCGGATATGTATAAGTGTCAATTAGACATATTCTTATCGCTTTCATTAAAAAGTACTACATATTCGTGTCAAACGCTTTGAAGTTCACAAAGAAAAAGTAAACTATTAACAAAATAATACAAAACTTAACAAAAAACAGAGAGTAAATTATAGTTTTTTCAACTTAAACTTGTCTACTTTTTACAGTGCCGGCTACTCTTGGTTTTACCATATGTTGCTCAAGATATTAATGTAAAAAAAGGCAACAATAACAAGCAGAATATTACCTACACATTATTTTTTTACTCAACAAACAGACAAATACAAAATACAAGCTAATAATAATATTGATGCAGGCCTTTTAAATCAGACAACATGCTAACATGCGCTACATATAATTTTATTTTAACAAAATAATAAAATTTAACTAATTGAATAGCAATAACGTAATTTACAATGAACGTAACTCCATACGTACTCAATTTCGTTTACATGTAGTCACGAACCAAATTGATAATCGGCAATTATAATGAATAAAATGAGTACCTATAGCTAAAACTTACCTCAACGAAGTTCCTTGTCACAAGTAGCAACGTTCACTACTTCTTATATGTTTATAAGCAAAGTAAGCGTAGTATGTAAGCTTACGTAAAACGTTATGTGCCTAACTTTGGCTTTGATTACGTTTAAAATGACCGAAGAAACTTAACGTACTCAAAACAAACTGCGTTATCGAAGGTTAAAGATGATTAAAAAATTACAACTGAAAAAAAAGTGAATAAGTATGATCCACACTTCGATTAATTAAAACACTTGCTGAAGGCTGACTGATAATTAAAAAATCAAATATAATAAAGGAATGTTTAGAATTAAGAAATTTAGATGAAGGCGCCAGTTATCTTTCGTTACATTTGGTGTAAGAGATAAGATGGATTCCACAGGTTTGACTCGAATCTTAAAACTTTTAGAGGTTATTAGCTGTGTATCTCCATCTATGAAGTAACGATGATTCCCACAGATTTATATCCTCGAGAAAGCCGTGTGGTAGCCTCAAGAAACCCGTTAAAAAGTTAGACGTGATTGAAGTAACGTGACGACAAATGCGATACCGAAAAAGCAATTATCAGTAGCAAGCTAGCAACGAAACATAACAATGGAAAAACTTTGCAGTGATAAAGCACACAAAACTTTTTTACAGAACCACAATTAAACACTCAAACTGCAGTACCAAGCATAAGTCGACAAAGAAACAGGGCATTGTGGCCCTGACAAATGCATAAATAGAAATGTGAAGTAGCTTTTTATACCGCGGATGTTTGGAGGACGATAAAACTCCGTAGCATTGGCTGTGTAAATGCAAAGCATACCAAACTTGGCAAAACGCCAACGTTATCCTGTAGATAACGGGGTCGGTTATTAGAATACGCAAGTTAAATAAATTTGGTTGCAGAATTAGGAAATTTTCCAAATTTTTTCTGAGGATAATGCAGTCGCTTAAATACCCGTCTTTGTTCCAATTGACGACATAACGTGGGAAAAGTCACACACCTACTATGAAATCAGTGGGGTAAGATCACGGAATCTAAATTTTTTGCGTAATTTTTTGAATTGTTTTAACAATTTACTATAAATTTTAGGTGAAAGAGTTGTTTCATTACATACTATCCCCTTTGGAGAACACGAAAACATGTTGCCTATTTTCCGTCGAATTTAATTGCCTACCGTGTCCGATAATTTTGATGTCAAAATGTTTTTCAATGCTTAGCATAGAAATGCACATCTTTCTTCTCATAGTATTGCCAATTGCGTAGGAATGTTTGAATTCTTTTTTACCTATAGAAATATCGCTCTCTTTCCACTGTAGTCATATGTAAAGTCAATCAATTGTTTTATTTATTATATGTATCTATTTTTAGTTTTTACAAACTTTTTTATTATAGTCAATTGACCTCACAATTGGTTTTTACTTTTTCTTTTAAATGCTATAAATCCGTAACATTATTTTTACAACATAATGATTAATGCATCATCTGAAAACAGTAAACATAAAACACTAAAATCTATTATTTATTTCAAATCCACAAATCCAATCTAACGAATCATACACAAATTCTTTAAAATTACTGTAAACTTTTTTATTTTTATGTTTACTGGTTGGTCGAATTTGAAGTAAAGGCTGAGGACGAGGATTAAATTTAAATTCTAGATGTGTAAACAATTATTAGCTATTTATTTTTCAACGTCTTGTACCACAGTTATTATGAACAAAAACGATAAGTCGTCCCTTACAAATGAAATTATCGATCAACTAAGAAAATCGACTGTAAAGTTTGTCATATGTGATAAGAAATCTGTATTTAACACACACGTGCTGCGAAGAAAAACGATAGATGACGTAAGTCACGTAAGCAATGTAAGCATTGCACTCAAAGATAATTGCACTAAGTATTATCTTTAGCGTAGGCGGCCCGGCTAAAAACCCTGCCAAAGCATTTAAACATTTACTTATCTTCTTTTCTAACTCGCATAAAATTGTATTATGTGTGTCTCACTCTTGATTACAATAACTATCATCGTAATATAATGTAAATACGGACTTGTGACGTGTCAGCCTCGGGTAAATTCGCAACCTTTCGTGTCTGTTGCGTTTAAATTGACAATTATTTAAACGCATGAAATTTAAACGCTGATAATTTGATTTAAACGCAAATTTTCTGTAATTTTAAAACACATAAAATACCTTTCTTATTCATTTTTAGAAGGTCATTGCCCAAATGACCTAATAGAGAAACCGCCACTGGTTGCGAGGGTATGTCAACGAGACATCTGCGCCTTCTACGATTCGTATGAAGTTAATTAGACGCGCTTTCAATTTGTTCATCAGTCAATCAATCAATATGTTTTCAATTGGTTTACTAACTCTTCTTTTTTCATGTTTCAGATTCAGTTTACTTTGTTGTCGGTTTTCGTACTGGCTTTCGGTATTACTTTCGCGGGGTCAGAGATGATGGATTTTCATTCCGGGTAACTCAAGCCTAAAACAAATTTATACGTCCTTACTTTTAGAGCCAGTTGAAGTTCACATGTCTCTGCTCGGACGCCAAATATAAGGCGCTAACGTTGTCCGGTAGATAGCGGGGTTGGTTATTAAAATATGCAAATTGATTGCAGAATTAGAAAATTCTCGGAATAAGAAATGTTTTCTAAAGGTAATGCAGCCGCTTACATACCTGTCGTGGTTCCGGTTGTAAAATCAGTCGGTTAAGATCGAGAGGTCCAAAATTTCTGCATAATTTATTAAGTTGCTTTAACAATTTATCATAAATTTGAAGTGCTCGTGCTGTCTCGTTACATACTTTTGTCTCCTGCTCTGCTCTTGCCAAGTCCAGGGCGCACTGCGGCGTTTGCGAAGCATTTTTCTGATCATGAATGTCATGCTTTGTGTTACCTAAAAAAAATCCTGTGAGTTTTAATATCTGAGACGTAATGTTTCTCTTATAATTTAGCATTGCAGGTGTAAACGGTAGTGGAATTTTCTAGATCGGCGTATTCTTTCTCCAGGAAATTGATTACGACAAGAAACTCTTGTTCTGTGACTTCTCTAGTACCACCTACAATTGTACTGCTACTGGTGACACATTGTATCGGTTCGTTGTTAAAAATACAGACACCTTCAGATGCGTGGATTACGGTGTTACTCTGCTGTAGAAAGTACCATACAATTAATAGAAAGGTGTTGAACTGTTTATCATTATAAGCGACTTTTGGCTTAGACCCAGACCCAGGTTGTAGTCTTTCCTTGAGAGCCAAAACAAGAAGTAGAACTTGACCTTTGCCGTATTGTCGTTCGTAAATCAAAACATACTGACGTTTTGCAAAACATTGCAGCTTGCATCTTCAGAGTGGTAAATGTCACTAAAGGAAAAAGTGTAAGTGACAATATTTATATCAATAGCGATTAGCGTGATTAACGGACCTTATCTTTCCGTTACCGCTTAACAGACTTCGTTATTACTCGGAGTAAGTGCATGTGTCCTTTCTAAGAAGGTTGATCTTTGTCTTAGAGGATATTATACTGGTAGTCAAGATTTGCTGAGTTTTAAACCTTCTTCTCAGTTCATATTACATGGATGTTTTTCTATTTTGTTACATGCCAAAGTTAAAACAATGTCACTGCCTGAAATGAGGTAACACAAATGATGGGTGCCGCTGCTCAGTGGAGACGGGGTGGGTTATATTCAAAAGTTTCGTGATTAAATTGAATCAACTTGACGAAAAACACAAAATCGAAAAGTAATAATGTCGAAATCAAAGGGCACCAGGAAGGAGTAAAGCTTAATGGACTTCTGGCCCTTGCCAACCACAAGTCCGCTCCTGAAGGATACACCCTAAACGAACTTATCTTGTTAGGGTGTATCACACTAAAATCTGTAATAAATTAATAAAGTTACACACGCGGAGGCCGACGGAATTAAAAGCTCTTTACAATTTAACAATTTAACATTTATTTGCACACAAAAAAAAATAATGAATAAAATAAAATAATAAAAAAAAGGTACTGAAGTTAACAAAATTAACCACACAAAACAAAAAAAACAAAGAACGTAAAATGAATGTTTGAATAAATACACAATACAACAAAAAATATTGGTAAACCTTAATTACCAAAACAAAAATCAAAAATCACGGCCGTGTGCGCGTCGAAATTAATTAATTAATTATAAAATCAAATACACTTAATTAACTTAAAAATAATATCAAACGTGAATCGAGAAATTATTCGGTCCCGTTTAACAAATTTTTAACTCGGGATTCTGTCACAGTTCCGATAAATACGGACAATAATTAGTTACATTAACGTTAAATCAATTCGAGACACTTAAACTTTTCATTTGAAATTCAAAGCTTTTAACACTTAATCACGTAAATTATATCTTCACGATAAAATATATGGTGCAAAATAAATACCTTGAATTTTTCGTAACCTCAGGAAGGAACCGGTGGTTGGTTCTAGGTAGCCAGTTGTCTACAGGTAGAATAACGTTGAAAGGTACCCCAAACAATTGCAATGACGGCGGAAGAATTTTCTTTTTAACACTTAAATAAAATCCGCACAAATGCGAAGACTGGATTTAGCACAATCCCTCGATTGCATATCCAACTTGAAACGTGAGATTTAAACCATGAAGACTATTTAAACCGTAAATTACGAAATTTGGAAAATCAAACTTTTCCACCACTACACTTAATTTTCACGGTTCCATCTAACTTCCGCGGTATTACATCACGATAGGGTAAAAGTACCCTAACCACTCAACTACATAACGGTACCCGGTATTTCTTAATTGCCACCGAAACAATCCTCCCCAAAATCAAAATTTCACTCCTTATAACACCTCGTGATCCCACTTAATTCAACGAACTTGCGCCGTAAAATCTTTGTAAAAGATAGAACACTAAACAAACTAAATTAACAAAGATGAAAACTATAATTGGCCACGTGCGTCATGTCAAGTACGCACTCGAAAGAAAGAAAATCTTCCCACAGAACACGCTTATTCCGTCAAATTATCAGGTGGCTCGCAAATGAACTTAACATAAACAAAAGTACAGATATCAAGAAAAATTGATCAAATTACATTACACTAAATTAAAATCAAAACCACGGAACTTTATGCATTCAAAACAAATACCAGTAATAATTGTAAAATAACTATAAAATACAAATAAACTTAAATCGAACGTAATAAAATAACGAGTAAAACGTTTTCGATGCTAACATCGAACTAATCAACAAAAAAAAACAAAACAGAAAATTCAGCCAGATGAATCTAATTACGAGGTCTTACATAAAAGATTCACTGCCAAAATCCAACGCAGGTTACAATTTCCACAGCTTCGCGGATTAGTCTAGAAAAGTAGAAAAGAGTTTACGCCAACACTTTAATTTGGTCAAAGTTTAGCGTGTGTCCTTGATTCCTCACGTGTTCTGCCACTGCTGATTTAGTAACTCTGCGGTGTTTGTAGTCAGCCATATGTTTGAAGTGTTCTAAGAACTAACATTTCAGCATAAAGGTTTGTATTTTATATTTATTGTAAAGCAATAATTGCCTTTAGTTCTAGCTTTTTCTCGATTCGCTAATTAAACTCGGGTGAATGGGTTTGCTGTTGGCTGCGTATCGTTGCTTAAAAAGGCTTGGATTTTGAGATCGATATAACTACTTGTTGTGCATGTTTCTATAACAACATAAAACTTATATCAGTAGACGTTGACGGGCATAAATAATTGGGAATCTATAGTAGCGACTTCAGGTACGGTAGCTTTCTTTTTGTGTAACATTTTTTGAACAGTTTCTAACTAAGAGGTTCACTCTAACGGGTTATGAGTGTTTGGGAAAAATCGTCTTCGCCTGCTTAAAATCATTTACAAAGTTTTTCTATCTAGTCCATTCGTGTTTATTATTGCGGCATCATAATAGCGTTTTTGAATAATTTGGGAATAATTTGTAATAAAGTAATCCCAGGAAATCCGTAGTTTGTTTTTAATTCTACGATTCCTTCTAGAAAAAAATGAGATTCGTTTTTTCCTCATATTTTTATTGCATACTTGCGTACGTAACTACACTAACGACGAATAGTGACGTTTTCAATGTTGGCAGCACAAAAAAGTTTGTTGCGTCGTGTAAAGGACAATTCCTAGTACACCAACCAAGACCGACACGGATCGTCACCGACAGTTGTCGGTTAGCATTGTTGGCAAACAAGTTTTGAAAGTCGGTATCGGTCAGTTTCTAGGGCGAACAATCAGTGTTGTAACCGGCGTTGAAATTTGGTCGTGAATCTTTTGTAAAAGACCCCATATTCAGATTTATTGGGCTGAATTTTCTTTTATTTTAGCGATTGATTACTGTGTAAGCATCGAAAACGTTTTACTCGTTATTTTATTACGTTTAATTTAAGCTGATTTGTATATTATAATTATTTCACAATTGTTATTGGTTTGTTTTTCTTTAAACGCATAAATTTCCGTGGTCTTGATTTTGATTTAGTGTTTTTACTTCTGGTTATTTCAATGGAATAACACCTCTATCTAATTTATGACTTCCTTTTTGGAATGTAATTTGATCAATTTTTCTTAGAATCTACTTTTGTTTATGTTGAGCTCATTTACGAGCGTGATTTGGATCACTTGATGATTTAACTAAGTAAGCATTTTCATGAGAACATTTCCTGTCTTTTCGTGTGCGTACGTGACGTAACGCACGTGGTAACAATATTTTTCATCTTTGTTAAGTTACTTTGTTTAGTGTTCCATCTTTTACAAAGATTTTACGGCGCAAGTTTATTGAATTAAGTGGGATTACGAGGAGTTAAAAGGAGTAAAATTTTGATTTTGAGGGAGATCTTTTTTTGGTCGCAATTAAGAAATACCGGGTTCCGTGACGTAGTCAAGGGTCCGGAGAAGTTAAACAAATGGTACCGTGAAAATTAAGTGGTGTGATAGGAAATATTGGTTTTCCAAGTTCGTAATTTTACGGTTTAATGAACTTCATGGTATCCATAATAAAGCTCACGTTCGAGTTGGATTTATTTACGATGTGTTATGCTGAGAATCCAATTTCGCTTTTGTGCGGATTTCAATGCTGAATTAAAACATATCTTCCGCCGTCATTCCATTGTTTGGGGGTCCCACCGAACCTTCAGTCGACTACAAGAACACCTAGACCGTCCCGGGGTCGATCTAAACTCGAAAGCTTCTGGAACCACTGTGCCCAGCAGTTTACCTGGAGTATACAATTGAGTAAAGGTATTTATTGAATTTGTTATTATCGTGAAATGAACCGCGATCGTTATGATTAAAAGCTTTGATTTGAGCCGACTGAGTTACGGCTAGTTATGATTATTTCAAGAAACACTTGAAGGAGTTGCGTGAATTTCGCTTTAATTAATTAATTTTGGTTGGTGTTTTGTAAAAAAAAAAATAAGCCGTATTCATGCATGAAAGATAATGTAACATGTAATTTTTTTTCTTTAACGCTGAGTTCGAAACCAGAGTTTCGGACGTCTATTTTATGACTTTTGTATTTTGTTTTGTTGTTAAATTTACGGATTAAGTATGCGGACAAGGCCTTGAATTTTATTTTTATTTGTTTTTGAACAAGTTAGCGCTTTATTTTTCTATATATATTAGTTTTTATATTCAGTTTCTGAATTTTGTCTGGTTTATTATTATTTCATTTATTAATTTTATTCAAGTTTGTTTGATATTCATTTTATTATTTTATTAATTCAATAAATGTTAAATTGTTAAACTGTAAAGAGCTTTTATTCATTCAGCTGCCGCGTACGTAAATTTTTAAGTACATTTCAGAGTTTAGCAAGTTACAACTCGAGGTAAGTCCAGGGGTTGTAACCAACCAGATGACCTTCTGGGTTATCAGGGGTCCAGAAGCTATAATCATCGTGCCCTTGATTGGCGCCCTAACCGATTTTGAGTTTTTTTTAACCATTTTATTTTGATTTTATGTCAATCTCGTTTCCAAGTTATCACGGAATTTTAAAATATAACCCACTCCGTCTCCACTGAGCAGCGGCACAACATCGTTTGTGTTACCTCATTTCAGGCAGTGACATTGTTATAACTTTTGCATGTAACAGTGTGAATAGAATAGAAAATTAATTTCACTTGTTCAAAGTAAAGATAATGGGTATTAAAAGTTTTGTTGTTCGGTGGCAGTCGGTAACCTGCCGCCAGCTAAACATATATAGTGGAAATTCTCCTTTAATTTGTCGTGCCGGTACGTGTCGTTGCCGATGTGCAACAAATAGTTTGAATCGACCTTGACGTGTTTCATAAAACCTGATGAGCAGATGAGATCTTTCGCTATTTTATAATTTTCTTATCTGAAGTTTCGTCAACAAGAACGCATAAATACTTGTTTTTAAATATTAGATAAAGCGAAGAAACCTCTCCGGTTCTTTAACTGAATGCAAATGCAAGATAATTACATAATTTAAATTTATCAAGTAATCAATTAAATATATCAATAAACATCAAAAAGTTAGGATACCTCCAAATTTAAGACGATTAAACGAATAAGCAGGTATGATAACAGGTTTAAATCCCAACACACATAAACATGTGCACAAAAATCATTATATTAAACAAAAAAAGGAGTTAGTTAACTGGCGGCCTGTCAGTAGGTACTGCGGTCCTAGTTACGGAATCAACCTAGCTATTAGTTGAATAGTCGGGACAAGCAAACAAGAGTCAAAAATACACATATATGATAAATACACAATAATATATCAAACAAATGTTATAAAATGTAGGGTCCAATGAAGAACCTACCGCGACTACATACACAACATTTTTTCATAAAATGAATACAAATTGCATTATTACACATAAAACGTCTCATCAGGAAACAATCTGCGACTTCATAATGTTTGTCCCTTACGGTAAATAAAATATTAGATTACATTTTACAAGGCAATACGCATGCACGGGTGTTTTTTTCTGTTATCAAAACCTTTAGAATTACTATCAATAAGTAAATATTACGATCGAAGGAATGTCTTAACGTTAACCAACTTTTATATCATCAAAAGTCAGAGATTAGCATAAAATAAAATGATTTAATTCTAAAACACGTCTAAGATATACAAATAACAAAGTGTAAATAGCTTCTTTTTACAAACAAAGAAGCATCTGCACAAAACCACTTTCAATTTTAGTAATCTTTAAATTTACGGATAAAATAAATAATTATTACAGTTAAATTTACGACGCTTATGACGTGTTCAAAATTACAAAATTATGAAATAAAGAAAAATACAACGAATCTAAATTACATTTCAAGCCTTTTTTTAAGACATGTCGATTTAAAAATATTAAGTTCTAATTAATAATTTGTTAGAAACATTGTTTATTAATTCAACATAACTTGATTTTGAAATGCATCATACACATAAAACAATTGAATCGATAAAATTGAAATGGCCGTCAATGTGCTTGTTTTAACAAAACAAAAAAAAAGGAAGTAATGTTTCTATAACGCTGAAATTTTAATAAAAAGTGCTTAAAAATTACAGTTAATTTTCTTATATCTTACGTTAGCTAAAGGTATACAGTTATTTACATCACGCTTTTACTTTAACGTTCAAATATAAGCGTGTGCCACATTCTCTTAAAACAGTCCATGCATTACGGATTCGTAGTGATTGTTTTTTCGCTAGATAACGATGCTTTACGTAATTTCGTGCGTCTTTAATTGGATTTAAATTTAAACTGGATCATCTCAACATTAACAACGAGAATTTAAAAGTAATGTCTGATCGGAATTATTGGCAATTTTATACTTGGACCGTTCCGATTGCCTAATCGTCTGGATGACGCTAGTTACCTTCGTTTTCTTTAAAAAACTGTGCCAGAATTAGTATAAGGCCTGCAACTTAATTTGCGGCGAAACATGTTTTTCATGCACTACGGGGTGCACTACCTCATTTTGCACGTGTCGTAAGAGAATATCTTAATGAACCATTTGCTGATAAATGAATTGATAAGCTACAAGAAGCACCCATTCAATTGCTTCTTCATCTAGGGAGTGTTAAAAACACAAGTGTACAAGGTTCAAATTAATAATTCCGAACAACTGTGGAACAAGATTAAAATATGTGATTTCTTAAGTAGACTTTAAACTCTTCTCACAGACAAACGGTACATTTTGGTATATACAATACACTACGTGGTAACTTTATTTCCTAGCAAGTTTGGGACACCCAGTATATCGTTTAGCACTTACTTAACATATTCTCTATCTAATTAAATCTTTGTTCATCATACACATTTTCAGCTTGTTAAAAAGTACAGTACGTTTAACGTTGCCACAGATATTACTAACTTCCGGGTTGTCTGTGAACGTGGAAAGGACGTCCACCGGATGTAATCTGACAGTAATCCATAAGACGTACATAAATGATCGTCCACATAATGTTTATATTATTTTCATAAACGAGTGGGTATATGTTGGACTAAAATCCAACATCCTATGAATGATATAGGTGCTACATGGGTTATTCGAGTAACACCACCAAGAACGAGACGAGATTTAGCTTTTAAGATTTCTAGGAAACCATGTATGAAAGATGCTATAAGCCACCTATATCCAGAAGAAAAAAAATTGAATGATGCTCAACTGTGGAAATTACTAAACCGATTGTGCAAAAAAATTTAAACGTACAAAACATTTAATTTTATTCTATTACAAATCTAATTTTTTTTTATTTGTAGCATTAGTAGGTATTTAATTAGCTTCAAATAGGTTCGTTGAGCTTTCACGCTTAACATGTACTTATGGCGCTGCTAAAAATGATCGGAGTGCTAAAATCAGTTTGACAACTTTTAAATTTCCATAAGTTGAAAAAAGCATAAGTAAAAAACTTTGAAAATGTTTTCATTTTAGAACTATTACAATGTAAATAAAGTTGTTGATATTCATGTTATTCGTGAACGTGCCTTTTCAGTTATCTAACAAGCCCGGTTATATATCCTCAAGCAGTATCCCCTAATCTAAGGGAAGTTTACCCTCTAGTTATACAGCAATTAACATATCATTTGAGTGTTTGTGCTCGTTATTTACAGTTCGCAGCCTCTCAATGCCGCAGTTTCGCCACTCAGCGTTCTGCCTCAACATAATGGGCTCTGATTGGAATATAAAACTCTACCGGGGAAGCTTTCAATTACGTTTATTTTACTCTGCCCTGATTTGCATCAATTGAATGTAATAGAAGCTAAATTATAGAAGTTACGTTTGTGTTTGTCGACTGATTTTTTCCGTTTTAAAATGTTTGCCTCTTTTATGAATAACGAATTAAATGAAAATGCCAGCCTTTTTTTAAATATTTTTGATGTTCACGTTTACGCTCTAATTAATTTTTCTATAATTACCATCACGGGTCAGCACTTTTCTTTCATTTTCGTTTTATTCTACATAACTATCAATATTTGCACGCATATAATGATGCTTCGTCTACAAATTTATTTATACATAAAGAAAGAATTCTTCATCCAAGCATGAATAGAAATTATAAAAAAATAAGTAAGTACAGAATAAAACTGGAGCATTTTTACCCTTAGCGTTGCTTTTATGTAGAAGTCTGGTTAGTTGCTTGAAGTGGCGTAAATAATACAACTTTACATTCAACGTTATAAATGGAAGTTATGAAAGAAGTTAGTCTGCAACTGTTTTCGAATAAATTTAATTGGAAATGCTTTGAAAAGTAGGTGTGTATTCATTGGGATAAAATCTTTTTCTAAGTTCATTTAAAGACTCTATTTCAATTTATATATCAAATAAAAATTAATTACGGCTTAAACCAGAATTTCCGATTGATTAAGTATTAAAAGTATCTTTTTAAAATCGTAGCTAGTTTTAATTCGTATAGTAAGAAGGCATGACATGGAATATACTTTATTTATTTCATAAAGAAAATTGCTCTGTAGCTTACATCATCTGTGTTGTATAGCATAGATTTCAACATTTCTTTGTTGGCATTAACGTTTCAACTCACAGTTGGCGCTGGATTTTTTGTCACTTTATTGCTTTTTATATCTTTGCTTTATCTTTGTCTAGAATATTCTCATTCTTTCTCAAATTGCCCTCTCTATCTTTTTATTCAAAAAAAAATGTTAAACGCGGCTTCCATGGAAAGAGTCATGGCGATAACTGCAAAACTCTTTCCCTTTTGACAACTTTCCTGAGTACAGAAGTAGCAGTTAATGAACTTTTTTCTGGTCCGATGTTTTACTTGGACGATAACTGCAGACTAACACTTGGAACCGTGACTACCGCTTATCTACCCTATGTCAAAGATACCACAGACAGTATAGGAAAAATGTTGTCTAAACACATTGTTACTAGATTTCTACTCTTCCTAAATTAGATCAACTCTTCCTTTTCAATCTGACAGCGTTTATAGCATTCGCACTTGTGGTCGTGCATACGTAGGACAAACGGGTAGAAGCGTAGGAATTCGTATTAAGGAGCATCAAAAATGTAGTCATCTTAAACAATCTTCTAAGTCAGCGATGGCAAAACACGTGCTAGAAACGGGTCATCAAACTTTGTTTAAAAACACTAAGATTTTGGGTAATGTTTCTAATTACTATCAGCGAAAAATTAAGGAATCCATTAAAATAATTAAAAATCCTTTTAATATTAATTGAGACTCTAGTTGTCGTTTACCGAAGATTTAGAAACCGGTTGTATCGATCGGAGGCCAGTCTATAAAAGCGAGACTTCACGACGCAATCAATCAGGTTGTTCTGCGCTCTGAAGATGTCTACTGCGACATGTGACGAAAGCTCAACTTGTGTGGTAGACAACACGGAAATTATCAGAGTAAAAAATTGTAATACAAATTAAAATGGTTCATGATCAAACTCAAGCAGATATGTTAAATTTAAAAAAAGAAATATGCAAATCTATGAACAACAAAATAAAAGCAGTAGAGAACAAACTAATTGTCATGGTAAAAAAGCGTCACGACCGAATAGTTAATAACAGATTATCAGGAAGAAATTACTAAACAGTTCAAAGTTTTGTATCTTTAAATGTTGATAGTAAAATTCTATAGTCCACCTACTACAAACAATTTAAAGCGGTAGCAGGCGCTGCTTCAGAAGGGGTGCCGGGGGGGCTATGCCCCCCCCCCCCGACATTGAAAATAATACTGAAGTTTTTCTCACTTCGTATATAATACTGTTGCAAATTTTATTTATTAAAAACTAATTTATTTAAACGATTAAAACTACGTTTACTTATTCTAGAAATATATACACTTTTAAATTAACCGAACTAATTAAATCTAATAATAATATTTAATAAAAACACTTACACTATAATTTATATCACTTAAGATAAGATAACGTCCTCGGATCACATACACGATTATTCTCGATTTATTTATGTAGACAAACACGTGCTAACGATTTATTTTCACTTGATAATCTTCTTAATACAGCTGCATTCGCGTTTCGACAATAACTGACCTACGATTTCTTTCTTACGTATTTATAGACATCGGCGAATCCTTTGCGAGCGTTCCTTACTTTTCGCTATATCTTCTAGAAACTAGATAACAGCTTCTAGAAGGCTCTTGCATTTGCAAGTAATTTCTAGGACGTTTCAATACATTCGCTTTTTTTATAATTGTATAATTTATGATGCTTTATCGCTTGCAAGTAAAAGCTTGGTGCATAACGAAGTGTTATTCAATTCTATATTAACGCCATATTGAATACATTATTATTTAAAAATGTGATGAGCACCCCCCCCCCCCCGCTTTAAACTGATGGAGCCCCCACCGAAATAAACTGCTGGAGCCGCGCCTGAGCGGTAGCTGTAGCTTATGGTTGGAGCAACAAGCAGAAAGCGACGTCTTTAATAATGGCCTTACATGGAGAAACGCTGGGAATTTTGCAAACTGTTTCTGACCACTTCCAAAAAATCAGGAAATTTTAATTTAACGTTTAAAAATGAGATATGAAGATGCTAATCTTCAACAAGTGTACCAAACCTAATTAAAAAATTGGACTCAGAAAACTGTAGAGTCTAAGAGTTTAAAGCTGAGAACGCCAGATGACACGGTTTGCGTATCTTACAGCGCGAGATACTTTTTTGGAGAGATTTCTTAGACGGCTTCCGAGACAGCAAAACGCAGCAAACTGTACGGTTAGCTCAACTTAAAAAGCTGGATGACGTTTTAACCTACGCCTTCAAGTTTGAAGCAGCAAAACAAGCGTCGCACTGAAAAAATACCCGCCTGAACAAAAGAAAGCGTCAAAGAAATAGTGCGGCATGTGTTCCGCGAACAAGTAGCTCGTGGAAGAGAAAAGATTAATCCCAAAAAAGACTAGAAAAGCGTCTGGAAATCTAAAACAGATTGACGGAAATTACCATTCAAATGGCATCGCTTATGAAACAATTGCACAGCATTTATTTCGATGGCAAGATCAATGAACGAAGTATTCAGTTACTGGTTTACACGGGAGTGGCAAAGACCATTATTTATCTTGACATATTATTAGAAAATTAAAAGTGACCATTGCTATGGGAAAGCGGAAGAAGTTATTCTGAGAATGAAAGTTATAAAAAAGTTTGGACTTCATTTGGATATAAAAAACTTATAAATTTTCTAAAAATTATTATTGCAATTAAATTTTACTACGCCGTTTGTATGCGGGCCCCGCTAGATGGGACAATCTCAACTTATTCGATATTTACGGGAAGCGATTGCGTCGCTGGTAATTTTTACTTTCACTTTTTTATTTTTAAGTAGCTGTAAGTGGTCGATTTTGATAAAGCGCCGTTTAATTGTAAGTAATTCTTCTTTCTATTTAGTTTTCATTGACGGTTATTTCTATTACGTTTTTAGCGATTTCACTGGACTGAAAAACAGTTTCTGTACACTGGCGTAAAATGGCGTCGCCCATGTTCCTTTTAGTAATAGAAAATTATAGCTAGTTTGGTGGAGTCAAGGTAAATTTTATTCAAGCGTCGTTAAGTTGCAGAAAGAGTAATTTCTCCGAGAATGATGTCGCACATCTCTTGCATATCCAATGACCTCCTGGATCTGTGTTATTCCCTATGTTATTCGAGTCGAACGTTGCACAGTTGGGGATACCGCTAAGTATTGGCCTAATGGCGGCAGATGACTCGTGCTTGGTATACTTACAGTATAATCAAATTAACAATGCTTATGGCTGAAGGAGTAACTAGAAAATTGAATACATTACATGATTCAGGTACAGTAAAATTATAGTGAGGCACAACTCATCTGCCGCCATCAACCATTACTTAGCGGTATCTACAGGTGTGCAACATTTGACTCGAATAACACAGATTTCGGAGGTCATTGGTTATCGCGATCCTTTCACAGATGCAAGACAAAAAAAAGTCGTTGCGTATTTTAGCAAAGTTTTGTTCGGGCTAGAGAGGAATTACTGCGTGACTAAAAGAGAACTGAGAGAGCACTTTCGCTAATACTTAAATGAACGCAAATTTTTACTAAAAACGGGCCACGCTGCATTGAAATGGCTATTGCAGTATTGTAATCCGGAAGAACCAGTGGCAAGATGGATCGAGAGAGTGCAATATTATGACTATGACACAGAACACCGTGCCGGAAGCAGTCATCGGAACGCTGAAGACTATGTCCGGCAGATTGCAGCCATTTTTCGAGACTTAATGGAAAGATGGAGTTTCTCCGAATAACTGCTATGGTTGACTAGTGGAAACTTGAGTAGTTGCATCGCGGATAAGAAAACGATCTCAAAAGAAAAATACTTCTGAACTGAAAAGCAAACGGCCGACGACCAAACTGGATTGGAGAACACTTCGCAATATGTTGAAGATTGTCATCTAAAAAACAGACGTTTAAGTGTTGTTTTGCAGTTACCATTCAAGTAGAATATTGAGTCAAGAAAATTCCATTAACTGCTACTTTTATACTCAAGGAAGTTGCCGAAATAGACCCTTTCTGTAGTGGAATAAAACAGTCTTAAGGCTGTAAAGCGTTTCCGAAGTATTTAGATACTTCAAAAAGATTGTCACAAAGGTTACAATATTGTTACGATTTTAAAACTTTTTTTTGTTTGGTTAGGTATTGTCTGCAATCAGTCCTAAAGACTTTAAGCAGATCTGTTCTATAATGCATGGTTTTTAAGACACATGAGGCCTTTGTCTCAATTTTCTATATCGAGTACAGATTCTTTTTTCAGCGTTTTCATTGTGTAGGAATGGTTTAATAGATCAGCAGCAGCACGTTGTAGGCATAGCGTATTCAAAGCCAGAGCAAGGCAATTTTAACGTGTTCGTTGGAACCCGACCTCGCGTTTTGATAGTTCCGGTTTCCCAAAATGTATGTTTGGCGTTCCAATCTCTACCTGCTATAAATTTATGCTCGTCTGTCTTCGTCCGAACTTCTTAAAGACTACCGCAATCTCTCTAGACATCTCAAGGTCTTCTCTCACGTAGTGTGCAATAACGTCATCTTGTGTTTGGAACACGTAATGTTGCAGATCAGCATCTCCTATCTTCGTTCCTATCGTAAAATTTACAATTCGCAATATTTAAAGCTGGCCAGGAACAGTCTGCAAGATTTCCAGCGTTTCTTCACGTAAGGCTACGCCGCTTTTTGACCGATTGCTTGTTAAATCTCTTTGAATATTTTCCAAGTTAAGAATGTTTTAAGATAATATTCTATTTTTTTGCACATGCAGTTAGATTTTGCTCAAATCTCCAATCAACTATAAATTATCAATGACGTTAAGTAAACGTAGCTATTATTTCTTAAGAGTAACGTAGCTAAATATTTACCATTGTATTTTGTGTTAACTACTGTTTTGTAATATTCGTATTTTTCTTGTATTTAATTTGTACTACAACCCCCGTATATAAAAATTATTTTATTATTGCTATTGAGGTTTACATACTCAAATTCATTACAAAGAATGTACTTGTGGTTATGTAAAGTACGTTACAAAAATACTTTACTAACGTAAAAATGTTTAACACTTTACGAAAGTTAAGAAGTTACTTTTAGTTACAATTGCTACACTAGCAACAATAACTTTTGCACTACTTTGTATAGCACTTTATTGACAGTAACTTCATTTTCCAACAGTTGCATAAAAGAATAGGGTTACGATAACACTGAAAAAAAATTAAATTCCCGCCTAATCCGTGTTTGTGGTTCTTTTGTGTTCAAGCTTTAAGTTTAGTTCTTTAAAGAAGTATTACTTAATCAAAATGGATACAGATGTAAGTTTAATTGTTTTACTTTGTTTGCGTTTGTTGTAATAAGCAATATATGAACAGGATCAATTTTCTCCTGTTCCTACAACACCTGGGGGCCCCCGATCGAACATGACATCTCCCACAGGAGATTTGGAACAATTCGAAGATGAAAGCGCAATCTTCGGCGATTTGTCGCAAGATATTGACCGTATGGAAGAATCTGAAGGCGAAGAACTGTTTGGAGACAATATGGAAGCGTAAGTATTTGTTTTATTTGACTGCAAGCAATATAATGTGTTTATAGAGATTATCGAGAAATGCCAGAGTTGGATCGATATGACTTGGGCAATTTAGATGATGAGGATTATGATGATCTTTCTCCAAGTGCCCGTTTAGCTGCTGAAGATGCCATGAGGCAAAGGGATCGTGAAAGGGGTATATTTAGAAGAGACGACCGGGAGTTATTTTACGATAAGACTGATGATGATCAGGTATAATGATACGTGTATTTGCGCTGTTGTTTAATGATTTTGTAGGATCCTAGGGCAAAACGTCGTAGAGCAGAAAAAGCAGCAGCAGGAGTGCTAGATGATGAGGAAATGATTGAATCAATTGAAAATTTGGAAGACACTAAAGGTTACACTATTAAAGAATGGGTAACTATGGTGGGGCCTCGTACCGAAATTATAAATCGGTTTAAAAACTTTCTACGTACGTACACTAATTCGAAAAAACAATATGTTTATAAAGATCGTATACGAAGGATGTGCGAAAACAATCAAGTAAGCGAGGTTTATCTCAAATTGGTTGCTAGTACATTGTGCTGTTTTAGTCTAGCTTTTTAGTGGAGTTTCCAACTTTAGCCAGTAAAGAACATGTCTTAGCATTTTTCTTACCTGAAGCACCAACACCGATGTTGGAAATTTTTGATGAAGTTGCCAAAGAAATTGTCTTATCTATGTATCCCAGTTATGAACGAGTTACCAACGAAATACATGTTCGTATATCAGAGTTACCATTAATCGAAGAACTGCGAACTTTTAGGTATGTGTTTAGTTTTCTACTTTAAGTTATACATTTAAATTTAAATATTAGAAAACTTCATGTTAACCAGTTAGTTCGTACACAAGGTGTTGTAACAGCAACTACTGGTGTGTTGCCGCAGTTGTCGATTGTCAAATACGACTGTAAAAAATGTGGGTATGTCCTGGGGCCTTATGTACAAACGCAACATGCTGAAGTACAGCCCGGCACGTGTCCAGAATGTCAGAGCATGGGCCCATTTATGGTAAACTCGTTATCGAACCCAATTCTTTAACTAACGTAAGTGCTTCAGATAAATATGGAACAAACGTTGTATCGTAACTACCAAAAAATTACTTTACAAGAATCTCCTGGTAAAATACCTTCTGGGCGTGTACCCCGTTCCAAAGACTGCATACTTTTAGCGGACTTGTGCGATAGATGCAAGCCTGGAGATGAGGTTGATGTTACTGGAGTTTATACAAACAATTACGACGGATCTCTTAATACGGAACAAGGTTTTCCAGTATTTTCCACTGTAATCTTTGCTAATCATTTAGTGGTTACTGATTGTAAGAAGATTGTACAATCACTAACGGATGACGACATAAATGCTATAATTAAAATGAGTAAAGATGCAAGAATCGTGGATCGTATTATTGCGTCAATCGCACCATCGATATACGGTCATGAATATATTAAACGTGCCATTGCTCTAACTCTATTTGGTGGTGAATCGAAAAATCCAGGTAAAGACAAACGTTGACTGTGCCATTGACTAACTTAGTATTTAGGTCAGAAACATAAGGTTCGAGGAGATATAAACGTTTTAATTTGTGGAGATCCGGGTACAGCTAAGTCTCAGTTTTTAAAATTCATTGAGAAAATTGCACCTCGAGCTGTTTTCACCACTGGACAAGGTAGCAGTGCTGTTGGTTTAACAGCGTACGTTAGAAGGGATCCTACCAACAGGGAGTGGATGTTAGAAGCAGGGGCTTTGGTGTTAGCCGATAAAGGAGTGTGTCTTATTGATGAGTTTGATAAAGTAATTTGAGTTAGACGAAATTAATTTGTGTTTATACTATAATTATTTAGATGAATGATCAAGATCGTACTTCTATACATGAAGCAATGGAACAACAGTCGATTTCGATATCTAAAGCTGGTATTGTCACAAGTTTGCAAGCCCGATGCTCTGTTATCGCAGCTGCTAATCCCATAGGTGGTCGTTACGATGCTAGTATGACTTTCGCAGAAAATGTGAATTTATCTGATCCTATACTTTCGAGATTTGACATTTTGTGTGTAGTCAAAGATGAGGTAGATGCTGCACAAGATGAACATCTGGCAAAGTAAGTACTTTAATTAACCTTCCTGACCAATGTTATGAATAATTTGTATTAAGATTTGTTGTGTCGTCACATATTCGTCATCACCCATCAAAAACTGCTGAAGTCAGTGATACAGAATACAACGAAAACAATTTAGCAATTCCTCAAGAAATCCTAAAAAAATACATAGTGTATGCACGTGAAAACGTTCATCCAAAGCTAAGAAATATGGATCAGGATAAAGTGGCAAATATCTACAGTCAATTACGTCAGGAATCTTTAGTAAGGATTTGACAAATGTGATTTATTTGGTGCTATTTTTTTTTTGGTAGGCAACGGGTAGTTTAGCTATCACTGTCAGGCACATTGAAAGTATTATACGTATGGCTGAAGCACATGCTCGTTTACACTTAAGAGATTATGTACAAGAAGAAGATGTTAATATGGCAGTTCGTATGATGTTGGAAAGCTTTGTAGAAACACAAAAGTATAGTGTTATGAAATCCATGAGACAAGTGTTTCATCGCTACTTATTATATAAGAAAGACCACAGCGAATTATTATTTTACATTTTACAACAATTGGCGCAAGATCAGCTTACATTCATGCGAGGCACAAATTCATCAGATACAGTCACGATTGGAAATCGACGAAAAAGATCTCATAGATAAGGTATGTACATTAGATGTATGCTATACAAATAATTAACAATTATCTTACAGGCAAAACAATTGGATATTCGCGATCTGAATCCGTTTTACAAAAGTAAATTGTTTATAAACAATTACTTCGTGCATGACCCAAAAGGAAGGTTATTATTTATACAATTCCTAAAACACATATTGTAGAAGATTAAGTTTTAATTACTGTTAACGATACATGTATTCCTCTATTTTTAATTAAAAAAATCATTGTGTTAATTATTTCATTTATCAGAATCTGAACTTGAGTCTTCCGATGATGATGACGATGTTGTATCTGAGCTATCAGAACTTGAGCTGGAGTCGGAATCTGTAGAAGAATCGCTGTCACTTTCTTTTTTGTTTCGTTCTTTCATCGATACCAAGGCTTTTTCTGCAGCTCTAAAACAACTCCATAACTATCTTTGTAATAAAAATACGTATAATACAAACTTAGTTTTTTCTTCCTCTAACAGTTTTAGTCTCTTCTGTAACTGTTGTGTTCGAGAAGATCTATGCAAATACTTCCTTTTTCCTTTGCATTCATAAGACCAATGCCCAAATTCCAAACACTTTTGGCATCTGACACCTTGTGGAGGATAAGCCTCTTTCCTTCAAGATTCGTTAAGAATATAAAACAAGCGTATATAAAGACGTTGGACTTACTTTTTTTCAAAACCCGCTTTATTTTCTGATCCTAAAGTCATTTTAGAAACGAGTAAAAACTGTTAAGGTTATGTTTTGATTGATCTGACATGAACATACAAGGCGTTACAAAAATTCAGCCGCCATTGTTGGACCAAAATTTGCAACTATTAATTATTTAAACAACTCGTTAGTTTTAAAATTAATGAATTAAAACATAATTGGTCTACTTTTTTTTTTGTTTTGTTACACATAGAATATGATCGTGCAACACCTTTTATATATACATACAACTCAACTTAGAATTTCTAAATACATTATTTCACTAAGACTAACGATATAAACCAAAATCAAACTAAAAACACAAGTTTATAACAATATATTTAATATACAGTACACTAAAAATAATAAAATTAACTTAGTTCTTGGCTTTTTTCGGTCTTAACATAAAGTAAGCTATAATAAGTCCTACGCCTGCATAAGTAGCCATTGCAACCTAAAAGAAATAAATTACTATTACAAAATCCATAATCTTTGGATGACTGATAGTACTTACATTAGCACGGCCCCTTGTAGTATTTCCATTAAAAATTTTACTTATACCAGTTAATTTGCTATCGCTAGCTGATGATTCCCCAGACATTTTTGCTAACGTTAGATAAAATTAAAATAGGAATATAATAAAAGGTTACCCTTAAAACTTTAAAATTGTTATATAAGATAATTATACTACGAAGTGAAAAACCAGTGGTTACTATACCGTTGCTTACGATTCTTACAAGTTATCTGTTTGTGATCAATAGATGTCGCGGTAGGTAGGAACGAATTGAATACAACATTTTCTTGCGAACACAGACTACGAAGCCTCTAAATTTACAAAATCGCTCATAAACAGTTTGACGTTTTTGTTAACAAATGCGCAAAAACTGTCAAAGACTGTATAAAAACAAAAAATTGAAACTCATGTCCCTGTTCAAGCAATAAAATCTATTCAAATTGTTCCTGTTTAAATTGGGAATTTTTCGCACGTGGACTAGTAAAAAAAACTGCTTAATTTACACAAAAACTTATAAAATAAATAACTAATTATTGCTTACAAATTACTTTATGTTTTTATATTTACAATTTTTCTTTTTCTACATTCCATATAAAAAAATATTGATTGAGTCGAAGTTTTATCTGTCGCAGGATTACTTTCCATAGGCGTTCTTGACATTATGATGCAGAACTTCAGGGTTGACTACGAGCTACGAATCGTAACAAAGCTCAGCTCAGATCACGACTCGGTCTTGATTCAGTTGGGAGAGCATACTGTTCCTCGCCCTAAAGAATATGACATCGTCATATGGCCAACTATATTGAGTTCGAAGTGGAAAGTACCTAACTGGAAAACGCTAACCAGAGCAATTTAGTGTGCTATAGATGCCACAACGAAGATGATTACCAAGGACAGTACTGACCAGCACCAACTACCGCTTTAGATCAGAAAGATAATCGACAACGACGTCGATGACAACGTACGCGTAATCCCGAAGACCGCGGGACTCGAAACAGAATGCAAAACCACATCAAGACGACGATCTCAGAGCATCGTAACCAACAATGGAAAACAAAGCTGGACTAAGACGGCAGCGCCTGGAAGATGGTGAAGGCGCTAAAGAACAAAAAAATGCCGAAGATTCCGGCAATTCAGGGCCCGAATGGCATAGTTTATCCCGACGATGACAAAGCAGAAGGGTTTTTGGACACCTTCAAACTGCACGACGACATTGAAGTCAAGAGAATCAAACGCATCCATAGAGTAGTTTCAACTCGTGCGATTCCAACGACGCACTTCAAACACACGACACCGACTGAGGTAAGGAAGTTTATTTCCAGACCAAAAATAAATCACTTGGACCAGATGGGATCGCTAATCGTACGATTCAACTTCTTCCAGCCAAAGACGTCGCATTACACACGGCCATCTTAAACGCTTTCTTTCGACTCTGTCCCTTTCCATATCAATAGAAAACAGCTTACGTCTTTCTTCTCACGAAGCCAGGAAAAAGACCACACCATGCCGCAGAATTACCATCGTATCAGATAACGTGGGTAACGTTACTGGAACGGATAATTCTTTGTAGATTACAGTTCGGCTTTTGCCATCAGTTGCATTCCACAATCTCCATCAGACTCTGCGAGTCGTGGAGCAAATCACCAACGGGTTCATTTGATGACAGAACACCGGAGCTGTTTTCTTGGGCGTCGAGAAAGCGTTTGACAAGGTCTGGTTATGGTCTGCTTCTGAAACTCCTCGATAACGGCATGTCCTTAGCGATAATTCAACTCATCTGATCGTACTTGTACAATCATAATTTCAGAGTGAAATTGCGTAACGTCCAAGGCGAACTCCCGAGTCTAGAACCTTTTCTGCACAACGTCTTTATATCCCAGGGCGACGTATGCGCTCTAAGCTGACGATACCGCAGAGCTGATAAATTCAAGATCTCTTAATACGATAGTTGGTGAAGGTACAGGTATAGCCACAGAGTTTCTAGAAAGCTGGTACGCCGACTGGGGGATCAAAGTCAACCCGACGAAAAGTGTAGCGGTATTCCTCATGCATCGAATCATCAATCCAGGCCGTTATGTCAACATGATGGGCGACGATATCCCTTAGGAAGAAAACGCAAGATAGTTGGGCTTTAATCTTGACTAACGTCTTACTTGGAAGAAGCACACAAACGTTGTCACATCGAAGACTTCCGCCGTCGATTGCCAAGCTGTACCCAATTATGGAGAAAAGCAGTGTACTCTCAAACCAATAAGAAAGAAAGAGCTATATTTGGAGAACGTGCGTAGACACAAACGGCCGAAATATTCTGTTTTTGAATAGATGTTCAATGTCCTTAAGTCACCGAGTTTAGAATCTGACTTGGTTCACAAGTTGATTACTTAACTTTGTAGTGATTTTTTGTTAGATTTCGGTTTCTTTAAGTTTTTGATTTCTTTCGCGCTTCGATTAGGCCCTTAACGAAAGTGGGTAAAACGGTTACATCAACACGGTTTAAATCTAAATTTTATTACAATAACATACTCATGTCAGATATAATTTATAAATAGCAAAAACTGTAATCGTTTTTTATCGTAAATTTGATTTAAAATCACGTAAAATATTGTAATATTTACAACATGGCAACATCCTGCACGCACGAATCGCACCAATGGAAAGTCATAACAAAAAACCCTAACCTATAATAAATGTAAAAATTGAGAATTTGTAATAAAATGAGCGAAGAAATAATCAGGCAGTTGGAATCTGCTGCCAATATAATGACAGTAATAAACACATTTTATTTTAATGTAGAAAATTATAGCAATTTTGGATTGTAGGCTCCGCCAAATGTAGTTACTGATGAACAAAGACGTTCAGCCGAAACAGTTTTTTTAGATTTTCGCAAGTCAAAACTACCATACGGCTTGTGTCGACAAATCCTCGAAGTATCACAAGTACATTATGTGTTATTCGAAGCAGCTGAAGTTCTAAAAAGTGCACTTATTAGAGAATGGTCGTGTCTTCAAGAATCAGATATCATATCTCTACGACAGTATTTAATTCAGTATGTTTCACATAGGAACGATTTACCTTTTTTTGTACAAGAACGTATTTTACAAGTGATTGCAATTATGGTTAAACGAGGTAGTGTCGAAGATTTTGGTCTTGAACGCACTAGTATTTTGAACGAAGTTGAGAATCTAATTATCAACGGAGATCACACGAAGGTGTTTTTGATCAATTTTTTTAAACCAATTTCTTTATTATTGATTTTAGAAAATTATGGGATGTAATTTAATTTTAAATTTAATGCAAGAATACGCAAGCACAATTAAATCAACTGACGTAGGTCTTCCTTGGGAAATTCATTTTAAAGCTAAGAAGCAATTCGAAGCAACAGATTTAAGAAAAATTTTTAAATTTTGTATTCAGTTATTATCGAATATTATTAAGAACGAGTCCATGGACAACAACACTGTTAAGTTAATGGAGCAGTTGCTTATTATTACTGCCGGTGTCTTAACGTGGGGTTTTATATCACCATTGCATATCCTTTTATTTAAATTTGCTTTTTAACTTAGTTGTACTGTACCTTAACGATTCCATACTTCCTAAAAGACTTATAGGTGTGTACGAATCTGTTTACGAAGCGGATCAGTCTCCTTCGTTGCGACTAGGAGCAAATTGGAAAGAAATAATGCTTGCACCGCAGCTAATACCTTTAGTTTTTGAAATTTATTGGAAAGTTCGTGAATACGAGCTCTTACTGCATCAGGTGCTAACATGTTTGGTTCAGCTGGCTTCTTTAAACGGTGGCGTGATGAACAGGGATGAAGTTCGGATGGAATACCTCAGTTCATACATCGAAAATTTTCTTAAGATCCTGCGAATGATAAAGTAGGTTTTATAACATCAGTAAGTCATTGTTATTGATTAATTTCCAGCTCGAATTTTAAAGAGAAGGAAGTTCTCGGTCTTTCGAATATCGTTAAAAAATTACAATTATTTTTCGGTCAGGATTTTTTGAAGATTCCACAAAATGTTCAGGAGTTGTATTTAAACGATATCACACACATTACTTGTTGTTTTGCCGAAGGAGCTAAATTGGAAGAAGCTGTAAGTTATCCGTTTGTATTTTACATTATTCAGTTTGTTTTTATGCAGCAATCGTTAGATGATAAATTCTACAGCGAAGCTTTCGATAACTTGTTGGAAGCTTGGACGGGTATTTTTCAAGAGTGTGCTTCAGGAAGTGATAATATTTTATTTCAATCGGCCACAAGAATTTTTAACACGTATTTACAGTGTCATTTAGCTCCTCCTGACGGTTCTAGAATACAGGAAAAGGAGTGTGAGGAGATTGAAGACAATGAAGATAATGATCGAATTAAATATAAAGATCAATTGCAAATTATTGGAGTGTTTGGTCGTATAGTGCCTTCTCATTGTCTACCAATTTTATTTAGGTTAGGAATCTTCATTAACGAACTTTTAATTCTTTCGGGATTGGACCATGTTGATGTTGTAATGAAAATTAGCTTATACCTCGGGTGGAATCCAGATTGGAAAACGACATTGACACGGTTCACTCTCAAAAGACATTCATATTATTGATATACTTTTAAAATTCAGATTATTAGAAGATAGAAGCAATAAGCTTAAGTCTCATTTTCAAACGATGCAAAATTATACAATGACTTTGAACGATTCGAAAACGTTAGACAATTTATTTGAGGACATACATTGGATTATTTTGATAGCCGGGCACGTCTTGTGTATGGATTGTGAAGGTGAAACTCCGATGATTCCTTCAGAGATTATGCAATACTCGATACAACAGTGTAACAAAATGGAGTGTAATTTAGAGACAACTCTCAAAGTTCTGGCAAGCGTTCGTGAAGTTGTTTTTGAAATCGATTGTATAGAACAATGTGATCATGCTGTTAGAATTTTCAGTGATGTTTTGAAATTGTGTGTGCTCGAATCGTCAGCGGGTCATGCTAAATTAGGCCATTTCATGAGTCCGGAGGTTGGGTGTACCCTCATGTGGTTTTTGAAACGCTGGTGCATGTCGTATCTTCTACCGACAGAAAATTTCTACCAGGAGGTTGGTATTTAAAGATTGTATTGTCATACATATTTGAATTATTTTAGATTAGTCCTACGTTAATCGGTGCCTTAGGTGGTGATACTGACGGAGCAACTTTTGTAATAAATTTTATACTTGGAAAGATACAGAGTAACATTTGCCAATTTAACTCTGAGCCTATTTTACTACAAGACACGGTGGATTTATTTGCCGACATTGTTTGTGTTAAACAAAAGTACACCTACTTACCAACCTAACCCTTTTAATTACATTTAATTTTGTAGATCTATGTACATTGTTAAAACTGAAGGTCTATGGAATTTAGTTAATTTGCAAACGGAACTGATGGCGGGTCTTTTACCCCAAAACATTCGCAGAGGTCTTTATAAGGGGTTTGTTCTAGCAGGAGCTTCATTAACTGATTTGGAAGCAATGAACGAATACTACAGGAGAATCTTAAAACCCGTACAGACACGGTTTAAAGAGTTAGTGTGTCAGGAAAACTTTAATCGAATTTACCAAGAAGAAAATGTTAAAACCGAAGTCATCGATATCCTAGAATGTTTTGTAGGAATTTCGAAAGGCGCTCAAATGTCAACCGCTCAGACTATTTTTGAATATGTCGTGCCAATCTTATCGGAATTACCAGTCTTTCTTAATTTATATAAAAACTATCAGTTAATTGTGCAATTAATTTTAGAGTTATTCGGTCAGTGCGCGCGTCACACGTTATGTTATTTAAGTTACTTAGATAGTAAAAGACTATATGAAACTTCGTTAGCGACTGTGCAAATGTATGCAAGGTGTAATACAAACCGGTTAACCACAGAAGTATTTTCTGAAGAAAGTAACTTCCAAGATTTACTGTTAGTTTTAGAATTTTTGACTTTGATTCTATCCAAAGAGTGTTTCGATTTATGCCCTCATAGTCCCACTGAAGAAGTAACAGTTACAGCAGCTGACGTATCATTGTTTGGTCTTAATTTCGTTTTACCCCTAATCAAAATTGAACTTCTTATGTATCCTTCTTTATGTTCTCAATATTACAAGCTAATAGTGTTAATTAACGATTTATACCCAGATAAGATTTCCAATTTGCCGGATGATATGTTGAAGCAACTGCTTCAATCTGTTGAATTAGGACTAACTGCCGGCTTTGGCACCGATGTTTTACAAGCGTGTTTAGATTTTATACAAGCTTTAGCGACTCATATTTACAGAAAATCGTTGAACAATTCGAAAGTTTATCACGCGGTAATGCCGTTTTTGAAATTGTTGATGAACTTGACTTTGTCGCACGAAATTAGTTCAGATATGATGACGTCGGCCAGCGTTTGCATATACATCTTAATTTGTTGTTACGTCGAACAATATCAAATGATTGTCGAAGGACTCATTAATTTACAATCGGATCCTTTAATTGCCGAACGATTAGCAACAGCTTTTAATCAACTAACTAACAATGTTCAATTAAATTGCGAAAGACAACCGAAATTAAAATTTAGAGATAATTTCGATAAGTTTATTGCAAACGTTCACGGATTTTTATTAGTTAAATAAGTTTTCGTTTTATTTAATTTATAATCGACGAATTAAAATTTAGTTTTTACATTGGGTAAATGATGCCGTGTTTGTAGTATTTATATTCGTTTAGACGTTTTATATGAAGTTCTATTTGATTACAAAATTTTTGTACAAATAGTAAGTAAAAGTTAAATAAATTACTTATTATATATATAAGTTTTATTTATATTATTTATTCGTCTTGTAATAAGACGGTGCCAGTCCCTGTAATTTTTATGAAATTATTTAGTAATTTAAGAAATTACGTAAGGACTTTGAGCTTTGCAAACCCCACCAGCTGCTTATAAACTCACAAGAAGATCTCTTCGAGAGCATCAACTACTACAATCTGAGATCCGGTTATTCCTGAACTCTTCCTGAAACCGAACTAATCTTTTTAGCTGATTCTAGCTATTCCTACTGATTACCCGTACCGATTTTTATTGACCGATTTATTTCATACGACTGCAAGAACCGTCCCGGCCATTCACTTTGATTTTCTCACCGAAACGCTACGTCTAACTCCAAAATAATTTATCTCATTATCTGTCATTTCATCGTATTGTGTCAGTAATTTTGGTCAATTTGATAAATTACACTTCTGTAATTATTTTTGGTGCAAGAAAATATAACCTACCGAGAGTTGTCTGGACGCGTTCATAAGTGACAAACTTTTTGTGGGGAGTTGTAAGGAACTGTGTAGCACTAAGAATCTGTACAGGCTACTTAGAGACTCTGAGGGCAGTACAGTCGTTACACCCACCTTAAAATAAGCACCAACGTTCCGGTTATAAACCAGTTTTACCTTAGACCGCGTCGTAGTTGAACACCCAGACCAGGAAAAGTCTGGGTGTTTAGCTAGGACGCAGTCTAAGCGCCGAAATTTGCTTATAAGCGGAACCAAAGTAACCGCGAAAGCCTAAGATTTTTTATAAAGCACTAACGTGTAAATATATTACTGGTTCGCGAAATTATTGTACTAAATTAAATGATCATCTAGCCATTAAATAGCGTATTTCGTATTAAAGCGCACGATCTTGGCGCAAGCGTTATAATTACGTCTTGTACTTCCATTTCTTCACCGATTTTTGTCAATTTAACCAAAAGTTGGAGTCTGTGAACTTTACTATCAAATTCAGAAAACAGTTTTCCGTTAGAAAATTTGCCAAAAACAAAGGACAACTTCCGTAAACTCATTTTATCTATACTCACCGTCAATTACTCTTGGGTAACCCTGTATCACTCCTGTCTCTAATTGCAGAGTCTACAACTCGAAATCGTCATTTTATATTACCATTCACTTCTAAATTAATTCCAGAACTATATGCGACAAGAATCAGACTCCAAGCGGAATTTGTTAATTACTTTAGACTTTAGTTAGTTTATATTGTACATAAAGTTATTAATTATTTAAGTTAATTTTTATTGTATCTATTGCATTTATTATATTTAGAAGCTGCAAGTCTTTTCTACGACAGCATAACTTAAGTTAGCAAGTTGTTTCCTTTTGTACTCAAGAACGACCTACATTCTTTATTCTTTTTGGAGTATTTTAGTTTCTCACTTTTACTTTCACATCAAACTTATTATTACTATTTAAACCTTACTAGAAAAACTATAGAGTACCCGGTATATTATTAAGTTTATGTTGGTAACATTGATTATGTTGGACTTTCTTAAGAATGATACAAAAATTTAAAATTATGAAAATGGTGGACGATTAAAAGAATTTATATAAAATCTGATGCTAGTTACGTCTACTGTATACGAAACAGTAAAATATATTTACAAAACGAAGTCTTTTTAAGTAAAGGTTACCACAACTATGTGCAGAAACTGACATAAACCACGAAAAATTCTTTGCGGTAAAACATTTTTTTAATTTTTCTAGTATAATCCAAATATAAAAGACGTTTGTGCAACCATTTTATTTTAAAATTATTCATCTAATTAACAAATTCAAAAAAAAATATTGTTAGACTACTCTAACAAAAAAAACTTAACATTTTCCAAACTGCTCGATCCACCATTTTGTTAAATTCAAATAAAAATGAGATCCTTCTGGTTCGTAATCTAGATACGAATATTCAGGTACATTTTTTGGTATTGCCGGTTCGATCTGAGTGCCTTCGTGCCACTCGTTAAAGCTTGTAATTGAAACATATTTAGGACCACTGCTTATAGCAGTTCGCCAAGCCACATCGTAATATTGTCCGTGTCTTCTATGTCTTGTAGTTTTAGAATTCCAAGGTCGCACTCGTGTGTCTGCATAACCAGGTCCGACCGATGGTATAAACAGAAGATTATTTTGTGTAGCGAACTTAGCTAAACTCTTCCAGTTTTTCCATGTACTACCATAACTAAAGCTATTAGCAGCAAAGTAAGTGTAAAATCCATCAAAGTGACTCTTTTTAATGTGATAACGATGCTGAATATCTACTAGTAAACCAATAAATACAGCATCCAATTCGCCACCTCTAATAGTTGATGCACCTTTTGCACTTAGTACTTCCATCCACGCAACAGCTGGCGTTAAGTAAGAATCATACACATAAAAAACAGGCATTTCTTTCTGACCTGTCTTGATTTTATACAATGCCGGATGATTTCTATATTGCAACAAATAATTTCGCAAATGTTTAATTAGATTTAAAGGGTTTCGATCAAAATACGGTTCTATATGTAAAGCAATTTTTAAATAATGCTTTGTAGCGAATCGAAACAAAACAGGAAGTATTTTATAAGGAGAATCAGTTGTATTCGGTGGACTCCAAGAAACTACGATAACCCCTACTCCATTTTCTCTAAGTTGTTTCATATGGGCATCAATAACATTTGGATCTTGAGAACTGTAGCATCCTAACGATGGGTAAAAATTAGAACCAATGTCTAAAATTGGTTTGTGAGAACCAGAATGCACTTTCTTCTCATTTTGCCAATTAGGCAAGTAGTTGTGATTCCAATGTTTGTAGTAACCATCTACATCTTGATTACCGTACCAAGCATAATAGAATATATGTACATTATAATTAGGCTGAAAAACAGGTTTGGTGTTTAAGATTATTGATCTCGTTTTCACTTTTTTTGCAATTCGTTCAACTTTCGTTCTGAGCAACTTCATATGTAACTCGCTTTTACTGACTATATCACTTGTCGACACAATTGCATTTTGTTGCAGTTTCTCAAACTTCAAATTCGTTTTTGCAATTCTATCTGCTGTTCTGTTTGTATTGAAAAATGTGTAAATTAATCCGATAATTAGAAAAGCTGTTATTGTTACAAACTTAGTTTGTTTATGATATAAAATTATTCTGCGCAGTTTAGAAAACAGCATAGTCAACAATCACATTGTAAATTAAACTTAAGAAAAGTAAAATGAGTTTAGTAGTCGATGTAAAAAATATTTACACGTTTTTCCTCCATTTTTTATTGATATTGATTTTTCTTTTTGTATAAAATTTTCATTTGCGGGTTTGGTCTCCAAGTGGGAAAAGAAAACTCTGACGCATATTAATTGTTAGGATTTGGAGTGATGTTTGCTTTGTTTAATAATTTTGAAGCGTAATTTTTATATTTAATTTTTTTGTCAGTCTAAAAAATCTTTTATCCGACGTTTATCTTTGAATGAAATTGTTATAACAACTGCTGATTTCAACAAGCATAATTTAAGAAAAAGGCTTTCCTAAAAAATCGATTGGGACTCCCAATAAAGTAGCTTAGCCAGTCCAATCATTATTTACTTGCAGATTTTAAGATGCCATTCGACTTTATAATAATTAGTTACAGAATTAGGTTTATACATTAAACTACGAAAACACGTTGTTTTTTTTCTAAACGAGCGGTTCAACACCAAAGATATTTATTCCTACACTATAATATGCTGAATAGCTAATTAATGAAAACAGTGAAGCCAAAATTGATTATTTGCAAGGTAAGCAAAATATTGTTATGTGATTCGTTAACTACATAATCCCATAGATACATAATCCTACATGACATTGTAAAGATATATAACTCCGAAACGCCTAAGACTTTTGAACTTAGTTTTAAGAAAAGTTGTTTTAGTTTATTTCTGAAACTAAAATTTGAGTAATGAGAATAATTAGAACATATGAAAACTAAAATTAGTTTAAGCAATGGGAATTTGTAGCAACGGTACAAAAATATTATAAAAGTTGAATGCAATTGAATATAGATGGCACTAGTTATTTAAATTAAAAATATCACAAACGCGAAAAATCATTCCATAAAATTTGCTAAGAAGTGGCGGTATATTAGCGTTTATCTTGCGTTTATCAAATTAAGAAACTATCAAATTAGTATACAAAGCCAAAGGCAACAAATAAAGTTAAACTTATATAATAATGTATTGTTGTAACCATTGAATATGTAACAAAAATTGCCAATGTTTTGCTTATTTTAATAATAACTAATAATTGTAACTTGAGATAACTTCTAAACTCGACGAAAATCTTTTTTTTTTTGCTTTTGTTTTAATACGACAATTTAAGTAATGAGAATCATTTAATACTACATATTGTTTAAGCAACGGGAATTTGTAACAATGGCACAAAAATATTATAAAAAAGTACATATAGATGGCATTAGTTGTTGAAGTAAAAGAAACGGAAAGCCATCCGATAAAATGGCGTTATATTAGCGTTTATCAATTTAATAAACTATCAATAATGTATAATACACGAAAGTACATATAAATAATTGGATTAAAAGTTAAATCATCTCATAAAATGGATGCAGTAAAATCATTTAATGTCGAGGTAAGTGCCGTAACTTAGTTTACACTTACACGAGTCTCGAATTTTTTCCTATCTAATTCCTCTACATCCATTTAGTTTTACGTTATATTACAAGTGCGATTTAATAAATTTGTGTTTTAGCTCTCTGGGCTTTACGAGGTTAAACCTCCAATATCAAAAGCTAAGATGACATCTATAACAAGAGGTGCTATTAAAGCTATTAAGTTCTATAAGCATGTAGTACAAAGCGTAGAGAAATTTATATTGAAATGTAAACCAGAATACAAAGTACCTGGACTATATGTTATTGATTCAATAGTTAGGCAGTCGCGACATCAATTTGGTGCTGAGCGTGATGTTTTTGCACCAAGATTTGCGAAGAATATGCAACAAACTTTTGTTAACCTCTTTAAATGTCCTGCCGAAGATAAGGTAATTATATTTCTGCGTTTACTAAAATTATGTTAAAGTTTTGGTTTTTAGAGTAAGGTAATTCGAGTATTAAATTTATGGCAAAACCAAGTTTTTCAACCAGACGTCATTCAACCTCTATTTGATTTAGCGGACCCGAATCATCCAATTTATAAGGAACAATCGGTGCTTGGACAAAGTAACGGTGTACAAATTCAAAATACTGGTGTCATAAAAGGTTAGTTGAATGATATTTTGCAAACATATTTGCAGTCAAAACACGGTGTGCCTTAATAGCTAAAACGGTTTTTGTAGTAATGTATGAACTGGTTTTGGCACATCGTGTAGGTTTAGGCACTGGTCTTAATTATTTCTTCGTATTAGGTTCGCCTGCATTGAAGACATCGCCAACAAAAAGCTCGTCTCAACCTGGTCATCCCACTGATGCACATGCCACAGGAATGTCTAATAATCCGGTACATTGACATTGGTTTTTGAAATGTAACAAACATTGTACTGCACTTTATTACAGTTTTATAATGAGAATGACGTCTGCGTCTTTGTAATGTATGTTATTCTGTAATAATAATTTGTTTAATTTTATCAGAATTCGTAAATGAAGTGCAGTATGACTGGATAGTCACGTAAAAAGGTAAATAAATAACATTCGCCACATTTTCTACTTGCAGAATCTTATACACGCTGATCCTAACGCCTTGGCACACTTACAACAACTTCATAAGTTGCTACAACGACAAGAAGCCGATCCAAGCGTAAAAACGAGTAGTGGACAATCGGTGCGGTTTGATCGTAAATTGCTTGATTTTGATTATGGCGACGATGAAGATGAAGACCACGTTAATCCCTCTCCGAAACCTCCTGCAAACAACAACTCGGCCGCAATTGAAACAGTTGGAAGGTATTTTTAATTTCATATTATGAACTTTGTTTACATAAGAATGTTGCAGTCTATTGTCGAATCCCGAAGTCCTTAGACAACTACAAACGTTACAACAGTCTTTATCTCAAACTCATCAAGAAATGGATTTAGAAAAACTGAGAAAACTTCAGGAGATGAAACAACAAGAAGAAGAGTTTGACAAGCACTTAGCGCAGACCGTTCCGGTAAGTTCATTACTGATTAGATTAAGCATCAACATTGCTTTTTAGAACTTGCCGTTTGCGTCAGAGTGCGATTTCAAACCGTCTTCTCAAAATAACTCCCCGGCTGTTTTGCAAAATTATTATCTTAGCGGAGTGCAGGATATGAGTATTCCACCACCTTTATACAAACAAACTATACAAACATACGAATTGCCTTCTCAACCCGAAGAAATAACTTTAGACTCGGACACGCAATACATGAGCGGAAATGATACTGGTGATATGGAAGTCATAAACTTAGATCAAACAGATTCTAGGAGTCCATCGGTACACGAAGATAGGTACAGTCGGCGTAGACGGAGTAGATCGAGGGACCGTTCGAGAGATAGAGGCCGAGACCGTGATCGCGATAGGAGATCGCGAAGGTCTAGGAGTAGAACTCGATCTAGGGATCGACGAAGAAGATCTAGAAGTAGGGAAAGAGAGAGGGACCGTGAAAAGGAAAAAGACAAAGAAAAGGAAAAGGAGAGGCGCAAACGCGGCTTGCCACCCATAAAGAAAGATAATCTGAGTGGTAAGTTATTTATGACTCATCCTGTATTTCACATTACTCTAACATGTAATACTATAGATATCTACATTACCCGTTATTACTTATATCAATAACTTTTAAAACAATTAATATTATTTAGATCGTATATATAAAATAACAAACCAATATATGAAAAAAAAAAACTAAAATAGGTTTTCCTATAATAACAGATATTTATATAACTTCGTTATCTATGTATAATAATTAGTAGTGGCGCCATCTACCATGTTGCTATAAAGTATCAGTCAAGAAACTTACCTTTTTTTTACATTATCCAATAGATAAGCGACTATGGTATTTGCGGGAAATTTAATTTTTTTATCTTTGTATTTAACTTCTTGAAGATTTTGTTAAAATTTGTCATATTGATTTGAGTTTTTATTTAGTGTGCAGTACAACGTTATGGGTTGGACATTTATCTAAACTTGTACATCAGGAGGAATTGTCAGACACTTTTGGAGAATTTGGCGATGTTGTCAGCATCGATTTAATTCCACCTAGAGGTTGCGCGTTTATCGTGATGAACCGAAGGCAAGATGCATCGAGATGCCTCCAAAAATTAAAAAATCACAAAATGCAAGGAAAAGCCATTACGGTAAGTGATTCGAAGCAACAAATTATGGATTTCATTTAATTGTTACAGTTGGCTTGGGCACCCGGTAAAGGTGTAAAAGGCAAAGATTTGAAGGATTATTGGGAAGTCGATTTGGGAGTTTCTTACATACCGTGGTCAAAGTTAAAACCCGATATCGATCTGGAAATGTTGGAGGAAGGTGGTATGGTCGATGAAGACACCATGCCGGCTTGGATGAAGGCTAAAGCCTAATACCGAAACTTCCACCTGCTAATCCACCTATAATTGATAACGTAGAGACAATAGCGAAAGTTATTGCGCCAACTACTACAATCGATACTAGTCAACCACCGCCTATGCCTGCAGGGGGACTTCTTCAACCACCTCCCGCATTGCCGTTACCATTAGTCAATCCGTTTCAATTAAATAACAGATTGTTAGGAATGAATTTACCACCAGGTATGATGCCTCCGAACGTACCGATTGGTGTACCTCCTCCTAACATGCCTCCTGGAGCAATGATGGCGAATCCGTTGTTGGGATTGGGATCTTTCCCACAAGCGCCACCCGGATTGTTACCGCCTCCTTTATCTCTTCCACCGCCAGATAAAGTGCCAACTAGTATGAGTGATGCGATGACGTCGTCAGATAATTCCGTGATGAATATGCCGTTTAACATGATGCCACAACCGTCGATGTGTATTCCACCACCTCACCACGAGGATAATAATATGGATATTGAAATGGAAGATGCTGATCGAGGTGATAAGCATCCGCCGTTAAGCGACCAATTGTTAGCATCTATAGGACAAAATAAAATGAATCTTAACGCGGCGGTGAGTAGACTACATGCAATTGTTGACATGCGACCGGGCAGATCGGACGTCGACGATGACCGTCAAGACAAGACGCTACCCGACAGAAATAGAGAACACGAGAGACGAGATTTCGACGACAGACGTCCTAACGACAGAAATAGGAAATGGATAACAGAAGAGATAACAGGCGCGAACGTGTCAATAGGTGGGGCGACAGAGACATTAAAGACAGAGAAGAAGATAGAAGGGATCGTAACGAGAAAACTCTAACAGATAGGTTAAGAGAAATGGCCCATCAAAGTTCCTTTCCGAACAGAGATACCAGACATTTGGGTCGAAATCCAGATAATCCAATGTTTGATAATCCAGATGGACCACCACCTCCTTTACTAGAACGACCAATGTTTCGACAACCAAATCCGGATAGAATGGGAAACGATCACAACGAGAGAATTAGAAAGCGACGATTTCAATCATCGAATAAGACGCGGGGACGACGAATGGATAGATTCTCACAGAAACCGAGAAGACAATCATCGACCCCACTTCAACCGTGACGACAACGGACCACGTCCTTTCTTCAATAGAGACGATAATGGACCGGGACCAGGACCGAGAGCGTTACTAGGCCGCGAAGAAGGTGGACCTCCTCGTCCGCTTTTAAATCACGACGAAATGTTCGACGAGGGTGATTTTATGGGACAAGACATGGACGAATTTATGGAAGAACCGATGGGGATGAGAGACGATTTTCAACCACACATGAGGGGTCCCCCTGGATTTGGAGGGCCAGGTATGGGACACGGGCCAGGTATGGGTCCCGGTCCAGGTATTCTAGGACCGGGTCCTTCAGGAATGGGTATGGGACCTAGACCGGGACCGAGACCAGATTTTTGGGGACCGCCAAGACCACCGATGCGAGGAGCCGGGCCTGACGGATTTTTCCCAAGAGGTAGACCACCCGGCCCTGCCAAATTCCATCTTAGAGGACCCCATATTCGAGGTCCTCGTCCACCAGGTACCATTATCGGTATTATTTTTTGCAATGCCATTTTAATATTTTTGATATAGGTCCGCATTGGAAAGAAGGTCCTCGTCCGAATTTCCAACCCCGATTCGAACCACCCGATTATTTTCGTGGTCCTCCCGGTCCCGCTCAGGGAATGCGGGGGCATTTTGAAGAAATGCCGCATCACCTTCGCCATGGAAGACGCGAAGATAGAAGACACTTCGTTAGACAAGACTTCGGCGTAGAAGAAGAAATGGAAGAACGGCGTGATAAAAGAGAGAGACAAGCTAGGTGGGGAAATTCTCCTAAAGAAGAAGCGTGCGCCGAACCGATCGAAGAGTGCATGGAACCAGAACCCGAAGAAGTCGTTTCTGAAAATATCAATAATTTGGACGAGACTGACGATAATGCGGGACAAGAGGAACCTTGCGGCACGATGGACGGTAATGAGACGCCGTTGCGGGACGAGCCGCAAGAAGACACAGAGGAAGTTGTCAATGAAACTGAAGGTGGTAACGATGAAGGTGAATCTAAACCCAACGATGACATTCAAGAATGAGAAGCGGCGCGATAGCAATTTTTTTAGGTATTTATACTTTAAATATACATTAGTTTTTAAGAAGAAGAACGATACGAGGATTAAAGTGTTGCAAATATGTCGGACTGCGTATTAGAACATAAAGCGTCGGATCATGGCTGTGATTGTGTAGTGAACACAGGGGACCCACTCAGGTTTAAATATTAAAAATTGCGATTTATATGATTTTAATGGTGCTCAATAAATAGTTTTAGTTATTTTACAATTTCGATTTTGTTTTGCATTTCATTTTGGTGTGAAATTTTAAAAGCGGACTGTTTAGACTATTGAAATATGGGGATGAGACATCGAAAGGTAGGTCCGGCTGTGTTCACAACATCTGAGATATCTGAACATCACAGGAGGAACACGTGCTGGCACTCAAATCGAGTGACTGGTGCAAGGTATGGTCATTTGAATTTGTAAATACATGTTTGCGACATATTATTTTCAAAGCGTGTATATAAATGTTATTGAAAAACCAATTTGTATAATAAATAAATCGATACTTGTGTGGGAATTGATAACTACGATGTTTGTTGTTGCGCTTGCATAGCTAGCTGGTGTAATTATATTAGATGCGTATCAATTATTTTCACTGTAACAACTAACTATAAGATAATTGTTTACATTATTGTAAAAGTTTATCATTAAGTAAAATGGCACTTGGCCCTTATCCTGTACTGTTAAGTTACACGATTAACATTTTCTTTGTAGAAGTTTTTTTAGAACACTTTTTTTTGTCTTGTAAATTTTTTTAATGTACCCATAAAATTTGGATGCAAATAAAATAGACTTAGAGGAAAGTTCGTATCAGTATCTATTCCATTAAAAAAAATTGACGTTTTAATTATACTGTAATAGGTACATTGACCGATTTTTGAATTTGTACATAATTCATAGACAAGCTTACTATATATGGAATAATAATTGTTAACGAGATGTAACCAAAGTATGGAATGGCCTTCGTGGTTCCAAATGGGTACAACCAGAAACCCCTTCGTACTGCGTCTCGAGTATGATGACTAAAAAATGCAGTTAATACTATAAACAATAACCGTAATAACCATTTTGTTCCTTGACAGTATGCGATTGTAATCAACACAAAGACTATGACAACAGGTACTGTTGTGCAGTGTAATGGTGGTCTACTTTTCAAACTCGTTGCATCCTAGAAAATTATCGAGGTGTAATTGTAATAATGTGATTCTACTTACTTTAAGATAAAAGGAACGTGCAACAACGAAATGGTCCAAATCAATGCACGATGCTATTGACATGCATAAAGCAATTTCAGCAAGTGTTTGAATCGCATATCTGTTTTTATGGATTATGCATACAATACTCCAAGATAAGGCCCCAATTAATGCATGAGTGGTATTGTCAAAAATAGCTCGATAAATTTGAATCTTAGTGTACTTTACCATATAATCGCCAAATATTGCCGTTAATATCAAAATGGCAATTAAATAAGAGTGCGTGTTATAAAATATTTCAAAATACATTTAAAACATTGTAAATATTAAAAATTCAATTTATAGTAAAAGTAAGGTTATACTGCCTCCTGTTTTCCAATAAAGGCAAATTATATGTCCTTTATGCTATTCATGTAACACCTAGATTATAGATGATTATAGACGATCAGAAAGAAACACTTAAATCTGTATTTGACATTTATCTCCAATTAATTAAATATTACCAATACTGGAAATAAGGTAATAGGAAAAAAAATTTCGAGCAAATTTTCAATTTTTTCAAATCATAACCACCGAAATCGTGACTATTTCGAAAATAATGACGATAGATAATGACTAACAAAATAGTTAAAAAACTAACAGGAGCTTTTTAAATATAGGTAACTTACAATGCACTACACGTCACGAAGACATCTTCTTTACTTCATGTTCTCCTGATACAAAATCGCAAGTTTTCGAAACTTTTCGTGTTAGGTTAGCGTTTTAGGAGAAACTTTAAGACGTCGATTTTTGGGTTTAAACACAAAAAATTAAGAATATTTTAATAGTAATCGTTGTAAAAGGCCTAAAACTAATTAAAAATAATAAAACTTTTTTTGGCAAAAAGCGTTAAGCCTTGTTAATCAAAAATTTCGATTTGTCAAAAACTAAAAATTATTTTTAATTATAATTATTGGAATATACCTGATAGTCAATTACGAACATTATTACAAAGAAAAACAATTAAAAACAAACAGGAAGCTTGTAAATTAAAATTAAAGTTTAAGGTAGGCAACTTACAATGCACTACACGTCACGAAGACATCTTCTTTACTTCATGTTCTCCTGATACAAAATCGCAAGTTTTCGAAATTTTTCGTGTTAGGTTAGCGTTTTACGAGAAACTTTAAGACGTCGATTTTTGGGTTTAAACACAAAAATTAAGAATATTTTAATAGTAATCGTTGTAAAAGGCCTAAAACTAATTAAAAATAATAAAACTTTTTTGGCAAAAAGCGTTAAGCCTTGTTAATCAAAAATTTCGATTTGTCAAAAAACTAAAAATTATTTTTAATTATAATTATTGGAATATACCTGATAGTCAATTACGAACATTATTACAAAGAAAAACAATTAAAAAACAAACAGGAAGCTTGTAAATTAAAATTAAAGTTTAAGGTAGGCAACTTACAATGCACTACACGTCACGAAGACATCTTCTTTACTTCATGTTCTCCTGATACAAAATCGCAAGTTTTCGAAATTTTTCGTGTTAGGTTAGCGTTTTACGAGAAACTTTAAGACGTCGATTTTTGGGTTTAAACACAAAAAATTAAGAATATTTTAATAGTAATCGTTGTAAAAGGCCTAAAACTAATTAAAAATAATAAAACTTTTTTGGCAAAAAGCGTTAAGCCTTGTTAATCAAAAATTTCGATTTGTCAAAAAACTAAAAAATTATTTTTAATTATAATTATTGGAATATACCTGATAGTCAATTACGAACATTATTACAAAGAAAAAACAATTAAAAAACAAACAGGAAGCTTGTAAATTAAAATTAAAGTTTAAGGTAGGCAACTTACAATGCACTACACGTCACGAAGACATCTTCTTTACTTCATGTTCTCCTGATACAAAATCGCAAGTTTTCGAAATTTTTCGTGTTAGGTTAGCGTTTTACGAGAAACTTTAAGACGTCGATTTTTGGGTTTAAACACAAAAATTAAGAATATTTTAATAGTAATCGTTGTAAAAGGCCTAAAACTAATTAAAAATAATAAAACTTTTTGGCAAAAAGCGTTAAGCCTTGTTAATCAAAAATTTCGATTTGTCAAAAAACTAAAAATTATTTTTAATTATAATTATTGGAATATACCTGATAGTCAATTACGAACATTATTACAAAGAAAAAACAATTAAAAACAAACAGGAAGCTTGTAAATTAAAATTAAAGTTTAAGGTAGGCAACTTACAATGCACTACACGTCACGAAGACATCTTCTTTACTTCATGTTCTCCTGATACAAAATCGCAAGTTTTCGAAATTTTTCGTGTTAGGTTAGCGTTTTACGAGAAACTTTAAGACGTCGATTTTTGGGTTTAAACACAAAAATTAAGAATATTTTAATAGTAATCGTTGTAAAAGGCCTAAAACTAATTAAAAATATTAAAACTTTTTTTGGCAAAAAGCGTTAAGCCTTGTTAATCAAAAATTTCGATTTGTCAAAAAACTAAAAAATTATTTTTAATTATAATTATTGGAATATACCTGATAGTCAATTACGAACATTATTACAAAGAAAAAACAATTAAAAAACAAACAGGAAGCTTGTAAATTAAAATTAAAGTTTAAGGTAGGCAACTTACAATGCACTACACGTCACGAAAACATCTTCTTTACTTCATGTTCTCCTGATACAAAATCGCAAGTTTTCGAAATTTTTCGTGTTAGGTTAGCGTTTTAGGAGAAACTTTAAGACGTCGATTTTTGGGTTTAAACACAAAAAATTAAGAATATTTTAATAGTAATCGTTGTAAAAGGCCTAAAACTAATTAAAAATAATAAAACTTTTTTTGGCAAAAAGCGTTAAGCCTTGTTAATCAAAAATTTCGATTTGTCAAAAAACTAAAAAATTATTTTTAATTATAATTATTGGAATATCCCTGATAGTCAATTACGAACATTATTACAAAGAAAAAACAATTAAAAAACAAACAGGAAGCTTGTAAATTAAAATTAAAGTTTAAGGTAGGCAACTTACAATGCACTACACGTCACGAAGACATCTTCTTTACTTCATGTTCTCCTGATACAAAATCGCAAGTTTTCGAAATTTTTCGTGTTAGGTTAGCGTTTTACGAGAAACTTTAAGACGTCGATTTTTGGGTTTAAACACAAAAAATTAAGAATATTTTAATAGTAATCGTTGTAAAAGGCCTAAAACTAATTAAAAATAATAAAACTTTTTTGGCAAAAAGCGTTAAGCCTTGTTAATCAAAAATTTCGATTTGTCAAAAAACTAAAAATTATTTTTAATTATAATTATTGGAATATACCTGATAGTCAATTACGAACATTATTACAAAGAAAAAACAATTAAAAAACAAACAGGAAGCTTGTAAATTAAAATTAAAGTTTAAGGTAGGCAACTTACAATGCACTACACGTCACGAAGACATCTTCTTTACTTCATGTTCTCCTGATACAAAATCGCAAGTTTTCGAAATTTTTCGTGTTAGGTTAGCGTTTTACGAGAAACTTTAAGACGTCGATTTTTGGGTTTAAACACAAAAATTAAGAATATTTTAATAGTAATCGTTGTAAAAGGCCTAAAACTAATTAAAAATAATAAAACTTTTTTGGCAAAAAGCGTTAAGCCTTGTTAATCAAAAATTTCGATTTGTCAAAAAACTAAAAATTATTTTTAATTATAATTATTGGAATATACCTGATAGTCAATTACGAACATTATTACAAAGAAAAAACAATTAAAAACAAACAGGAAGCTTGTAAATTAAAATTAAAGTTTAAGGTAGGCAACTTACAATGCACTACACGTCACGAAGACATCTTCTTTACTTCATGTTCTCCTGATACAAAATCGCAAGTTTTCGAAATTTTTCGTGTTAGGTTAGCGTTTTACGAGAAACTTTAAGACGTCGATTTTTGGGTTTAAACACAAAAATTAAGAATATTTTAATAGTAATCGTTGTAAAAGGCCTAAAACTAATTAAAAATAATAAAACTTTTTTGGCAAAAAGCGTTAAGCCTTGTTAATCAAAAATTTCGATTTGTCAAAAAACTAAAAATTATTTTTAATTATAATTATTGGAATATACCTGATAGTCAATTACGAACATTATTACAAAGAAAAAACAATTAAAAAACAAACAGGAAGCTTGTAAATTAAAATTAAAGTTTAAGGTAGGCAACTTACAATGCACTACACGTCACGAAGACATCTTCTTTACTTCATGTTCTCCTGATACAAAATCGCAAGTTTTCGAAATTTTTCGTGTTAGGTTAGCGTTTTACGAGAAACTTTAAGACGTCGATTTTTGGGTTTAAACACAAAAATTAAGAATATTTTAATAGTAATCGTTGTAAAAGGCCTAAAACTAATTAAAAATAATAAAACTTTTTTGGCAAAAAGCGTTAAGCCTTGTTAATCAAAAATTTCGATTTGTCAAAAACTAAAAATTATTTTTAATTATAATTATTGGAATATACCTGATAGTCAATTACGAACATTATTACAAAGAAAAAACAATTAAAAAACAAACAGGAAGCTTGTAAATTAAAATTAAAGTTTAAGGTAGGCAACTTACAATGCACTACACGTCACGAAGACATCTTCTTTACTTCATGTTCTCCTGATACAAAATCGCAAGTTTTCGAAATTTTTCGTGTTAGGTTAGCGTTTTACGAGAAACTTTAAGACGTCGATTTTTGGGTTTAAACACAAAAAATTAAGAATATTTTAATAGTAATCGTTGTAAAAGGCCTAAAACTAATTAAAAATATTAAAACTTTTTTTGGCAAAAAGCGTTAAGCCTTGTTAATCAAAAATTTCGATTTGTCAAAAAATAAAAAATTATTTTTAATTATAATTATTGGAATATACCTGATAGTCAATTACGAACATTATTACAAAGAAAAAACAATTAAAAAACAAACAGGAAGCTTGTAAATTAAAATTAAAGTTTAAGGTAGGCAACTTACAATGCACTACACGTCACGAAGACATCTTCTTTACTTCATGTTCTCCTGATACAAAATCGCAAGTTTTCGAAATTTTTCGTGTTAGGTTAGCGTTTTACGAGAAACTTTAAGACGTCGATTTTGGGTTTAAACACAAAAATTAAGAATATTTTAATAGTAATCGTTGTAAAAGGCCTAAAACTAATTAAAAATATTAAAACTTTTTTGGCAAAAAGCGTTAAGCCTTGTTAATCAAAAATTTCGATTTGTCAAAAACTAAAAAATTATTTTTAATTATAATTATTGGAATATACCTGATAGTCAATTACGAACATTATTACAAAGAAAAACAATTAAAAAACAAACAGGAAGCTTGTAAATTAAAATTAAAGTTTAAGGTAGGCAACTTACAATGCACTACACGTCACGAAGACATCTTCTTTACTTCATGTTCTCCTGATACAAAATCGCAAGTTTTCGAAATTTTTCGTGTTAGGTTAGCGTTTTACGAGAAACTTTAAGACGTCGATTTTTGGGTTTAAACACAAAAATTAAGAATATTTTAATAGTAATCGTTGTAAAAGGCCTAAAACTAATTAAAAATATTAAAACTTTTTTGGCAAAAAGCGTTAAGCCTTGTTAATCAAAAATTTCGATTTGTCAAAAACTAAAAAATTATTTTTAATTATAATTATTGGAATATACCTGATAGTCAATTACGAACATTATTACAAAGAAAAAACAATTAAAAAACAAACAGGAAGCTTGTAAATTAAAATTAAAGTTTAAGGTAGGCAACTTACAATGCACTACACGTCACGAAGACATCTTCTTTACTTCATGTTCTCCTGATACAAAATCGCAAGTTTTCGAAATTTTTCGTGTTAGGTTAGCGTTTTACGAGAAACTTTAAGACGTCGATTTTTGGGTTTAAACACAAAAAATTAAGAATATTTTAATAGTAATCGTTGTAAAAGGCCTAAAACTAATTAAAAATAATAAAACTTTTTTGGCAAAAAGCGTTAAGCCTTGTTAATCAAAAATTTCGATTTGTCAAAAAACTAAAAAATTATTTTTAATTATAATTATTGGAATATACCTGATAGTCAATTACGAACATTATTACAAAGAAAAAACAATTAAAAAACAAACAGGAAGCTTGTAAATTAAAATTAAAGTTTAAGGTAGGCAACTTACAATGCACTACACGTCACGAAGACATCTTCTTTACTTCATGTTCTCCTGATACAAAATCGCAAGTTTTCGAAATTTTTCGTGTTAGGTTAGCGTTTTACGAGAAACTTTAAGACGTCGATTTTTGGATTTAAATACACAAAATTAAGAATATTTTGTTACTAACGTCTGTAATAGGCCTAAAACTAATTAAAAATAATAAAACTTTTTTTGGCAAAAAGCGTTAAGCCTTGTTAATCAAAAATTTCGATTTGTCAGAAAACTAAAAATTATTTTTAATTATAATTATTGGAATATACCTGATAGTCAATTACGAACATTATTACAAAGAAAAAACAATTAAAAACAAACAGGAAGCTTGTAAATTAAAATTAAAGTTTAAGGTAGGCAACTTACAATGCACTACACGTCACGAAGACATCTTCTTTACTTCATGTTCTCCTGATACAAAATCGCAAGTTTTCGAAATTTTTCGTGTTAGGTTAGCGTTTTACGAGAAACTTTAAGACGTCGATTTTTGGGTTTAAACACAAAAAATTAAGAATATTTTAATAGTAATCGTTGTAAAAGGCCTAAAACTAATTAAAAATAATAAAACTTTATTTGTCAAAAAGCGGTAAGCCTTGTTAATCAAAAATTTCGAATTGTCAAAAAACTAAAACATTATTTTTAATTATAATTATTGGAATATACCTGATAGTCAATTACGAACATTATTACAAAGAAAAAACAATTAAAAAACAAACAGGAAGCTTGTAAATTAAAATTAAAGTTTAAGGTAGGCAACTTACAATGCACTACACGTCACGAAGACATCTTCTTTACTTCATGTTCTCCTGATACAAAATCGCAAGTTTTCGAAATTTTTCGTGTTAGGTTAGCGTTTTACGAGAAACTTTAAGACGTCGATTTTTGGGTTTAAACACAAAAATTAAGAATATTTTAATAGTAATCGTTGTAAAAGGCCTAAAACTAATTAAAAATAATAAAACTTTTTGGCAAAAAGCGTTAAGCCTTGTTAATCAAAAATTTCGATTTGTCAAAAACTAAAAATTATTTTTAATTATAATTATTGGAATATACCTGATAGTCAATTACGAACATTATTACAAAGAAAAAACAATTAAAAACAAACAGGAAGCTTGTAAATTAAAATTAAAGTTTAAGGTAGGCAACTTACAATGCACTACACGTCACGAAGACATCTTCTTTACTTCATGTTCTCCTGATACAAAATCGCAAGTTTTCGAAATTTTTCGTGTTAGGTTAGCGTTTTACGAGAAACTTTAAGACGTCGATTTTTGGGTTTAAACACAAAAATTAAGAATATTTTAATAGTAATCGTTGTAAAAGGCCTAAAACTAATTAAAAATAATAAAACTTTTTTTGGCAAAAAGCGTTAAGCCTTGTTAATCAAAAATTTCGATTTGTCAAAAACTAAAAAATTATTTTTAATTATAATTATTGGAATATACCTGATAGTCAATTACGAACATTATTACAAAGAAAAAACAATTAAAAAACAAACAGGAAGCTTGTAAATTAAAATTAAAGTTTAAGGTAGGCAACTTGCAATGCACTACACGTCACGAAGACATCTTCTTTACTTCATGTTCTCCTGATACAAAATCGCAAGTTTTCGAAATTTTTCGTGTTAGGTTAGCGTTTTACGAGAAACTTTAAGACGTCGATTTTTGGGTTTAAACACAAAAATTAAGAATATTTTAATAGTAATCGTTGTAAAAGGCCTAAAACTAATTAAAAATAATAAAACTTTTTTGGCAAAAAGCGTTAAGCCTTGTTAATCAAAAATTTCGATTTGTCAAAAACTAAAAATTATTTTTAATTATAATTATTGGAATATACCTGATAGTCAATTACGAACATTATTACAAAGAAAAAACAATTAAAAAACAAACAGGAAGCTTGTAAATTAAAATTAAAGTTTAAGGTAGGCAACTTACAATGCACTACACGTCACGAAGACATCTTCTTTACTTCATGTTCTCCTGATACAAAATCGCAAGTTTTCGAAATTTTTCGTGTTAGGTTAGCGTTTTACGAGAAACTTTAAGACGTCGATTTTGGGTTTAAACACAAAAAATTAAGAATATTTTAATAGTAATCGTTGTAAAAGGCCTAAAACTAATTAAAAATAATAAAACTTTTTGGCAAAAGCGTTAAGCCTTCTTAATCAAAAATTTCGATTTGTCAAAAAACTAAAAAATTATTTTTAATTATAATTATTGGAATATACCTGATAGTCAATTACGAACATTATTACAAAGAAAAAACAATTAAAAAACCAACAGGAAGCTTGTAAATTAAAATTAAAGTTTAAGGTAGGCAACTTACAATGCACTACACGTCACGAAGACATCTTCTTTACTTCATGTTCTCCTGATACAAAATCGCAAGTTTTCGAAATTTTTCGTGTTAGGTTAGCGTTTTACGAGAAACTTTAAGACGTCGATTTTTGGGTTTAAACACAAAAAATTAAGAATATTTTAATAGTAATCGTTGTAAAAGGCCTAAAACTAATTAAAAATAATAAAACTTTTTTTGGCAAAAAGCGTTAAGCCTTGTTAATCAAAAATTTCGATTTGTCAAAAAACTAAAAAATGATTTTTAATTATAATTATTGGAATATACCTGATAGTCAATTACGAACATTATTACAAAGAAAAAGAGTTAAAAAACAAACAGGAAGCTTGTAAATTAAAATTAAAGTTTAAGGTAGGCAACTTACAATGCACTACACGTCACGAAGACATCTTCTTTACTTCATGTTCTCCTGATACAAAATCGCAAGTTTTCGAAATTTTTCGTGTTAGGTTAGCGTTTTACGAGAAACTTTAAGACGTCGATTTTTGGGTTTAAACACAAAAAATTAAGAATATTTTAATAGTAATCGTTGTAAAGGCCTAAAACTAATTAAAAATAATAAAACTTTTTTGGCAAAAAGCGTTAAGCCTTGTTAATCAAAAATTTCGATTTGTCAAAAAACTAAAAATTATTTTTAATTATAATTATTGGAATATACCTGATAGTCAATTACGAACATTATTACAAAGAAAAACAATTAAAAAACAAACAGGAAGCTTGTAAATTAAAATTAAAGTTTAAGGTAGGCAACTTACAATGCACTACACGTCACGAAGACATCTTCTTTACTTCATGTTCTCCTGATACAAAATCGCAAGTTTTCGAAATTTTTCGTGTTAGGTTAGCGTTTTACGAGAAACTTTAAGACGTCGATTTTTGGGTTTAAACACAAAAATTAAGAATATTTTAATAGTAATCGTTGTAAAAGGCCTAAAACTAATTAAAAATAATAAAACTTTTTTGGCAAAAAGCGTTAAGCCTTGTTAATCAAAAATTTCGATTTGTCAAAAAACTAAAAATTATTTTTAATTATAATTATTGGAATATACCTGATAGTCAATTACGAACATTATTACAAAGAAAAAACAATTAAAAAACAAACAGGAAGCTTGTAAATTAAAATTAAAGTTTAAGGTAGGCAACTTACAATGCACTACACGTCACGAAGACATCTTCTTTACTTCATGTTCTCCTGATACAAAATCGCAAGTTTTCGAAATTTTTCGTGTTAGGTTAGCGTTTTACGAGAAACTTTAAGACGTCGATTTTTGGGTTTAAACACAAAAAATTAAGAATATTTTAATAGTAATCGTTGTAAAAGGCCTAAAACTAATTAAAAATATTAAAACTTTTTTGGCAAAAAGCGTTAAGCCTTGTTAATCAAAAATTTCGATTTGTCAAAAAACTAAAAATTTATTTTTAATTATAATTATTGGAATATACCTGATAGTCAATTACGAACATTATTACAAAGAAAAAACAATTAAAAAACAAACAGGAAGCTTGTAAATTAAAATTAAAGTTTAAGGTAGGCAACTTACAATGCACTACACGTCACGAAGACATCTTCTTTACTTCATGTTCTCCTGATACAAAATCGCAAGTTTTCGAAATTTTTCGTGTTAGGTTAGCGTTTTACGAGAAACTTTAAGACGTCGATTTTTGGGTTTAAACACAAAAAATTAAGAATATTTTAATAGTAATCGTTGTAAAAGGCCTAAAACTAATTAAAAATATTAAAACTTTTTTGGCAAAAAGCGTTAAGCCTTGTTAATCAAAAATTTCGATTTGTCAAAAAACTAAAAATTATTTTTAATTATAATTATTGGAATATACCTGATAGTCAATTACGAACATTATTACAAAGAAAAAACAATTAAAAACAAACAGGAAGCTTGTAAATTAAAATTAAAGTTTAAGGTAGGCAACTTACAATGCACTACACGTCACGAAGACATCTTCTTTACTTCATGTTCTCCTGATACAAAATCGCAAGTTTTCGAAATTTTTCGTGTTAGGTTAGCGTTTTACGAGAAACTTTAAGACGTCGATTTTTGGGTTTAAACACAAAAATTAAGAATATTTTAATAGTAATCGTTGTAAAAGGCCTAAAACTAATTAAAAATATTAAAACTTTTTTGGCAAAAAGCGTTAAGCCTTGTTAATCAAAAATTTCGATTTGTCAAAAACTAAAAATTATTTTTAATTATAATTATTGGAATATACCTGATAGTCAATTACGAACATTATTACAAAGAAAAACAATTAAAAAACAAACAGGAAGCTTGTAAATTAAAATTAAAGTTTAAGGTAGGCAACTTACAATGCACTACACGTCACGAAGACATCTTCTTTACTTCATGTTCTCCTGATACAAAATCGCAAGTTTTCGAAATTTTTCGTGTTAGGTTAGCGTTTTACGAGAAACTTTAAGACGTCGATTTTTGGGTTTAAACACAAAAAATTAAGAATATTTTAATAGTAATCGTTGTAAAAGGCCTAAAACTAATTAAAAATAATAAAACTTTTTTTGGCAAAAAGCGTTAAGCCTTGTTAATCAAAAATTTCGATTTGTCAAAAAACTAAAAAATTATTTTTAATTATAATTATTGGAATATACCTGATAGTCAATTACGAACATTATTACAAAGAAAAACAATTAAAAACAAACAGGAAGCTTGTAAATTAAAATTAAAGTTTAAGGTAGGCAACTTACAATGCACTACACGTCACGAAGACATCTTCTTTACTTCATGTTCTCCTGATACAAAATCGCAAGTTTTCGAAATTTTTCGTGTTAGGTTAGCGTTTTACGAGAAACTTTAAGACGTCGATTTTTGGGTTTAAACACAGAAAATTAAGAATATTTTAATAGTAATCGTTGTAAAAGGCCTAAAACTAATTAAAAATAATAAAACTTTTTTTGGCAAAAAGCGTTAAGCCTTGTTAATCAAAAATTTCGATTTGTCAAAACTAAAAATTATTTTTAATTATAATTATTGGAATATACCTGATAGTCAATTACAAAGATTATTACAAAGAAAAATCAATTAAAAACGAAACAGGAAGCTTGTAAATTAAAATTAAAGTTTAAGGTAGGCAACTTACAATGCACTACACGTCACGAAGACATCTTCTTTACTTCATGTTCTCCTGATACAAAATCGCAAGTTTTCGAAATTTTTCGTGTTAGGTTAGCGTTTTACGAGAAACTTTAAGACGTCGATTTTTGGGTTTAAACACAAAAAATTAAGAATATTTTAATAGTAATCGTTGTAAAAGGCCTAAAACTAATTAAAAATAATAAAACTTTTTTGGCAAAAAGCGTTAAGCCTTGTTAATCAAAAATTTCGATTTGTCAAAAAACTAAAAATTATTTTTAATTATAATTATTGGAATATACCTGATAGTCAATTACGAACATTATTACAAAGAAAAAACAATTAAAAACAAACAGGAAGCTTGTAAATTAAAATTAAAGTTTAAGGTAGGCAACTTACAATGCACTACACGTCACGAAGACATCTTCTTTACTTCATGTTCTCCTGATACAAAATCGCAAGTTTTCGAAATTTTTCGTGTTAGGTTAGCGTTTTACGAGAAACTTTAAGACGTCGATTTTTGGGTTTAAACACAAAAAATTAAGAATATTTTAATAGTAATCGTTGTAAAAGGCCTAAAACTAATTAAAAATAATAAAACTTTTTTGGCAAAAAGCGTTAAGCCTTGTTAATCAAAAATTTCGATTTGTCAAAAAACTAAAAATTATTTTTAATTATAATTATTGGAATATACCTGATAGTCAATTACGAACATTATTACAAAGAAAAACAATTAAAAAACAAACAGGAAGCTTGTAAATTAAAATTAAAGTTTAAGGTAGGCAACTTACAATGCACTACACGTCACGAAGACATCTTCTTTACTTCATGTTCTCCTGATACAAAATCGCAAGTTTTCGAAATTTTTCGTGTTAGGTTAGCGTTTTACGAGAAACTTTAAGACGTCGATTTTTGGGTTTAAACACAAAAAATTAAGAATATTTTAATAGTAATCGTTGTAAAAGGCCTAAAACTAATTAAAAATAATAAAACTTTTTTGGCAAAAAGCGTTAAGCCTTGTTAATCAAAAATTTCGATTTGTCAAAAAACTAAAAATTATTTTTAATTATAATTATTGGAATATACCTGATAGTCAATTACGAACATTATTACAAAGAAAAAACAATTAAAAACAAACAGGAAGCTTGTAAATTAAAATTAAAGTTTAAGGTAGGCAACTTACAATGCACTACACGTCACGAAGACATCTTCTTTACTTCATGTTCTCCTGATACAAAATCGCAAGTTTTCGAAATTTTTCGTGTTAGGTTAGCGTTTTACGAGAAACTTTAAGGCGTCGATTTTGGGTTTAAACACAAAAATTAAGAATATTTTAATAGTAATCGTTGTAAAAGGCCTAAAACTAATTAAAAATAATAAAACTTTTTGGCAAAAAGCGTTAAGCCTTGTTAATCAAAAATTTCGATTTGTCAAAAACTAAAAATTATTTTTAATTATAATTATTGGAATATACCTGATAGTCAATTACGAACATTATTACAAAGAAAAAACAATTAAAAACAAACAGGAAGCTTGTAAATTAAAATTAAAGTTTAAGGTAGGCAACTTACAATGCACTACACGTCACGAAGACATCTTCTTTACTTCATGTTCTCCTGATACAAAATCGCAAGTTTTCGAAATTTTTCGTGTTAGGTTAGCGTTTTACGAGAAACTTTAAGACGTCGATTTTTGGGTTTAAACACAAAAATTAAGAATATTTTAATAGTAATCGTTGTAAAAGGCCTAAAACTAATTAAAAATAATAAAACTTTTTTTGGCAAAAAGCGTTAAGCCTTGTTAATCAAAAATTTCGATTTGTCAAAAACTAAAAAATTATTTTTAATTATAATTATTGGAATATACCTGATAGTCAATTACGAACATTATTACAAAGAAAAAACAATTAAAAAACAAACAGGAAGCTTGTAAATTAAAATTAAAGTTTAAGGTAGGCAACTTACAATGCACTACACGTCACGAAGACATCTTCTTTACTTCATGTTCTCCTGATACAAAATCGCAAGTTTTCGAAATTTTTCGTGTTAGGTTAGCGTTTTACGAGAAACTTTAAGACGTCGATTTTTGGGTTTAAACACAAAAATTAAGAATATTTTAATAGTAATCGTTGTAAAAGGCCTAAAACTAATTAAAAATAATAAAACTTTTTGGCAAAAAGCGTTAAGCCTTGTTAATCAAAAATTTCGATTTGTCAAAAAACTAAAAATTATTTTTAATTATAATTATTGGAATATACCTGATAGTCAATTACGAACATTATTACAAAGAAAAACAATTAAAAACAAACAGGAAGCTTGTAAATTAAAATTAAAGTTTAAGGTAGGCAACTTACAATGCACTACACGTCACGAAGACATCTTCTTTACTTCATGTTCTCCTGATACAAAATCGCAAGTTTTCGAAATTTTTCGTGTTAGGTTAGCGTTTTACGAGAAACTTTAAGACGTCGATTTTTGGGTTTAAACACAAAAAATTAAGAATATTTTAATAGTAATCGTTGTAAAAGGCCTAAAACTAATTAAAAATAATAAAACTTTTTGGCAAAAGCGTTAAGCCTTGTTAATCAAAAATTTCGATTTGTCAAAAAACTAAAAATTTATTTTTAATTATAATTATTGGAATATACCTGATAGTCAATTACGAACATTATTACAAAGAAAAAACAATTAAAAACAAACAGGAAGCTTGTAAATTAAAATTAAAGTTTAAGGTAGGCAACTTACAATGCACTACACGTCACGAAGACATCTTCTTTACTTCATGTTCTCCTGATACAAAATCGCAAGTTTTCGAAATTTTTCGTGTTAGGTTAGCGTTTTACGAGAAACTTTAAGACGTCGATTTTTGGGTTTAAACACAAAAATTAAGAATATTTTAATAGTAATCGTTGTAAAAGGCCTAAAACTAATTAAAAATATTAAAACTTTTTTGGCAAAAAGCGTTAAGCCTTGTTAATCAAAAATTTCGATTTGTCAAAAACTAAAAAATTATTTTTAATTATAATTATTGGAATATACCTGATAGTCAATTACGAACATTATTACAAAGAAAAAACAATTAAAAACAAACAGGAAGCTTGTAAATTAAAATTAAAGTTTAAGGTAGGCAACTTACAATGCACTACACCTCACGAAGACATCTTCTTTACTTCATGTTCTCCTGATACAAAAGCGCAAGTTTTCGAAATTTTTCGTGTTAGGTTAGCGTTTTACGAGAAACTTTAAGACGTCGGTTTTTGGGTTTAAACACAAAAATTAAGAATATTTTAATAGTAATCGTTGTAAAAGGCCTAAAACTAATTAAAAATATTAAAACTTTTTTTGGCAAAAAGCGTTAAGCCTTGTTAATCAAAAATTTCGATTTGTCAAAAACTAAAAATTATTTTTAATTATAATTATTGGAATATACCTGATAGTCAATTACGAACATTATTACAAAGAAAAAACAATTAAAAACAAACAGGAAGCTTGTAAATTAAAATTAAAGTGTAAGGTAGGGAACTTACAATGCACTACGCGTCACGAAGACATGTTCTTTACTTCAGGATGTCCTGATACAAAATCGCGAGCTTTCGAAATTTTTCGTGTTAGATTAGCGTTTTACGAGAGACTTTAAGACGTCGATTTTTGGGTTTAAACACAAAAATTAAGAATATTTTAATAGTAATCGTTGTAAAAGGCCTAAAACTAATTAAAAATATTAAAACTTTTTGGCAAAAAGCGTTAAGCCTTGTTAATCAAAAATTTCGATTTGTCAAAAACTAAAAATTATTTTTAATTATAATTATTGGAATATACCTGATAGTCAATTACGAACATTATTACAAAGAAAAACAATTAAAAAACAAACAGGAAGCTTGTAAATTAAAATTAAAGTTTAAGGTAGGCAACTTACAATGCACTACACGTCACGAAGACATCTTCTTTACTTCATGTTCTCCTGATACAAAATCGCAAGTTTTCGAAATTTTTCGTGTTAGGTTAGCGTTTTACGAGAAACTTTAAGACGTCGATTTTTGGGTTTAAACACAAAAATTAAGAATATTTTAATAGTAATCGTTGTAAAAGGCCTAAAACTAATTAAAAATATTAAAACTTTTTTGGCAAAAAGCGTTAAGCCTTGTTAATCAAAAATTTCGATTTGTCAAAAAACTAAAAATTATTTTTAATTATAATTATTGGAATATACCTGATAGTCAATTACGAACATTATTACAAAGAAAAAACAATTAAAAAACAAACAGGAAGCTTGTAAATTAAAATTAAAGTTTAAGGTAGGCAACTTACAATGCACTACACGTCACGAAGACATCTTCTTTACTTCATGTTCTCCTGATACAAAATCGCAAGTTTTCGAAATTTTTCGTGTTAGGTTAGCGTTTTACGAGAAACTTTAAGACGTCGATTTTTGGGTTTAAACACAAAAAATTAAGAATATTTTAATAGTAATCGTTGTAAAAGGCCTAAAACTAATTAAAAATATTAAAACTTTTTTTGGCAAAAAGCGTTAAGCCTTGTTAATCAAAAATTTCGATTTGTCAAAAAACTAAAAATTTATTTTTAATTATAATTATTGGAATATACCTGATAGTCAATTACGAACATTATTACAAAGAAAAAACAATTAAAAACCCAACAGGAAGCTTGTAAATTAAAATTAAAGTTTAAGGTAGGCAACTTACAATGCACTACACGTCACGAAGACATCTTCTTTACTTCATGTTCTCCTGATACAAAATCGCAAGTTTTCGAAATTTTTCGTGTTAGGTTAGCGTTTTACGAGAAACTTTAAGACGTCGATTTTTGGGTTTAAACACAAAAATTAAGAATATTTTAATAGTAATCGTTGTAAAAGGCCTAAAACTAATTAAAAATATTAAAACTTTTTTGGCAAAAAGCGTTAAGCCTTGTTAATCAAAAATTTCGATTTGTCAAAAACTAAAAATTATTTTTAATTATAATTATTCGAATATACCTGATAGTCAATTACGAACATTATTACAAAGAAAAAACAATTAAAAACAAACAGGAAGCTTGTAAATTAAAATTAAAGTTTAAGGTAGGCAACTTACAATGCACTACACGTCACGAAGACATCTTCTTTACTTCATGTTCTCCTGATACAAAATCGCAAGTTTTCGAAATTTTTCGTGTTAGGTTAGCGTTTTACGAGAAACTTTAAGACGTCGATTTTTGGGTTTAAACACAAAAAATTAAGAATATTTTAATAGTAATCGTTGTAAAAGGCCTAAAACTAATTAAAAATATTAAAACTTTTTTTGGCAAAAAGCGTTAAGCCTTGTTAATCAAAAATTTCGATTTGTCAAAAAACTAAAAATTTATTTTTAATTATAATTATTGGAATATACCTGATAGTCAATTACGAACATTATTACAAAGAAAAACAATTAAAAACAAACAGGAAGCTTGTAAATTAAAATTAAAGTTTAAGGTAGGCAACTTACAATGCACTACACGTCACGAAGACATCTTCTTTACTTCATGTTCTCCTGATACAAAATCGCAAGTTTTCGAAATTTTTCGTGTTAGGTTAGCGTTTTACGAGAAACTTTAAGACGTCGATTTTTGGGTTTAAACACAAAAAATTAAGAATATTTTAATAGTAATCGTTGTAAAAGGCCTAAAACTAATTAAAAATAATAAAACTTTTTTTGGCAAAAAGCGTTAAGCCTTGTTAATCAAAAATTTCGATTTGTCAAAAAACTAAAATTTATTTTTAATTATAATTATTGGAATATACCTGATAGTCAATTACGAACATTATTACAAAGAAAAAACAATTAAAAAACAAACAGGAAGCTTGTAAATTAAAATTAAAGTTTAAGGTAGGCAACTTACAATGCACTACACGTCACGAAGACATCTTCTTTACTTCATGTTCTCCTGATACAAAATCGCAAGTTTTCGAAATTTTTCGTGTTAGGTTAGCGTTTTACGAGAAACTTTAAGACGTCGATTTTTGGGTTTAAACACAAAAAATTAAGAATATTTTAATAGTAATCGTTGTAAAAGGCCTAAAACTAATTAAAAATAATAAAACTTTTTTTGGCAAAAAGCGTTAAGCCTTGTTAATCAAAAATTTCGATTTGTCAAAAAACTAAAAAATTATTTTTAATTATAATTATTGGAATATACCTGATAGTCAATTACGAACATTATTACAAAGAAAAAACAATTGAAATTAAACCAGGAAGCTTGTAAATTAAAATTAAAGTTTAAGGTAGGCAACTTACAATGCACTACACGTCACGAAGACATCTTCTTTACTTCATGTTCTCCTGATACAAAATCGCAAGTTTTCGAAATTTTTCGTGTTAGGTTAGCGTTTTACGAGAAACTTTAAGACGTCGATTTTTGGGTTTAAAAACAAAAATTAAGAATATTTTAATAGTAATCGTTGTAAAAGGCCTAAAACTAATTAAAAATATTAAAACTTTTTGGCAAAAAGCGTTAAGCCTTGTTAATCAAAAATTTCGATTTGTCAAAAAACTAAAAATTATTTTTAATTATAATTATTGGAATATACCTGATAGTCAATTACGAACATTATTACAAAGAAAAACAATTAAAAAACAAACAGGAAGCTTGTAAATTAAAATTAAAGTTTAAGGTAGGCAACTTACAATGCACTACACGTCACGAAGACATCTTCTTTACTTCATGTTCTCCTGATACAAAATCGCAAGTTTTCGAAATTTTTCGTGTTAGGTTAGCGTTTTACGAGAAACTTTAAGACGTCGATTTTTGGGTTTAAACACAAAAATTAAGAATATTTTAATAGTAATCGTTGTAAAAGGCCTAAAACTAATTAAAAATAATAAAACTTTTTTGGCAAAAAGCGTTAAGCCTTGTTAATCAAAAATTTCGATTTGTCAAAAAACTAAAAATTATTTTTAATTATAATTATTGGAATATACCTGATAGTCAATTACGAACATTATTACAAAGAAAAAACAATTAAAAAACAAACAGGAAGCTTGTAAATTAAAATTAAAGTTTAAGGTAGGCAACTTACAATGCACTACACGTCACAAAGACATCTTCTTTACTTCATGTTCTCCTGATACAAAATCGCAAGTTTTCGAAATTTTTCGTGTTAGGTTAGCGTTTTACGAGAAACTTTAAGACGTCGATTTTTGGGTTTAAACACAAAAAATTAAGAATATTTTAATAGTAATCGTTGTAAAAGGCCTAAAACTAATTAAAAATAATAAAACTTTTTTGGCAAAAAGCGTTAAGCCTTGTTAATCAAAAATTTCGATTTGTCAAAAACTAAAAATTATTTTTAATTATAATTATTGGAATATACCTGATAGTCAATTACGAACATTATTACAAAGAAAAAACAATTAAAAAACAAACAGGAAGCTTGTAAATTAAAATTAAAGTTTAAGGTAGGCAACTTACAATGCACTACACGTCACGAAGACATCTTCTTTACTTCATGTTCTCCTGATACAAAATCGCAAGTTTTCGAAATTTTTCGTGTTAGGTTAGCGTTTTACGAGAAACTTTAAGACGTCGATTTTTGGGTTTAAACACAAAAAATTAAGAATATTTTAATAGTAATCGTTGTAAAAGGCCTAAAACTAATTAAAAATATTAAAACTTTTTTGGCAAAAAGCGTTAAGCCTTGTTAATCAAAAATTTCGATTTGTCAAAAAACTAAAAATTATTTTTAATTATAATTATTGGAATATACCTGATAGTCAATTACGAACATTATTACAAAGAAAAACAATTAAAAAACAAACAGGAAGCTTGTAAATTAAAATTAAAGTTTAAGGTAGGCAACTTACAATGCACTACACGTCACGAAGACATCTTCTTTACTTCATGTTCTCCTGATACAAAATCGCAAGTTTTCGAAATTTTTCGTGTTAGGTTAGCGTTTTACGAGAAACTTTAAGACGTCGATTTTTGGGTTTAAACACAAAAATTAAGAATATTTTAATAGTAATCGTTGTAAAAGGCCTAAAACTAATTAAAAATATTAAAACTTTTTGGCAAAAAGCGTTAAGCCTTGTTAATCAAAAATTTCGATTTGTCAAAAACTAAAAAATTATTTTTAATTATAATTATTGGAATATACCTGATAGTCAATTACGAACATTATTACAAAGAAAAAACAATTAAAAACAAACAGGAAGCTTGTAAATTAAAATTAAAGTTTAAGGTAGGCAACTTACAATGCACTACACGTCACGAAGACATCTTCTTTACTTCATGTTCTCCTGATACAAAATCGCAAGTTTTCGAAATTTTTCGTGTTAGGTTAGCGTTTTACGAGAAACTTTAAGACGTCGATTTTTGGGTTTAAACACAAAAATTAAGAATATTTTAATAGTAATCGTTGTAAAAGGCCTAAAACTAATTAAAAATATTAAAACTTTTTTTGGCAAAAAGCGTTAAGCCTTGTTAATCAAAAATTTCGATTTGTCAAAAACTAAAAATTATTTTTAATTATAATTATTGGAATATACCTGATAGTCAATTACGAACATTATTACAAAGAAAAAACAATTAAAAAACAAACAGGAAGCTTGTAAATTAAAATTAAAGTTTAAGGTAGGCAACTTACAATGCACTACACGTCACGAAGACATCTTCTTTACTTCATGTTCTCCTGATACAAAATCGCAAGTTTTCGAAATTTTTCGTGTTAGGTTAGCGTTTTACGAGAAACTTTAAGACGTCGATTTTTGGGTTTAAACACAAAAATTAAGAATATTTTAATAGTAATCGTTGTAAAAGGCCTAAAACTAATTAAAAATATTAAAACTTTTTTGGCAAAAAGCGTTAAGCCTTGTTAATCAAAAATTTCGATTTGTCAAAAAACTAAAAATTATTTTTAATTATAATTATTGGAATATACCTGATAGTCAATTACGAACATTATTACAAAGAAAAAACAATTAAAAACAAACAGGAAGCTTGTAAATTAAAATTAAAGTTTAAGGTAGGCAACTTACAATGCACCACATGTCACGAAGACATCTTCTTTACTTCATGTTCTCCTGATACAAAATCGCAAGTTTTCGAAATTTTTCGTGTTAGGTTAGCGTTTTACGAGAAACTTTAAGACGTCGATTTTGGGTTTAAACACAAAAATTAAGAATATTTTAATAGTAATCGTTGTAAAAGGCCTAAAACTAATTAAAAATATTAAAACTTTTTTGGCAAAAGCGTTAAGCCTTGTTAATCAAAAATTTCGATTTGTCAAAAAACTAAAAGATTATTTTTAATTATAATTATTGGAATATACCTGATAGTCAATTACGAACATTATTACAAAGAAAAACAATTAAAAAACAAACAGGAAGCTTGTAAATTAAAATTAAAGTTTAAGGTAGGCAACTTACAATGCACTACACGTCACGAAGACATCTTCTTTACTTCATGTTCTCCTGATACAAAATCGCAAGTTTTCGAAATTTTTCGTGTTAGGTTAGCGTTTTACGAGAAACTTTAAGACGTCGATTTTTGGGTTTAAACACAAAAATTAAGAATATTTTAATAGTAATCGTTGTAAAAGGCCTAAAACTAATTAAAAATATTAAAACTTTTTTGGCAAAAAGCGTTAAGCCTTGTTAATCAAAAATTTCGATTTGTCAAAAAACTAAAAATTATTTTTAATTATAATTATTGGAATATACCTGATAGTCAATTACGAACATTATTACAAAGAAAAAACAATTAAAAACAAACAGGAAGCTTGTAAATTAAAATTAAAGTTTAAGGTAGGCAACTTACAATGCACTACACGTCACGAAGACATCTTCTTTACTTCATGTTCTCCTGATACAAAATCGCAAGTTTTCGAAATTTTTCGTGTTAGGTTAGCGTTTTACGAGAAACTTTAAGACGTCGATTTTTGGGTTTAAACACAAAAAATTAAGAATATTTTAATAGTAATCGTTGTAAAAGGCCTAAAACTAATTAAAAATATTAAAACTTTTTTTGGCAAAAAGCGTTAAGCCTTGTTAATCAAAAATTTCGATTTGTCAAAAAACTAAAAAATTATTTTTAATTATAATTATTGGAATATACCTGATAGTCAATTACGAACATTATTACAAAGAAAAACAATTAAAAGCAAACAGGAAGCTTGTAAATTAAAATTAAAGTTTAAGGTAGGCAACTTACAATGCACTACACGTCACGAAGACATCTTCTTTACTTCATGTTCTCCTGATACAAAATCGCAAGTTTTCGAAATTTTTCGTGTTAGGTTAGCGTTTTACGAGAAACTTTAAGACGTCGATTTTTGGGTTTAAACACAAAAATTAAGAATATTTTAATAGTAATCGTTGTAAAAGGCCTAAAACTAATTAAAAATAATAAAACTTTTTTGGCAAAAAGCGTTAAGCCTTGTTAATCAAAAATTTCGATTTGTCAAAAACTAAAAATTATTTTTAATTATAATTATTGGAATATACCTGATAGTCAATTACGAACATTATTACAAAGAAAAACAATTAAAAACAAACAGGAAGCTTGTAAATTAAAATTAAAGTTTAAGGTAGGCAACTTACAATGCACTACACGTCACGAAGACATCTTCTTTACTTCATGTTCTCCTGATACAAAATCGCAAGTTTTCGAAATTTTTCGTGTTAGGTTAGCGTTTTACGAGAAACTTTAAGACGTCGATTTTTGGGTTTAAACACAAAAAATTAAGAATATTTTAATAGTAATCGTTGTAAAAGGCCTAAAACTAATTAAAAATATTAAAACTTTTTTGGCAAAAAGCGTTAAGCCTTGTTAATCAAAAATTTCGATTTGTCAAAAACTAAAAATTATTTTTAATTATAATTATTGGAATATACCTGATAGTCAATTACGAACATTATTACAAAGAAAAACAATTAAAAAACCAACAGGAAGCTTGTAAATTAAAATTAAAGTTTAAGGTAGGCAACTTACAATGCACTACACGTCACGAAGACATCTTCTTTACTTCATGTTCTCCTGATACAAAATCGCAAGTTTTCGAAATTTTTCGTGTTAGGTTAGCGTTTTACGAGAAACTTTAAGACGTCGATTTTTGGGTTTAAACACAAAAAATTAAGAATATTTTAATAGTAATCGTTGTAAAAGGCCTAAAACTAATTAAAAATATTAAAACTTTTTTGGCAAAAGCGTTAAGCCTTGTTAATCAAAAATTTCGATTTGTCAAAAACTAAAAATTATTTTTAATTATAATTATTGGAATATACCTGATAGTCAATTACGAACATTATTACAAAGAAAAACAATTATAAAACAAACAGGAAGCTTGTAAATTAAAATTAAAGTTTAAGGTAGGCAACTTACAATGCACTACACGTCACGAAGACATCTTCTTTACTTCATGTTCTCCTGATACAAAATCGCAAGTTTTCGAAATTTTTCGTGTTAGGTTAGCGTTTTACGAGAAACTTTAAGACGTCGATTTTTGGGTTTAAACACAAAAAATTAAGAATATTTTAATAGTAATCGTTGTAAAAGGCCTAAAACTAATTAAAAATATTAAAACTTTTTTGGCAAAAAGCGTTAAGCCTTGTTAATCAAAAATTTCGATTTGTCAAAAAACTAAAAAATTATTTTTAATTATAATTATTGGAATATACCTGATAGTCAATTACGAACATTATTACAAAGAAAAACAATTAAAAAACAAACAGGAAGCTTGTAAATTAAAATTAAAGTTTAAGGTAGGCAACTTACAATGCACTACACGTCACGAAGACATCTTCTTTACTTCATGTTCTCCTGATACAAAATCGCAAGTTTTCGAAATTTTTCGTGTTAGGTTAGCGTTTTACGAGAAACTTTAAGACGTCGATTTTTGGGTTTAAACACAAAAATTAAGAATATTTTAATAGTAATCGTTGTAAAAGGCCTAAAACTAATTAAAAATATTAAAACTTTTTGGCAAAAAGCGTTAAGCCTTGTTAATCAAAAATTTCGATTTGTCAAAAAACTAAAAAATTATTTTTAATTATAATTATTGGAATATACCTGATAGTCAATTACGAACATTATTACAAAGAAAAAACAATTAAAAAACAAACAGGAAGCTTGGAAAATAAAATTAAAGTTTAAGGTAGGCAACTTACAATGCACTACACGTCACGAAGACATCTTCTTTACTTCATGTTCTCCTGATACAAAATCGCAAGTTTTCGAAATTTTTCGTGTTAGGTTAGCGTTTTACGAGAAACTTTAAGACGTCGATTTTTGGGTTTAAACACAAAAAATTAAGAATATTTTAATAGTAATCGTTGTAAAAGGCCTAAAACTAATTAAAAATATTAAAACTTTTTTGGCAAAAAGCGTTAAGCCTTGTTAATCAAAAATTTCGATTTGTCAAAAAACTAAAAATTATTTTTAATTATAATTATTGGAATATACCTGATAGTCAATTACGAACATTATTACAAAGAAAAAACAATTAAAAACAAACAGGAAGCTTGTAAATTAAAATTAAAGTTTAAGGTAGGCAACTTACAATGCACTACACGTCACGAAGACATCTTCTTTACTTCATGTTCTCCTGATACAAAATCGCAAGTTTTCGAAATTTTTCGTGTTAGGTTAGCGTTTTACGAGAAACTTTAAGACGTCGATTTTTGGGTTTAAACACAAAAAATTAAGAATATTTTAATAGTAATCGTTGTAAAAGGCCTAAAACTAATTAAAAATATTAAAACTTTTTTGGCAAAAAGCGTTAAGCCTTGTTAATCAAAAATTTCGATTTGTCAAAAAACTAAAAATTATTTTTAATTATAATTATTGGAATATACCTGATAGTCAATTACGAACATTATTACAAAGAAAAAACAATTAAAAACAAACAGGAAGCTTGTAAATTAAAATTAAAGTTTAAGGTAGGCAACTTACAATGCACTACACGTCACGAAGACATCTTCTTTACTTCATGTTCTCCTGATACAAAATCGCAAGTTTTCGAAATTTTTCGTGTTAGGTTAGCGTTTTACGAGAAACTTTAAGACGTCGATTTTTGGGTTTAAACACAAAAATTAAGAATATTTTAATAGTAATCGTTGTAAAAGGCCTAAAACTAATTAAAAATATTAAAACTTTTTTGGCAAAAAGCGTTAAGCCTTGTTAATCAAAAATTTCGATTTGTCAAAAACTAAAAATTATTTTTAATTATAATTATTGGAATATACCTGATAGTCAATTACGAACATTATTACAAAGAAAAACAATTAAAAAACAAACAGGAAGCTTGTAAATTAAAATTAAAGTTTAAGGTAGGCAACTTACAATGCACTACACGTCACGAAGACATCTTCTTTACTTCATGTTCTCCTGATACAAAATCGCAAGTTTTCGAAATTTTTCGTGTTAGGTTAGCGTTTTACGAGAAACTTTAAGACGTCGATTTTTGGGTTTAAACACAAAAATTAAGAATATTTTAATAGTAATCGTTGTAAAAGGCCTAAAACTAATTAAAAATATTAAAACTTTTTGGCAAAAAGCGTTAAGCCTTGTTAATCAAAAATTTCGATTTGTCAAAAAACTAAAAATTATTTTTAATTATAATTATTGGAATATACCTGATAGTCAATTACGAACATTATTACAAAGAAAAAACAATTAAAAAACAAACAGGAAGCTTGTAAATTAAAATTAAAGTTTAAGGTAGGCAACTTACAATGCACTACACGTCACGAAGACATCTTCTTTACTTCATGTTCTCCTGATACAAAATCGCAAGTTTTCGAAATTTTTCGTGTTAGGTTAGCGTTTTACGAGAAACTTTAAGACGTCGATTTTTGGGTTTAAACACAAAAATTAAGAATATTTTAATAGTAATCGTTGTAAAAGGCCTAAAACTAATTAAAAATATTAAAACTTTTTTTGGCAAAAAGCGTTAAGCCTTGTTAATCAAAAATTTCGATTTGTCAAAAAACTAAAAAATTATTTTTAATTATAATTATTGGAATATACCTGATAGTCAATTACGAACATTATTACAAAGAAAAAACAATTAAAAAACAAACAGGAAGCTTGTAAATTAAAATTAAAGTTTAAGGTAGGCAACTTACAATGCACTACACGTCACGAAGACATCTTCTTTACTTCATGTTCTCCTGATACAAAATCGCAAGTTTTCGAAATTTTTCGTGTTAGGTTAGCGTTTTACGAGAAACTTTAAGACGTCGATTTTTGGGTTTAAACACAGAAAATTAAGAATATTTTAATAGTAATCGTTGTAAAAGGCCTAAAACTAATTAAAAATAATAAAACTTTTTTTGGCAAAAAGCGTTAAGCCTTGTTAATCAAAAATTTCGATTTGTCAAAAAACTAAAAAATTATTTTTAATTATAATTATTGGAATATACCTGATAGTCAATTACGAACATTATTACAAAGAAAAAACAATTAAAAAACAAACAGGAAGCTTGTAAATTAAAATTAAAGTTTAAGGTAGGCAACTTACAATGCACTACACGTCACGAAGACATCTTCTTTACTTCATGTTCTCCTGATACAAAATCGCAAGTTTTCGAAATTTTTCGTGTTAGGTTAGCGTTTTACGAGAAACTTTAAGACGTCGATTTTTGGGTTTAAACACAAAAAATTAAGAATATTTTAATAGTAATCGTTGTAAAAGGCCTAAAACTAATTAAAAATAATAAAACTTTTTGGCAAAAAGCGTTAAGCCTTGTTAATCAAAAATTTCGATTTGTCAAAAACTAAAAATTATTTTTAATTATAATTATTGGAATATACCTGATAGTCAATTACGAACATTATTACAAAGAAAAAACAATTAAAAACAAACAGGAAGCTTGTAAATTAAAATTAAAGTTTAAGGTAGGCAACTTACAATGCACTACACGTCACGAAGACATCTTCTTTACTTCATGTTCTCCTGATACAAAATCGCAAGTTTTCGAAATTTTTCGTGTTAGGTTAGCGTTTTACGAGAAACTTTAAGACGTCGATTTTTGGGTTTAAACACAAAAATTAAGAATATTTTAATAGTAATCGTTGTAAAAGGCCTAAAACTAATTAAAAATAATAAAACTTTTTTGGCAAAAAGCGTTAAGCCTTGTTAATCAAAAATTTCGATTTGTCAAAAAACTAAAAATTATTTTTAATTATAATTATTGGAATATACCTGATAGTCAATTACGAACATTATTACAAAGAAAAAACAATTAAAAACAAACAGGAAGCTTGTAAATTAAAATTAAAGTTTAAGGTAGGCAACTTACAATGCACTACACGTCACGAAGACATCTTCTTTACTTCATGTTCTCCTGATACAAAATCGCAAGTTTTCGAAATTTTTCGTGTTAGGTTAGCGTTTTACGAGAAACTTTAAGACGTCGATTTTTGGGTTTAAACACAAAAAATTAAGAATATTTTAATAGTAATCGTTGTAAAAGGCCTAAAACTAATTAAAAATAATAAAACTTTTTTGGCAAAAAGCGTTAAGCCTTGTTAATCAAAAATTTCGATTTGTCAAAAAACTAAAAATTATTTTTAATTATAATTATTGGAATATACCTGATAGTCAATTACGAACATTATTACAAAGAAAAACAATTAAAAAACAAACAGGAAGCTTGTAAATTAAAATTAAAGTTTAAGGTAGGCAACTTACAATGCACTACACGTCACGAAGACATCTTCTTTACTTCATGTTCTCCTGATACAAAATCGCAAGTTTTCGAAATTTTTCGTGTTAGGTTAGCGTTTTACGAGAAACTTTAAGACGTCGATTTTTGGGTTTAAACACAAAAATTAAGAATATTTTAATAGTAATCGTTGTAAAAGGCCTAAAACTAATTAAAAATAATAAAACTTTTTTGGCAAAAAGCGTTAAGCCTTGTTAATCAAAAATTTCGATTTGTCAAAAAACTAAAAATTATTTTTAATTATAATTATTGGAATATACCTGATAGTCAATTACGAACATTATTACAAAGAAAAACAATTAAAAAACAAACAGGAAGCTTGTAAATTAAAATTAAAGTTTAAGGTAGGCAACTTACAATGCACTACACGTCACGAAGACATCTTCTTTACTTCATGTTCTCCTGATACAAAATCGCAAGTTTTCGAAATTTTTCGTGTTAGGTTAGCGTTTTACGAGAAACTTTAAGACGTCAATTTTGGGTTTAAACACAAAAAATTAAGAATATTTTAATAGTAATCGTTGTAAAAGGCCTAAAACTAATTAAAAATAATAAAACTTTTTTGGCAAAAAGCGATAAGCCTTGTTAATCAAAAATTTCGATTTGTCAAAAAACTAAAAAATGATTTTTAATTATAATTATCGGAATATACCTGATAGTCAATTACCAACATTATTACAAAGAAAAAACAATTAAAAACAAACAGGAAGCTTGTAAATTAAAATTAAAGTTTAAGGTAGGCAACTTACAATGCACTACACGTCACGAAGACATCTTCTTTACTTCATGTTCTCCTGATACAAAATCGCAAGTTTTCGAAATTTTTCGTGTTAGGTTAGCGTTTTACGAGAAACTTTAAGACGTCGATTTTTGGGTTTAAACACAAAAAATTAAGAATATTTTAATAGTAATCGTTGTAAAAGGCCTAAAACTAATTAAAAATATTAAAACTTTTTTGGCAAAAAGCGTTAAGCCTTGTTAATCAAAAATTTCGATTTGTCAAAAAACTAAAAATTATTTTTAATTATAATTATTGGAATATACCTGATAGTCAATTACGAACATTATTACAAAGAAAAAACAATTAAAAACAAACAGGAAGCTTGTAAATTAAAATTAAAGTTTAAGGTAGGCAACTTACAATGCACTACACGTCACGAAGACATCTTCTTTACTTCATGTTCTCCTGATACAAAATCGCAAGTTTTCGAAATTTTTCGTGTTAGGTTAGCGTTTTACGAGAAACTTTAAGACGTCGATTTTTGGGTTTAAACACAAAAATTAAGAATATTTTAATAGTAATCGTTGTAAAAGGCCTAAAACTAATTAAAAATATTAAAACTTTTTTGGCAAAAAGCGTTAAGCCTTGTTAATCAAAAATTTCGATTTGTCAAAAAACTAAAAATTATTTTTAATTATAATTATTGGAATATACCTGATAGTCAATTACGAACATTATTACAAAGAAAAACAATTAAAAACAAACAGGAAGCTTGTAAATTAAAATTAAAGTTTAAGGTAGGCAACTTACAATGCACTACACGTCACAAAGACATCTTCTTTACTTCATGTTCTCCTGATACAAAATCGCAAGTTTTCGAAATTTTTCGTGTTAGGTTAGCGTTTTACGAGAAACTTTAAGACGTCGATTTTGGGTTTAAACACAAAAATTAAGAATATTTTAATAGTAATCGTTGTAAAAGGCCTAAAACTAATTAAAAATATTAAAACTTTTTTTGGCAAAAAGCGTTAAGCCTTGTTAATCAAATATTTCGATTTGTCAAAAAACTAAAAATTATTTTTAATTATAATTATTGGAATATACCTGATAGTCAATTACGAACATTATTACAAAGAAAAAACAATTAAAAACAAACAGGAAGCTTGTAAATTAAAATTAAAGTTTAAGGTAGGCAACTTACAATGCACTACACGTCACGAAGACATCTTCTTTACTTCATGTTCTCCTGATACAAAATCGCAAGTTTTCGAAATTTTTCGTGTTAGGTTAGCGTTTTACGAGAAACTTTAAGACGTCGATTTTTGGGTTTAAACACAAAAATTAAGAATATTTTAATAGTAATCGTTGTAAAAGGCCTAAAACTAATTAAAAATATTAAAACTTTTTTGGGCCAAAAGCGTTAAGCCTTGTTAATCAAAAATTACGATTTGTCAAAAAACTAAAAAATTATTTTTAATTATAATTATTGGAATATACCTGATAGTCAATTACGAACATTATTACAAAGAAAAACAATTAAAAACAAACAGGAAGCTTGTAAATTAAAATTAAAGTTTAAGGTAGGCAACTTACAATGCACTACACGTCACGAAGACATCTTCTTTACTTCATGTTCTCCTGATACAAAATCGCAAGTTTTCGAAATTTTTCGTGTTAGGTTAGCGTTTTACGAGAAACTTTAAGACGTCGATTTTTGGGTTTAAACACAAAAAATTAAGAATATTTTAATAGTAATCGTTGTAAAAGGCCTAAAACTAATTAAAAATATTAAAACTTTTTTGGCAAAAGCGTTAAGCCTTGTTAATCAAAAATTTCGATTTGTCAAAAACTAAAAAATTATTTTTAATTATAATTATTGGAATATACCTGATAGTCAATTACGAACATTATTACAAAGAAAAAACAATTAAAAACAAACAGGAAGCTTGTAAATTAAAATTAAAGTTTAAGGTAGGCAACTTACAATGCACTACACGTCACGAAGACATCTTCTTTACTTCATGTTCTCCTGATACAAAATCGCAAGTTTTCGAAATTTTTCGTGTTAGGTTAGCGTTTTACGAGAAACTTTAAGACGTCGATTTTTGGGTTTAAACACAAAAAATTAAGAATATTTTAATAGTAATCGTTGTAAAAGGCCTAAAACTAATTAAAAATAATAAAACTTTTTTGGCAAAAAGCGTTAAGCCTTGTTAATCAAAAATTTCGATTTGTCAAAAAACTAAAAATTATTTTTAATTATAATTATTGGAATATACCTGATAGTCAATTACGAACATTATTACAAAGAAAAACAATTAAAAACAAACAGGAAGCTTGTAAATTAAAATTAAAGTTTAAGGTAGGCAACTTACAATGCACTACACGTCACGAAGACATCTTCTTTACTTCATGTTCTCCTGATACAAAATCGCAAGTTTTCGAAATTTTTCGTGTTAGGTTAGCGTTTTACGAGAAACTTTAAGACGTCGATTTTTGGGTTTAAACACAAAAATTAAGAATATTTTAATAGTAATCGTTGTAAAGGCCTAAAACTAATTAAAAATAATAAAACTTTTTTGGCAAAAAGCGTTAAGCCTTGTTAATCAAAAATTTCGATTTGTCAAAAAACTAAAAATTATTTTTAATTATAATTATTGGAATATACCTGATAGTCAATTACGAACATTATTACAAAGAAAAACAATTAAAAACAAACAGGAAGCTTGTAAATTAAAATTAAAGTTTAAGGTAGGCAACTTACAATGCACTACACGTCACGAAGACATCTTCTTTACTTCATGTTCTCCTGATACAAAATCGCAAGTTTTCGAAATTTTTCGTGTTAGGTTAGCGTTTTACGAGAAACTTTAAGACGTCGATTTTTGGGTTTAAACACAAAAAATTAAGAATATTTTAATAGTAATCGTTGTAAAAGGCCTAAAACTAATTAAAAATAATAAAACTTTTTGGCAAAAAGCGTTAAGCCTTGTTAATCAAAAATTTCGATTTGTCAAAAACTAAAAATTATTTTTAATTATAATTATTGGAATATACCTGATAGTCAATTACGAACATTATTACAAAGAAAAAACAATTAAAAAACAAACAGGAAGCTTGTAAATTAAAATTAAAGTTTAAGGTAGGCAACTTACAATGCACTACACGTCACGAAGACATCTTCTTTACTTCATGTTCTCCTGATACAAAATCGCAAGTTTTCGAAATTTTTCGTGTTAGGTTAGCGTTTTACGAGAAACTTTAAGACGTCGATTTTTGGGTTTAAACACAAAAAATTAAGAATATTTTAATAGTAATCGTTGTAAAAGGCCTAAAACTAATTAAAAATAATAAAACTTTTTTGGGCAAAAAGCGTTAAGCCTTGTTAATCAAAAATTTCGATTTGTCAAAAAACTAAAAAAATATTTTTAATTATAATTATTGGAATATACCTGATAGTCAATTACGAACATTATTACAAAGAAAAAACAATTAAAAAACAAACAGGAAGCTTGTAAATTAAAATTAAAGTTTAAGGTAGGCAACTTACAATGCACTACACGTCACGAAGACATCTTCTTTACTTCATGTTCTCCTGATACAAAATCGCAAGTTTTCGAAATTTTTCGTGTTAGGTTAGCGTTTTACGAGAAACTTTAAGACGTCGATTTTTGGGCTTAAACACAAAAAATTAAGAATATTTTAATAGTAATCGTTGTAAAAGGCCTAAAACTAATTAAAAATATTAAAACTTTTTTTGGCAAAAAGCGTTAAGCCTTGTTAATCAAAAATTTCGATTTGTCAAAAAACTAAAAAATTATTTTTAATTATAATTCTTGGAATATACCTGATAGTCAATTACGAACATTATTCCAAAGAAAAAACAATTAAACAACAAACAGGAAGCTTGTAAATTAAAATTAAAGTTTAAGGTAGGCAACTTACAATGCACTACACGTCACGAAGACATCTTCTTTACTTCATGTTCTCCTGATACAAAATCGCAAGTTTTCGAAATTTTTCGTGTTAGGTTAGCGTTTTACGAGAAACTTTAAGACGTCGATTTTTGGGCTTAAACACAAAAATTAAGAATATTTTAATAGTAATCGTTGTAAAAGGCCTAAAACTAATTAAAAATAATAAAACTTTTTTGGCAAAAGCGTTAAGCCTTGTTAATCAAAAATTTCGATTTGTCAAAAAACTAAAAAATTATTTTTAATTATAATTATTGGAATATACCTGATAGTCAATTACGAACATTATTACAAAGAAAAACAATTAAAAACAAACAGGAAGCTTGTAAATTAAAATTAAAGTTTAAGGTAGGCAACTTACAATGCACTACACGTCACGAAGACATCTTCTTTACTTCATGTTCTCCTGATACAAAATCGCAAGTTTTCGAAATTTTTCGTGTTAGGTTAGCGTTTTACGAGAAACTTTAAGACGTCGATTTTTGGGTTTAAACACAAAAAATTAAGAATATTTTAATAGTAATCGTTGTAAAAGGCCTAAAACTAATTAAAAATAATAAAACTTTTTTGGCAAAAAGCGTTAAGCCTTGTTAATCAAAAATTTCGATTTGTCAAAAAACTAAAAATTATTTTTAATTATAATTATTGGAATATACCTGATAGTCAATTACGAACATTATTACAAAGAAAAACAATTAAAAAACAAACAGGAAGCTTGTAAATTAAAATTAAAGTTTAAGGTAGGCAACTTACAATGCACTACACGTCACGAAGACATCTTCTTTACTTCATGTTCTCCTGATACAAAATCGCAAGTTTTCGAAATTTTTCGTGTTAGGTTAGCGTTTTACGAGAAACTTTAAGACGTCGATTTTTGGGTTTAAACACAAAAAATTAAGAATATTTTAATAGTAATCGTTGTAAAAGGCCTAAAACTAATTAAAAATAATAAAACTTTTTTTGGCAAAAAGCGTTAAGCCTTGTTAATCAAAAATTTCGATTTGTCAAAAACTAAAAAATTATTTTTAATTATAATTATTGGAATATACCTGATAGTCAATTACGAACATTATTACAAAGAAAAAACAATTAAAAAACAAACAGGAAGCTTGTAAATTAAAATTAAAGTTTAAGGTAGGCAACTTACAATGCACTACACGTCACGAAGACATCTTCTTTACTTCATGTTCTCCTGATACAAAATCGCAAGTTTTCGAAATTTTTCGTGTTAGGTTAGCGTTTTACGAGAAACTTTAAGACGTCGATTTTTGGGTTTAAACACAAAAAATTAAGAATATTTTAATAGTAATCGTTGTAAAAGGCCTAAAACTATTTAAAAATAATAAAACTTTTTTTGGCAAAAAGCGTTAAGCCTTGTTAATCAAAAATTTCGATTTGTCAAAAAACTAAAAAATTATTTTTAATTATAATTATTGGAATATACCTGATAGTCAATTACGAACATTATTACAAAGAAAAAACAATTAAAAAACAAACAGGAAGCTTGTAAATTAAAATTAAAGTTTAAGGTAGGCAACTTACAATGCACTACACGTCACGAAGACATCTTCTTTACTTCATGTTCTCCTGATACAAAATCGCAAGTTTTCGAAATTTTTCGTGTTAGGTTAGCGTTTTACGAGAAACTTTAAGACGTCGATTTTTGGGTTTAAACACAAAAATTAAGAATATTTTAATAGTAATCGTTGTAAAGGCCTAAAACTAATTAAAAATAATAAAACTTTTTTGGCAAAAAGCGTTAAGCCTTGTTAATCAAAAATTTCGATTTGTCAAAAAACTAAAAATTATTTTTAATTATAATTATTGGAATATACCTGATAGTCAATTACGAACATTATTACAAAGAAAAAACAATTAAAAAACAAACAGGAAGCTTGTAAATTAAAATTAAAGTTTAAGGTAGGCAACTTACAATGCACTACACGTCACGAAGACATCTTCTTTACTTCATGTTCTCCTGATACAAAATCGCAAGTTTTCGAAATTTTTCGTGTTAGGTTAGCGTTTTACGAGAAACTTTAAGACGTCGATTTTTGGGTTTAAACACAAAAAATTAAGAATATTTTAATAGTAATCGTTGTAAAAGGCCTAAAACTAATTAAAAATAATAAAACTTTTTTGGCAAAAAGCGTTAAGCCTTGTTAATCAAAAATTTCGATTTGTCAAAAACTAAAAATTATTTTTAATTATAATTATTGGAATATACCTGATAGTCAATTACGAACATTATTACAAAGAAAAAACAATTAAAAAACAAACAGGAAGCTTGTAAATTAAAATTAAAGTTTAAGGTAGGCAACTTACAATGCACTACACGTCACGAAGACATCTTCTTTACTTCATGTTCTCCTGATACAAAATCGCAAGTTTTCGAAATTTTTCGTGTTAGGTTAGCGTTTTACGAGAAACTTTAAGACGTCGATTTTTGGGTTTAAACACAAAAATTAAGAATATTTTAATAGTAATCGTTGTAAAAGGCCTAAAACTAATTAAAAATAATAAAACTTTTTGGCAAAAAGCGTTAAGCCTTGTTAATCAAAAATTTCGATTTGTCAAAAAACTAAAAATTATTTTTAATTATAATTATTGGAATATACCTGATAGTCAATTACGAACATTATTACAAAGAAAAAACAATTAAAAACAAACAGGAAGCTTGTAAATTAAAATTAAAGTTTAAGGTAGGCAACTTACAATGCACTACACGTCACGAAGACATCTTCTTTACTTCATGTTCTCCTGATACAAAATCGCAAGTTTTCGAAATTTTTCGTGTTAGGTTAGCGTTTTACGAGAAACTTTAAGACGTCGATTTTTGGGTTTAAACACAAAAAATTAAGAATATTTTAATAGTAATCGTTGTAAAAGGCCTAAAACTAATTAAAAATAATAAAACTTTTTTGGCAAAAGCGTTAAGCCTTGTTAATCAAAAATTTCGATTTGTCAAAAAACTAAAAAATTATTTTTAATTATAATTATTGGAATATACCTGATAGTCAATTACGAACATTATTACAAAGAAAAAACAATTTAAAAACAAACAGGAAGCTTGTAAATTAAAATTAAAGTTTAAGGTAGGCAACTTACAATGCACTACACGTCACGAAGACATCTTCTTTACTTCATGTTCTCCTGATACAAAATCGCAAGTTTTCGAAATTTTTCGTGTTAGGTTAGCGTTTTACGAGAAACTTTAAGACGTCGATTTTTGGGTTTAAACACAAAAAATTAAGAATATTTTAATAGTAATCGTTGTAAAAGGCCTAAAACTAATTAAAAATAATAAAACTTTTTTGGCAAAAAGCGTTAAGCCTTGTTAATCAAAAATTTCGATTTGTCAAAAAACTAAAAATTATTTTTAATTATAATTATTGGAATATACCTGATAGTCAATTACGAACATTATTACAAAGAAAAAACAATTAAAAAACAAACAGGAAGCTTGTAAATTAAAATTAAAGTTTAAGGTAGGCAACTTACAATGCACTACACGTCACGAAGACATCTTCTTTACTTCATGTTCTCCTGATACAAAATCGCAAGTTTTCAGGAAATTTTTCGTGTTAGGTTAGCGTTTTACGAGAAACTTTAAGACGTCGATTTTTGGGTTTAAACACAAAAATTAAGAATATTTTAATAGTAATCGTTGTAAAAGGCCTAAAACTAATTAAAAATAATAAAACTTTTTTGGCAAAAAGCGTTAAGCCTTGTTAATCAAAAATTTCGATTTGTCAAAAAACTAAAAATTATTTTTAATTATAATTATTGGAATATACCTGATAGTCAATTACGAACATTATTACAAAGAAAAACAATTAAAAACAAACAGGAAGCTTGTAAATTAAAATTAAAGTTTAAGGTAGGCAACTTACAATGCACTACACGTCACGAAGACATCTTCTTTACTTCATGTTCTCCTGATACAAAATCGCAAGTTTTCGAAATTTTTCGTGTTAGGTTAGCGTTTTACGAGAAACTTTAAGACGTCGATTTTTGGGTTTAAACACAAAAATTAAGAATATTTTAATAGTAATCGTTGTAAAAGGCCTAAAACTAATTAAAAATATTAAAACTTTTTTGGCAAAAAGCGTTAAGCCTTGTTAATCAAAAATTTCGATTTGTCAAAAAACTAAAAATTATTTTTAATTATAATTATTGGAATATACCTGATAGTCAATTACGAACATTATTACAAAGAAAAAACAATTAAAAACAAACAGGAAGCTTGTAAATTAAAATTAAAGTTTAAGGTAGGCAACTTACAATGCACTACACGTCACGAAGACATCTTCTTTACTTCATGTTCTCCTGATACAAAATCGCAAGTTTTCGAAATTTTTCGTGTTAGGTTAGCGTTTTACGAGAAACTTTAAGACGTCGATTTTTGGGTTTAAACACAAAAAATTAAGAATATTTTAATAGTAATCGTTGTAAAAGGCCTAAAACTAATTAAAAATAATAAAACTTTTTGGCAAAAAGCGTTAAGCCTTGTTAATCAAAAATTTCGATTTGTCAAAAACTAAAAAATTATTTTTAATTATAATTATTGGAATATACCTGATAGTCAATTACGAACATTATTACAAAGAAAAAACAATTAAAAAACAAACAGGAAGCTTGTAAATTAAAATTAAAGTTTAAGGTAGGCAACTTACAATGCACTACACGTCACGAAGACATCTTCTTTACTTCATGTTCTCCTGATACAAAATCGCAAGTTTTCGAAATTTTTCGTGTTAGGTTAGCGTTTTACGAGAAACTTTAAGACGTCGATTTTTGGGTTTAAACACAAAAAATTAAGAATATTTTAATAGTAATCGTTGTAAAAGGCCTAAAACTAATTAAAAATAATAAAACTTGTTTTGGCAAAAAGCGTTAAGCCTTGTTAATCAAAAATTTCGATTTGTCAAAAAACTAAAAAATTATTTTTAATTATAATTATTGGAATATACCTGATAGTCAATTACGAACATTATTACAAAGAAAAAACAATTAAAAAACAAACAGGAAGCTTGTAAATTAAAATTAAAGTTTAAGGTAGGCAACTTACAATGCACTACACGTCACGAAGACATCTTCTTTACTTCATGTTCTCCTGATACAAAATCGCAAGTTTTCGAAATTTTTCGTGTTAGGTTAGCGTTTTACGAGAAACTTTAAGACGTCGATTTTTGGGTTTAAACACAAAAAATTAAGAATATTTTAATAGTAATCGTTGTAAAAGGCCTAAAACTAATTAAAAATAATAAAACTTTTTTTGGCAAAAAGCGTTAAGCCTTGTTAATCAAAAATTTCGATTTGTCAAAAAACTAAAAAATTATTTTTAATTATAATTATTGGAATATACCTGATAGTCAATTACGAACATTATTACAAAGAAAAAACAATTAAAAAACAAACAGGAAGCTTGTAAATTAAAATTAAAGTTTAAGGTAGGCAACTTACAATGCACTACACGTCACGAAGACATCTTCTTTACTTCATGTTCTCCTGATACAAAATCGCAAGTTTTCGAAATTTTTCGTGTTAGGTTAGCGTTTTACGAGAAACTTTAAGACGTCGATTTTTGGGTTTAAACACAACAAATTAAGAATATTTTAATAGTAATCGTTGTAACAGGCCTAAAACTAATTAAAAATAATAAAACTTTTTTTGGCAAAAAGCGTTAAGCCTTGTTAATCAAAAATTTCGATTTGTCAAAAAACTAAAAAATTATTTTTAATTATAATTATTGGAATATACCTGATAGTCAATTACGAACATTATTACAAAGAAAAACAATTAAAAACAAACAGGAAGCTTGTAAATTAAAATTAAAGTTTAAGGTAGGCAACTTACAATGCACTACACGTCACGAAGACATCTTCTTTACTTCATGTTCTCCTGATACAAAATCGCAAGTTTTCGAAATTTTTCGTGTTAGGTTAGCGTTTTACGAGAAACTTTAAGACGTCGATTTTTGGGTTTAAACACAAAAATTAAGAATATTTTAATAGTAATCGTTGTAAAGGCCTAAAACTAATTAAAAATAATAAAACTTTTTTGGCAAAAAGCGTTAAGCCTTGTTAATCAAAAATTTCGATTTGTCAAAAAACTAAAAAATTATTTTTAATTATAATTATTGGAATATACCTGATAGTCAATTACGAACATTATTACAAAGGAAAAACAATTAAAAACAAACAGGAAGCTTGTAAATTAAAATTAAAGTTTAAGGTAGGCAACTTACAATGCACTACACGTCACGAAGACATCTTCTTTACTTCATGTTCTCCTGATACAAAATCGCAAGTTTTCGAAATTTTTCGTGTTAGGTTAGCGTTTTACGAGAAACTTTAAGACGTCGATTTTTGGGTTTAAACACAAAAAATTAAGAATATTTTAATAGTAATCGTTGTAAAAGGCCTAAAACTAATTAAAAATAATAAAACTTTTTTGGCAAAAGCGTTAAGCCTTGTTAATCAAACATTTCCATTTGTCAAAAAACTAAAAAATTATTTTTAATTATAATTATTGGAATATACCTGATAGTCAATTACGAACATTATTACAAAGGAAAAACAATTAAAAACAAACAGGAAGCTTGTAAATTAAAATTAAAGTTTAAGGTAGGCAACTTACAATGCACTACACGTCACGAAGACATCTTCTTTACTTCATGTTCTCCTGATACAAAATCGCAAGTTTTCAGAAATTTTTCGTGTTAGGTTAGCGTTTTACGAGAAACTTTAAGACGTCGATTTTGGGTTTAAACACAAAAATTAAGAATATTTTAATAGTAATCGTTGTAAAAGGCCTAAAACTAATTAAAAATAATAAAACTTTTTTGGCAAAAAGCGTTAAGCCTTGTTAATCAAAAATTTCGATTTGTCAAAAACTAAAAATTATTTTTAATTATAATTATTGGAATATACCTGATAGTCAATTACGAACATTATTACAAAGAAAAAACAATTAAAAAACAAACAGGAAGCTTGTAAATTAAAATTAAAGTTTAAGGTAGGCAACTTACAATGCACTACACGTCACGAAGACATCTTCTTTACTTCATGTTCTCCTGATACAAAATCGCAAGTTTTCGAAATTTTTCGTGTTAGGTTAGCGTTTTACGAGAAACTTTAAGACGTCGATTTTTGGGTTTAAACACAAAAATTAAGAATATTTTAATAGTAATCGTTGTAAAAGGCCTAAAACTAATTAAAAATAATAAAACTTTTTTGGCAAAAAGCGTTAAGCCTTGTTAATCAAAAATTTCGATTTGTCAAAAAACTAAAAATTATTTTTAATTATAATTATTGGAATATACCTGATAGTCAATTACGAACATTATTACAAAGAAAAAACAATTAAAAACAAACAGGAAGCTTGTAAATTAAAATTAAAGTTTAAGGTAGGCAACTTACAATGCACTACACGTCACGAAGACATCTTCTTTACTTCATGTTCTCCTGATACAAAATCGCAAGTTTTCGAAATTTTTCGTGTTAGGTTAGCGTTTTACGAGAAACTTTAAGACGTCGATTTTTGGGTTTAAACACAAAAATTAAGAATATTTTAATAGTAATCGTTGTAAAAGGCCTAAAACTAATTAAAAATATTAAAACTTTTTTGGCAAAAAGCGTTAAGCCTTGTTAATCAAAAATTTCGATTTGTCAAAAAACTAAAAAATTATTTTTAATTATAATTATTGGAATATACCTGATAGTCAATTACGAACATTATTACAAAGAAAAAACAATTAAAAAACCAACAGGAAGCTTGTAAATTAAAATTAAAGTTTAAGGTAGGCAACTTACAATGCACTACACGTCACGAAGACATCTTCTTTACTTCATGTTCTCCTGATACAAAATCGCAAGTTTTCGAAATTTTTCGTGTTAGGTTAGCGTTTTACGAGAAACTTTAAGACGTCGATTTTTGGGTTTAAACACAAAAAATTAAGAATATTTTAATAGTAATCGTTGTAAAAGGCCTAAAACTAATTAAAAATAATAAAACTTTTTTGGCAAAAAGCGTTAAGCCTTGTTAATCAAAAATTTCGATTTGTCAAAAACTAAATATTATTTTTAATTATAATTATTGGAATATACCTGATAGTCAATTACGAACATTATTACAAAGAAAAAACAATTAAAAAACAAACAGGAAGCTTGTAAATTAAAATTAAAGTTTAAGGTAGGCAACTTACAATGCACTACACGTCACGAAGACATCTTCTTTACTTCATGTTCTCCTGATACAAAATCGCAAGTTTTCGAAATTTTTCGTGTTAGGTTAGCGTTTTACGAGAAACTTTAAGACGTCGATTTTGGGTTTAAACACAAAAATTAAGAATATTTTAATAGTAATCGTTGTAAAAGGCCTAAAACTAATTAAAAATATTAAAACTTTTTTTGGCAAAAAGCGTTAAGCCTTGTTAATCAAAAATTTCGATTTGTCAAAAAACTAAAAAATTATTTTTAATTATAATTATTGGAATATACCTGATAGTCAATTACAAACATTATTACAAAGAAAAAACACTTCAAAAACAAACAGGAAGCTTGTAAATTAAAATTAAAGTTTAAGGTAGGCAACTTACAATGCACTACACGTCACGAAGACATCTTCTTTACTTCATGTTCTCCTGATACAAAATCGCAAGTTTTCGAAATTTTTCGTGTTAGGTTAGCGTTTTACGAGAAACTTTAAGACGTCGATTTTTGGGTTTAAACACAAAAAATTAAGAATATTTTAATAGTAATCGTTGTAAAAGGCCTAAAACTAATTAAAAATAATAAAACTTATTTGGCAAAAAGCGTTAAGCCTTGTTAATCAAAAATTTCGATTTGTCAAAAAACTAAAAAATTATTTTTAATTATAATTATTGGAATATACCTGATAGTCAATTACGAACATTATTACAAAGAAAAAACAATTAAAAAACAAACAGGAAGCTTGTAAATTAAAATTAAAGTTTAAGGTAGGCAACTTACAATGCACTACACGTCACGAAGACATCTTCTTTACTTCATGTTCTCCTGATACAAAATCGCAAGTTTTCGAAATTTTTCGTGTTAGGTTAGCGTTTTACGAGAAACTTTAAGACGTCGATTTTTGGGTTTAAACACAAAAATTAAGAATATTTTAATAGTAATCGTTGTAAAAGGCCTAAAACTAATTAAAAATATTAAAACTTTTTTGGCAAAAAGCGTTAAGCCTTGTTAATCAAAAATTTCGATTTGTCAAAAAACTAAAAAATTATTTTTAATTATAATTATTGGAATATACCTGATAGTCAATTACGAACATTATTACAAAGAAAAAACAATTAAAAAACAAACAGGAAGCTTGTAAATTAAAATTAAAGTTTAAGGTAGGCAACTTACAATGCACTACACGTCACGAAGACATCTTCTTTACTTCATGTTCTCCTGATACAAAATCGCAAGTTTTCGAAATTTTTCGTGTTAGGTTAGCGTTTTACGAGAAACTTTAAGACGTCGATTTTTGGGTTTAAACACAAAAAAATAAGAATGTTTTGTTACTATCGTCTGTAATAAGCCTAAAACTAATTAAAAATAATAAAACTTTTTTTGGCAAAAAGCGTTAAGCCTTGTTAATCAAAAATTTCGATTTGTCAAAAAACTAAAAAAATATTTTTAATTATAATTATTGGAATATACCTGATAGTCAATTACGAACATTATTACAAAGAAAAAACAATTAAAAAACAAACAGGAAGCTTGTAAATTAAAATTAAAGTTTAAGGTAGGCAACTTACAATGCACTACACGTCACGAAGACATCTTCTTTACTTCATGTTCTCCTGATACAAAATCGCAAGTTTTCGAAATTTTTCGTGTTAGGTTAGCGTTTTACGAGAAACTTTAAGACGTCGATTTTTGGGTTTAAACACAAAAAATTAAGAATATTTTAATAGTAATCGTTGTAAAAGGCCTAAAACTAATTAAAAATAATAAAACTTTTTTGGCAAAAAGCGTTAAGCCTTGTTAATCAAAAATTTCGATTTGTCAAAAAATAAAAAATTATTTTTAATTATAATTATTGGAATATACCTGATAGTCAATTACGAACATTATTACAAAGAAAAAACAATTAAAAAACAAACAGGAAGCTTGTAAATTAAAATTAAAGTTTAAGGTAGGCAACTTACAATGCACTACACGTCACGAAGACATCTTCTTTACTTCATGTTCTCCTGATACAAAATCGCAAGTTTTCGAAATTTTTCGTGTTAGGTTAGCGTTTTACGAGAAACTTTAAGACGTCGATTTTTGGGTTTAAACACAAAAATTAAGAATATTTTAATAGTAATCGTTGTAAAAGGCCTAAAACTAATTAAAAATAATAAAACTTTTTTTGGCAAAAAGCGTTAAGCCTTGTTAATCAAAAATTTCGATTTGTCAAAAAACTAAAAAATGATTTTTAATTATAATTATTGGAATATACCTGATAGTCAATTACGAACATTATTACAAAGAAAAAACAATTAAAAAACAAACAGGAAGCTTGTAAATTAAAATTAAAGTTTAAGGTAGGCAACTTACAATGCACTACACGTCACGAAGACATCTTCTTTACTTCATGTTCTCCTGATACAAAATCGCAAGTTTTCGAAATTTTTCGTGTTAGGTTAGCGTTTTACGAGAAACTTTAAGACGTCGATTTTTGGGTTTAAACACAAAAATTAAGAATATTTTAATAGTAATCGTTGTAAAAGGCCTAAAACTAATTAAAAATAATAAAACTTTTTTGGCAAAAAGCGTTAAGCCTTGTTAATCAAAAATTTCGATTTGTCAAAAAACTAAAAAATTATTTTTAATTATAATTATTGGAATATACCTGATAGTCAATTACGAACATTATTACAAAGAAAAAACAATTAAAAAACAAACAGGAAGCTTGTAAATTAAAATTAAAGTTTAAGGTAGGCAACTTACAATGCACTACACGTCACGAAGACATCTTCTTTACTTCATGTTCTCCTGATACAAAATCGCAAGTTTTCGAAATTTTTCGTGTTAGGTTAGCGTTTTACGAGAAACTTTAAGACGTCGATTTTTGGGTTTAAACACAAAAAATTAAGAATATTTTAATAGTAATCGTTGTAAAAGGCCTAAAACTAATTAAAAATAATAAAACTTTTTTTGGCAAAAAGCGTTAAGCCTTGTTAATCAAAAATTTCGATTTGTCAAAAAACTAAAAAATTATTTTTAATTATAATTATTGGAATATACCTGATAGTCAATTACGAACATTATTACAAAGAAAAAACAATTAAAAAACAAACAGGAAGCTTGTAAATTAAAATTAAAGTTTAAGGTAGGCAACTTACAATGCACTACACGTCACGAAGACATCTTCTTTACTTCATGTTCTCCTGATACAAAATCGCAAGTTTTCGAAATTTTTCGTGTTAGGTTAGCGTTTTACGAGAAACTTTAAGACGTCGATTTTTGGGTTTAAACACAAAAAATTAAGAATATTTTAATAGTAATCGTTGTAAAAGGCCTAAAACTAATTAAAAATAATAAAACTTTTTGGCAAAAAGCGTTAAGCCTTGTTAATCAAAAATTTCGATTTGTCAAAAACTAAAAAATTATTTTTAATTATAATTATTGGAATATACCTGATAGTCAATTACGAACATTATTACAAAGAAAAAACAATTAAAAACAAACAGGAAGCTTGTAAATTAAAATTAAAGTTTAAGGTAGGCAACTTACAATGCACTACACGTCACGAAGACATCTTCTTTACTTCATGTTCTCCTGATACAAAATCGCAAGTTTTCGAAATTTTTCGTGTTAGGTTAGCGTTTTACGAGAAACTTTAAGACGTCAATTTTTGGGTTTAAACACAAAAAATTAAGAATATTTTAATAGTAATCGTTGTAAAAGGCCTAAAACTAATTAAAAATAATAAAACTTTTTTTGGCAAAAAGCGTTAAGCCTTGTTAATCAAAAATTTCGATTTGTCAAAAAACTAAAAAATTATTTTTAATTATAATTATTGGAATATACCTGATAGTCAATTACGAACATTATTACAAAGAAAAAACAATTAAAAACCAAACAGGAAGCTTGTAAATTAAAATTAAAGTTTAAGGTAGGCAACTTACAATGCACTACACGTCACGAAGACATCTTCTTTACTTCATGTTCTCCTGATACAAAATCGCAAGTTTTCGAAATTTTTCGTGTTAGGTTAGCGTTTTACGAGAAACTTTAAGACGTCGATTTTTGGGTTTAAACACAAAAAATTAAGAATATTTTAATAGTAATCGTTGTAAAAGGCCTAAAACTAATTAAAAATAATAAAACTTTTTTGGCAAAAAGCGTTAAGCCTTGTTAATCAAAAATTTCGATTTGTCAAAAACTAAAAAATTATTTTTAATTATAATTATTGGAATATACCTGATAGTCAATTACGAACATTATTACAAAGAAAAACAATTAAAAACAAACAGGAAGCTTGTAAATTAAAATTAAAGTTTAAGGTAGGCAACTTACAATGCACTACACGTCACGAAGACATCTTCTTTACTTCATGTTCTCCTGATACAAAATCGCAAGTTTTCGAAATTTTTCGTGTTAGGTTAGCGTTTTACGAGAAACTTTAAGACGTCGATTTTTGGGTTTAAACACAAAAAATTAAGAATATTTTAATAGTAATCGTTGTAAAAGGCCTAAAACTAATTAAAAATAATAAAACTTTTTTTGGCAAAAGCGTTAAGCCTTGTTAATCAAAAATTTCGATTTGTCAAAAAACTAAAAATTATTTTTAATTATAATTATTGGAATATACCTGATAGTCAATTACGAACATTATTACAAAGAAAAAACAATTAAAAAACAAACAGGAAGCTTGTAAATTAAAATTAAAGTTTAAGGTAGGCAACTTACAATGCACTACACGTCACGAAGACATCTTCTTTACTTCATGTTCTCCTGATACAAAATCGCAAGTTTTCGAAATTTTTCGTGTTAGGTTAGCGTTTTACGAGAAACTTTAAGACGTCGATTTTTGGGTTTAAACACAAAAATTAAGAATATTTTAATAGTAATCGTTGTAAAAGGCCTAAAACTAATTAAAAATAATAAAACTTTTTTGGCAAAAGCGTTAAGCCTTGTTAATCAAAAATTTCGATTTGTCAAAAAACTAAAAAATTATTTTTAATTATAATTATTGGAATATACCTGATAGTCAATTACGAACATTATTACAAAGAAAAAACAATTAAAAAACAAACAGGAAGCTTGTAAATTAAAATTAAAGTTTAAGGTAGGCAACTTACAATGCACTACACGTCACGAAGACATCTTCTTTACTTCATGTTCTCCTGATACAAAATCGCAAATTTTAGAAATCATTCGTGTTAGGTTAGCGTTTTACGAGAAACTTTAAGTCGTCGATTTTTGGGTTTAAACACAAAAAATTAAGAATATTTTAATAGTAATCGTTGTAAAAGGCCTAAAACTAATTAAAAATAATAAAACTTTTTTTGGCAAAAAGCGTTAAGCCTTGTTAATCAAAAATTTCGATTTGTCAAAAAACTAAAAAATTATTTTTAATTATAATTATTGGAATATACCTGATAGTCAATTACGAACATTATTACAAAGAAAAAACAATTAAAAAACAAACAGGAAGCTTGTAAATTAAAATTAAAGTTTAAGGTAGGCAACTTACAATGCACTACACGTCACGAAGACATCTTCTTTACTTCATGTTCTCCTGATACAAAATCGCAAATTTTAGAAATCATTCGTGTTAGGTTAGCGTTTTACGAGAAACTTTAAGTCGTCGATTTTTGGGTTTAAACACAAAAAATTAAGAATATTTTAATAGTAATCGTTGTAAAAGGCCTAAAACTAATTAAAAATAATAAAACTTTTTTTGGCAAAAAGCGTTAAGCCTTGTTAATCAAAAATTTCGATTTGTCAAAAAACTAAAAAATTATTTTTAATTATAATTATTGGAATATACCTGATAGTCAATTACGAACATTATTACAAAGAAAAAACAATTAAAAAACAAACAGGAAGCTTGTAAATTAAAATTAAAGTTTAAGGTAGGCAACTTACAATGCACTACACGTCACGAAGACATCTTCTTTACTTCATGTTCTCCTGATACAAAATCGCAAGTTTTCGAAATTTTTCGTGTTAGGTTAGCGTTTTACGAGAAACTTTAAGACGTCGATTTTTGGGTTTAAACACAAAAAATTAAGAATATTTTAATAGTAATCGTTGTAAAGGCCTAAAACTAATTAAAAATAATAAAACTTTTTTGGCAAAAAGCGTTAAGCCTTGTTAATCAAAAATTTCGATTTGTCAAAAACTAAAAAATTATTTTTAATTATAATTATTGGAATATACCTGATAGTCAATTACGAACATTATTACAAAGAAAAAACAATTAAAAACAAACAGGAAGCTTGTAAATTAAAATTAAAGTTTAAGGTAGGCAACTTACAATGCACTACACGTCACGAAGACATCTTCTTTACTTCATGTTCTCCTGATACAAAATCGGAAATTTTAGAAATTATTCGTGTTAGGTTAGCGTTTTACGAGAAACTTTAAGACGTCGATTTTTGGGTTTAAACACAAAAAATTAAGAATATTTTAATAGTAATCGTTGTAAAAGGCCTAAAACTAATTAAAAATATTAAAACTTTTTTTGGCAAAAAGCGTTAAGCCTTGTTAATCAAAAATTTCGATTTGTCAAAAAACTAAAAAATTATTTTTAATTATAATTATTGGAATATACCTGATAGTCAATTACGAACATTATTACAAAGAAAAAACAATTAAAAAACAAACAGGAAGCTTGTAAATTAAAATTAAAGTTTAAGGTAGGCAACTTACAATGCACTACACGTCACGAAGACATCTTCTTTACTTCATGTTCTCCTGATACAAAATCGCAAATTTTAGAAATCATTCGTGTTAGGTTAGCGTTTTACGAGAAACTTTAAGACGTCGATTTTTGGGTTTAAACACAAAAAATTAAGAATATTTTAATAGTAATCGTTGTAAAGGCCTAAAACTAATTAAAAATAATAAAACTTTTTTGGCAAAAAGCGTTAAGCCTTGTTAATCAAAAATTTCGATTTGTCAAAAAACTAAAAAATTATTTTTAATTATAATTATTGGAATATACCTGATAGTCAATTACGAACATTATTACAAAGAAAAAACAATTAAAAACAAACAGGAAGCTTGTAAATTAAAATTAAAGTTTAAGGTAGGCAACTTACAATGCACTACACGTCACGAAGACATCTTCTTTACTTCATGTTCTCCTGATACAAAATCGCAAGTTTTCGAAATTTTTCGTGTTAGGTTAGCGTTTTACGAGAAACTTTAAGACGTCGATTTTTGGGTTTAAACACAAAAATTAAGAATATTTTAATAGTAATCGTTGTAAAAGGCCTAAAACTAATTAAAAATAATAAAACTTTTTTGGCAAAAAGCGTTAAGCCTTGTTAATCAAAAATTTCGATTTGTCAAAAAACTAAAAAATTATTTTTAATTATAATTATTGGAATATACCTGATAGTCAATTACGAACATTATTACAAAGAAAAAACAATTAAAAACAAACAGGAAGCTTGTAAATTAAAATTAAAGTTTAAGGTAGGCAACTTACAATGCACTACACGTCACGAAGACATCTTCTTTACTTCATGTTCTCCTGATACAAAATCGCAAGTTTTCGAAATTTTTCGTGTTAGGTTAGCGTTTTACGAGAAACTTTAAGACGTCGATTTTTGGGTTTAAACACAAAAATTAAGAATATTTTAATAGTAATCGTTGTAAAAGGCCTAAAACTAATTAAAAATAATAAAACTTTTTTGGCAAAAAGCGTTAAGCCTTGTTAATCAAAAATTTCGATTTGTCAAAAAACTAAAAAATTATTTTTAATTATAATTATTGGAATATACCTGATAGTCAATTACGAACATTATTACAAAGAAAAAACAATTAAAAAACAAACAGGAAGCTTGTAAATTAAAATTAAAGTTTAAGGTAGGCAACTTACAATGCACTACACGTCACGAAGACATCTTCTTTACTTCATGTTCTCCTGATACAAAATCGCAAGTTTTCGAAATTTTTCGTTTTAGGTTAGCGTTTTACGAGAAACTTTAAGACGTCGATTTTTGGGTTTAAACACAAAAAATTAAAAATATTTTAATAGTAATCGTTGTAAAAGGCCTAAAACTAATTAAAAATAATAAAACTTTTTTTGGCAAAAAGCGTTAAGCCTTGTTAATCAAAAATTTCGATTTGTCAAAAAACTAAAAAAATATTTTTATTTGTAATTATTTAAATATACCTGATTGTCAATTACGAACATTATTACAAAGAAAAAACAATTAAAAAACAAACAGGAAGCTTGTAAATTGAAATTGAAGTTTAAGGTAGGCAACTTACAATGCACTACACGTCACGAAGACATCTTCTTTACTTCATGTTCTCCTGATACAAAATCGCAAGTTTTCGAAATTTTTCGTGTTAGGTTAGCGTTTTACGAGAAACTTTAAGACGTCGATTTTTGGGTTTAAACACAAAAAATTAAGAATATTTTAATAGTAATCGTTGTAAAAGGCCTAAAACTAATTAAAAATAATAAAACTTTTTTTGGCAAAAAGCGTTAAGCCTTGTTAATCAAAAATTTCGATTTCTCAAAAAACTAAAAAAATATTTTTATTTGTAATTATTTAAATATACCTGATTGTCAATTACGAACATTATTACAAAGAAAAAACAATTAAAAAACAAATAGGAAGCTTGTAAATTGAAATTGAAGTTTAAGGTAGGCAACTTACAATGCACTACACGTCACGAAGACATCTTCTTTACTTCATGTTCTCCTGATACAAAATCGCAAGTTTTCGAAATTTTTCGTGTTAGGTTAGCGTTTTACGAGAAACTTTAAGTCGTCGATTTTTGGGTTTAAACACAAAAAATTAAGAATATTTTAATAGTAATCGTTGTAAAAGGCCTAAAACTAATTAAAAATAATAAAACTTTTTTTGGCAAAAAGCGTTAAGCCTTGTTAATCAAAAATTTCGATTTGTCAATAAACTAAAAAAATATTTTTAATTGTAATTATTTAAATATACCTGATTGTCATTTACGAACATTATTACAAAGAAAAAACAATTAAAAAACAAACAGGAAGCTTGTAAATTAAAATCAAAGTTTAAGGTAGGCAACTTACAATGCACTACACGTCACGAAGACATCTTCTTTACTTCATGTTCTCCTGATACAAAATCGCAAATTTTAGAAATTATTCGTGTTAGGTTAGCGTTTTACGAGAAACTTTAAGACGTCGATTTTTGGGTTTAAATACACAAAATTAAGAATATTTTGTTACTAACGTCTGTAATAGGCCTAAAACTAATTAAAAATAATAAAACTTTTTTTGGCAAAAAGCGTTAAGCCTTGTTAATCAAAAATTTCGATTTGTCAGAAAACTAAAAAAATATTTTTAATTGTAATTATTTAAATATACCTGATGGTGAATTACGAACATATTTGCAAGAAAAAAATAATTAAAAAACAAACAGGAAGCTTGTAAACTGAAATTGAAGTTTAAGGTAGGCAACTTACAATGCACTACACGTCACGAAGACATCTTCTTTACTTCATGTTCTCCTGATACAAAATCGCAAGTTTTCGAAATTTTTCGTTTTAGGTTAGCGTTTTAGGAGACGTCGATTTTTGGGTTTAAACACAAAAAATTAAAAATATTTTAATAGTAATCGTTGTAAAAGGCCTAAAACTAATTAAAAATAATAAAACTTTTTTTGGCAAAAAGCGTTAAGCCTTGTTAATCAAAAATTTCGATTTCTCAAAAAACTAAAAAAATATTTTTATTTGTAATTATTTAAATATACCTGATTGTCAATTACGAACATTATTACAAAGAAAAAACAATTAAAAAACAAACAGGAAGCTTGTAAATTGAAATTGAAGTTTAAGGTAGGCAACTTACAATGCACTACACGTCACGAAGACATCTTCTTTACTTCATGTTCTCCTGATACAAAATCGCAAGTTTTCGAAATTTTTCGTTTTAGGTTAGCGTTTTAGGAGACGTCGATTTTTGGGTTTAAACACAAAAAATTAAAAATATTTTAATAGTAATCGTTGTAAAAGGCCTAAAACTAATTAAAAATAATAAAACTTTTTTTGGCAAAAAGCGTTAAGCCTTGTTAATCAAAAATTTCGATTTCTCAAAAAACTAAAAAAATATTTTTATTTGTAATTATTTAAATATACCTGATTGTCAATTACGAACATTATTACAAAGAAAAAACAATTAAAAAACAAACAGGAAGCTTGTAAATTGAAATTGAAGTTTAAGGTAGGCAACTTACAATGCACTACACGTCACGAAGACATCTTCTTTACTTCATGTTCTCCTGATACAAAATCGCAAATTTTAGAAATTATTCGTGTTAGGTTAGCGTTTTACGAGAAACTTTAAGACGTCGATTTTTGGATTTAAATACACAAAATTAAGAATATTTTGTTACTAACGTCTGTAATAGGCCTAAAACTAATTAAAAATAATAAAACTTTTTTTGGCAAAAAGCGTTAAGCCTTGTTAATCAAAAATTTCGATTTGTCAGAAAACTAAAAAAATATTTTTAATTGTAATTATTTAAATATACCTGATGGTGAATTACGAACATATTTGCAAGAAAAAAATAATTAAAAAACAAACAGGAAGCTTGTAAACTGAAATTGAAGTTTAAGGTAGGCAACTTACAATGCACTACACGTCACGAAGACATCTTCTTTACTTCATGTTCTCCTGATACAAAATCGCAAGTTTTCGAAATTTTTCGTTTTAGGTTAGCGTTTTAGGAGACGTCGATTTTTGGGTTTAAACACAAAAAATTAAAAATATTTTAATAGTATTCGTTGTAAAAGGCCTAAAACTAATTAAAAATAATAAAACTTTTTTTGGCAAAAAGCGTTAAGCCTTGTTAATCAAAAATTTCGATTTGTCAAAAAACTAAAAAAATATTTTTATTTGTAATTATTTAAATATACCTGATTGTTAATTACGAACATTATTACAAAGAAAAAACAATTAAAAAACAAACAGGAAGCTTGTAAATTGAAATTGAAGTTTAAGGTAGGCAACTTACAATGCACTATACGTCACGAAGACATCTTCTTTACTTCATGTTCTCCTGATACAAAATCGCAAGTTTTCGAAATTTTTCGTGTTAGGTTAGCGTTTTACGAGAAACTTTAAGTCGTCGATTTTTGGGTTTAAACACAAAAAATTAAGAATATTTTAATAGTAATCGTTGTAAAAGGCCTAAAACTAATTAAAAATAATAAAACTTTTTTTGGCAAAAAGCGTTAAGCCTTGTTAATCAAAAATTTCGATTTCTCAAAAAACTAAAAAAATATTTTTATTTGTAATTATTTAAATATACCTGATTGTCAATTACGAACATTATTACAAAGAAAAAACAATTAAAAAACAAACAGGAAGCTTGTAAATTAAAATTAAAGTTTAAGGTAGGCAATTTACAATGCACTACACGTCACGAAGACATCTTCTTTACTTCATGTTCTCCTGATACAAAATCGCAAGTTTTCGAAATTTTTCGTGTTAGGTTAGCGTTTTACGAGAAACTTTAAGACGTCGATTTTTGGGTTTAAACACAAAAAATTAAGAATATTTTAATAGTAATCGTTGTAAAAGGCCTAAAACTAATTAAAAATAATAAAACTTTTTTTGGCAAAAAGCGTTAAGCCTTGTTAATCAAAAATTTCGATTTGTCAAAAAACTAAAAAAATATTTTTATTTGTAATTATTTAAATATACCTGATTGTTAATTACGAACATTATTACAAAGAAAAAACAATTAAAAAACCAACAGGAAGCTTGTAAATTAAAATTGAAGTTTAAGGTAGGCAACTTACAATGCACTACACGTCACGAAGACATCTTCTTTACTTCATGTTCTCCTGATACAAAATCGCAAGTTTTCGAAATTTTTCGTGTTAGGTTAGCGTTTTACGAGAAACTTTAAGACGTCGATTTTTGGGTTTAAACACAAAAAATTAAGAATATTTTAATAGTAATCGTTGTAAAAGGCCTAAAACTAATTAAAAATAATAAATCTTTTTTGGCAAAAAGCGTTAAGCCTTGTTAATCAAAAATTTCGATTTGTCAAAAACTAAAAAAATATTTTTATTTGTAATTATTTAAATATACCTGATTGTTAATTACGAACATTATTACAAAGAAAAAACAATTAAAAAACAAACAGGAAGCTTGTAAATTGAAATTGAAGTTTAAGGTAGGCAACTTACAATGCACTACACGTCACGAAGACATCTTCTTTACTTCATGTTCTCCTGATACAAAATCGCAAGTTTTCGAAATTTTTCGTGTTAGGTTAGCGTTTTACGAGAAACTTTAAGTCGTCGATTTTTGGGTTTAAACACAAAAAATTAAGAATATTTTAATAGTAATCGTTGTAAAAGGCCTAAAACTAATTAAAAATAATAAAACTTTTTTTGGCAAAAAGCGTTAAGCCTTGTTAATCAAAAATTTCGATTTGTCAAAAAACTAAAAAATGATTTTTAATTATAATTATTGGAATATACCTGATAGTCAATTACGAACATTATTACAAAGAAAAAACAATTAAAAAACAAACAGGAAGCTTGTAAATTGAAGTTTAAGGTAGGCAACTTACAATGCACTACACGTCACGAAGACATCTTCTTTACTTCATGTTCTCCTGATACAAAATCGGAAATTTTAGAAATTATTCGTGTTAGGTTAGCGTTTTACGAGAAACTTTAAGACGTCGATTTTTGGGTTTAAACACAGAAAATTAAGAATATTTTGATAGTAATCGTTGTAAAAGGCGTAAAACTAATTAAAAATAATAAAACTTTTTTTTAGCAAAAAGCGTTAAGCCTTGTTAATCAAAAATTTCGATTTGTCAAAAAACTAAAAGAATATTTTTAATTATTTAAATATACCTGATGGTCAATTACGAACGAATTTACAAAGAAAAAACAATTAAAAAACAAACAGGAAGCTTGTAAATTGAAATTGAAGTTTAAGGTAGGCAACTTACTATGCACTACACGTGGTCGAAATACCTTCCTGCGTACATCTTCTCCTGATACAAAATCATAATTTTTTTAGGAGTGAGGTTTGCATTAACGAGAAAACATGGTAATTAGAATTCTGTTTATTCTATATTTTGTAATTTATTACATGCTTTTCATAATCTACTAATTTAATTTAATATAAAGATTTTCTTAAATTCTTTTTCATATGTATCTATAAAAACAAACAAACAACACATAAATGATAATGTGTGTAATAACAATGTAATTCAGAGCAGTTCCTTTGGATGCTTTGGAAAAAGAAGAAATCTTGCGAGTTCTAATGATTTTGAAAATTGACGCTATTATTTCTGCTCCAATTAATAAGTTTTATTATCTATAGTTATTTGAAAATCTCACGAGCCTCAGTGCAGTGAAACTAAAAACTAATATTAATAATTTTTGTAAGACACGTTTGTTGTCACTGATTCTACTTCTATGTTTCTAGGATTCCTGCGCAACTCCGGACCGTAAGATTTTCAACGTAGAATAACCTGTCGTTTAATCACAGACTATATTAAAGTAGTTTCATCCTGCGAGTCAAAAATCATTAGCAAACTATGCTGAGATGATGATCTTTCGGTAGGACTTAGTAATGCTGTGCGTTCTCCAGTTTCATTTAATGAACAATCGGGAGAACTATTATCACCATGTATATAATTGGTAGCTGCGCTACTAGTAGATGGTAAGTCATGTATATCTGGGGAAGCAAGAGGAGGGAAAGGTTTAGGACTTGAGTCTAAAGATTCTTTAAGTTGCATTACAGGATACGACTCCCTATAACCAGATGTACTAGAGGTTTGCGAAATAGCGCTGTCTTCATCCCATGAACCTTCGCCCGGTTTTGAACGCATCGAAATTCTTAACTTGTGAGGCTCAATTATTTGTTGAGGAATAGATGCTACTGATAATTCGGCGGGTGTTTGTTCTTGAAGTATTGTAGGGGAAGACGTTTGCGATGGCGTGGTCACTGGTTCCGGATCTATATTGATATGAGAAACTTCGATGTGACTTTTCCGACTTTTGCGCAATCTAAAAGTTTTACGACTTTGCGCTTTTACTCTCTGTAGCCTCGGCTTGTTTGGATGTAATTCTCCGGAACTGTCATCCGCTGGACTGCCAGGACTTAATGGCGTAGTTGAAGTCTCACCTGCGTAACATATATTATGAACAATCATTTTTATTACATATTCTTAAATATAGTTACACTGAACACAATGTGCAAAGTTCAGGTACACTTATAGTGAATTTTAACTACACGTTGATTATATACATAAGAGGTAAAGTTACCTGAAGAATGTCTAAGTTCTACAGAAGAAACAAAACGTAATTTATGTGCCCTATGTTGTGAATCAGTTTTTTGTAAACCATGTTCATCGCTAATAGAAGACTGTTGGGAACGATCTGAAACATGCAACATTCAACACATACAACATCTACAATTACATGTACATTAACGATTCCTTAGTATGGGAAACACTAACACATTTCAGCTAAGTAAATTTAGTTTTAAGTTTTACTAAAAGTAGTCCTCGCCAGTTTGGGTGCATTCAATTTTTCTAAACTGACATCTAGCACTTCTTCAACGTAAACAAACAAAAACGCAAGCTTATTATGCGATTTCGAAAATAATTCTTACTTATTTTATGTTGTTAAGTAAAAGGTAGACGAGCAACTACTAACGGGAGGTATAATGAATACTTAAACAAATAAGAATTACTTGTGTAACTCATTTCAATTAAAGTCTCCGGTCCTTTTTTACTATTATTAATTCGTAATTTCGATTGAGATGGTATTTGTATACATTCAACAAAAACCGTCCATCTAAAGTGCATTTTTACGTTACCTGTTGGTGCGTTACAAGTCGCAAATGTTTCTGTAGCGCCTCCTTCTTGAGCTTCGCTAATACTAGCATTTCCTTGCAACGATGCCGACCCATAACTAGCGCTCGATGACGATTCTATCAAAATCTATGGGTAAACACAATTGGAAAGGCGCAAACTTACCTTTCGGGGGTGGGTGGGGTACATTCGAATGATGATCCGTAAGCACTTTAGAACCGTGTCGACTTCCAAGTTCGCCCCCGGTGAGAAACTCAATCAGAGATGGTCTTTGGTGTCGATTGTGCGAAACCTCACTGGTCATGTGAACAGTGGGTTGACCTGATTCAGGTTTCCGTGCCGTTTCGGTGCTGCTTTCTGAAGCTGACAAAAGTTAGTTTACATTTACTAACAACACTGAACAACCATGCATTAAGATCTAAAAGATTATAAGAAACGAGATGTAGAAGAAAGTTATAAGAATAATAAGAAAATACGAAAACGCACTGTCTTCGATTTCTTCTTTCAATTCCTTCATTTCGTGAGCGAGTTCCATTAATAAAGCACCGCGACTTTTCGGTAACGGCAATCCAATACTTCGTATTTTATCTCTTATTTTCGAATGCATGTTGCGCTCAAAGTCGGAAATCGGTGGTTGTGCCAACTGGAATAATAGTGTTAAGAACTTAGTTTTCGAACACATCCGATTTACTTTTTGAAAAATAAGCGGTTGCATTAATATGAATAGAGGAGTACGATGAGTGACGACGAAATCCAAAAAGTCCCACAAATAACTAGTCGCTTCGTTTCTTTTTCCTAGTTCTCTCATCGTCCGAGAAATCCTTGACCAGTCTGCTACTAGTTCGCCTTCGAAACAGATCGTCATGATTTTAAGAGCTAAAACAAGTAGTTTATGACTTCTGCCAAATTTCTTACACTATGGTACCCAAAAATGAGACTTTGTACAGGGACGTGTTTATGCGAGCCGTCGTCTTTGTGTCCCGTGTCCCTGTAAATGTGAGACTTCCAGCACGCATTTCGCTAGCTGCTTTTATATTCTGACCTGTTGCTGTAGCAGCCTTCGTACTGGGTGGACTCACTGCATGTAGAACCAACGTCAAGGCAAAACTTATATCCGATTGTTTGATTGCGGCAACATCTACAACATCAGTTATAAAAACGTTCACGCTACAACTAAATCTCACCTTTCCTACCACTACCGACTCGCAAACACAGTGGCATTATAAGATTCATAATCATATTTTCAGTTTTGTCTTGAGTAGGTAAAATTGAACTCCCACCACAAACTTGCTCTAAGCTATACATGTCCTACAAACAACTGTTCAAGTAAAACGCACAAGATGATTAATTCAGTGGATAAAACACCTCACTTATAAATATAAAGAAATACCTGTGTGTTTAGTATTTGCAGAGCAATCAGGCGCACAACCATCGAGCAAAAATGAGGTGGTGGAGTTTGATTCATTAACGCTGCAGTGGCAGAAGACACGCCTTCTGTGGGACAACTTTCCCCTACTATTAAAGCCTAAAAGCGTATACCACTCAAATAAAATGTCACGGTATGACAATATCCCAGGTTGGTGCACATGCATTGTTTGCTCGAAAAATCTAACTATAAATCATTATTTACACCACACATAGATTTGTTTCTAAAACTTCGTGAAATTGCGAAGTATGGTTTCGGTTATGAGAGCGGAGCACAGTGGTTATGCTAAATTAAAAACGATTGCTGTGTTGAAATTACGTAAGAAAGATCACCTGCAAAAACGCACATTTCGGCAAGGTCGACTAACCACATTAGCTTAACCTAAATGACGCACAGGTTGCCAACAAATTCAATAAAATGACCGCCGCTATAGAGCAACTACTAAACTTAAAATAAAACTACATGTGTCTGAAGTGGAAGAAACCTCCAAACAATAAATTCGTGTCCTTTAGACACCTGATCCTATGGACAAAATTATAATCCAAGATCCAACGGTGTTCCATTGAAAATAGCTAATAGTTTTGCTGACTAACTACTGCAGAAGTCACTCTGAGACAATCTGAGTACTTATATAAGCGTTCTAACCAAACAAATGAGACTAAATCAAGATATACGCACAATTGGAATGTCAAAAAGGTAACATTACAGCATCTTTACTAACAATCAGATGTTACGTGTCGTTAGCCATTAAGATCTAACTTGGCAGAAAACGTCTATTCACGCGACTGTGACATTACTTTAACACGTCGGGATATTAAATTAACCGAACCCAAAGAACTTCGGCGAATTTGTTTTTCAACACCTACACGTTTTGCACGATCGTAATTGTGCTTCGTTGTCTTTATCTAATCATTCTCTTCTCTTTCATCGGCGTCGCAAAAATTCTAGTTCGCTTTTGGCTTTAAGATTCCGACTTGCCTATTAACTTAGTTTTTCTATTTTGATTTGATTCTGTGTGTATGTCGTCGGGATTTTGTTGACTGTAGCTTGGATGTCACCCAATTGCTTTTCCTATTTTGCGGTTACTGATATTCTTTTTTTGATTAAATTTTTTGTTGGGTTGGTCACCTATTTCGTTTCTTTTACGGAGAGAAGAATGTAACAGACATCTACATGTTGTCTTATGCTTTTTTAAAGTTTATTAAATCAAAGTTGGCGGAGGCTTAGAGACCTTTCTTCAAACCCAGCTACAACTGAACCAAGTAAGCAATTAAGCAAAAGCTCTGAGAAGGTGTAATGGAAGTCGCTATATTTTGACGGGTACATTCCACACAAAAGTTGTTAGGCAAATTTAAATAAAATTTGTAATACGTACTAATTCTACCAATAAGATAAACGCAATCTTAAAAAATACTGTTTTAGAGTAGTGAAGGAAATAACCACAAATAACAGCAATTTTCAATATCATAAGTCACTACAAAACCGATCGATAGAGAACTTATCTTAACGATTTTACCGCTTTCAATTTCTCAATTGTAATTGGTCAAACGTTTTGCCGGTCTATAATTTAGATTTTGGTACTAAAGATGACAGTAATACAGGCCCGGCCAGCATCGCAAGCAAACCTTGATTTCTGAAAGAAGATGATTCAAGTAGCAGTAGGGAAAACTGTAACTAGTTATAAGAAAAAAACCGTAATCATCCTATAGTAGCGTACCGCAAATCACAAAAATGAATTCTAAAACATTTTTCTTATTCTACGCCACTGTTAATACCAAAAATAAGAGTCGACATCTAGCGTAATGGTGACAAACTAAACATTCAAAATAAAATTTTAGGTTAAAATTAATGAGTTTATGAGAGTTGAAATATTTACCTAAATACAATCACTGTGCCCCCTCACTCAGATATTATTTATAATAAAGAGGTTACAACATAAACGATATACATACAAATGATGTTGAAAACAACACGGAGGATTCTTCTGAAACATCTACAATCTACACGATTAGTATTTACTTTTACAATAAATTCTTGCGAGCATATGAGTCGATTTCAGTATGTGTGTAAGTGTAAATTGTGCAAAAGCTAATTGAAACTTAGAGGTTTTCAACATACCTGACAAGTATTGATGAGGGCTTTAATATGTTGCCAATGCATTATGTACGGATATTTTATCATAGTGTCATATATGCCTTTTAACAAACCAGCGGCCGCATCCCAATCGGTGTTACGCTGATAACAATAAAATCGATTTTACAAATTTAGTGTGAACCAAATACGTACTCTAATTGATGGTTTTTTCGAAATCTTTTGGAAAACTTTATCTAATCGTCTCAGTATGGTAACTAAAGCCGGGCGCATAGCATCATTGGCCCACTCTGTGGATGATAGAATATAACTCATATAATGCTGTAACCCTCTACATCCCATCGATTCAGGATCATAAGGAGATACCTTCAGTAAACTATGTGCAATATCAGCTAAACGCTTAAAAAAATTACACTGTATTAAAGTAACACGCTTAGAAAGTATCTTACAACATGAGAACGTATATCAAGTAACTCGATCAGTTTTCCTTCTTGATTAGTTCTTTTATTAAGTTCTTGTATACGTGCCGTTGCCCGACAAATAAAATCTCCAACCAAAGACAATAACACATCACGTGGTCTTCTATACTCGGCCCTTAAAACTTCAGAATCTTCCACATCGTGTTCGTAAATAGTTTTAGCACGTGAATGCTCGCTCATAAACTTCGAATGCGACTCTTCTTCGAAATCAAAACCTGGAGAATAAGGTCCTCGGCTATAGTTGCGCTGACTAGAACCTTTATGTTCTGGACTTGAACGATAAGGACCATTGTAGCTTCTAAAAATTAAGTTAGTATGAAATTAATTAAATTTTTTATAATACTTTGTTAGCGCTTCACAGTTATTCACCAAAGTCCTTATAGCAACGGATAACTGATGCAAAATTTCTTTTTCGGTTTTGTTTTCTTTGTTATACGTCGGCAATTGAATGTGTTGAACATAACACGGTAAAATAGCTTCTAATATGATCTGATTAATAATAACGAAACAATTACTAATGCAACATCTACGTCTACACTTACCAGCATTTGATAACCTCTTACACTTTCAGAAGAATACGAGACGACTGTAACACACAAGGAAATGCAATCTAGTATGGTAACCATTTCATTTTCATCGTGATAACAAAAATCGATTGCTTTTAGTGGTTTTTCTTCTTTCACCAATTCACTTATATTAAGCGGATCTGGAGACGGTGTCTCCAAACTCAACAACAAATTAAACAAGCAACTTGATTGTATCTGCAACAGAACATTAACGTATTTTATCATAGTAGATCTTAACGAACCTTATGGGCATCCCCAAAAGTACCTTCTTCGTCAGTGTCTAAAATTGCAGAGACTGAACCAAACATTTGAAGGATGAACGGTTTACGATTCATTAGATAAAATTGTTTAACTGCATATTCTACCGTAGTGGTTACTAATTTGTTCGTTTGGTGATTAGAATAAATTTTCAACAAAGTTGGCATTATTAGTAGGTACCTAAAAAATCGCGATGAACTTGAATTTTTTATAAAAACTCGAACAAACCCATTAGTTGAAAATATATTCTTAAAGTGAAAGGCTGCGTTAATATAAGTGGCTACGACGTAGCGTAATATACAGTGATCCTCAGAATGAATTATAAAGGCGCCGTTTAGAACGTTTAAAAACAAATGGATGTCACCGGAGTATGCAAAGTTACCGGCCATTGCCTCAAACATTCTTGCAATTAAGCGTATCCACATAAATTTGTGCAAGACATCTAAGCCCATCAATTGCTAAAAATCACAATATCAAAGAATGCAACCGTAGTAAGTTAATTCTGTTACCTTCCCTATCTCCCCACCTTTGTACAAATCCATATCAGATTCAAGAGCCTTTCTCGGGAACGATGGCAGTTTCATTAATTCCTCGTGTAAAAAAACAACTCTTTGAACAACCTACAATGTTGTTTTATAGCTTAGTTATTTTAAAATTGAAAAAATCACCATATCCACGTTCTTCAAAATCGCCCAAGTTAGAAGCACTTTTCCAATTTCGACAAATTTATAAACTAATTCTTGTTGTTGTAAAGCATTAAACGCGTCTTCTGGTTTCATATGCATCAACTCGAGTTGGGGGTATTGAGAACGTTTGAAAAAGTAGAAGTCTCGGACGTACGAGTACGGGCTTCGAATTTGGTCTTAAAAATGTGTACTCTCGAAATTAAGAATTAAAGCTAACGATGTACTTACGAGTTTTATAATCTACCAAGAAGAATTCTTTATGTCGGGATTCGTCGATGCCGAAAAAATCTAAAGATTCTCGGAGTATTTGGCAGAATTGTGTATCTTCTTGCACGGGAAATTGAGAAGGAATTCCTCCAGCGTCTGGATCTAAAAAACATAAATTATTAACACAAAAAAACAAATTAAACCTTAACTAGGACTATTAGAACTTAGAACTAAAGCCTTGCGCGCACTAGACGGCAACGGAACACGCCACAGCGTGGATTTAGCCATGGTAAAACTTGCGTTCGACATTGTACTGTCGATACTGCGTTAGGACTCAACTTATTCTTCGACTCTTGGCTTTTCTCTTATATATGTCTCAAGTCTCTTCCTATGGTTCCGAAGCGCACTTATATCTTTTGTTTCTTCAAGATTCTAGATGATTCCGGCTATAAAAGGTAAACAAGGTATCCCTCTTAGTGGTTCATTCATTCATGCAGCAGAACCTCCTCTCCCAATTCACTCATTCGGATATTCTCTGTTTAGCAGTGCTCAGTTCTCGGGTTGTGTAAACCGGTGACTAATGCATAGCTGTAAGTCATCAAGAAACTCTGGCAGAACGTTAATTAAGAAATTAAAATAATTTTCACCATTCTATCAATTTGGGAGAATGTAGAGTGCAATAACGTACTCCCTGACGACTCCAGCCCACACATTTGCTTCGAGTTTTATTTCGCACCACAGGTGATTATTGAGAAAATTAAATACACACTCCCTTGTAAAACAAGCTTCGTGTGTAAATAAAATAAACTTTAGTCTCCTTAAATGTAAACCGTGTTTTATAATTCTTTGTACATCAAATGTAACTTGATTTTTACCCATGTTATATGGTAAAATTCTCTACAGTAAGGTAAAGTAAGTAGTAAATTCCAGGCTAAAAAAACATGTAAAAAGTATGTGACTTAGATAATACTAAACTTTATCTAAATAAATTTTAAAAGATTTTTGAATTTATATTTTCATTTTTGGGAATGCGCCATCTTGTAACAACTATGTCAATTATCATTAGTTTGCTATCGACAGCTGTCAATTTGAATAACTTTTTGAATAGATTGAAAAAAATGTTACAGGCAAATGTTAAAATAGATACTGAAAGTTTTTGTATTTTTTAAATAGTCCTTAAATTAAGGGAGTAATGATTTTTCGAATATACGAAAAATACCAAAACCCACGTGATCCTGTAGCATAGGCAACACACCATGCGATGTTGGTTTTCTAAATGTTTGTCATTGGCGTAACATGATGTCTTTACTAAGGACAGCAATCAGACAAAAATGAATAACAATGTAAATAAGTTTTGATTAACGTATTAGTGAAAGTAAAAAAAGCTACATAAAATGGCTACTTTCAAAATGAATATCAAAAATTTTTAATAGAACTTCAGGAGTTAATTTCATTTTGTATAGCTTCGTTGAAATTATTGATTGTTTGAGAACGATTTGAATAAACTTTGTTTTTTAAATGGCTAAACATGAGAAAGTCCAAAGAGGTTAAATCAGGTAATGCCTTACAACAAGTTCAATAAAAAAGATCTATGTGTAACAACATTTTATATTTAAGTTTTAATCTAGCACCTGTTTGTGATAATTTTCAAATTGATTTCTTTAGACTTTGATCTATTTTTGAAGAAGAATAGAGATTTTGTAATCACCAGGGGGACAAGGAAGTCATAGAAATAGAAAAAAATAAGTTAACAGAGAAGAAGAGCATTGACAGTAAATAGTGAAACCCAAGATTTAACACACAACGAAACCCGCAAGAAAATACTAGCAATAGTACCGGTCGTGAAAACCTACGCAGCGTTACCATAGTTCATTATATTAAAAATCATTAGCAAGAACATCAAGTCGAAAATCCTTTCTAATATCATCATGTGTACAATTTTAGCAAGACAAAAATCGTATTTAGCTTATTTGATTTAAAGAGTTAGTCACAACAAAATCTATGGTTCCCTGCAAATTAAAACTTACAATATCATTCAAGTTACAGCAAATACCAAGTCAATGCGCACCATGACAACACCTTTGGTTGATAATGACATTAATGACCACTGTACAACACCAATTAATATTTTACTAAAAGCAAAATGTTCCAGCCACTGATCTCTATAATAGCTCCAATGAATAGTAATCTGTAGTAATCTATGACAATTTCTTTAATGCGCTATCTATTGTAAATACGATGAACCAAACCAAACGTAACAGAATTTCGTACTGTTTTATGCTTTTTCAAGATTCTCTTGCCAACCCGAACAGTAGAATCGAAACGTTATATGATACATAGATATATACTTACAAAAATAACTATAAGTGCTATAAGTGGAATAAAATATCCCGTTTTTTAAATAAAGATAAACGAGTCAAAGCACTACTGCATTGCCTTGTCAATAGAATAGAAACTGTTCACTATATTCATGGCGACACGGAAGAAACCCCCCCCGAAGATTGCCCTAAACCTGTGATTTTCTACCATTCTTGGAATATAAGCATTGGGCGTCTCCGGAAACGGTAAATCCCGTCCCACCGGCTAATTCTTCCACCACCGAGGATATTTCAAAGCCAGTCCTCGTGACGACTTCGATAAACATCGAACTAGATGTAAAGAACTTTTACTTAGCGACATGCGCAAACAACTAAAGTGTCCTCGCAATCATCACTCGCAATTTCGCTGTGACGTCTGTATATAAGCCACTTAGCGTCCCTTTCAACACGGACTCCTGCAGACATACAACTCAGACTCTCCTCAAATAATTAATAGCGAATTCAACTGCCACAACATCAACTGGGGTTACTCTGAAACTGATAATAACGACCAAAAACTTCAAGAATGAACAGACGGACTAAGCATGCAATTTATACATGTCCCCAAACTCCCCTCATAATTCAACAGTGGGAGATGACGCAGAAGCTGCAATCCTGATAACATCGACAACCAACCCATTGTCCCTCAATGTACGAAGAGCGTTGGCCATTGTGCCTTTCAAGCGACTCCTAAAGAGGATGATCCTCACCAGAAGTTCTTAACCTCGCCAGAAAAAGAAAAATAATAGGAGTCGAATTCTTAGATTTGTCTGCGGTTTACGACAGTGATCCACAATCTTCTCCTCCCCAAAGTGTACAAACTCACCAAAAACTACGACGTTACTATAATGATTGACTATCTGTTTCACAATTGAATAATTTCAGTATGTCTAGGGGGGTCAAAGTAGGAGCGTTCTCGTCGCGACCCCTGTCAGATCTTTAATCTGCGAATCCTACTACTCACCTTAACCAAACAGCGTTACTATGCCTACCAGCACAGTGCATCAGTGTCACCCCAAAGGGCCCTTTCCAGGGCTGGCACTGACTGTCATCTCTGCTAACGTCGAGGGGCTCACAGGAGCCAAACAAGACATTATGGCAAAAATCTGCACAGACCACAAATGTCATGTGCTCTGTCTGCAAGAGACCCACAGAGGCCAAAACAACAACCGCCCACGGATCCCTGGTATGAAGCTAATATTAGAGTGCCAGCACGAGAAATACGGTAGCGCCATCTTCACGAAGAGCGATCTCATCGTCAAGACGGCCAACATGTCTCAAGCCAACAACATCGAAATCCTGACAGTGGAACTGGACAGCATCTCTATCACCTCGGTCTATAAGCCACCCGGGGAACGCGTTGACTTCGCTAAACCGCTAAACTTCGATCGGAACAAAACTCACATCATCATCGGTGACTTTAACAGTCACCACGTCAACTGGGACTACGCCAAAACAGATGAAAATGGCGACTTGGTTGAGACGTGGAGCGATGCAAACCACCTCAGTCTAATCCACGACCCCAAACTCCCGAAGTCCTTCAACACTTCTAGATGGAAACGGGGGTACAACCCAGACCTAGCCTTCGTAAACAACAACATCGCTGACCTCTGCAGTAAAGCCGTGCTGGAACCCATACCACACACACAGCACAGGCCGATATCCATTAGCGCATCACCAGCAGTCACACCAATCACGGCCCCATTCCGCCGCCGTTTCAACTTCAAAAAAGCAGACTGGACAGGATTTGCAGAGGACCTGGACACGAAAGTGGCAAACATCGAACCGTCACAGACCAACTACAACCTGTTCGTTGACGCCGTACGTACTGCATCCAGAAAGAACATACCACGAGGATGTAGAACCAGCTACGTGCCAGGACTCTCCCATGAGATGATAGACGAATATCAGAAGTACCAACAGCTATTCCAAGCAAACCCGTTCTCGGATAGCACCATTGCATCTGGTACAGAACTAGCACTAAAGATACAGGAAGAAAGACAGAAGTCATGGCAAAACATGATTGAAAGTGTGGACATGACCCACAGCAGTAGGAAAGCCTGGCTCACCATCAAGAAGCTAAGCAACGACCCCAAAAAGGCTGAACAACACCATAATGTCACTGCAAACCAGGTTGCAAGCCAACTCCTTCTAAACGGGAAAGCACCAACTAAACAACCTAAGATGAGGATCAAGCGACAACCTGGCAAAGAAAACAACAGCTTCAATACCACCTTCACCATGGAAGAGCTCAACCTCTGTATTAAGAACCTGAAAAATGGTAAGGCGGCTGGAATGGACGACATTTGCTCAGAACAAATAAAACACTTCGGACCAAGAACAAGAGAGTGGATATTAGAGCTGTTTAAGAACTGCTCTTCTTCATATAACATCCCGAAGCTATGGCGGCAGGCACGCGTCATTGCCCTTCTAAAACCGGGCAAAGACGCCTCGGACCCCAAAAACTTCAGACCAATATCACTTCTCTGCCACCTCCACAAACTCTATGAACGTCTCATCCTGAACCATCTGTCTCCCCTGATCGAAGAACACCTAATCCCAGAACAAGCTGGCTTCCGCCCGGGCAAATCCTGCACGGGACAGACACTCAACCTCAACCAGCACATAGAAGATGGTTTTGAAAAAGGGAAAATCACAGGCGCAGTATTTGTAGATCTCTCAGCTGCATACGATACTGTGAACCATAGGATGCTCCTCTCGAAGATCTACGACATGACACACGACTACCACCTAGTGCAAGTCATCAAATCGCTATTGGAAAACAGACGATTCTATGTAGAACTCTGCAAGCAGAAGAGCCGCTGGAGACGGCATCAGAACGGCCTCTCTCAGGGAAGTGTGCTAGCCCCGACCCTCTTCAATTTCTACACCAACGATCAGCCCATCCACCCTAATTGCAGGAGTTTCTTATATGCTGACGATCTGTGCGTCACAGCACAGGAGAAAGAGTTCACCACCATCGAGAGAGTCCTTAGATCTGCTCTATCGAACCTCTCAACCTACTACAGCAAGAACTACGTGAAACCAAATCCGACCAAAACACAGGTAACTGCTTTCCATCTGCGCCATCGGGAAGCAAACCGGAAGTTACGCATCACCTGGAATGGTACGGAAATAGAACACCACCAGAACCCAGTGTACCTCGGAGTCGTCCTCGACCGGACCCTGACTTATAGGGCCCACGTGGAAAAGACGAAGGGGAAAGTCAGCGCTCGGAACAATATCCTCAAAAAACTGGCCAACACCAAGTGGGGCGCCAACCCGACCACCCTGCGCTCTACTGCACTCGCACTCTGCTACTCCACAGCAGAATTTGCGTGCCCAGTTTGGGAGCGGTCATCTCATGCCAAAAAACTCGACCCGGTGCTCAACGAGAGCTGTCGCTACATCACGGGATGCCTGAAACCGACACCCATCAACAGCCTCTACCTATTAGCCGGTATTGCTCCACCAGACATAAGAAGAAATGTAGCGAGTAGGCGGGAAAAACTGAGGCAACTAGAGGACCCCAGACATCCATTGTACGCCTAAAATCCCGAAAAAGCTTCATACCCGAGAAACCCCTGGACTCAACAGCTAAAGCAGCGAGGTTGGATTCATGGCGCGAACGCGTTAAAAACACCGACGCAATCGACGGTACCAGCCTAGAAGTGGGAGAACACCTACCCGCTGGCGGTGATCTGGACTGGACTACGTGGAAAAGCCTAAACCGCCTACGCACTAGAACTGGCAGATCCAAAGTGAACATGACCAAGTGGGGGTACTCTAGCGACAGCGATTTATGGACTGCGGGGAAAGACAGACCATGGAACATTTTCCGATCTGCCGACTCCTCGACGAAAAATGCACCATGGAGGACCTCACCGCAGCCACCGACAGGGCCATAGCCTGTGCCCGCCACTGGAAGGACATATGAAACTTTTGGTTTAAGGACTCGAGAAGAAGAAGTATGTCTAGGCGGGAAACATAGCAGGTGGCGTAGGCAAACGAATGGTTTTGGTGTCCTTGGTTTTCAACATCTATACCAACGACCAACCCACTCTTGAGCTTGCACCACTTCATCTACGCGGACGATTAGCCCTGAGCCTCGCAATGCTCTACCTTCGAAGAAGTAGAAAAAGGTCTTGAGACAACACGCTATTACGCTGACTACCACCTCCAACCAAACCGCAAATGTGCTCGTTCTATCTAAAAAAACCACCAAGCATGAAGAAAACAGTAAACTAAAAAGGAGAAAACCTCGAACAGTGCGAAGCACCGAAATACCTGGGAGTTATCATCCTACGCTCCCTTACCTAAAAAGAGCACTGCCAAAGTATGCCAAAAACAACATTGTCAGAAAAATTACCGGGTGCAACTGAAGGCCAAACCCATGTACACTCCGTAGATCAGCTTTAGGCCTATGTTTTCCCGCTGCGGAGTATGTTGCGCTTGTGTGGAGCAGATCGACGCACTCAAAAATGGTAGAAACGGAGTAAATGAAATGGCGAGGATAATATCCGGATGCCTCAAACCTACACCAATTAGGAAATTGTACCCACTTATAGGAATCGCCCCACCAGGAATACGACGTGACGTCTTGACAAACGCTAAAAGGTTGAAGGTGATGGAAGACCCAAGACATCTATTATACGAGTAGGAACCCGGGCGAAATCGACCTTAGGTCGAAAAAGCGACTTATTCCAGGACAGAAAAGCTCGAACTGCATAACGCAATAGAATGCTCTGACGAATGTAGAAGTGCAAAAAAAATGCAAGATCAAATGCACCATACACGACCTGACGCACGCTCAACAGACTAAGAGGTGCCGCGCTAACTTCTTCCGATGGAGCTTCGCCAAAGACAGTGTGCGATTGTGGAGCCTTGCCCGTTGTTAACACATCCTTTGACGCATTAGGACCTATGAGAAAGTTTTGAAGAAACGTGTGTTAAATAGTGCAAACACGTAAAGTAAAGTAAGTAACCATTATCCCTAAACATCATTAAGCGCACAGATAATCAGTTGTATAAAAAACTAAAACATACCTTGAGGACCATGTACTATAATCTTCTTGGCCGAAGGCACATTAGCCGTCAACAAAATGGAAGCATCGCATTGTTCTTTTCTTAATATTTGTTTCAAATCTTTAAACATTATTCCGTGCACACTGTGAACTACCTAAAACAAAACTAATAAAGTTTTAGATTCGCTTAAAAAACTAATTTACCATCCATAACAAAGACAAAGCTGTGCCGATTAATTTTTGCCCATCTTCGTGTGGCGTACGTACGTAAAACATCACGTAACCAATAATGTAGTTATATAAAGCGAAAGCCGCTTGTTGCGGTAGTTTTGGTATGAAACGAATCAAATGCCGAAGCACTTTAAAAATCTGATCTTGTTTTTCTCGAGTTAGCTTCTCCAAGATGTAACGTAAAAACAACGCGCTGTCTTCTACCAAACAACTCCAAATAACTTCGTAAGCTACTTGGTATACTGCATTTCCGTCGGAAGAAACGGCGGCATCATCTAATAATCCAATGATCTCGGTTACAGCCGAACAAAGGCAAGATGGAAAAAGAGAGTGAGCGGAATGCTGATGATGACCGGCGTTTCGAGATTGCCCCTCGATTGGGTCATCGTCACCTATAACTCGCTTTTAATAAACCGAAATTAAATTAAGAAGCAGTCGTAACCTTCTTCGTGCTCTTCACCAGCAGTGTGGTAAAGACTTGGTTCGTGACCAGCTTGTATCGTGATAGGAATCGTAGTTATAAGAAAGTTTTCTCGTTCCGCTCGCTTTTTATCATCTTCGGATTGTAAAAACATCTTCACCATTTCGGCTTGTTGTTTTTTTCGAGTTTTCGTCGCGGTTACGAGCGATCTCTGCAAAATTGCGTTAAACAAAAATTTTTTCAAATCCAAAACCTTACATGTCGTTCTTGGTTCAACGCGACTTCTTCGACTTTAGTTTTAACGTGTAATTTCCAAGGCGAATCGACCACTTCCAAACATTCGATACCGATTTTTGGTGATGGTAGAGTAAATTCTATTCCCGGTGGAGGCACTTTAAATAAAATATGCGCGTTTTCTTCCATACGCGGCCAGACTTGGTAACGTAACTTCCACAAAACTTGAAATCTGAAATTAGTACTATTAAACTGAGACCATCAGACACAGCAAATTTTACCTCAAGACCGAGTTTATTCGTATAGTGGGATCAGAATTTGATAGTCCACGATGCATTAATTCAGATACTTGTTGAGGCACCTTCACGGAGCACAATATAAATAATGAAGCCGCGCAAGCCGCTACTTCCTGGTTCCATTCTAAAAGAAACTCCCACGCTACGTGCATAACATCTAAAAAGTTTTCTTCGGTCATTATTACCGCGCCCTTTAAAAGAGCGGCTAATGGACTGTGAAAACCATCTTTCACCTAAACGAAATTAATTATTGTTCGCTATGTTACGCGACGCAGAAGTACCTGTGTTTTTATATACTTTAGTATCTGAGGTTGGTCTTTTGGTTTATCGTCGCCACCGCAAGTGTCACGTTCTAAATCAGAATCCGCAAAATCTTTAGACGAATCCTTCGATGTTAATTTACTCATTTGGGAACCATTCAAGTTCTTGTCAATTCTGAAATGTTAATTAAGAAATAATTTTTATGAACAAAAAACCGAGATCAGTTTTTTTATTAATGTATAACATTAATTACGAAGTACCCTATGCAATATTTATTATGTAGTAACCGGTATATTATTAAATTTATGTTGGTAACATTGACATGATTATGGCGCACTTTTTATGAACTTACGAGTGTTCTCGTTTTGTAATACAAATATGGAATAAACATATACACCCTGAAACGAAACAATGTCCAATCGAAACGCCGTGTATTTTTTGGCGCTAGTTTAAAATCTACTGTTGTGTGCATACTTATCGCGTTTAGCCATACTATCTTTCCTTCGTATAGGAGAAACTTGCGAACTGGTTTGATCCGACACTTTGCGATTTTGACCTTTGTACTTTTTTCGTTTACGTCCTTTGGTGTTGAATTGCATGTCTTGCTTATCTTCAGAAAGCACTCCAAATTCTTCCCCGTAAACCTGTCAACGTTTCGATTAGTATACAGTTGATGTTGACCATGCGAATTTATATACCTTACGAACTGCTTTGATCAAACGCGACGTTCCCCGTATAACTCTTCTGTAACAATATGGATGACAGAAACTTTGGTGATTGCAGTAAAAGTAAAACGAATTTGACATTTGCACCAAGACCTTGAGCCACGGCATGTGCTTAGACGTATCGTCTGTGTCATTACTATCGCTTGGACTTTCGGGTGGTTGATCATCGCTAAGCACACCTGGAGATTCTTCACCACTGGCTTCGCCCGGAGCGCCCGGTTCGGAATTGTCGCTGCGATCAGAAAGCGAACTAACTTTACGCTTTGACTGTATAGAATCAGCTCGCTTTACGGTTTCCGGGATTTTCCCTTTAAAAACACACATGCAACTGGATATAAACGTTGCTAAACAACTTACATTCGATTTCCATATCTTTTCCTTCTTTAGTACCACGCCTTAGTTTCAAACTGCGTCGTTTGAATGAACCCCCAGCTGTGGTCGCAACATTAGTACGCCTCAGCAGATACGGACGAGGTTGTGGTACCATACGTTTTAACTCCTCTCCCTAAAAGTAGGAATTTTTAAAACGTATCAACAAAGTTAAAAAGTGTATGCCTGTACGGTCACTGTGGTATTACTGCTACCTTCCGACTCAACGTCCGGTTCGTGTAAAACAAAACTAATTTTTCGTTCCGTTTGTCCTGTAACAAGCAATCAGAAATTCATAATTATTTAACAAATTGAATTACCCGATTCGCGGTCACCCGCAATTGACTGAAGACTTTGAGCCGAAGTCTGAGAATGCCCCATTGAAGAAAGCGCCATGCTCCATCTTCGATTTGCTTCCTTACTGTACATACGATCCCAAGCTTGTGGTTTTTCCTTACCAAACAATCGAGACGATTTAGGTAACGTCTGATACGTTTCTCGAAGAAAAGTTGTTATTTCGTACAGTAAAACACAAGCGATAAGACGCAAAGCCATAGGACAATTCGAACCGTAGGTGTTTATACTCGCTAAACATGCGTGGGTAATAAAAATTTGAAAATTTGGCACCAGTTACCTTCATCTAAAAAATCTTCTTCTTCGTCTTGGACCAATAACTCCTTCTGCTTGTTTTCATCAGACACCAAATTTAAAATATGTGTTTGGTTATTTTTATCTTCGTTAATTAGTTCTTCCAGCCGTGCGCCCAACATCTGTTAAAATACCGTTAACTTGAGTATAGTTTGAAAAAGTTATACCTCAGCCCATTGATAAAACATCTTTCCGGCTGCTCTTTGCGTAATGTGAGAGCGACGAATACCAGAATTGGGACCTCGAGTCGGTAAGGGACCAGACGGTCTAAACATAGGGAAACTGAGTTTCATCCACGAAGGCCATTGTCCTTTATTGCAACAATGAACGAAATGCGAACATTCGAGTAAGACGGCGGCTCGAGAAACTATTGCAGAATGCGGCTAGAAATTATTAACTTCAGTCTTATAAAATACTTAAAATAAACTTCGGGTTCAAGTCAATGTACCCAAAACCCACAGACCAACGAGGAAAGATGTTCCTCGGACCTTACAAGAAAATATTTACCAAATCCAGCACCGCGGTCAGTAAGTGTGGGTCTGGAACTGACCCTGGTGGGCACGTTTCCAACAGAAATGAAAACCTAAGCATTCCGTTAAGTAACGGTTGCGTAGAAACCAATTTTCTTTCTTTTAAAACAACGAATTCAGATTCGCGCGATGTCTCTCCTAATTCCAACGAATTTCGCCTGCTTAAATCTAAAAAAGAACGCTATCTGTACGAAATCTCTGAAAACACAACTTACAGCTGCCTGCTGGTTCCTCGGTGCTACCATCTTTCTTCTTTCCTTTTTTAAAAACGTACTTAGTAAATCGATCTTCCATGCGACGTTTTGCCTTTTGTAACGTTTGGCTTACATTACTGCGACGTTCATATTTATTAATAGTCATAATTCAAAGTATAACCTACCTGCCGCTGTTGCTTTTAACAGGAGCCTTTTGGGCATGAAATTTAGATTGTTTTAAGAAGCTTGACGCATCTGTAACTGACTCGCTGCTATCTACGTTATCGGTATTTTCGTTGCTGTTATCCCGCTTGAACCAACTCACTATAAAATTACAATTACTGTTAAAACTTGCTACTTTTCCTTCTATTACCTATTCCACCTATGCGCGATTTTGATTTAGATTTTGGCAGCCCCGTATCTGCAATACTAAGGGCTTTTTCGCTTTGCCTTGGGGTTAAAATATGTTGTTTCTTCCTGATGTTGCTAAGAGGACTTTGGCTAGTCTTTGTTGTTTCTTCGCCTTCAGTTTCTAGCAGACTCTACAATTGTTTATTGTCGAATTGGCGGGAAAAACCATATAAGTTTAAACTTACAGCGCACGTTGATGAGGTGCTCCGTTTTTTAAACAGTAATTTTCTCACACTTCTGTCGTCCGATAGAGACGGTTCCGCTACAGTTTCTGTTGGTTCTGGTTCTTCCACGTCTGAATGCTGTATGTGTCTACAAGTTAATTAACAACGAATGAAGAAAAGATGAAATTGCGATTATTACCTGATAACACGAGTTGTTTGTAACTCGGGATCTTTCTTGTGGGGACGATCGGCGGTGTCTAATAGTGCGCTGAGTGCTACACGTCTAAACGTGCTTCCATGTGCTTCTTTTACATATATAACTAGCTGTCTTACTTCGCAATACATTGACTAAAGCAAATAAGCATTTTAATCGAATATTGTAAAAGTAAAATTGCAAGATGATACTTGAAAATAAACACTTACCAAGTTTTCCATCGCCTTAATTTCCTTCGAAGACTTGACAAACCGAGCCACCAATGACTTAAACACATGCGAAACGACTTGTCCCTCGACACCTCGAATACCACCACCACCAAGGCCTGCGCCAAAGTTCGTGGCATAACCACTTTGCGACACATTGTCTGGCGACTTGCTAGAGCCCCGCTTCTGGTCTGATAATTAAATATTACTCATCACGTCTAAAGCTTTGAAATAAGACATTTTTGATGCTGTAATACTTATTATTGGCAATATGCGCATTGTGCATAATACATGTTTTGTATAATTACTGACATATAGTGCAATCAACATTATTGCCGATAAAACACGTTTACAGTTCAAATTTAGTCATTTTTCAAAACTGCGGCTACACTACTCTAGGGACATTCATGTCCAGAGATGAAGTTACGGGAAGCAAGACCAGTTCTCTATGGAGCAAAGCATAGCATATACACCAGTCTTTAGGATAGATATCAATTGTGAAGTGAACTGATGTAAGTTTTTGTTAGTGCTATGTAGATCAAACACTTTTGTAATTGCAACGCGGCCGAGTTCTAGTTTATTAGATTTCTTTCGAGAGTCATGAGCAACCTCCACGGATTAAGCCAAAACATCCCAAACGACCCGAGTTCGTATCAAAACTTACGAACCACCATATAATCGTTAACTTGTCTTCACTTTATTTAAAATCCCAGCAACAGTCCTCAGTTGCGCCACTGATCCCGCCTATAATCCTGCACAACCAGCAAGATTACAGCTTCGCGATGATAATCCTAAGAGTCAATGTTGGAATTGAAGCTTCAAAGACGACGAGAAGAGGCGTGATCTGCTACCTGAAAACCACACAAGAAGAACTTGAAGATCAGAATCAGAAGTATTCCTGTTAACGAAGGTGACAAGAAAGAATATGACGCCAACAATGTGACGCAAATAAAAGCAACGAGAAGCAAAATTCACTTTCCGATGGTTGATTCATTTGCCTAAGACAGAAGCACCCTAGAATATTTTCAAGGAACGTTACGTGGGACATTTCAGAGTATGTATAGAAGTCCCCTAACAGCCAATGTCATCAATGCAGGATTTCGGTCATGTTCAGAACTACTGTAGATATACCGATACGCGTGTAGAAGATGCGGTGCGTACGCCAAAGAATCAGCAACAATAGAGCAACAGCTTTGCAAGCTATTCCAGCTCCAACCCCAATTGCAGCTACCGTAGAAACCGCGTAAATAACGTAAATAAAAAGATCCAGCCAGGATATCTAACTACGTAGTATACCAAAACGCTCGAGCTACCGGAAGAGGTCGTGGCACCGATTACCACGCCCCTGCTAGAAACCTCAAAGCGACGTTCAACGCCGTTCGCACGACTTCGGCGGAGACGAGGGAAAACCTTGCAAATCCACAGAATTAGCGTACAATCAGCTTAATGTCGATGCCGGATACTTTGTTGGCGCGAGTACTTATTGCGATTGCTGAGAGAAGTCGACGCAAACGAAGTGATCCCAATAGAGTAGTTCGGCTTCTTGAAGTCACATTTGCGAATCGCCGGATCGACGCGGGATTCGGAAAAAAATCCACAAAGGGGTATGTTTTCTCGACATCAAAAGGTGACAAGGTTTGGCATCAGATTTGTAACAAAGATACTCTTCAACAGTATTTCAGCTTATCCGTTCCTGCTTCACAAACCGCACATTTATTTTTATTTCCGATATTCCGAAGTATCCACGAACAGAATACGCACTTAAAATCGACAAGACAGCAGTAATGGCTCGTTCGAAATCCTTAAAACAAATCCGGATAGGTTGGAAGACGCTCTCTTCACCTGCCACACAAGAATCAGACTGGTACGATGAGTCAACCTGAGAGGTGCCGAAATACCGTGGAAAAACCCATAGAAAAACAAAGAAAAGTACCTAGGCCTAGTTTGTTCTCCACAAGTGCCCATCATGGTGTGGAGGAATGGGTAGTTAAATTCAAGAGAGGCAGGGAATGAAGAAAAACACAGTATGTATGGTAGGGAGCGAGGCTGGGGACAAAAGAGTGTAGAGAAGAAACGGCAAAATTAAACGAAAAAGGAGAGAGCGTCAACAAACTGCTAGATGCATGTAAGAGGAAAGAGGGCAAGAGATTCTGCTGCATCATAAAAATGTAAAGGAGTAATAAGTACAAGAAGAAGACAGGAATAAGGAAGTGGATATTGTGGTAATACTTAAAATCGAGGTATAAGAATTAGGCGGGTTATTGAACAAATCCATAAAGGAATGGAGGTAATGGTGAGAAGCTTGGCCACTCAACAAATTAGAGAAATACACGTGAAGGTCTACAACGTAAAAGAAGCCAGGGTGTTGTGTAGATCGTTAAAGTATCTAGATAGAGAGAGAGGTTTTAGCAGCTCGATATATGGAATGGGGAAAAGCGAGAAGTGATGCAGGGAGGTGACACGATGTTCCTAGAGATCAAGAGGAGGTAAATGTTGGAAAGATGGAGAGGTGACACTTAAAATTTAAAGAGAAATGAAGCTGGAAATAATGAAGAAGTGTGTGAGTAAATGCTTGGAAACGAAAGACATAAGAATGGAGAGTGAAAGGAAAGTGGTGATAAATATGGTCGATACGGTGGGGAAAGAAGAAATAGAAGAAGCGATAGTGAGGGAAAAGAGGTGAAGAAAGCACAAGCTTTGGGGTTATAGAAGTAGAAAGATGAGGCGCGAGCAACCAAAGGATAGAAGGGCATTAGAGTGGAAGCGACGAGGGAAGTGGGGTATTTGCTGCTACAAAGAAAAAGATTAAGAATATAGTGGTAATAGTTTAGAATAAAATGAGAAGAGAAAAAAGGGTGTTTGAGATACAGGGACGAGAGACATGAGGCAAAAAGGTGTGAAAATAAGGTATAGGGTGGATAGTTTGAGGTGTGAAGAGTTTAGCAAGCAGGTGAAGAGGATGGAAGCGTGAATAGAAAGAGGGTGAAAAATAATTATTGAGTTTTTACAGGGAAGCGTTGATAAGAAAACTGAGACGCAGAAACTTTTAGAGCACACTGCGCTGCAATCTGAAAAAGAAGTAATGATTGTTGCGGAGAGAAAAAAACACGTTCTTCAATGACATTTGAAAGAAATCATTATACGACAACTCGTAAACGCCTACATTCGAAGATTATTACATATGTATAACTAATGCTAAATTACTCTACGAATTACAAAAGTGCTTGTAAAACGAAAAAAAGTAAATAAGTAAAGAGTAAGATAGTAAAATTAAGTGTTAGGTACGAATGTGTTGACATACAAGAGCAATCACTTACTGAGTGGCGAAAGCAGCGAACTCGGATCGATACAAAACCCAACATAGGCGTGAAAAAAATCAAGCACGTCAGACAAAGATTGGTAGTTAACGTAATCTCGTAAAAATTTTGTAAATTGTTTTTTACTGAACCGATGCAGCTTGGCTAAAATGTTTTGGCACTGAGTGCGTAAAAACTCGGCAGCCGGTCCCCGTTGTCCGTCGGCGCATCCGTGTGGACAACCAAGATGCTTTAAAACCCTACGACCGAAATGTGTTAAATAAGTCGAGTAGAAAATGATTATACCTGACGATTATATTCATAATGAGATGATGAGACGATATACTTTTAGTCACGTTCTCGTCGTTAGTTACATTCGGTGTTCCAGTTTGAGACTTCTTTCCAGGCTTACTTCCAGGACTTGAGTCGGCTACAGATGTGGGCGTGTATTCAGCTAAGACTTCCTCCCGAAGACATTGTTTTAACACTCCTAAATCCATTAACAATTCAACCAAATTTAGTATCACTTCAAGGACGCGCAAAGTGCAACAGCTGTTGTCTTTAAGCACAGCCGAATGTGTCGCCTAGAAAATTAAACTTAACGTTTCCACATAAAAGCAAAAAAAAACACCTTTAACACAACTTGGATGTCTATATCACCATCTTTAGTTACGTAACAAGAAGAGCCGGGCGCTTCAGGTAGGTCTTCGGCCGTATAGGTGATGTTCGAGTCAGTTTGCGAACGAGTTAAGCTCGCTTTTCGTTCTTGCCAATGAGGTTGAGGTTTACATATACCAAAACTAATTGCATCTAACTGACTATCAATCGAGCCCTAAAACACTGATATAATATAAGATAGAAGTGGTACACACATATACTTGTCGTCGTAAATAATCTGGTGATGGAGTAGGAGTGTGTTCGGTAACGGTAATTATAGGGTTAATAGTACGTCGACCAGAAACTTCTGATTTACTAGTTCTTCTCCGATCCCAGTGAATTTCGCCAATGTATCTAACAAAATTGATACATTACTATTTACCAATTACAAAAAAATTGAAACTTAAGCGTTATAGGAATTAGCACGATTACAAAGCAAAATATTTATCTGCAAACGAGTGTTGTAATTTGCAGATAAATAAATAGAGATAACAGCCACTTACCCTCCAGCCGTCAACTCATCTATCAAACAGCTAAGAGAGACAGAACATAGTATAAGAAAATACAAGACAAACATTGATACAAAGTAAAGAAGTTATAGTCTTGTTCACTACCAAAATACTTCTATAATTTCTTTTTTTCAACAATTAGTAACACCACATATAATGACAAGTTTAACAGATGCAACAGAAGTATAGTATAATTAGGACATAGTCAAAGTTGTTTTATATTTGAGCCAAAAACGAATATATCGTTTAGACAATTTTTTAACTACCTGCGACCACTCCAGGGAGTGTGAGCCAAACGCTAATACACTTGTTATCCCAGCTTGTATTTGTAATTTTCAAACGAATATATTCGCCTATGCCCAAAAATGCTTCAATTTCAACGTGTTTTAAGAACTCGAAAATATGTTAATCTAATAAATTCTGGTAATACGTGGTGCTTTAAGATTCATAATTGTTTGTCAAAACAATTATGCATCATAATGTGCCACTTACCACTGACATAAAACAGTGCGTACGAACTTACAAAAACGATCAAGTGTAAGGTAAACCACATGTCATCAAAATATAATATTAAAAAAAGTTTACCTTAAGCTTGGCATACTTTTTCCTTTAACCAAATTACTCGTTAACGGTTCGAACATTTTAGTAGCGCCAGAATTTTGTTTAGAAAGATGTTCGTCGCCAGTATCTAAACTACGATGGTAGTCCTAAGAAAGGAAAGACCAAACAATGATCGAGTAAACCAAGAACGGTATATAGAGAAGGTAGAAACAGAAGATTAACAAGAAAAAGAGGAAAGGATAGAATACATACATTAAGTACATGTCTGCCACCCACCACTTGTTCACCAAGAGGTTTCGGTTCATCGTGTCCAATTTTTTCTAAAGCTTTATCTGATTTCGATAACAATTTTGTCTCTACAAAAGCTTTCAAGTCGGCCATTTTCATTTTTTTCTTCACCTTTTCGCTAGCTCTTCTCGAATGACTTGGACTATCTTCCGGTATTTTTTGACCATGGTATGGAGATTCTGTAACGGTTATTTAGTAGAGTGTACAACAATAAACGAATCAAACCTGTTAGCAAAGATAAGTCTTTGACTTCGGGTACTTCTAGACTTATTTCTTGTTTTTTTGACTCTGGACTTTGATACACCGAAACTTCGATTTTCGGAATTGGGAGAGAATTACTACGTCGCCTTGGTTGTTGTTGGCCAACGATTTCTTCGCTTATATCGCGTAATCTACAAATATTATTGTTTCAGGACTAAACGAACTGAAGTACACTCAAACTTCTATATGACAAACTCGTTAAATTTCACTATAATGAAAAGTCGTTATAGAGAAATAAGACTTTTTAGGAAACACAATAAATACATATATGTAATTATCTACTTAAAATATTTAATTTGTAATTATATAATAGAATAAAGTACATAACATTTATGTATGCATGTGCATACATATTATTGCTTAAAAGCCGGCAATTTTTAGTTGCGCCCTATACAATTCGTAAATAAATTTATGAGTGTATCGGAAGGAATTCGATAAATAGAAATTTAATTTCGCTATTTGGATACAATTTTTTGCACAAATGTGCCGTGTCCGCGCACAATTTTGTTATATAGAAGTTCGTAATACCGAAGTTTGAAATCGTAAAAATTTTCGCTCTAAATAAATAAATACCAGCTTAGTTAGTTTAAATAATTAGTTTTAAAATTCGTTACAATTGGTGTCAGGTGTGGGGTAATCTTGCACTCGGTAATATATTTTGTAAATAAACAAGTGATTAGCTGACGATTCGCGTCTGTTTATAAACTTAGTTCAACTTTTTTTTATCAGTGCATATAAATTAAATCATTTAATAATAAAAAAATTGATCGTTCTTAAAATTTAAAGCTAAAAATAATAAGTGAACGAACAATGGCGACAAAGAAACTGTGATCTAAAGGTCGTGGATTTAAAAAGAGAACTAGAAGTACGTCATCTAGAAATAACTGAAATAAGTGGTACTAAAATTGTGTTACAACGGCGTCGCGAAAATTTTAAAGAAAATGGTATAGACCTTGATTCGTATTCGTTTGGAGTTCTAAAGACATGGATATTGCTAGCCACAAGCGACGTCCTTAATAGTGGCCTTACGTGGAGAAGCGCTTAGAATTTTACACTGTTCCTGATCACCTTCAAGAAAATTTCAAACTTTTAATATTACGTTTAGAAATGAGATATAGAACTACTCATCTTCAACGAGGGTACCAAGCTCAAATAAAAAATCTAGTTAAAAAAGCTGCGAAGGGTCTTCAAGAGATTGAGACTAACGTCGTCAGATTGACACGGCTTGCGTATCCTGCAGTATCAGATACCTTCCTGTAGCAATTAGCTATTCAAACCTTCGTAGACGACCTCCGAGACAACAAAACGGTTAGTTCGACTTAATACGTTGGATAACGCTTTAACTCATGCCTCGAAGTTTGAAGCATCAAACCTAGCATCACACCGAGACGGACAAGCATCGAGAAAATAGCGCGACGAATGCTTCAGGAAAGAAGAGTACCGAATTCAAACTGCAGTGAAATAGGCCATACGACGACACCATACTAAGACTAAAAAGAGAACAAGATAAGCGTCCAAAAACCTGGAACGAGTTGACTAAGCCCCGGAGATTACCATTCAAATGGCATCGCGTATGGAACAAACGGCTGGGCACCTATACCTATAACGATTCGAAAACGACCTGCTGTCATGCGTCAACAAATGTCTTCGAAGCGGTTCCTTCCTGAGAGAATGGAAGACCGGGAGTTTGGCGCTGATCCTAAAGCATTAAACCAAACGAAGAAGCGGGGACCGATATGCCTGGATGGAAACCAATTCAGTTTTAGGAAAAGCAAATCCACCCTGAACGCAACTGGAAGTCAAAGGTGCACTAACATACTTGCTAAGCATAGCAAAAGAAAGAGGTGGTTGTACATCAGGGCAAAAGAAAAAATAGAATTCACGAAAGGGTCGGTTTTAGGAGCGCTTCTGTGGAACCTCTAATACGACGAAGTGTGGATCGAAGAGAACGGTACAGTGATTTAGCACGTAAGACGTGTATGCGAAAAAACGGAAATATCCATGAAGAGTTTAGTATACAGGGATCTTCTATCCTCTACTGGAGTCAAAGCACTACCTCGATATGTTAGAAAAGACACAGAAAAAGGCTGTCCTAAGTATGAAAAAGGATTTCGAACATCGTTCATCTTCGAACACGATGGAGGAGTGACAAGAAAGATGGAGTAGGGCAAGCGTTAGCAAGTTGACGCACAGGCCCATTAACCGATTGGAAGAGTGAGTGAAATGAAGAGCGACGAGGGTGAACCACTATGTGCGGATAATTTTTGTAAGTTGGTAAAGAAAAAATGAAAAAACTCCCACACTACTATAGTGATATGAGAGAGAAAACGATCCCAGAATAAGATAACTCCTGAATTAAAAACCAAACGGCCGACCGCCAACCTACGAAGAAGTCCTTTAGGCAGTTGGTAGTGGCGAGGAGCTGACTGTCAGAAATGTTGCAGCATCTGCACGATGGTGCATCAGGAAGACACTATGGCGTAAAGAAAACGTTAAGAAAAGTAGAGAAAGATTCTATTGGGTGAACTGCAAAGAGAACGTCATATAATGCTGCCGTAGGTGTACGGTCTACGCATCAGGAAATCGTCCAGCGCAAAGCACCAGTGAAACAATATAACATGAGAAAGAGTGGCGATTGACATCAAAGAGCCGTTCCCAGAATCTGATTCGGGATTTTGCTGGCATCTGTGCTGGGTTCTTGAGTACACATGTAAACTAAATGACTGACATGAGCCTACATTCCACCATGTGATTTTGTTGCCCTTAAAACAGATACGTTTTCACCCAATTCCGGTCTCAGCGTCAGATTGTGCTTGATCAACGGCTGAGTCGTACCGTACCCTAACGTGGTAGTAGTCGTGTTGACCCTAATCTTTTGATAGGCTCCTTTCTACGGTGGTATAACGTCCGTGAGTTGTGGTCTGGAAGTACGGCTGGACTATCGTCGTCCGAGTGGTCACACGCCGGTAATTCCTGACCTAGTTACAATTCCGAAGCTCGATTCAATCTTCAGACAGGAACCCAAGGCATGACCTAGGACCGATGTGTCTTGTGGTAGCCGTACGCGGTCCAATATGCCCAGCGTTAATGTGAGTTGTACCGTAGAACGGACAGCACCCAATTTGGTATACTGTTGCATTTATGTGGAAAGGGCGAAAGCCGTTCAAACATTACGAGAGACGCATAGAAGCTTAGATATCATTTAAGATGATTCGAGGTGATTACTGGAATGTTCTCGAAGCAGATCAAATAAAAGTATAAAAAAAAGTCCGAAGAAAATTTAATTTAATCTAGCCAGAAGCCTGAAATCGTTAGAATTGTCGGTCTAAATAAATAAGTTAAAGCGCGTGCCAGTGAAAATAAACTTTTCTGCGGACAGTGTTTATAGATACCGAGCGATAGTCGTATATAAACTACTTGTAAGTTGTTGTTAAATATCGTTAATTTTATTAATTGAGCAAATTAGAAATTAAATTAAATTACGTGAAAACAGTTAGTTTAAAATTGTACCCGTGTAAAAACAATCAAATAAGATAGGTTCAATTTGCTTACCGATTGTACATAAAGTGAAGCGCCCAGTAAATACCCTCTTCCTGCCAGTTAGATACAAACAAGCATCTAAGCACAGCGACATCCAAAAAAGTCGCCGAAGATAAGTCCCCGGCTTGACTACCGCTAAGAATTTTATGTAAACCCCTAGACGTTTCTCCTACAGGACCTTCAGTCGATGCTCTTTTGCTACTACCAGTGGATTCTTTATCCGTTATAGACCTACAAGCAAAAACTATACTTTATACAAAAACAGTTATAGAAAACTACCCTAGCTTCGTCAAGGCAGATGCAGGCTTAGCCTGTTTTGTATCAGATGCGGATATAGCTGTAACTTGTTCAACTTTGAAGCATGGTCGACCAGTTCCGTTTTTCGTCATAGCCAGTTGAAATAGACTAGTTTCGGCCTAAAATATTTAAACTGTCTTTGTTATAGAGGTCAAAAACTTACTAACCGTGTATATAGAAGGGTCTCGAAAAAACCCATCCGATTCGTGTAAAGAAGGCAAACGAAATATCACCACGTGCTCTTCTTCCGTACTCGAGCTTTCCTCGGGAATTGTTTCGGGAAACACTGTATCTTTAGGCGAAGACACCCATCCACACTAAACATTAGGTTTTAACGGTGTTAATGTGATAACACAACCTTACATCATCATCTTTCGTTGTAATGGTTGCTGTGACCGTCACTGTAGCTCCAGGTGGAGGAAACACCGTGCTAGAATGTTGATCGTTGCTAGAACTGCTGACACCTTGGCTGGGACTTTCTTGGCTCTTTATTTCGTCACTCGATTGTTTTCCTAAAACGTGTAATGTACATTAAGTAAGAAAAAAATTTATACGCACGACCCATAAACACGTCACCGAATTGCATATGACAATACTTCTTGCCTAAAAAGCTTTTTGGTTTCGGCTTGCAGTGCGATGTAAAACAAGAAGTTTCTGGATGTCGAAATTCCCACATAGCCTGCCACAGCTTTAACCCGTTCTCCAGGCGAAACGTTTGAAAATCAGATTCCTTTAACATGTGACAAACTGGAGCAAACAAATAAACGAACAACTGAAAACACCAACGTGTATTTGGGTAATGTTTGTGTGAATATTTACCGAAATTGTCGGTATTGAAAATAAGTAATAAAAAGATGAGCTTTGGTAGTTTCCCTTTTCGAAATCGGCATCAGCGCACTCCTCCGCGGCATCTAAAATAATCCAATGGAGAGTGTACAAAAGCTTAGTCTCGACAGCACCGAGCGTTAGTAAAGTTCCGTCTTTCATTCTGTGGATAAAACTGATGTTAAAGTTTGTCCAATTATTAGAATGAGATTACTTATTGTGCAGTAAAGTGGCGGTGCAGTGCATAACGTGAGGTAAGGCAGCTTGTATTAGACGCCATCGTGGTATGGAACGAATCGCCTCAGTCAGATCTGGCTTTAAGCCAAATTGTATATTTTGTACCAAAACTTTTTCAAAAGTCTAAAAGTTTTCAAATTTTAACGTCGACTTCTTCATCAAGTTATCCAAAAAAACTTTACCTTACACGCTTCCTTGAGTTCCTGTTAACAAAATTATATATTTTTTGTTTCTATTTATAGAGTAACTTACGTGATGACCAGGAGGTGCATGCTGGCAAAACTAAAATAAAAAAAAGTTAATCCTTAACATATTACTGAAAGCTTCTTAACGTACCACACAAGAAGCTTCATGAACCTTTCCCAATTTTGGTCTTATAAACGGGCTGAAACGTTACTATAAGCGCGCGATTTCTACATATCGAAACATACCTAATCTGCTTCCACAAAAATATTTGTATTGGAATTGGTAAAGCATGATCAGCCAAACTATTTTCCACAGCCATCGTCGATTATATAGTTTTGATTATATAAAACTAAATCGCGAATAATTTCATCGTCGCGAAAACCCATCTGTAAAATACATTGATTTTTCAATCAGCGTGCGCATCTCGAGCAGATTTTATCTCGGAAAGAAAACTTCTCTAGCGTCACTAATTTCATTTACGATTAGGACGCAAAAAACCGCGAAAATTAAAGTACAAATTTTTGCGATCGAACCTTTACAAAATACTTCATTCCAAAACTCTATTATTTACGCTGAACATTGTAACTAGAATGACGATCTCTTGATTGTTCATTTGTTTATTACAATCCTTTATTTACTAAAAACAAGCAGACGACAATCCGACAAAAACTTCTACAAAATTGAGTTGAAGTTATTTGAGAAGAAAGAAAATTATCCCTACATAAGTCACGGTTGGATAAGAGCGATTCTGATTAGGTTATTGCCAAAAAGGAGCGTGTCTTCTTCTGTTTTAGTTAATTTTGTATTTGAGATTCCATTTAATTTTTTTTCCGGTTGATGCAATCTTTCGTATAAAACTTTTCCTGATTTCTTCATTTTTTTATGTTTTTACAGCCAACTTTTTCCGATTTGCTTTTTTTCTGAAAGATCTTCGTTGACCAGTTCAGCACTCGCACGCCCAGCTAGGGGGCGGTAACAGTGGGTATCGAGGCGGGGATAGAGAGCTTAACCCCCCCTTATTTTAAAGGGGACTAATGTTGCTAATTCCTAAGCCCCCGACGCCAGTTGCAGTAGGGCTCTCTATCACCCTCGAATACTCGTGTTGTTGCTGGGCCACGTTTGACGAGTCACCGCCGCAGTCTTCTCCATGCTACAAAATGGAATCTTCTGCTACCTCGCAATATTCGTGCAGCTCTCGCCCTATTTGCATTAATGCACCAGTTCACTGAGGACAGTAAAATTAGATGGATTGCTGTCAGTTTTATGGATCTAAGAAGCAAGGCATCTCACATAGACATATTGGACGCTGCTAGGAAGTTAAGTCCCGCGCTTCTGTACGATAGAACTAGGCCTTTCCTCTCTCTTCAGAGCTAGGTCCCGGTTTACCGACCCTGAAATTCTCGGGTCCAGGTAGGTCGTGCCTCAAGTTCATGTCTGAAGATTGAACCGAGCTTCGAAATTATAACTAGGCCCGGATTTATCGGCGTGGGAATCACTCGAACGATCGCCCAGCCGTGCCTCCATCCCCTGTCCAGGACCGACTCTCGGAATTGGGTTAAGTGACTATTACTCTAAGGGTAGCAGCCACATGGCAAACCGGTCAACAACCTGCGGTAATTGTACTGCCGTAGAAGGAAGCCTATCAAAGAATTAGCATCAACAAGACTACTACCTCGTTGGGATACGGTAGGTCTCGGTCGTTGATTTTGTAGCAAGGCAGCTTAATTTGAACGGTTAGTTCTGCTTCGCCAGCTAGCTGCAAATACATCAAACATTTCGTTATGGCATCTTACGAGTTGCCAACAGAATCATAACCTCTAAAACCTGTAGCGTTCTTTTTGCAACGACATATAAGATTTTCAATTGGGTCACGTCGCATGCGTACTCTCCCGATCTTATAACAACGGGTGTTCATATAATGTGTTTGTTCAGTTTACACACTGTGTAATCGTAGCTAGTTCCACGCTGTTTTCACAGCAATTACATTCCGAATCTACAGCAATTCTACTAACAGCCAATAAATGCAGTAGCGTATCCACAGTTTATAGACATCAAACCTACCAGTGATTCCACGATATATCCACCGTGTGGGTTTGGCGTGAATTCGCCGCAGATACACCGTGTACAATATAATGTCTTTTTGTAGTTGCTTAAGAACCAACGCAGATCAAACGTAAAGTTAAGCATCATGACTATGTATGTAACCGTTTTATCACGTTTTTTATTCTCGGTTTGTAATCCGTCTATTCTCAAGGTTTTCTGAGTGATTTGATTAGATTTAGTGAGGTCTTGGTCTCGTTCTTAACACTAGTAAAATGAGTAAAATGTAACGATGTTTAAGAAAAAATAACAACTTAGAACTATGACTCAATATGTATAAACGCTGTCTGCAGATAAGTTGCGCTTTTGTTTATCTAGACTGATATTTATTTTCACTGGCAAGCGCCTTAACTTTATTTATTAAAACCGATATTTTTTACGATTTGAGACTTCTCACTAGAATAGCTTGACTTTCTTCGAGCAACCATTTATATTTCTACTTTATCAGAATCCAAAAAATTTCAGCTTTTTCGACCATTGTCTCGAAGTTTCCACGTATTTCGGGAACGCTTTACTGCCCTCTTCTAAAGACAAGTTCCTTGATCGTAAAAGTAGCAGCCAATGATTTTTTTCTGACCAGATGCTCTACTTGGACCAACAGACGAACACTTCCACGTCTGTTTCTCGTAAGACGACCTCTAACATATTTCTTACTGTCCTCCAATCCAGTTGATCTAAACTACAACCAAACTTGAGTACTGCCAATTTCTTCATGTTGTGAACTCCATTTCTCTTGAGATTCTATAACATTTTCGAATAACGACTAGCTCTAAACTCTTTGGATTTTAACCAGTTGTCTAGCATGAGTAGAGCACGGCTTACCTAACACTGGTGAGTAAAGCGAGGTCATCGGCAAACGCCACTGCATGGGCCCCTCCGCCGGGTTGAAGTAAAGTATGTTACAATGTGGAGCGTCACAGAGTCCGTCCCGAACTGGATTTCCTCAGTGCCTGCACTCCGAAATATCAGTTCACTTTCTTTAAGATAACTACTTATGAGGTTTACTATGTAACCTTCGGTTCCTTTGGTCGCAAGCGCGTCTATGATAACCGGCCACGCCAACGAGTTAAAAGCGCTTTAGACGTCTAGCGTTACCATAGCGCCTAGTTTTCTGGCTTTTTCTGGCTCCTGTAGCCCATCGGTCGACCGACTCTATGGCGTCCATTCTGGACCTGCGTCTTCTAAAATCGTACCGTTTGTCGGACAATCCGCTTAGTTTGGCAATGTTGGTTTGTAGCCTGGCGAGTATGAGATGTTCATACAGTTTGGCTAGTTCAGCAAGCACAAGAGCCTGTAGGACCCTAGGTTGTTAGGAGATGATTTTGCTTTGCCTAATAGCACTACGTTGGCTCGTTTCCACTCTTTCGGAGTCTTGTCGAAGCAAAAGCGTGTTTAACAGGAGTACCAACTTGTCGGTGTATTATCTGGCGACCAATCCAACTGCTTCCGGAGGCCTAGTTTTATCTTTCTCGCTGCCTCGACAATTTCGTTCATGCTGAACGGAGGTTTACATGGGAATAAATCCCTAGCAACTTCTTTCATGGTTTCCAATTTGATCGGGGTTTTAGGTCGACCCGCCTTACGTCTCTCAGTTGCTGTTTGGTACCCTCTACCCCACGACTCAGTCTCGATGCTTTCACATAACTCCATCCGAGCCCGATCTTTTCGTCATGATCGTCTTTCAGAATTCAGTTCTCTTCTTCCTGTATTGCTGTGTGGCTAGCGTGAGTTTTATATTGTGCCTCTTATTTTCCCAAGCCGCAATACGCCTCATTCGTCACTGACAGTGACATTTACACCACTTTGAAGATGCAAGCTGCAATGCCGTGCGAAACGTCAGTTTGTTTGGGTTCACTAACGACAATACGGCAAAGGTCGAATTCTACTTCTTGTTTTGGCTCTCAAGGAAAGACTAGAACCAAGTCTAAAAAGTCTGGGTTAAACGACGCGGTCTAAGCCGAAAGTCGCTTATGATCATACAGTCTTTGTTTTTTTGCTGTTTATTCCTGGTCCCGAGTACCGTGGTTATCACTAGCAAACAGGACTAGACAATCAATGTGGACTACTTTTGGCTTGCCTGTGGGTGGTTTTCCGACACGGTATACGACGTCACTAACATGCTGCAGAACGTCAAAACGGCCCTCCCATTTCCTCTGCAGATTCGGCGACAAACAACGTCTTCTTTGGGGTTTATTCTACGACACCATATGACCCAATTGAAGCCCAATGTTTTGTGCCTTGACGTCATATCTGGTCTTATGTCTGTTGCTGGCAATTTGCGTGTTTTTACGGACCGTCCCATGTTCTCTTCTTTCGGTCTTCCCCAAATTTGGGTTTGACAATATTGGTAAATCTTGATACAAATCGTCTACAGTAGGAGCAATACCCAAGGAGAAAACTTCAAACTTGATGCTTGTCAATTGGTCTCGGTTCTCTGACCTTGTTTAGGTCACCCTTTACTTCAGATTGTTCAAATGTTCATAAAACGACCTTCCAACCACAATCACGTCATCTAGATAAACCAGGCACGTCTACCAAGACAGTCCTGACTAAATCGTCTCCATCAAACGCTCGAACGTTGCAGGAGCGTTACACAAGCCGAATGGCATAACAATGAACTGCCACAAACAAGCTGAATCAATGGATGTTGTATTGGCCGAGCGTCTCCGGTATTAATTTTGTGCTACACAACGTCACTATCCAACGCAAACACATCTTGATACTGCTGAATCTACGCTGTAACTTTAACCAGCAGGTCTTGCGTGAGGTTTTGGTACTTTGATGGAAAAATGTATAAGAGATGTTGTGAACGACGACGTAGAATTCTAGAATTCGCGCACATCTCAATTTTTCAATGTTACAGGATCCGACATTTAGGATCCTTGGCACCGTGTTTTTCCCAGTACCATTTTGCCAACGAATAGTCCCTTTTCCATCAATTCGCCTTCCATTGGTTCAATAGCGCAAATGTAGGCTTCCAGAGATTTCCATCCAGCTGTACCATCATTAAGTCCTTCCAGACAAGATCACGTCTTCACTGAATAAAACTCGCACGATTGCCTTCTCAGACGAATGAAAATAAATTTCTTCACCGACAATCTTAAGGACATCGTTCTTCATATCCAAATTAAACCCATACATATTTATAACGGCCATTCCTAGGATAACTTCGGCTATCAGTACTTGATGGTTGAGTACTCCCAGTCGCCGTTCGAGCTCGTGCTGTTAATGATGATGTCTTTTCATTTTCCAATATGCCAGAACGAATGACCAGTAACTACACACTTCGTCCATTAATCTTGTCATCGAAATAAATGCTTCAATATATTATATCGAGTGCTTGCTGTTGATTGGTTGTTGTTGGCTTTGAATGTTCTGACGTGCAAGTACGGGTAACAGTTGGATTGAAACATATGATTTGGGTATCCGTGTTCAAAACCAACCAATCATAACTGCCGCACGCCCGTCAACCAATCACAAGCAAGCACCCAACTCCTGATGAATACAAAACTTTAACTCGATCCACTGAAAAAATTGCCACAAATAAGGATCATTAAACATAGTACTAATATTAATAGGGAAGTACATAAATGAGTTTTATTTGTCGTATATCGCAGTTAATTTATTTGGAAGATACAATCGCAACTATTTTACAATTATGTATAATACAATATTACCATGATAAAATAGAATTCTTTAATAGCGATAATACTTGACTACATTTTCATTTATCTAAAATAATGTACAATTATGTATATATATATAAATAGAAGGCACTCTATAAATCACAAAGACAAATTGCTTACACATTAAAATTTGTTAACAGTAAACCAGCATCTAAAATTCTCTACACAGCCTTTTCACACAAATTAAAATATCGACGATTTAAAATTACAATTAATACACTTTTTAATTAAGTACACTGGCTAGTTTAATTAAGCAAATTAAAATGGCACTATTAAATAAGGCGCGTTTGTTTTAAATAATGTATAAGGAGAGAATGTACAAAACGATATTGAGCAATGGTTTGTACCATAAAAGGACGCTGATGCCGAAGTAAGCCAACCACTCTGGCCACGTCCACTTCCTTTAATTTTTAATTCATGTACGCTGTTATGTATTATATAAATGTCTTACCTGATTGTGATCAACCGTGTAAAGTAAAAGATCGGCAAGTACTGTCAAACCGGTCCTTCCTACCCCTGCAGTGCAATGTACCAACACTGGTGGATTTTTATTATGTCCCGGCGGTATTTCCTCGAGCGAGTGTTGCTGCACAGATTGAAGTTCCTCTAAGAAACCGAGGAAATGCGCCACCGATTGGGGACAACCGTGTTCGCCCCAATCCGTGTAATGTAAATGCCATAATGTTCGGTAACGGCGCGACGTAACGTGACACAAACGTATTTTACTTGTAATGCAGTGTCCAGTCTTTTGGGAAAACTCCCACCATATCTGATAGTCCTAGAATGTATTTTATAATTCAACAATAAAAATTTTTAAAAAATTCAATTATCTATCAATACGCAATAAACTAAAAATGTAATCAATAGGACGTGACGTTTGATAGTATATATGCTTTCCTGGAAAATCTTAGTATGAATAATATGAAAGTTTTTTCACAACATTTTTAAATATAAGATAAGACAAATGTTATTATAATTCTACATTAGCGTCAATAATAAAATTTTATTAGTAAAGACAAACTGCCGGGCAGTAAAAAAAAAACAAGAGTGCCAACACTACACTTGCCTTCCGTACAATATCTCACAATTAGAACCACAACTGAAATAGCAAGCAAAAGACTTCGAAGTAAACGTGCTGACTATTATTTTATTACAAAAAAAAATTGAACAAAGCATATAAAGTAAAATTAATGCTTCTCAGTAACTAATTGTACTATTAAGGGCCCAATCCAACTATGCTGGCTGTAAATTGAGCTGTGAGTAATCATCGTGTTGTTTGACAGCAAGAAACAAAACCACACAACTATTACACCACAATAAAACGACTATTAAATACAATTTCTAACCTATATACACACTAATTTTGAATCATAATTAATATTAGTAAATCTTACGAACACTGAAAAAACAGATTATAGGTACATGATTTAAGCTTTAGTTTTCAGAAAAAGCTTGTAACAACACAAAAACAAGATGTATAAACACTACCACGTAAAGGTGATTACAACTTCTATCGTTGCAACGGTAGTTCGTCAGTTGCCGCTAGAGGCGCTTAAAAAAATTGGTTTTCCTTTTATTCTTCAAATTATGAATTCAATCTATCTTTTTGCAAAGTAAACCCCAAACGACGTTTCTTATTTTAATAATAACAAATAATAGAAAGAAAATCCTTTGGCTATACCTAAATTTAAAAAAAATATTACCTGACTAGCATCTATACAACGTTGTTCGGCATTTGGTAAATAATTAAAATCTTCTAACAATTCAGTGAGCTGAACTAAAAGATAAACCTCCGCTTCCCAAACACACTGCCAGAAATACGGTATCGTAAGTTTAGTAGGTCCCTGCATCGCAATATAAAACCTTTGTTTACTACCAACAGTTGCCTAAAACAAACAAAACATCAGAACAAATTCGAAACGTCATAAAACTTTACCGTAATGTGTGAAGCATTGATATATCCAAATTTATTTTCTCGTGTAGGTGTTAATCTTAACCTATTGTCTTCATACGGCAAAACATCTTTGAATCGATTAAATTTCACATTATCCGGATGTAAAGCGGTTGTGAAATCGACGTTCTGTTTTTTCTTTGGAATCTTATCAAACTCAAAAAACAGCTGACTATCTGCAAGTTTATTTTCCAAAACTTGGCACTAAAAACAAAACCTGTAAAAATTGTTGATGTTTCGATCGAGCTTACCATAGTTTCTTTACTAATAGATGGCGGTAACGGATATAAGCGTGGAAGACCAGTTGACCAACGGTATTTATTATTGCTCTGATGTTTATCTTTATTCTTTTCTTTTTCTCTGCCTAAAGTTGCGCTTTTGACCTTTTCGCTGGATTTACTTCTTCCCATTAAAATCCCCCAACGTTTGCGTTTTGTTTTACCCGAACTGTTAGTCGAGCTCCCACTCATCTCGCTGAACACCTCACTACTAACGTTACTGGTATCTTGAAATGAAGAGCTTTGACTTTTATTTACTGTAAATGTGTTCATTCTTTTCACCGAAGACTCCATCGGACTACTGCTTAACGCAGTGCTAGTAGACACCTGCGTTGTATTTAAATTTTGTGCAGATTGGTTCATTAAGCTGCCGGTGCTCCCCGCGTTAGTCGAGTTTAGGTCACTTTTCCCAAGTTTCGAGTTTAAATTTACGTATACGTTCTCTCTATTGGTCTGTTCATTTAAATTAAGCTGCGTGTTAGCTATCAAAGCGTTATTAATCACTTGACTAATTTCTGGAGCCGACTGAATACTTTGAGTACGGGACCTCATTTCGCCTCTGTCATTTTGCCACGGCAATGGAATATTTTCATAAATTGGTTCCCAGGAGTTATTTAAATCTTCAGCGTGAGTTACTACTGCGTTTTGATTTCGCGTTACGACAAATCCCGTACTCGGTAACTGGTTTTCTTGTAGAATTTGTTTCATATTCGCCGGCATGCAATAAATTATATTTCCATGTTCGTCGTATACTTTCTTGATGTGTTTAGTGACGTTCGGATTGTCGACTATAACAGCTTGCGGTCTTCCTAGCACATTGTTTTCGAAAAACGTAGCTAAGTTTTCATATGTTCCGTGTTGCGGTGGTGGAAGATAACTATGAGAACGATGAACTGGGTGTGTTTGTTGTTGAGGATACAAAGCTTGTCCGTATTGTTTCAAATATTGTTGACCGATTAGATTCCCGTTCGATACCAAATCTGGACTCGAACCAGAAACAATATTGCTGATGTAATTACTTTGAGGTTTAGCCTGTTGGGTTATTCCCGGTAAATCGGGAGTCGAATTTGAGTTAATTCTATTACTGGGATACGGAGGCGGTGGTTTGTACAAATGTAACAGCCTCATTCCATCGGTTAGATCAACTACGTTATGGTGATTTTCGTTAGGCGAAACTTGAGACTGCGTGTAATTAGTATTATAAATAGACATAAGGTTTTTTTGCTCGATATTGTTATGTGTAACGTCGGGGTAGCGTAAATGTGAAGAATACCCGTCGGCTTGGTGAATTTCCGGCTGCGAACTGTACAATATTGCGTGGGTATTTCTCAACGGTTCTCGATTCGTTATGGCACCCGAAGAATTTCGATATTTTTGTTGTACGGCGGTTTCGTAATCAGGAGCAGGTCTATAAGACGGTAATAAACTACGTAACTTGTCGATATCGGTAGGAGTATTTAAATCTAAACACGAAGTTGACTGTGCCCTTTGGGTTAGAGCGTGGGAGGAACGGTCCCATTGGTACGAACCGGACGATATGTCTTCGTAACTATCTAATTTTCGCATATTGTTCTGAAATGGAAAGACACGATGTATCAAATATTTTACAAAATAAGCTCTTCCCGTCTTTGTTGAGATTTGAAAGCAAGAAAACATTTTTGAGCTATTTAAAATTTTGTGTTGTAAAAAATGAAAACAAATTCTTCACTGAACTAAATCGTCAGTTGAACTACCTATCGACCGCGTCTCCACATGGTGGATAGGGGCATAGACAACTTTACTAGCTGAGCCGAGAGCCCTGTTTATCTTATCTGTCGCTCCTCTACTGACTTTGGTCAGCAGACACTGCAGCCAAACTAAACCCTCTTTACTGCTGTGGACATTTCTAACGGGCTAGTGCAAAGGGAACTAGGCTTAATTGCCTAGACTTATAAACGACAACCGCATTAAAAACCTAAATCTAAAGCAGAGAAGACCAATTCGATAGATGCGTGACTGGATAGACCAGTCGCCACTGGTTCCAACCTAGGGGCACCAGGTGAGCACCGTTGTATATAAGGGCACTGCGCATGATGATCATTTATAAAAAATTTAAAAGAAAAATGCGGAGACTGCGTAGAACCTAACAATGTCGGTTGATGCTTATTGCGAAAGCTGAAAAAAAAAAATCTGGGACTCAGGCAACCGTTTTCGTTCTAACGACAGGAACGCGTGAGAGAAACCCACCTAGACGAAAAGAAAAAACGGGCAACGTCGGGAACGGAACAGCGACACCAAACGGCGCACGAAAATGCACCAACTGCCGCAACAAGAGTGCAAAACCGCAAGCTTTCCAGCAATTAACACACCGGCATCATAAAAACGATCGAAGGAATCAAAAAAAAATATATTCAAGAATACTGACGAAAATTATTCTTGCAATCATACCAACAGGGTTCCCTAAAAACATCACTCCTGAAGAATCTAAAGTAATAAAAGCCTCGATACTCGGATGGATTGACGAACTAGAGAAGGGAGAAGCTTCTCCGCAATTTCAGAAATGCACCCATAAGAGGATCGCTGAAAATCAAGACGAGGCATCCACCAAAGAGTGGTCAGTCGGACCATCAAACAAAAAGAAACTTCTGAAGAAGGATAAGGAGTTTGAGATTATTCCCCGGAACAGTATTGGAACCGGTCACTTACTGAAAAGAATATCGGTACAGAACATCAGTAACGAGACGTGACAGATGATAAACTGGCAAAAGGTGGAAGCAGTAGCCAACCAACTGCATCTCGAATTCTCGAGAAGTACTCTCCAGATACTTACCGATTCCAAAAATGACAGCCCCAGTGTCATTGAGTGCTTATATCGACACACGATATTGCCCTTGTTCAGGAGCCATGGATCCATAAGGAAGTAATAAATAGGTTAAAACTGTCTAGGTAGATGGCTGCTTATAGCCCTAGTTGGACACAACCTACGCTCTAGAGACCTAGTGGCAGATAGAATATCTGTAGTACAGAAAGGCATCAAGAGAGAGTTCATTATGGGATCCGGTTATCTGCCCTACGACCAGACAGACGCCAATGCACCCCACATCTTGTGGGGAGGCACAAACACAAATTCAAGAGATGAAAAATGTTTGGAAGCTGGCGGAGTGCTGTCACCTTGTTACATGTCATTGCTCATGGATTTTGTTAAAGTAGGAATTCTAATAAAAATTCGCGACGCCACTGTTTGCGAAGTCCACTGAATATAAAATGTTTAATTTGATTTGCCATTAACGGGAAGGGATCTTTAAGTGGCTGTGAACGGTCAATTTTGTTAAAACGCTATCCCCTAAATTGTAGGTACTTCTTCTCGCGCCTCATTCTGTTCTGCGACGTATCGTACAGTGAAATTTCTTAATTGTATTCAATTTTCTAATTATTCATTCAAGCTGAAGCGACTTTTGTTAATTTGATTCACGGTATCACTTATTCTAATTTGTGAATATAAACATTTAATTGTAGACCATACTAAATCATTTTACTTTTAATCGTATATTTAAAACATCGTTAAATTTATGTGATGCAGTTTGTCTTGAGTACGCTGACGTAATACCATTGAAGTTTCTCTGATTGTTTGAACGTTGTCAAAGACATATTTAGGCACAACACGATGTACATGTAAGCTTACATACTACGCACTTCTAGTCAATAAATAGTATGCAGCAAACGTTTACTACTTGTTACAAGAAACTTCGATAGGGTAAGTTTTGTGTAAGATTGTTATTAATTAAATAATGAAGGAATGCAATTGAAAACTACATTTTACTTTCAGTGGATTCGGCAAACAGTGACGTCAATTATAATTAGAATTACTATTTGCATTAATAATGACATGTAACAACATCTTCTGTGGTGCCTCGTCATGAACGGCCTAATACAAAAACTAGAAGACAAAAAGTATTCGCTTTAGGATAAACGCCGACGAACGACCTATTATTACAGAAACTGCATCAAACATGATGCAGAGTGCACTAAATATCATCATGCAAAAAAGAGTGAACCTAACCAAGACGACAATTGTTCTGTTCCAAATGACATAAAGCTACAAAAGAAATTATGGAAACCTCTTCAGGGATGAGACAAACAAAACTTAGATAATGCAACAATACTCACATCTACGTGCGTCTGTTGAAAAGTAGGCGAAGCCTTGTCACTTTGGTCAATAGTAGCATCCAACTCAAACTCGCGAAAAAATATATGCTGCAGCACACAAAATCTCCAAGCATTTTTCGCCGTTTCAACATCCGAGAAATGGAACTCGGCTTTGTCGGATCCAACGACAGATTCAATAGTAAAATCTCTCTTGTGATTAATAACATTGCTTATATCTACCCACCTAAATAAATTTCATATAATAGTAATCTCAACAATAACATACAAATACCCGTAACTGCGTCCTTCTTTACCACTAGGATACGAAACGATAACACCTGTTAGAGAGACACCGATAATTACTTCTTCCCCATTATTGTCCTTAACATTAAATAACTCTTGTCCATATCCGTCTAATCTTTGACATGCACAAATATAATACTCTTCGGCAGTACCCTGAGGCAAATTATGTAAAGCTGAATGCTGTCGACTAGCTGCCTCAGTTAACGATTCCAAAAGACAAGAATCGTTGAAACTCTAAAAATCATATTTTACAATCAAATTTAAAAACGAAGTTACGAATACTTTTGGAAATAATTGAAAATCTTTGAGGTAATGAGCTGTATGACGTTCGGCATCGAAATTCCCAAATTCTGCTTGCATGCAATAGCTAGCTAATTCCACCGCTTGCTGAGGATTACACCAAATGCGCCCTTCGATTACGTCCATTTTTAATTGCAAAAAATAATGAGATCTAAAATTAAAGTTAAACTTCTCATAATCGGCTTAATAAAATTACAACCTTGTAACTTCGTCATTCAACAATTTACAACCAGAAACGATGTAATACATAACACGTAAATAAACGCATAACCCTTTTGCATGTTTATCAAGCTGTCTTTTAATAGGCCGATCCAATTCTAACCAACATAAATTGTTATCCTTAGATCGACTTAAATACTGTAAACCAAAAAATTTCGATTGGTTTAAACCTAGTTTTTGGCATACAACATCTAAACAATCTTGACCAGTGTTTTCAGACGATAAAGTACATTCAACGTTTGTACCATCTAACATTTCGACCGATATAACGAATAACGATTTCGACACTACGCTGTAATGTCTGGACTTTTTCAATTTTAATTTGAAAGGCATTTTGGTATATCTACAAGACATAATATCAATTTGTGCTTTACTAAGCAAAAATCGGTAACGAGCTATTTGGATTACGACGAATTTATTACCTAATTTGTAACTACTTAACGGGAAGGGCGTTTTCGAATTATTTCCTTATTTATTAATCTTCTACTTTATATTCTGTTCACATTTTGATAATGAAACGTTATGAAAATATAAGGGCAGTTAGTTAATGTTGATAAAATAGAAAACAATGAATTGAAATTCCAAAGATTGTTTATGTATTGTTTGTTTGGGGGCGCACGTACTGACTAAGTTTTGTAACAACTATGTTCATAAAATTTAAAGAATGTTTTACACGCAGTACTAAATGATTACTTTCCACATTTTTAAATACTAGAAATGTTTCAATGTAAAATTTTCATTAACACTTTAATAATATTTTAAACTTTGTTTACTACGGTGTAGGTGTGCTTAATCAGTGTACGGTGCGTTGTATAGTGGTCCTTAACATTTTAGCCTGTGGGTCTTCATCTTGTATTAATAGCGATTGCTGTAAAACATACATACACTCCATAAAACTCGTAACGGTTACCCTTTAAGTAATCTTAAAATCGCTAAGTCCCATAACGTGCGTCGTCCAAATTCTAAGATCAATGTTGCACAAGATTATACTATATATATATAGTATAGCGTTTGATTTGACTTCCGTGTTCACTACTATAGTCAGAATCAACATTGTTACAAATAAATTAGCTCATATATGCAACACCTGAGATTGAGCTCAATAAAAAACGCAAAACAATAGAATGTTCCCGATATATTGGAGTGCATAGAATTTCGATATTAACCATAGTACCCTGTGAACCAAACCGAATCCATTACTCAATTCTTTGAGTCTTATCTTTAGACTATACTGTCTAATGTGAATAAACTGTATTTGCCATAAGACTGAGTTGAACTTTGCAAAGAAAATTGTTTAATATGAACAGAATGTGACAGTAGTGCCATCTATTTGTTGTGTGAATATTGTTTAGATTTAACTTTTTGATGAGAGTGACCCTTTCTCACTCTAAAAAGTTAAGGCAAGATGCCTAACGTCGATAGGAGTATACTGTTTGATTTCATCTTCTAGGTCCTCTATAGACATTCAACATTGTAATACATACAGGTTTTAACCTTTCAAAGTTGATCCAGTTCAAAAATGAAGAACCGTACTACTGTTAGTAATTGTATATTATTTTTTTTTATGTTAGTAATTACAAAACACTATATACATGTTCATAAAATAACAGAAACCCAATACGCAACAACCAAAAATAAATATCTTTTAAACCATATCGAAACTAGTAATTAAATGTATAGAAGTCCTAATGTTGTTAAAAATGTACATGCTAACATAATGTAACCCGTTTTATAAACAGCAGAAATCGTTAAAAACTTTCCGGTGTCCCAAATAAGATGTCGCATTCCATTAAAGAAATGATAGGTAAAAGGAAAGGCGAGTACAAATTTCACTGCTAATAAAAGTGTCGGATTGATGTGTGCAGCTTGTAATGCTTCCAGGTAATAAGAAACTTTGTGTGGTAAAACTAATGCACTTGTACTTAATGCAACGGCATATGCAGTTAATGCGGCACCTAAAACAATCGATGCTTAACTAATAAATAAATTTTGGTGCATACCAGTAAATCTATGAGTAATAGATAAGGTGCTATGCAACTCAACTGCATATATGCTTAAATGTGGCGATTGTGGTCTATTTAATTTCATATTATGTGCATCAAAATCCTCATCGATCTTAGGTTGAGCGATTGGTTTTAAAGTTACATGACGAGCCAGTTGTAAAAAATTGGGGGTTTTGTAAGATCGCAGATGTGCAGGTAGTTTATGATTTAGTAACCTAAAAATACTTTTAACTTAATGTTCCATAACATGAAGGTATATTCACCTGCAAACCGCCGACATTTTAATAAAATTATATAATTGTCCTCGAATTACCAAAACAATTTTTACTAAATATGAGGAATACTGCGAAGTTAGGTACTCCGTAAAGGTCTGTTTCTACATAGTTACATAAAAGTAGTTTCCCATAAATAAACAATACGGTATAATCCGATTCGCCGCAAAAGTCCCGTTTAGAATCTAACAAAAACAAAAATGCCCCACTAGCTTTCACACAAATTAAATTTACTATACCTCATTGAATTTGTCTACTATACTATAAACTTTATTTATTTATTTTGATTAATAAATTGATACAATTTCTGAAATATACACATTGTATTGAATAAGAATAGTTTTCTGATTATTTTCATTTAAATATCCAGTAGTTGAATAATTTAGGCAAGGCCGGACCTGTTCCATAACCAATTATAAAAAATTAGTTTTACTACATTGTATTTTAAAAACCGAAGTCAGTTTAATTAACAATTACTAAGATTGAATTTTTTTACAAAAAAAGTGCTTTAGATTAATATTTAAATTTTAATTTTTTATTATAAAATGCTACACGACTTCAACCTAATTAACAGATTCAACCAATCAAATTCCTAAAAACATAAACAAGCTGGCGTGGTCTGACTTCGGCGTCTGTTTTAGCGTCAGTTGCAACTTGTCTACATTATTCGAAATTTTGATTATTTGCAAGAGTTTATAATGGTGAGCCTAGATAAAATTCTATCCGATTCGTCACTGATTATCGCGTTATGTGTATCGTTACAGTTTAAGGTCCTTAATAACTTTGGCGCGCTTTTAACACGCTTGCGTGTGTTATGTGTACAATACAATGACCCGCATTTAAATATCTTAACGTAAACAAAATTTGATCTAATTAGAATGAATTGTAGATGGTGGGTAAAGGATCGCCAAAAAGATCATACAGAAAATCACCCTCCAGGACAGAGACAAAAAGTCCAAGTAGATCGACGACAAGAGTTAGTCCACTGTCAAGACCAGCATTACGTAAAAGTCCTTCTCGTACTGTACAAAAACCTACAACGCCAAGAAGTCCCTCACGCAAAAGTCCTGCAAGGAAGTCGCCTAGTCGCGTAGCGAAAGATGACATTGTTGTACCTGAGAAACCTAAGCGCATAAGTAATGATTTTCTTTTACCCCTTACCCGTTACAACATTCCCATTTTAGGTAGATCTCAAAAACCCATAATCGAATTGGATTCAGAATCGGAAGACTCTGATAGTAGTTTTAACAATAAGTTTACCTCAGAAAAGCCAAAAGCTACGGTACGTGGACGTGCCAGGAAGTTAATTGTCGAAGGGTCTTCGTCAAAGGTACTTCTAAAGGTAATAGTTAACTACATCTAATGAAAAGACAAAGTTGCAGAATTCGGTATCGGTGGTGCGAGAAATAACACCCATACAAACTGAAATACATTACGTCGGAGTTACACGTCGTTCAGTTTCAAAATCGCAACCCAAAGAAATAGATCATATTGATCTTTTAAAACGAGAATCGTTAATATCTTCAATTCAAAAACTAACCGAATTGTCTGACGAGGACGATGTGAAAAGTCCAATTAGAGAGAAATCGGAACGTAGAAGTGTGTCTCGTGTACCAGACAGAAAAGAAACTCAAACGGAGTCTCAATGGTTAACGCCACTATTATTAACTGTTGTGTTGCTATTGTTTCCAATCGTTTATTACGTATTTTGTAATGAAGTCCAATGCCAATGGATGAAATTGCCGAATTTATCCAAATTCATGTATTCAAGCACTTACTTTGACAGCGTATCGTTTGCTATTTGTTCTGGTTTTGGTTTACTGGTTGTACTGGTGAGTGCAATACCCTTCGGTGGTTTCAAAATAAGTGGGTTGCCGAATAAACAAGGAAAATTGGATTATGTGATGAATGGTATGTTAGTGGCAATAACTGTATGTACAGCACTGGCAATATTAGAATTTTATAACGTACCTGTTATTCAAAACGTTCTAAGCAAATACTTTCAATTGATCATAAGTTTATTAATAATAGGATGTATCTTGTCAATTTGGTTGTATATTAGAAGTTTCTATGTGCCTTTATGTGCTCTTAAGTCTGATGTACTTACAAGCGGTAGAATTTATAACTTTTTTAATGGACGAGAGTTGAATCCACGATTATTCAATGTAGTTGATGTCAAGATGTGCCTGTTCCGTTTCTGCATCATAGGAAGTGTAAGTATTAAAAATGGTTCTATTTTAAATCATTTCATTTCATAACATGTTTACATTGATTTGTTAAAAAAAAAAAAACGAGGGGGCACCCGGGTTTGAACCGGGGACCTCTCGATCTGCAGTCGAATGCTCTACCACTGAGCTATACCCCCAACTTGAAAAAGCAGTTACTAATTGTCGTTTTTATGTTGTAATCTAACACCTACTGCTTCCTTTTATAAATTCAAAATCATATACAGAGTATTTCACAATAGTAACATCTTTAACATTGTATTTTTTTTAGATCATGTTAAATGGAATCTTAATATACAAAGACATCGAAATTGGAAGAAACAAAGAAGGGGCTTTAGATTTAAAAACGACAAAATACAATTTGACTTTAATAGTTGTGGCGATAACACAAATTATCTATCTTGCCGATTCTCTGGCGTTTGAAACCACATTTGTGACGACTTCAAGTGTTCAATATGATGCTGTTGGTTTTCTAACAGCTTCATCGTTTACATATGGACCGATATTAATGTGTGCGGCTCCTAAATACATTTACGATTATGGAGTGAAACTTCCATTGTGGCATTTAATGATGATTACAGTAATATTTTGCGCTGGATATTTTTTATATCGCGCAAGCAATTTGCAGAAGCATGCGTTTCGTCAAAATCCATACCATCCAACTGTTTCTCGTAAGTTAAGGCTAAAATGTATTAACGTAAATGAACAATTGATTTTAGATTTGGAGTCTTTGCCTACATCACAGGGAAAAAAACTGTTAGTCTCGGGTTATTGGGGATGGGTGCGTCATCCCAATTATTTAGGCGATATTATTATGAATATTTCGTTTGGCTTATGTGTTTATAATGCGATACCGGTTGTAATACATGTATTGGATGTTTTAATGTTAGTTCAAAGGGCTCAAGAAGATGGTGTTAGATGCAAGCACAGGTATGGATCTGCTTGGGAGAGATACTGTCAACGTGTAAAATACGTTTTGATCCCAAAAGTTTACTGAGACGTACTACAATAAATACTTTGGAAAAGATTGTCTATTTTACATATCAATATTATTTTTATGTTAGTAATTATAATAATAGTTTATAAGGTTTTTAATTGATTTTAAACTTGACAGTAAATTTATATAAGCTTTGTTTTTAATTAGACAAATAAAATTTGCAAGTAGAACAAAAATCTGATCGGTAAGAATTCCATTAGTTTAATCAAACAAATTTATCAAACTAAATGGATAATATACTCCTAAACAAAAGGCTTTTAGCATTTTCTTTTGTTGCATTGATTGATTTTTATCAAAGATCATTATACACAATAGAAGTTGATAAATGCAGCGATAGGCTTTTATAATGGAACGTGGTCAAAACATTCTCAATCTTAGAGCAATGAGGCAACGATTAAAACATTTTATTAAATATTGCTGTAAACCGTTTGCAAAAGAAACAACAATACATGGAGTGTCGTTTTTAAACGTTAAAGGTCTTCATCCGTTAGAAAGGTTGCGTAATGAAAAATTAGTTTTTATTAAAAAGAAACACATTTTTAGACTGTTTTGGTTGATTGCCATTTTATTGTCGGCAATTGGCGCTACTTCTTTAATAATTTCTAATTGGAACAGATACAATGCAAATCCAACGGTAATTAGTATACAAAAAGATTATAGAAATTGGAAAAATCTATTACCTACAGTAACAGGTTGTTTTTTAAATAAAACAAACTTGGACTTAACAAACCGCTACGTAGAAAAGTAACTTAATGCGCAGCTGTTTTGTTTCTTAACTTTTGTTGGAATTTTTAGAACATGGGGTGTCACTGTAAACGATTCCAATTATGAATATTACGCAGGGTTTGTTAAAGCAGTTGCAAATATTTCTTACTACAATTTCAATGTTTTCACAAAATACGAAAACGATTCTAAACTAAATGAAGTGAATTTATTCGATTTGGCTACGGAGGTATGTATGTAATTTACTTTTTGGTCTCAAGTGTAAACCGTATTTTATAATTGTATATTAAATGTAACTTGATTTTTACGCACATCTTCACAGAACAGTAAAAGAAACAGAAAATTCCAGGCTTTAAAAAGTATGTAAATTAGTTGAGACTAAACCTTATATATACAAATGTTAACTGACATTATATTGAATGATACAAATGTACTGAAACGTTCAAGAAATTACTTGCAAACACAAGAGCCTTCTAGAAGGCTGTTATCTATTTTCTAGAAGTTATAGCGAAAAGTGAGGAACGATCGAGAAGGATTTCCGTATGTCTTTATATAGCGACGAGACAGATCGTAGGTCAGTTATTGCTGGAATGTGAATGCATGCAGTATTAAGAAGATTATTCAAGTGAAGATAAATAAGTGATTAGCACGCGTGTGTCTACATAAATAAATCGAGTATAATTGTGAACGTGATAATTAGTGTAAACAAGTGCGATATCCGAGGACGTTATCTTATCTCCTTGTAAGTGATATAAATTATAGTGTAAATGTTTTTATTATTAGATTTTATTAGTTCGGTTAATTTAAAACTGTACATATTCCTAGAATAAGTAAACCTAATTTTTAATCGTTTAAATAAATTAGTTGTTAATAAATAAATACGTAACAGTGGTGTCAGGTGTGGGGTATCGAATAGAACAAACCGTTCGCGATTTTTAGTGTGAATACCATTAAGTTATTTGATATAGCTCCCGTAATAAAAACATTGATTACGTAAATAACTTTTAAGTTTGCGATACGCGTGTTTATTTATAAAGTTATAAAATTAGAACAAAAACTAGAAAAAAAATTGAGAGAAAGAATACAACTACTTGAAGAAAGAATGATCCAAATGAATTGTCACGGTGAAGGAACTGTCACGAGTGAAGATTTAATAATGGACCGCCGGGAAGAAAGCACTCACAAGTTTAAGGTTGTACCGTCAAATTTTGATGGTAAAGTTCCATGGTCAACCTACTACAAGCAGTTTGAAGCCGCAGCTACTGCTAATGGTTGGAGCAACAAGCAGAAAGCGACGTCTTTAATAGTGTCCTTACGTGGAGAAGCGCTGGGAATTTTACAAACTGTTCCGGACCATCTGCAAGAAAATTACGAACTCTTAATATCACGATTAGAAATGAGATATGGAGATGCCCATCTTCAACAAGTCTATCAAGCTCAAATTAAAAGTCGGGTTCAAAAAGCTGCCGAAAGTCTTCAAGAGTTTGAGGCTGACATCGCCAGATTAACACGGCTTGCGTATCCTACAGCACCAGATACCTTCTTGGAGCAGTTGGCTATTCAAACCTTCGTAGACGGCCTCCGAGACAACGAAACTCAGCAGACTCTACGGTTAGCACGACCGAAGACATTGGATGACGCTTTGGTGCATGCTTTGGAGTTTGAAGCAGCAAAACAAGCATCGCAACGAGATGGTCATAGACTCTGCTGTGCTACAGAAGTACCCGCGCCATTGGTTTGGGAAATGGAGTACTCGACCATCAAGTACTGGTAGCCGACATCACGGAAGAAGTTATCCTGGGAATGGACGTGATAAAGAAGTATGGGTTCCATTTGGATATGAAGAACGATGTCCTGAAGATCGACAATGAAGAAATTCCTTTTCATTCGTCAGAGAAGGCAGCCGTGCGAGTCTTATTAAGTGAAGACGTGACTCTGCCTGCAAGGACTGAAAGTGTGGTGATGGCACGCCTGGATGGAAGTCTCCGGGAAGGCTATATACGCGCGATTGAACCAATGGAGGACGGTTTAGTTGAAAAGGGACTACTCGTTGGCAGAACTTTAGTACGAGTAAAGAACACGATGCCAGTAAGGATCTTAAACATTAACTCAGATCCTGTAACGTTGAAAAAGAAGACCGTGGTAGGCCAATGTACGCCAGTATCACAAATTGTGAGATGCGTGAAGTCGAACGAAGATACGTCGCCGAAGAAGTGTCCACAACATCTATTGGACATTCTTACCACCAAATGCCAAAACCTCAGCCAAGACCAGCTGGCTAAAGTTAAAGTGTTGATCCAAGAGTATCAAGATGTGTTCGCGCTGGAGAGTGGCTCCAAAGGAAGAACTAACGTGGTGAAACATAAAATTAATACCGGAGACGCTCGGCCGATACGACAACATCCACGCAGACTTCCTTTGGCGAAAAGAGAAGAAGCCGAACAAATAATTACGGATATGGAGAGAGAAGGCGTGATTGAACCTTCAAATAGTCCATGGGCATCCCCAGTGGTACTCGTAAAGAAGAAGGATGGATCAACGAGGTTTTGCGTAGACTACAGGCAGCTAAACGACGTGACCAAAAAGGACAGCTACCCTTTACCCAGAATTGACGATACGCTAGACACCCTGTCAGGATCCCAGTGGTTTTCTACGTTAGATTTAAAGAGTGGATACTGGCAGGTAGAATTAGAACCCAAGGATCGTGAAAAAACAGCTTTTACGATCGGAACTGGTTTGTGGCAGTTCACTGTAATGCCCTTCGGCCTGTGTAACGCTCCTGCAACGTTCGAGCGTTTGATGGAGACCATCTTGCGCGGATTGTCTTGGAAGACGTGTTTGGTTTACCTGGACGACGTGATCGTGGTTGGAAGATCGTTTGAAGAGCACTTGAACAACTTGAAGGAAGTGTTCCAGAGATTACGTGGGGCTAACCTCAAACTGAGCCCAAAGAAGTGCCACGTATTTAAGAAGGAAGTCCAATACCTTGGCCACGTCGTATCTAGAGATGGAGTAAGGGCTGACCCAGACAAAATCCGAGCAGTGCAAGCATGGCCAAGACCGATCGACAAACATCAGGTCCGAAGTTTCCTTGGGTTGTGCACTTATTATAGAAGATTTGTCCCCGGATTTGCCAATATTGCCAAACCATTGACAAAACTAACCGAAGAAAAAGCAGAATTTAGATGGAATGAAGACGGCGAAAATTCTTTTAATCAACTAAAACAGGCCCTAGTCACTTCGCCGATTTTGAGTTATCCACGAGAAGATGGAAAGTTTGTTTTGGATACCGACGCAAGCAATATGGCCATAGGCGCGGTCCTTTCGCAGGTTCAAGATGGACAAGAAAAGGTCATCGCGTACTTTAGCAAGGTTTTGTCTAGGCCAGAAAGGAATTATTGCGTGACTAGGAGGGAGCTGTTAGCAGTCGTTAAGTCCATTGAACATTTCTACAAGTATTTGTATGGACGAAAATTCTTACTGAGAACAGACCACGCCGCTTTAAAATGGCTACTGCAGTTCCGTAACCCAGAAGGACAAGTAGCAAGATGGATCGAGAGACTGCAAGAGTATGACTACGACACAGAACACCGTGCTGGAAGCAGTCATCGGAACGCTGATGCCTTGTCCAGAAGACCATGTCCGGCGGACTGCAGCCATTGTTCGCGACTGGAAGAAAAAGTCGACTGCCTCCGGAGAACTGCTATGGTTGATGATGAGTGGGAACCTGAGCAGTTACGTCGCGAACAAGAAGACGATCCTGAAATAAGACTACTCCTGGACTGGAAAGAAAGCGGCCGACGACCAACCTGGGAAGAAGTGAGTGCTTTGGGCAGAAATATCAAAGCGTACTGGGCGCAGTGGGACTCCTTGATAGTAGAAGACGGTCTTCTTAAGCGATCCCTAGAAAGTGCCGAGGGCACGGGAAACAGACTACAGCTGGTAGTGCCGAAGAGCAGGGTGACCGAAGTGTTGAAGCATCTCCACGATGGGACATCAGGAGGACACTTTGGCATTAAGAAGACGTTGGGTAAAGTGCGAGAACGATTCTACTGGATGAACTGCGAAGAGGACGTCATGAAATGGTGCCGTAAATGCATAGTCTGCGCTTCAGGAAATGGTCCAGCGAGAAAGCGCAAAGCACCCATGAAACAATACAACGTAGGAAGCCCTTTGGAAAGAGTAGCGATTGACATCGCAGGGCCGTTCCCAGAATCCGATTCGGGAAATAAATACATACTGGTGGCGATGGATTATTTCACGAAATGGACGGAGGCTTACGCCATACCCAATCAGGAAGCAGCTACAGTCGCAGACGTATTAGTAAAAGAGTTTTTCTGCCGGTTTGGAGTTCCGTTGGAATTACACTCCGATCAAGGCCGCAATTTTGAGTCTGGGCTGTTTCAAGAAGTTTGCCGACTGTTAGGAATTAAGAAGACTAGGACAACGCCTCTCCATCCTCAATCTGATGGCATGGTTGAACGGATGAATCGAACAATGGGCAAGTACTTAGCCAAGGTAGTGTCCGAACACCAAAGAGACTGGGATCAGTACTTGCACCTTTTCCTAATGGCATACCGATCATCCGTTCACGAAAGCAGAGGCCAAACACCATCCTGTGTAATGCTCGGTCGTGAAATACGAGGAAGTCGCTGGAGAAGATTACGTCAGCAAGCTGGCAAAGAGGCTAGACGAAGTACATGAAGAGGTTCGTAAAAACACACAAATTGCCAGCGACAGGATGAAAACAAGATATGACGTCAAGGCGCAAAATGGTGGGTTTCAACCTGGCGATATGGTCTGGTTGTATAACCCTCAAAGGAGACGTGGTTTGTCGCCGAAGCTGCAAAGGCAATGGGAGGGCCCCTATGAAGTCGTGCAGCGTATTAACGACGTTATATACCGCATCCGAAAACCGCCCAGAGGCAAGCCAAAAGTGGTCCACGTCGATCGTCTAGCCCCGTTTGCTGGCGATAACCACAATCCGCAAGTTCAGGTCCGAACCAGAGTAATAAATAGCAGAACCAGGAATCCAATCGAAGAGATGGAGTTCGAAAAGTTTATGAACTTATACGGAGGTTCTGGAAAAGCTAGGTTCGGAGTTACCACCGAGGAACAACAAGACCTGTTCCAGACACAAAAAGATTACGCCATCGCACATTGCGTGAGCGAGGACCTTGACATGTCCAAAGGGGTTGCAGTCGTGTTTAAAAAGAAGTTTGGGCAGCTAGATGAATTACGAAGACAGCAACCGGCAGTCGGAAAGGTTTTAGGACTACGTGGTGACGGACGCTTCGTTTTCTATCTGGTCACCAAGAAATACTCACGTGTCAAGCCGTTATACAAAGATCTGTGGCGAACATTATGGAGTCTCAAGAGACAAATGGAGTTCCATCATGTTAAGAAATTGGTAGTACCCAAGCTTGGTTGTGGCTTAGACCAACTGAATTGGAGGACAGTTCGAAACATGTTGGAGGTCGTCTTCCGAGGAACAGGCATTCAAGTGTTGGTCTGTAATTACCAACCGAGGAGAGTATTGGGTCAGGAAAAGTCCATTGACTGTTACTTTTATGGTCAAGGAAGTTGCCGAAATGGAGGAAGCTGCCGCTATCGCCACGATCCCTGTTACCGGTGTCGCATCCAGTCTCCTGTTCTGGGACAGAACAGTCCTAAGAAGGAGGCAGTGAAACGTTCAAGAAATTACTTGCAAACGCAAGAGCCTTCTAGAAGGCTGTTATCTATTTTCTAGAAGTTATAGCGAAAAGTGAGGAACGATCGAGAAGGATTTCCGTATGTCTTTATATAGCGACGAGACAGATCGTAGGTCAGTTATTGCTGGAATGTGAATGCATGCAGTATTCAGAAGATTATTCAAGTGAAGATAAATAAGTGATTAGCACGCGTGTGTCTACATAAATAAATCGAGTATAATTGTGAACGTGATAATTAGTGTAAACAAGTGTGATATCCGAGGACGTTATCTTATCTCCTTGTAAGTGATATAAATTATAGTGTAAATGTTTTTATTATTAGATTTTATTAGTTCGGTTAATTTAAAACTGTACATATTCCTAGAATAAGTAAACCTAATTTTTAATCGTTTAAATAAATTAGTTGTTAATAAATAAATACGTAACAGTACAAAAACCTAGATTTTTGAATTTATATTTTAATAATTAGGAATGCGCCATCTCGTGACAACTAAACCAATAATGATTACAGTTCACTATTGACAGCTGGTACCGACGATTTTAGATTGTACATTTAAAAGTGCGACACATGCTTATAATTTTTTACATTAAATTATTGTCGATTAAAAAAATTAATACAAATAAACTAAATAAAAACGTCGCCGTTGGTCTCGGTTTTCAAAGAAAGCTGCGGCGCTATAAAATACTACTTACACGCACTCAGTTGTAGATAAATACAACTATTATTTGTCATTACCACGGCCGAGTCAAGCCCTCTGGCGCCCTTAGACAAGTCACTCTTATACGCCCCTCCGTCTCTTACGGCGCCCTTGACAGCATTGTACCGTTAGGCATAGGCGCCACAAATTACATAGCGCCCGTCAGCCCTGATAATAATGGCATCTCGTAGTTTGTCTATACACGGTTTAAAAATCTTTCACTAGCAAAATTCTTTTCGAAAGTCAATTGTATATTGTAACATTCTAAGAATGTTGCATAAAAGTGCTCTGAACACGTATCCAAAGATAGAGTGACTTAGACAAGGTGCAAGCGTGGCCTTATTGAGTAGTTGTAATATAAGCAGAATTGAGCGGCCGACGACGACGAAGGCAAGAAGTAAGCGCTTTGGACACAACCGTCAAAGCATAGTTAAATAGTGGGCGGAAAACAGTTTTCTGAGACGGTGCCCGGAGAATGTCAGAAGCACGAAAAACAGAGTAATCACAAAGAGATATAGTAATGAAGTGTTTGACCAAAACATGCCTAGGAAATCAAAAAACAGATAGAGGTGCAACAAGACTCTTTTAAAGCACCAAAAGACTACGCCACTGCACACTGTATAGCACAAGATTGCATTAGTCTTCAGAAAGAGTGTTCACTCGGTTACAAGAGCTTCCGGCATTCAAATGTTGGTTTACACACTCAACCAAAATACATTAACTACTATCTCTACAGCCAAAGAAATTGCCAGTCTTAAGAAATCTTTCTTTAAAGTCCGCTACATTTGACCTAGTTCAGAAAGAGTCGGAATTTTCTAAACGAGGCTTCGAGTACACATATAAACCCGCACGCCTCACAAGGACAGTCTAAAGATTTCGCACGTATTGTCGACATGTGAAGTTGAGCCCGAAGGGGTGTCGTGTTTACAAACAAGGTGCAATATTCTGAACACGCCGTACGCATAAATAGAGTGAAGATTGACTCAGATCAGGTTCGAGCAAGCGTGGCCAACACCAACTTATAAATATCAAGTTCGATCTATTACGATTTGCTAATATTGCCGAACCATCAACAAATTTGACTGAAGAAAAACTATAATGAAGTCTATGGAATTGCGTTTACCAACCTTTTCTTTTCAACAGATCCTAATGGTAACAACCACAACGCCACGGCTAGCTGAGATGTCGGTGAGTGGGCGTGGTTAAAAATGACATTAAAAAAAAAGGAAAAAAACAGGCGCCACGCTTTGCGTACTTGTACTAGCCTGTAGAATCCTTGGTTCAAAGACACCAAGAATACATACTAAACCCACTATCAAAATGTTTTCCAATACATAGAAATTCAGTAAACTCTACACAAAATCGATCATTAACAAAATTCAATCAAATAAATGCAAAGTCGACCAAAGATTAACAATTACATCAAGCCGCAATAATTAAGTAGTCAAATAGGGAGACGTAATAATCCTCTGGACCTTTCCGAACAGTGCCTTGAATACAAACAATTTCTAAGGTTACTCGTTCGGTTCAAGTCAACGTAAATAGTATTTGTATTGGACCAGAAGTTATAGATACCATTTAACACTTGTGAACCATTTTTTGTGATCGACACTTGATTTTCTATCTGGTAACCAAGAAATACTCCCGTATGAATACGATATACATACGAAGACCTATGGCATGCATTATGGAATCTCAACAAAGGAATGCAATTCCATACCATAAATGAACTGATAGTTGCGGTGTAGACCAACTACATTGGAAGATAGTTCAGAATATGCTGGAGAGGTATTCTTCCAAGAAACCGGAAGAACATCAAGTCATACTTTCCATAGTAACAGATAAAAAACACTTGGTTTAGAAAGAATCTGAATTTTTTATGGGACGTTTTCGATATAAAAAGACGCACGCGATTACTCAAGGGCAGTCTGAAGATTTCGCGCGTACTGCCTACAAAAAAAAGTGCAAGTCGATATTTAGCGTTTTATATAATTTAATTAAGTGAGTTATTGATTATTAATCGTTGTTATATATTCATTTTAAATTTAGTAATAATAAAATAAGGTAATTGAATAAATTGCTGTTTATTATGAAACCGGCATATGAAAAGTAAACTTGAAGAATATGACGCTTAAGAAAATATGATAGAAGACGTTATAATAATACTCTCGGTTCTTGCGTTATTATTAAAAGTTTATTTATTATTATAAGGTACACCCACAATTATCCGGAACCCTTGTAACATTCGATATGATGCGCAAAAGTTACTTTACGCTCATAATGACTGAAATGGGAATATGTTTCACAATTAACAGCAAGTTCGCTAATATCTTAGCATTAAAGTATGTGATTTCGATTTTTATACAAATTCAACAATAAGATGTTACAGCAAATCAAACAGCTTTGCGGCTGATGCTTTGGGAGACGCTAATATGGTAAAGTGCCATTATTTAAATGGTCTGTGTTACGCTAGGTACGACTCAGATCCATTAGCTCCTATAAATGTAAGTAAATCAACTTAATTGTAAAAAACTCAATGCGATTATTGTTAGTTTTACGCGCATTCGTATTTGGATGTAGTGCACGCAACGTCTAGTCGTCCTTTTTACATAGGAGAAAGCGAGGAATTGGAAATTAATTATTTAATAGAAGAAACAACTCCATCACCTACTCTAAGAAACTTATCACCGTCGCAAAGGAAATGCCGGTTCGACGACGAGCCTCTCACCGAAGATATCCCCGTTTACAGTCCAACAATGTGTTACATCTCGTGTCGTTACCGAATCGTAATGCAAAGATGCAAGTGTCGACCGTTCTTCTACCATTTCATGCGTAAATAACCAAACGTAAAAAGGCATTTACACAAATTTCAATTCTAGAAGGAAAAGTTTGTAATATATCAGGTATGATCTGCATATCAAAATACGCAAAAGAATTGGTTTTATCTGCATCTAACTTTAACTGCTACTGTCCACAGCCTTGTCATATTGTAGCGTATTTACCTTTACCACCAAAATCAGCAACTTGGTAAAAACTAGCATCTTCCTTTAACTCGACTAAAAGAAAAATGATTTTAGGACCAGCGGTTATTTTGATCAAAGACTCACATTTAGGTGGGGTCTTTTACACCCGACCACTAAATATCGTCGCGACGTTTTGTTTAGCTTTGAAGATCTTGTTGGTAAGTGCTCGAAACACAAACAAAATTAAAAAAGAACATTTTTTTTAGGATCTCTTGGAGGATCGCTATGTCTATTTTTGGGTATTAGTTTTATAAGTCTGATTGAGATTGTATTCTTTATATTTAATTATATAATTCGATACTGTCTTATACGAAACCCAAATACTATACAGCTTACAAAAAAAATTAGTGTAAAGCAAATTAAAAACAATCAAATCATACATAAACGTATCCAATAAAATTGATAAAAGTTTTGCTTTAAGAAAATAAATGTGATGTTTAGTTACAAATAAAGTTTTTGGGCACTAGGCACATAGTTTTAACCAATTACTGCATTGTAAAAGCTCAATGGAGCAGATTTACTCGATTGTTACCAAAAGAAGCAAGTAAATGAGGAGGAAGACACATCATACCTACTTTGAACTCTCTTAACATTCACATAAACCAATAAAAAACAGATAATTACTAAGATTTTATTCTATTCTTCTAGCTTTTAACTCCTTTTGTTCTGTTAAAGCCCTAGATTCATGAACAAATACTACAAAATGAATACCCTAAAAATATAATCTTTAATAAAATCTAATTAGACGAAAACTCGTACTTGTTGCTTAGCGGCACGTATAAATCCATCATTTGCAGTCACTGTAACAGCTTGAATGCGATCGCCAAATTTAAAAATCGTCAGGGATCGTTCGCGGATTTTACCACCAACTTCTAAACTTTTGCTCGGTAGCAATTGCACATTATTTGTTCTTTCATTTAGGTTAACGTCCTGTGTATCTTGAACGGTTGCATTGTCTGGAAGAACACTAATCTGTTTCAGAAATTCCATAGCTCGAATTTTTTCATTGGGTCCTCCAACTGTGTTTACTATTTCTATGAAACTAGATTTGGCAGTTTCGCAGCAATATAGTGTTTTTCCTTAAAAAATTAAAATAGTAGACTTATAGTTGACAGTCAATGTTCAAGTTACTACTTCATAGTGTTACTACAAAAAGCTTAATCAAACCAAACAGTGCAATATTTGGCATTAAGAAAAGATTACACATAGCTCAGGTAATTAAATAAAATACCTTTAAAATAATTCTCCAGGATAGGTTTAACTGGTTTCTCACACTCCCACTTTGCTTGTTGTGCTAAAACGGGTACTGAGAATTCATATTTATTGCAACTACCGTTTGTAACAGAACTAACATAAGCCAGCATTGCAGAAACGTCTAAATTAATTTTAGTTATGTGCGATGTGTTTTTTGTAGATAAATCAGAGCATTGCAATTCCTGTGTGTCATTAATATCATGTTCAATACGATTTCCTTTAACAATTATACCGAGAGACTCTAATTTAGCTGCTAATGTGTAAGAAATTCCAGTGTAAAATACAAACGTAATCTAAACTAAACAAATCAATTTAGAAACTAATTTTAAACTTACGTATACCTTCGGTGTTTGAAACAAGCATGGGTGTAAATAAGCACATTCCAAATACTCTTCTGCTTGATCAATAACACTCCGTACACCGTAACCAGTGTCACCCATGCATATTTGATTCAACGATTTAGGATTTCGTGCTATAACTTTAACCCAAGACAACCCGTTATCACAGACAATATCTATGCTTATCTTCCGACCTTCCAAATTAAAAACTTTGTTAATGCTTTGACAATTTTCAATTTCGTTTAACGTTTGTATCAATGCGTTGAAATGTGTTAAATTTGAACATTGCAAATGTTCTTTTTTAACGGTTTGATCTCTAGAAACCTATTTTAGAATAAAATTTGTACCAAATCAAAAGCAGATGGTTTTATACTTTTTTTAGAAAGTTCAGTTCCTGTTTGATTTTTCTTTGCAGTTTTTGAGCACCATCAACTTTATCATATTTTTGAAGACAGTTAATTAATTGTCCACCTAAATTAATTTTTTCTGTGAGTAATTCGTGAAAATTATTTTCCATTTTAAAAACTTGTAATTCGAGGTTATGTTTATTTATTTTGAAATGACAGCATTCAACTAAATAATGACAGTTTCATTGTAAAATGTCAGCATTCAACTAATAAAGTTTACCTTATGATTTGATTTTGGCAGTGTTGTAACAGATACTTTTTTTCTAGTATCTAGATACAGATACAGATACTTTTCATAAATTGTATCTAGATACAGATAAGATACTTTTTCAAAAAAAGTATCTAGATACAGTTACAGATACTTTAAAAGAGTATCTAGATACATGTCAGATACATTTTTAACAAAATCTTGAAATAAAATTTAAAAAACGTGTATTTGGTTCAGCTAAAAACACAATAACTGTATCCCAGGCAGCACATTACGTCTCATTGACATCAAAATTACAAGACTTCATTAAGACGTGTCAGTATCGTTATATGACGTCAGTGTGCTGCCTGGGTATTAAGCAAGATATTACCTTATCCACCTTAACCGCATAAAAATACAAATTTACAAATAAAGCTTATTTTGTTTTAAAATTAATAGCATGTTAAATGTCTCGTCATTATATTTCGACGTAGAGTTAATAGTAAACTACTAACACTAAAAAGTTTCTCCACTTCTTTGCTCTATTTGAGCTGATGAAGAAATTCAGTGTTGCCAATTGACTTTGTCGCGATTCCCTGCATAAACTATAAAAGTTCCATAATGACTACAATATTGTACTCATAATTCTACAAAGTTGAAATATGTTTTCTTTTTTTTAAAGTATGCATTTGGTTTGATGGCATAAATGCTAACACGTCACATTTCTCAAGTAATACTAGATTATATAAAATGTAGGTTCATACAGGATTGTCAACAAAATTCCACAACAGTTTATAATACCCACAACATCTCGGTACTACATAAAATCTTTAAATTTGGCAGAATTCCACTAGAATTGGCGACGCTGAAAGAATTACACTCATAAAACACCGAATACAAAGTCTCCAAATTCAAATTGTAATGTATATGATGAACTGACAGAAAAAACTACTACGGTGTTTAGTAAAAACTTTTACTACTATTTACAATTTGAGCAAGAAAAAGTATCTAAGTATCTAAACCACTCAGATACTACAAAAATGTATCTAGATACAGATACAGTTACATTTTGTGCAGTGTATCTAGATATATAACTAGATACTCCAAAAGTATCTAGATACTGTATCTAGATACTTGTATCTAGATACGTCACAACACTGGATTTTGGAAACTTGATTCTAGAGATTTTTCAGTTTGTTATGCCACAATGCAACTAATTCTCTGTACTTAAATTAAACTTTGCTAAATAATAATTGTAATTCAAATTGTAAATAATGTCAATGTAGTTTTCTATTAGCAGTTCTACAACAATTTTGCACAGTTAAAGTCGCAGAGACGAATTGCACAATCTTTGGTTTTGGGCTCTCACAGCAGTCGTCTAATCTTAAAGTTTAGTTACCAGGCTGGTTATTGCCTCCTCGCGGTACACTCTGGATAGCATATGCACTGGGTTCTCTAGTACAGATGTGAACTAAATGAATTACAAGGGCCTACATCCCACCATGTGGTGTTGTTGTCCTGCCCAATTCCGGTCTGAGACATGGTCAATGGCTGATTCGTACCGTATCCCAACGTGGTAGTTAACGTGTTGATGGTAATTTTTTGATAGGCTCTCTTCTACGGCTGTATAACGTTCGTGGGCTGTGGACTTAACTGTACAGGATCTATACGGGAGGGAACGGTTTGCCTTGTGGCTGCTTACTCTTTGGTAATAGTTAACCTACTTAATTCCGAGAATCGGTTTTGAACCGAAACTGAAGGCCATCGTCGGCCGAGTAGTTTCAGACTGGTAAATGCGGATCTAGTTCCAATTTCGGTTTAAGCTTAGACAGGAACTTGAGGCACGACCTAACTATGAAGAAAGAGAAAAAGCCATGTCCTATTACACAAAAGCATGGTAGAAGCTTGTACGCGGTTCAAAACGCCCAAGATCTATGTGAAATGCCTTGCGCCCTAGACACGTAGAACGGACAGCAATCTACCCAATTGCAGTATCCCCAGTATACTGGTGCAATTATGTGAAAAAGGCAAAGGCTGTTCAAATGCAAGGTAGCAGACGAAGATGACTCGCCAAACGTAGCACGGCAGCAACACGGGTCTCCGAGGGAGATAGAGAGCCCCACCGGGGCTTGGAACCTAGCTTAGTCACTGGTTGGACGTCAAGTTATTCTGTCATGCGATATTAGTCTCTATGTATGTTCCCGTTGTTTTCTACTTCCATGGTAAATTGGATATTTGTGTTGATGAATGAGTTGCTAATCTTGGTCCATGGAGATATAGCTGAAGAGGGAAGTAACATCAAAGCTTACCAGAATGATTTTCACATTTTGGTTTACCAGTCACTTTTATCCTCTTCACTAAGGTGTGGAGCACTCCTATGTTCTGCATCGGATAGTAGCGGAACATTCCCAGACCACAAGACATGCAGTCGACTTCGACGAAACCAAGGCACGTACCAGAGTCAGCCACTTTTAGCCAAGAATAAAGATCCAGAAAGATGGCAACAATTTCAATAGAGACAACAGAATAGAGCTTTCTTCCACCTGAAAGCATTTATGTAGAGACCGGTCAACTGAAGCGCCACGGATTGAAGAGGAACGAACTATTAGCATACACATTGAACCTAAGGGTAAGCAAAATCAGTTTTTTTTCGCGAGATAATGAGCAAAACGTCAAGAAATCAAATTCATTAACACGGAGAACAAACTTTAAAAACAAATTGCCCGTTTTTTTAAAACTCGCACAGTGTTTACAAGCGTCAAAACGAAATAGATTTGTTTTGTTAAAAGTATTCTGATATAGGTTGCGTATTGTATACATTCAGAGTGTTGGCTGTCATTTTTTTTGTTTTTTCCTTGACTTATGGAATTAATCAAAGAAAAAAACTACATTTCCGGTCAATGTGAGAACGATTGTACATAAAATCTAAAGTGCGCGTCTAGTGAGACCTTTATTTCTACATATTCGCCTGCATCCACGTTACAAATAAGTGCATTGGTGTTACTTCATATGTGAGGGTTTATCTGGGGTAAGAATTACTTTCTATTTTTGTGACATAACTTGATTTTCCCGTAATTATAATAGCGATTTGAGCTACCACCCTTTGGAATCGTACATATGTCAATTAAATACATTTTGCTTGAAGCACATGCTGGAAGGAACATTGGTTGCTGACAAGAGTTTCTAAAAGTGATCTGGAGTCGGGTCGTTGACGTGCATCGTGTGATGGTCTACTGAGCTTGGAGATGCACCTGCGATGGGAGGCTTGCCGCGTTCGGTTGCGACGATTCATGGTTTGACTTGCAAGCGGCTTGAATTTATTCTAAGTGCGATTTGCTTCTGGTTGCGAATTTACTTGTTTCGCATCCAATCAAAGTTTAATTCTTCGTTTATCTATTGATTTATACAGTCATACTGTACTACGATATTTTATGTACGAAATGTGGCTTACCATCAACGTTATTGACTGTGATAGTTATCGACGAACTCTTGTTATTATATATGTAATTCTGCAACGCTTCTTTTTTAATCACTCTTTTTCGTTGTTAAAACAAAAATATATTCGTTAACTGGTGTTTTCCATATGTTCTTTTTTATTGTTCGGCAGATTTTAACAGTATCTGCTAGTAATAGTTTCCAACTATTTTGGCACCTTTTTAATTAATGTATGATTAGCACACCGAGACCTGCGATCCCCTCGCCGAATGGTATTGAGCTAGCCGCCTGGCTTTTAAGTTACGGGTAAAAACGTCACGTAGCAGATTGTAACATTAAAAAAGCCTTATCCTATCGTTTAAATATTTGGTTTCGTTGACCGTAAGTTTTTGAATAGTCGTTCTTCATAAGAATTAACAGTAATTCTAAAGACACCGTCGTGCTGTAAAAAAAGATAAGAGAAAAAGGTAACACCCAGCCAACCATATCGCAATTTTACTACATAAGTCTTACGTTAAAAAAATAATAAGAAGCGAATTATAAAACGTAATTTACATAAAATGGCGTACAGTGTTTATGACTGTAAATTTGACCAATAAGATAGTAGAAATTTGACGACGTTACTCTTCAGAAGTAACGGTTACGTTTATTGAACGTCAATGGTCATTTATGGTTGTTTGGGCAGGGTCTTCAATAACATCTACAAATGCAGTTAGGTGTATAGGTATACAAAAGGATTGCTTTATACAATGAAAAAGTATCAACATATAATTAGTAGATTCGGATCTGAAGAAATATCAAAAGCAAAGGTAAAAAATAGATAAGAAAGGATGGAGTAGACATAAACAAATAGAAAAGAAGATGAGAAAGATTAGTGCAAACGCCTAAACCTTTCTTCTCTTACTCTCTGTATATTTGTTTACTTTTACAAAAAAACTTGGACGTCTTTGTTACGAGGCGTTATTACGCACCATTACGCACTGTTAACGACTGTTACGGCTGTTACGTTCGTTCTATTACGATGATGTCTATGGTCGTTGACCTACCATTTTCATTCATTATTTCACTCCATTTAAATCCATAAATAAATGATTACGTCCATTCATCATCTTTGTTCATTATTATCTTCGTTCATTACGACCATTACGACGATAACCCGATAACGAGTAATCTTATGTTTGTATAACGTTAGTATAGCGTTAATTAATTATGCAATAAATAATGCACAATTCATTCGTAGCATTTTACCAGTAAATTTTAACACCAAAAATGTGCAATACCGGTTTATGCGGAATATTTAAAAGTTGCGTGCTTATATTTGTTTTTATATATGGAACATGCCATATAACATTTGAAATGATTCAGACTATTGTACCTATTGGTTTTATACTAATCGGAGTCTTCACTTTTGGATTGTACGTTGTAAAAATACCACCTCCAGATGAAGAAATAGTACAAAAAATCATAGGGCGCCCATTAACTGATGAAGCCGAACATCCAAACGAGTTTTATATGAAGTCTGTTGCGCACAGGGGTGCTGGCTTAGATGCACCCGAAAACAGCTTAGTAGCTTTCGATAATGTAAGTAAACCTTCATATATTTCTCACAAGTTACAAATTCATTTCAGTGCAGTAAAAAAGGCTGTAACACAATTGAATTTGATGTGAGCCTAACGGCAGACGATGTACCTGTTGTTTTTCATGACAATACATTAGAACGTATGAGTAACTCTGATAAAATCATCTCGAAGACTCTCTGGGAAGATTTAAGTAAGATCGATATTTCCGTTCATCATCCTTATAAGTAAGTTAAGCTAAGTAAAATTTTTGCTGTAAACTATTTTTTTGTAGAGAACGTTTTGCAGATGCTCGTATACCTACATTAAAAGATACAGTTTCCCAATTATTAAAAGCCGATCAACGGATGTTTATTGACATAAAAACTCAAAATGGGAAGGTACTAATTAATTACATCCTCTTAGCCTTCGCATAATTAACCAATTAAAATGTTTCCATTTTTAGATAATTGATATAATTTTGAATTTGTACGAGGAATATCCATCACTACATTCTATGGCTGTGGTGACGTCATTTTTTCCTAATATAATTTATTATGTAAGTATGGTTTATTTCTAAAAAATGTCATAGAATTTCAACGTTTAGATAAGACGCAGTAATCCTAAGATTGTTTGTTCCTTGGCTTGGAGACCCCATTGCTTTGCCCACGTAAGTTATTCAGCGAGTGAAGGTAAAGGTGAAAGAAGGTCTTTAAATCCTGTGAAACATTGCTGGCTTTGTTTATGTGATGTCTTGCACGAATGGTTGTTACCCAGGCTGACTTATAATATCTTAGGTTTATCCCTAATATTACTTCATAAAGACGTGATTAGTTCGTAAGTGTAACAAAATCTTAGAGAAATGTTGTGGCAAATAAATTTGTAGGAAAGTGGTATCTGATTGGAGAGACAAAGGCGTTAGGGTGGTTGCCTGGACTGTAAACCACCCAGTTGAGAAGCAATATTTAGCACGTTCTGTTAAAATAACATACATGACTGATACTTTAACTGGTGAAAGTACTGTCCATTCAACGATATAAATTTTATAATTTTTTTACAACTGCCTTCTATATATGTGTAAGCATTTATCGTCTGTGATTTTTTTTTTTTGTATATCGTCACAAAGCAATTGATGTACAAGCCATACAAATATGTACAAATATAACCGTTCTGCAATATTATAGTAATTGCACTAACATTTTATTTATTCGTAATGATAAGGTTAGAGCATTTGTAAAGAAAATGTAGCAATAAACTTATATTTATTATACAATTTGTTATTTTGTTAGTCATTCTCATTAAACTGTTGATCCATAACGAATTGGATTTTGTTTGAGTTATAGTTATTGGTACAGCTTGCCATGATTTTTCAAAAATTTGAAGGAAGCATTTGCTTTTATTACTATACAGGGTGTTGTTGAAATAAGTGCACATATTTTCAGGATTGCTGGGCATGTAAAAACGATCATTTTCTGCCAATGCCCTTGGTACCGCAGATTTAACATGGCGGCACAAAGTTTGCAGCAAAGAGAAGAAGTAAGCATTGCTCGATAGATGTCAAATAATTTTCATTACACTAACGTATGTACACTCTACGTACCAATCAATTGTCATTACACTAACGTATGTACACTCTATGTACCAATCACATCATATGTACCACAAATGTACTTACGTACGACATGTGTTATATGGGCAGTTATAGCCCAGTCTCGACATGGAAAATTTTGAAATTGAAGAATTAAAGAAAGCTAAGTTCAACCCCTATGGGGCGCGTCTTCAGGTGGTGTATAGGAGGGTAAGTAGGATGTCATGGTACGCAGCTTAACAAGTTGAGCCAGAACAACTTTATTTTTACCTTGGCAGGTGTTGAAATCGCCTCCTAAGATCCGTACGTATTCCAACACTACTGTCACGCAAACCAGCTCAAGCAGTCGTGGCACGTCAGTTAAAACCAACATTTTATGCTGCTGTGGAGATGTCTTAGCTTAATTGCCTGTACCAAGAAAAGGTAACCTTACTAGTCTCAACCTCGAGGAACGTGGCGAAATCCGTTGTATATAAACCGATTTCCTCCTTACTCGTTGAACTACTGTAGACCAAGCAAATGAAACAAAAACAAATATAACAGACACTGGGATTTGGGACTTTAAAAAGAAAGATCCACCCATGAAACTTTCAGGTGCTGCTAGAAGGAAGCTCCGCAAGGAAAAACTTCAGCGGCAAGGGGGAGCCAAGAAACCTAAAACATCAAGAACAAAGGCACCTCCTAAGACTAAAGGAGTCAAGTGAAAAAATCAAGGGCCCAAAACGCAACCGATCAGAAGGCAGTACTCCAACCACAGCAACACGACAGCCAACAAAGAAGAAGCGAAGGGTGAAGCTCTCCACCTCTTATGCTACGCCGTGTCTGATATTCGAATGGCAATAATAGCATAAGGTTATCCAAGTGTTTACTTAAGCGAAGAACTAGCGGGCCTTATTAACACTGCTCTGGTTCAAGCTCTGAACATATTAACCGAAGGAGAATCTGCTCCCAGATTCTCTGAAGTGATAATTAAACTTTAGTGGTTTTGTTACTCACTTTTATATTAGTGGGTTCTGTTGGTAACAACGACGTTACCACGGCTAGCTGAAATGTCGGTGAGTGAGCGTGATTGAGAATGCTATTATAGAAAAGAGGGAAAAAATGGCGCCACTCCTTATACTGGCAAGATCCTAGGCTTGAAGACACCAAGAGTACGTCTGAACCCACTATTGAAGAGATTAGGTGAAAAGTAAACAACAGTCAACGAGAAAAAGTATATTTTAGTCATTCGGTAACAAGTGCCATGTTCTTAATATTACAAGTGATTACCATGTAATAAACCTCAATTCCTTAACGCAGATAGCTGGATATCAGCTAAATGCATAATGTTAAACTTCCAAAGAATGTAAACCTACATGCATCGACGTATGTTTGTCAAACTCTGGGATACTCAATCGAAATACAGTACACAGAAATTTTCAAATATGAAATAAAACTGTAGGTGGAATTATAACGTCGACTGAAAGTAAATTATTATTTATGATCTTCGAATAGACTAATTGTAGCTGAGGGCTTATTAACATAAGTACATAGTAACAAATAAAATAAAAAACGCATTATAGATAATAGAAAGTTAGATAAAATTACGTAATATAGGTTAAAACAAGATAATAAAATTTTTCATTCTGGATAACATCCATGTTGTCGTTATCATACAAGCTCAGTTTTCGTTACACATCGCAGTGGACATCTTCAGTGGCCGGAACAAACTGATTGATTGTGCCGTGAAGTCCGGCTTTTACAGACCGGCCTCCAATCGATAAAACTGCTTTCCAAATCTTCAACAAAGAAAATTAAATATTAACCAAGATTCTAGTTTTCGTCAACCGGAAGCCGGTCTATAAAAGCGAGACTTCACGGTGCAATCAATCGGTTTGTTCCAAGCTCTGATGATGTTCACTGCGACGTGTGACGAAAGCTCAACTTGTGTGGTAACAACACGGGAATTATCCAGAATAATGAATAGAAGTTTGACGTTGCAGCGTGGTGCTTCGATAAACGATACTTCACAGCTGTGCGAAATTCGAATCAAGGAAAACCCCTGAGGTCACCAATCCCTCATTAATTATATTAGCTGAATGTGCGAGACAATTCCGGAGAAATACTACTTCCCCCTCAGTAACGAGATTGAACAGAAGACCTAAAGTCTCTGCAAATTCGCTGTAGGGGTCAACTAAACCTATCCCTCCACATGGTGCTCGGCATGGTCATCCGAGCTTAAGCCCAAGTACAAATAGGTTAAGGCTTTTAAATATGTATATTGACAATTAAACTAAGTTTTTATTTATGACAGTAATACTTTTGTAATTGAGTTAATCCTTAATATAGATTGACCTGAAGAATTTGACACAATAGCTGACGAAACGTAGCCAGAAAAAATCAACTAATTTTATTTTTGACTTCGAAGGATCTATTTGATATAAAATTATACAATAATAAATTAAGTTCCATATTATTTTTAGCTCTGATAAAACAGCTTCCAAGTTTGTGTTTGTGACCGATCTTACCCTTATGATAAAAAATCCATCGCTGGATCATCAAGTTGAAGCGTGAACTGCTGTGTATGAGAGGGTTTTCCCATGGAATACACAAAACAGGTTACAAATACACTCCGACAATACAAGTGTTATTCTGTTTGACCCCAAACTCACTTCTGATAATTGTCTAAAATCTTTCTTGAACCCTTCCGTCATTAAGCTTCTTGGAGTCGAGTTATATAATTCCCTATCCTGGAAGCACATGTCGACGGACTGGCTCCAAAACTCAATTCCGCGTCACTCGCCCTTAGAAGAATGAAGAGATTTTACTAGCACTGTATTATGCCGTGAAGCTGGGTGCCCATCAGGCGCGTCTAGAGGTAGCAAATAGGCCCAATCGCTAGCGTAGGTTGGGCGCGATCGACAGTCTCTCTGAGCGGGATAAACTCCGCAACATAGAGAATTAAGGTGCCTCGCGGACCTTGGCCTTTGCCGTATTGTCGTTCGTGAACCCAAACAAACTGACGTTTCGCAAGACATTGCAACTTGCATCTTCAGAGTGGAAAATGTCACTGTGTCAGTCCTAGGACATGCATGATAAAAAATTATTTTTTCTTTATACCACTAATGAAATTCTGTTTTAGAGATATTAGGACGGTAAAAATAAAATAGAATAGTGAGAAAGGTAGTAACCATGCCATTCACCCTCCATCAAATTCCGAGGAGTCACCGCCCAGCAAGGAATTATAGAAACTAGTATTGTCCGTTTCACAAACCGATACCACACCACTTGTTGGAATTTATCCTCACTAACAATCTAGTAGTAGTTAATGTAGACAATACATCAACCTTTCTAACAACCAAGATGTTATAGATATTACTATTACAACTATGAATATTAATAAACATAAAAAATAGTCAACAAATGGAAAGCCATCACTATCTGACCATAATTATATTAATTTCGAACTGTCTCAACGGGAAGTAAGCCAAGGACCATACTGTAACCCAAGAAAGACGGACTGGAACCTATACAAAAAGATATTACATCAACAGTTCAGATCTTCTGATAAAGTAGTGCTAGACGATAAAAAAAGCCATGATAGACTCTTTTAAGAGCAGCTGTCCTATTAAAAGTCCCAAGTCAGCTAAAAGTTAAACAACACACAAATTGGTGGAAAACTAGACACGAAGTCAGGCGTCTGTTCAATAGGTCTAAAACCACAAAAAACTGGAAGAATAAGTCCTAACAGAATACGGCAAAAAAGTTAAGGCAGCCTAGAAAAAAATTTCCCATAAGGTGAAGATCACGCGTTTCACAGTTAGGCTCCACAAAATTACTTCATAGCAGGTCATAAACTCAGTAGGCACGCTAAGAAAGAGGGCGGAGAATACACTAGAACCGAGAATGAGACAATAGTTGTTTTGATTTACCCGAAGCAGTGAAACATTTAAATCTTGTCGAAACCAACCATATCTCTAGAAGAGAAGACTGAAAAAGAGCAAGGACAATTTTGAGTAAAGAAAGGATCAAGTGGGCAATAAGCTTCTTCAATACTTCAAATCAGCTGACAACGATGGAATACAATTCGTGATGCTACAGAAAAGGATAGGTATACTACTTAGCCTACTCAGAAACATGTTTCAAGCAAGTGCTCTCTCAGACCGGGAGAGTGACTAAAGTGGTATTCTCGTTAAAACATTGGAAGAAATTAGATTTAACAACATTTTCGATCCGCAGATCCACATACTTACCAATCAGGAAAATGACGTGATACAGCTACCTCAACTGGAGTATGCAGTTGGAGCGCTTCTAGATATACAAAAAGCTATCAGATCGACAATACCACGATAAGATGGACTATAGCAATGCTTAAAACGAGAACTGTAAAAGTCAAATTATTTGACAGGAAAAGACAGTACAAGCGACAAGGGAATGTCTACAGGGAAAAGTAGTCTCTCCGTTCTTGTAGTGTCTCATAATCGATGAACTGCTTATCCAACTAAATACTAGAAGCTGTTAGACTTAAGGATACGCCGATGACATTGTCATACTGACACGTGGGAAATACCGAAGTACTGTAGACAGTGCAATAAAAACAGCATTAAAGAAAACCAAAGAATGGTGCCTAGAGAATAATCTTGGAATCAATCTTAACAAAGCCATCCTCCTTCACTCATAGAAGAAATACTGCAAACAGAATCAACTTAAAACCAATAATCTCATATGGCATAATCGCCTAGTAGCGTACCGGACCTGTAAAAATACCTCAGATCAAGCACTGAATGCCGTATTAAATTTACCACCTCAACACATCCTCTTGGAAGATAAAACCAAAATGGCGGCTTACAGATTACAAAGCACTGGCTACTGCAAAACCACAGCTAATAATCTAGAGCATGGAAAGATCATGTCACACATCAGCAACCTAATGCTAGAAATGAGCTCTGATTTAATAAAAAAAGTCTTTAACTTTAACAAAACTACACAGTTCACATTGATTTGGATTCGAGCCAACTACCAACCCCAAACGAACAAGAACATCTAAATTTGAAGGAGGGTTCAGGAGTTGGTGTACAGAGCACCAATCCTAGAACCAACGAAAGAGACAGTCTAAGAAAAGTATGCAACATCTTTCAACTTGAAACGCCAACTATTAACATACGCATAAACATCACAGTCAGGCAACGTATTCAGTATCTCGTCGAAACTAGTCAATAAACGCAAATTCAAAGATCAAACCTTAAATCAAACGAACACAGTTATATTATGCTGTATCTTAAGTTACTGTGATATAGAAAGAAATGAAAAAGCGGACTAGCTCGCAAAAGAAGCAGCCCGTAATGCAATTATAAGTCTAGAACCTGGTCTAAAGATACAAAAAAATCAAGCCCCTTCAGCCGTCAATAAATACGTTAATCAGCAAAATTGGAAAAACTGCAATCAAGCAACACATTGCAAAATATTGCTAAAAACTCCAAACGCACAGACTACTAAAGCCCTGCTAAAACTGAACAAATTTCATATAAAAAAAATAATCAGCCTTCTGACAACCATTGGAGTCTTTAGAAAACTGATGCAGAAGATTAACATCTATAACCTCTTTAAATGCCTAGCAATAGAACGGAAAACACACCAACTAGAGTGGAGCCTTAACTCTATAGACAACCGCAAGCTAATAAAAAACTTCGTAAATATAATAAAAGACATGGATATAAAACTATCGACTTGAAAGCGCCCGACAGGACAAAAGACTGACGTGCGCATGCTAGATATAAACAGTAAAAACTTATGTATGTAATTTAATCATACTTTGATTGTTTCTAGACTGAGGTTTGGTAGTGTTCAGGAGTTTCTTATCTATTATATTAAAAGCCTTTCTGTGCCAAAACGCTGCTTTGAGAATCTTGTTGGGACACCTTCTGGCTTTTCTTGAATAGATAAGTTTAGGGACATAGAACTGAGTGTTTCTTATTTATGCCTCACATGTTCAATCTAACCTGCTATGAACATAAGCACAACACAAATCCTCTCTCTAAATTTGAAAAAAGGTGCTCCTACTTTACTATAAAATTTAAGAATTGATCCCTGGTACTCCCTACAAAATTATTTAGAGTTGAAATTAAGATGTGTCTTTACTCTCTGAAGGACGTGGCTTGGTCAGGTCAGTATAAGGTCATAACATTAATAGAACTTTGGCCAATTCTACTTTTCCTAAACGTGTCTATCCGTTCCGGATGTTGGCGACAAATAAAGCAATTTGAACTTTATTGATCGCTGCTCTAAACAGTCCTCGTCTAGACACAGAAAACCAAGTTCTAAGGTCTTTCAACCACGAGATTCTGTGCCTTCCAGGTCCTTTTCTGCCTAGAATCTTCTCTTGGAGTATTAACTAGAGCAGGCAATGCCCATTATTTCGGTCTCTTTTTGTAGCATTTCTAGAACTATCTTGATGAAAACGTGATCAACCTAGTAAATTCTAAGAATTCGTCTGTATAGCCACATCTCAAAGATGCTTCAGACAAGGCCAGTTAGTTTAAAAAAATGTTTTTTTATATTTATATTATCCTAATTAATCTGTGTACAAAACAACCAATTGATATAAACACCTTCTACACTTTACCAAAGAAAATTACTGCGTATTTAAGACTACCGGTGCTTGACAGGCCATTGTTTTCGAAGAACATCAGCGACCTTTTTGGCCAACAGTGGAGATGACGTCTAGGTTTTAAAGAAACACGACGGCTGGCATAGTAGTAGTGTTGTTGCAAAAACCTATGTCGTGAATAGCATCAAAAATAAAGTAAAAACAAACTTTCATAGTTCGAATGAAGAGCATTCCGAAACGTCAACATCAAGAGTAGGAGCAAGCGAAGTAATAAAGTCTAATTTGTCGGTGTCTGCGTGCGTGGTCTGCGTTGCGGCTAGTTTCCTCATCTTCTATTGTAATATTTAATAATTTAACGCTAACAAATAAAATGACTGAAAAAAAGTGTTGCTAACTGAAATAGTGAAGAAACATCCCACTTTTATGATTATAAGCGACTTTCGGCTTAGACCGCGTCGTAGTAAAACACCCAGACTTAGGCTTGGTCCTAGTCTCTTCTTGAGAGCCAAAACAAAAAGTAGAACTTGGCCTTTGCCGTATTATCGTTCGTGAACCAAAACAAACTGAGGTTTCGCAAGAGAAATAAATGCAATCCGACACTCTGCTTATCTCATACCGCGCCCATAAGAACAATTAATTTTGTGCTTGTGAAACAAAATGGAATCAACTTAATACGACATGCCACCTACTATAAAATGCGCCTGTAAAAATTTGCTTTGCAAATGTAATAATTTTTCAAAAACATCGCAAATAAAGGAAAATTTTCCAAATTCGCAATTCAAGATAACCACATTTTTTTCAGGAGATAATAAATCAGCGTCCAATTTAGCAATTTCGTAATTATTATAATAAACGATATTCCCATGTTGAACCCGAACAAAAAACTGAGTTTGAAAGACGACGCCTCGTATATGATATCTGCATTTATGTACATGGCGTCTATGATTATTGTATTTATTTTAATATTTCAACAATAGTTCTTCTAAAACAATTTGTAAATGTACGTAATTACGAGTTATATTTTTCGCTTATATTTAAGTGCAAATTTGCCTACTGCGAGTACTGTTTTGATGTAACGAAGTGCCCACGTTTTCTGACAAATTGCATTTGCTAGATCTTAAAATATTCATAACATAATTTTCCGACGTGTTTTTCTAATTATAATTACACTCAATAAAAGTTTTAACTTTGTCTTGGTCGTTTGAGTTGAAACATTAGTACAGTTTGCAGTACGTTAGTCATAAAAACTGATGAGATTTCTTTTACTAAAACTGGTTGATCCGCATGTTCAATTTGAGAGGATTGGTTAATAGAAAAAAATCATATTTACCAGATTGGAGTAAAGTAAGTAATTGCAGTAACAAATTAGATCCTAATATGTAAGAAAAGCTTAGAGCTGTTTTCGACACGATAATGTGAATAAGAAACTAAGTACTGAATTTACCATTTTTATATTGCAAAATGCTTAGTACTATTAAAGTGTAAAGTTTTATACGCGGTGTAATTACGTTTTGTAACGCGATTATACAATTGCAAAGATTGGTAATGCATTTCTAATCTAACAAAAATTGCATATTGGTCTTTACTTAAATATCGGTCTTGTTACAATTGGTATAACAATAACGACGTTACGTAAATTTATTGCATGGCTGCGGTAGCTATTCATATGAGATGCTGAAAAATTAAAGGTAATTTCCGTCATTTGATAATGTGCCCAGTTCAATGATGATTATAATTAAACTAATCAAGGTTATTACAATTATTTGTTAATGTATGGAGGTAAATCGACTGTTATCATCAGTGTCTTGCACTTTTCTTACCTGCACGGTTGTGTTTAAAACAGGAGGGGAACATGACGTTTATTAAATATTGATAGTGGGATTGTCATTTATTTTTTTTCGCTTTTGTGATTACCTACGCTTTGCAAGTGTTGTACCTAAAGGATTGGACCAATTTACGCTAAAACGTAAGTTATTTAAATTATCTTCAAATTACAGCACTTTCTATTTTACTTGGTGTTCTACTTATTTTTATTTTCTATTTATTAACGTTTCTTTTGAACAATTCGTTTTTGTTTAACTTATAAAAATGAGCTTTTGGTTTTATAAAGATAGTGTGGGAATTGTTTTTTAATTTAAAAATGTTATTTACAGTATACTTTTAAAATGCAAGAAGAAAAAAAAGATGACAAACAATCTTGGAAAACGTTCAGCTTCAAAGAAAAATACGCTTATATATCTTCGCACATTACTGTAGAGCCGATGGTGGCGTGTTACATAATGCCCAGTGTATTAGCTAGCTTGGCTACGCAAAATTTGAATTTGGAAAAAGCTTGTAGAGTCAATCTGGCGTATTCGTCTGAAGTCTGTGACGCATTAACCGCGCGAAGTACTTTAAATTACACGAAAGAAGAATCTGAGGTGCAACAACTGGTAGCGTCGATGGCTGTGTGGAAAACAATACTACAAAGTGCTCTACCGGCATTTTTAATTTTGTTTATTGGAGCGTGGAGCGATAGATCTGGCTTGCGTAAACCTTGCATGCTAATGCCAATTGTTGGCGAATTTTTTACGGTTATTGGATTAATGACCTGCACTTATTTTTTTTACGAACTACCGATGGAAGTTTGCGCAATTATGGAAGCACTTTTTCCAGCGTTGACGGGTGGTTGGTTTACCATGTTCATGGGGGTCTTTAGCTACATCGCGGATGTCACCACCGTTGAAATGCGAACATTAAGAATCGGTTTTGTCAACGTCTTTTGTTCAATAGGAATACCTATTGGAATGGCCCTAAGTGGTATTCTATACAAAAAAATTGGTTTCTACGGCGTGTTTTCAGTTTCTGCCGTTATGTACATAATCGCGTTCTTCTACGGATATTACAAAATACAAGAATCTCCTAGGAAGATCACATCGAGCAAATCTAAAGGAAAATGCGCGTTTTTAAGAGAGTTTTTTGATTGGAACCATATCATGGATACAATGAAAGTTGCTTTTAAAGGAGGCGAGAATAACAGACGTATGAAAATTATGATGCTAATGCTGGTGGTCATGGTTGTCATAGGACCGATGCACGGTAAGTTTTTTTTTGTATATTGTTCAATTGCTTACAAGTTATTGACATTTATCGCAGAATAATTCTTTGCGGTTTTCTCTGCTTAGTTACGATTTTTTACGCAACTAGATATTTATCCTCTCTCTTTGCACTATGATTATGTAAACTAACATTTTAAACGCCTCGTTGTTTACATTATTTTGTAGTTTAAACATTTTGTACATATTTGTTTGAAAGAAATTTATTCAGGCGTAAACAAGTGCCGCGTGAGTATATACTATATAGGTATACAGTGCGAGTAAAAATTTTCTAAAATTTTCATAATTGTCAATCTTTGCTATCAATCTTTGCAATTTATATTTTAAAAAAAACATAACACTAATCAAAATTGCATTTTAATGATAATTACCTTAAACAATACAACGGAAAAATGCAAGAAGTATTTTTTGATTACCTTCACATTTTTTTGCATAAGCGATTAGAAAACTACTAACGATGTAACGTGGAAATGTTTTCGTTTTAAATACGTAAATAAACAATTTCGGGGTTGTCAAACTATGTCGTTTATGACCATGGCCCAATACGTAATTTTTTTGTAATTGGACGAGCACCTTTTTATGATGACTTAACAAGCGCAAAATTGTACCAAACTTTTTCTCATTAACATTCCATACACAATATTTACTATTAATCGTGTTTGTTTAATATACCTTGAAGTTTTTATAACTACAATAAAAATAAAAATTATTATTAGCAAATAAATATAATTGGCGAACGACTACAAAAACAAAAATCTGATGAATAGAAAAACCTTCATGGATAATTAGCAACTTTCCGTTCTTAAAACACAATCATACGGTTTACTGTTTCAACGATCAATTAAATCTAAAATTACATAACGATTATATATTTACATTACATTTATAAATACAAAGTAATTGTTCTTAAAGTTCAATAATTACATGCATTTTTAGGAATTAAAGACACGCATTTGTGCACACGCTTCCTTGCAATTCTTTTTAAAATTTTAATACTTTTAACTATACATTAGTGCACAAGAATCAATGTATTACAACTTTATAATAAAAGTTAGCGCCCTATATATAATGTAAATTAGAAACCGCAGTTCTACTTTTATAATAAAACTAAATTTTTTAATATTATCTTTAATATCAATATTGTTTCAAACATTTGTAATTTTTAAAAAACTTATTACAAGTCTTTGCAAAAGCGGTGGTGAAACGTTAAAAGCGATGAAACACGTGTGGAAAGTCTAAGAGACAACAATGATCAAATTAGCAAAAACAGAATTAAATCTAAAACCAAGATCCTAATCCAAAAATTAATAAAAGCAAAAAAATGAGATATACTGATTTAGAAAAACCATAAAGCCATGCAACTTATGTAACCACTATAAATTCATGTACAGCGTGGAAAATTAGCGTGAAACTATTTTAGAAATCAAAACAAAGCAATTTATTAAAGAAAAAAGCTATATTTCAGCTGGAACTCATTGAAACAAACAGCTTTTCTTAGTTCAAATTTTATGATTTAGAGTCTCAGATCACAGTTATTGGCGTCATTTCGTTTTTTGAAAAATCGTCATTACTCCCTTATTTTAAGAAATATTTAAAAAATACAAAAACTTTTAGCATAATCTTTCGGTTCTCTAAACATTTTTTTTGCAATTATTTTTTATTTTATGAAATAAAATGAAAACCGATCAAAAACTTCAAAACTAGATACTTTGAAAACCACTAGGTCGATTTTTGAAAATAACACATTTATAAAATCTTTAAACATTTATCTAAAACATTTTTTGGATCTGTTTAAAAAAAAGTTTTTATTCAACTTGAATTACAAGATAAATTTTAACAAACTGCAACAATAATTTAAAACAAAGTAGGCTTGCTGCCATTAAACAAGAAACAAACAAACAAGGAAAATAAAACAATACACTAAATTTGATTTTCAAAATGGCCACCATTCGCAGCAACGCAAGCCCGGCAACGCGTTTTAATATTAGTAGAGACACTTACAAGAGCTGTCCGCTGGTCTTTTAAATCTTTTGCTGCAGTTACTATTTTAGCTAACAGTTCTAATTTGGTATTTACTGGTGTATCACATACAGAGGTCTTCATCTGGCCTCAGAAAAAGAAATCTAGAAGAGTTAGGTTAGGACTCCTGGTTGGCCACGCAACAGGACCTCCTCTCCCAATCCACTTATTCCGATATTCTCTATTTAGTAGTGTTATGAGTGCTCCATCATGTTGAAATCAAAGTCTTCGTCAGATGTTTGGAGGCAGCTCATCAAGAAGCAGAACGTTACTTAAGAAATTAAAATAAGTTCCACCGTTCAGTCGGTTTGGCAAAAAGTAGGGTCCAACGCCCTGACGATTCCAGCCCATACATTTACTAAAAACGTCGTTAATTCGCACGATTAAATGTTGCTTCGGAATATATTTCCACATGTGATTTTGGTAAGAATTAAATACACCATCCCTTGTAAAACAAGCTTCGTCTGTAAATAAAATTAATTTTCTGAAGATTGCAACGTTCAAGAAACCAACGACAACACAACAATCTTGGCTGAAAGCCTTCCGGTTCCAAAGCTTGAACTTTTTGTCTAGAAATGGATGAAAATCTTGTTCCTTCAGAACTTGCCAAACTGTCACGTGATACATCTAATCTATTTGCTATTACTCATGTGCTCGTCGATGGCTCATCTTCAATAATATTAAAAACAGCTTATACAAATGCACGGGTTCGACAAAATCTATTGGAATTTCCACCAATTGTTGGGTGAAAACTTCCAGTCTCTGGCAAACGTCTACATATTGTTTTAAAAATACGGCAACTTGGTTGCTGACGATTTAGATATCTTCTCCGATAAATTCTACGAACTTTAGTGCATTACGCCTTTCCAAAAACCAAAAGCATGTCAAGAAGTTCAGCGTTTTGATAATTATGCATCTTTATACACGAATCATGTAAAATACGTACTCAAGTGATAAACGTGATAGAAACTTTTCAAGACCAGCACCAAGTCTACTTTATTTTAAGTGATTGTATTGTTTTCAAAAATCGATCGAGTGGTTTTCAAAATATCTTGTTTTAAAATGTTCGATCGTGCGCCATTTTGTTATTTGATAAAATAGAAAATACTGGTAACTACAAATATTTTCGAGAACCGAAAGCAAATGCTGAAAATTTGTGTATTTTGTAAATATTCCTTAAAATAAGGGAGTAATGACGATTTTTTGAAAAACAGCCCTGTATATAAGGCGAGTGTTTACTGTGTGGTCGGAGGATTACTCTTTTACTATTAGACACATCACGACAAATTTTGGTATGGTGATACATAATCACTTGGCCTACATTTTCGAAATATTTAAGTGCATTAAGGTGTTTCAAAAAAATAGCAAATGGCAACTCATACCTTTGAATTTTTGAATTCTCGGTTCTATTTAAAATCAAAAACATTGTATTGCTCTATCATTAACCGTTCTAAAGACATCACTTTAATGCTGAAATAAAGTTAGCTTCGAATTTTAAAACAAGTAAAACTACATAGAATCATAAACTTAAGCAAACTGTAATTTTTCTCTGTTTTTTCAAATTTTTTCTGCATATTTTTTGATAATTGGATTCCAAGTAAAATGTAAATACTAATGATAATAAGTTTTATAGTCTTCAGTCTTCAAACCATTCTTGTAAAATTGACGCTATTTTAAAAAATGAAAAAAAGGTAAAAATATACGTTCTATTTTAAAAAAAATATATGTTCAGGTTGTCATTTTTGTGAAACTCCCTGTATGTACTTAAATTATTTTAAAATGCAGGCGAATTGATTAAGTATTACCATACCAAAGTTTGTCGTAATGTGTCTAATAATTAAGGAGTAATTGTCCGATTACACAGTAAACACCCATCCTGTATATATTTTTTTTGCCTCCTGGCCTTAATATTCACGTTTGTAATAAGAGTTCTTTTTGTTAGATTTTTAGAATCGAAGTTTATTTAATAATCATGTGAACATCAAATATAACTTGATTTTTACACACATTGTCATATGACAATATTGTAAAATTCTCTACTGTGCTCTAATGAGCACTAAATTCCAAGTTTTAAAAAGCATCTAAGAAGCATGTTAATTAGATTATACTAAACTTTATGGAAATAAATGTTACTTTACATTATATTTAATAATATAAATGTACAAAAACGCAAAGATTTTGAGTTTATATTGTAATTTTTAGAAATGAGCTATCTCGCTTATAATATTATAATTTTTTTAATTCACATTAAGCTTATTTAGTTTGGAAGGAACGGGCTAGTTCTAACACAGTAATGCTATTTCTTTACACTCTGTATGATAGAGATACAGCAATAATATTTTTGAACAGCTAAAACCTTAAACTAAAATGAGGTACTTTTGATCGACGTCGATAAAATGAACTGTTTACGAAAACAAAATATTTTTGTTCATTATGGTTTTTTGCATTAGTTATTTTCGTAAAATTTATTCTTTGCTGATATGGTTTTCTTGGCATGTACCGAATTAAATAAAGATATTTATTGTTATTAACTGTCAAAAATTTGGGAACTTCATAGCCTTTGTTGGAGCAACAAAATGTTGTATTCTCCTGTCTATCAAGTTTATTTTTTCATGAGTGGGCATTTTTAAAGTACACAGGAGCCAGTTAAATAAATAACTATTATTCCAGTGTCAGTTGAAAATCAATGTCAATGTCCGAAGTTTTTGTTCTTTTTTCTTTGTGGTTAAATTAGTTATGAAGTTTACGTTTGCTCAATATGTCGACATGCATTTAATATAATGGCTTGCATCATGTAATGTCTTAGAAACCAGAAGGCTTGCGAAGAAAGATTTCCATATAGAAGAAGTCCTGATAGGAAAGCCTTTGAAAGAGTGGATCGTCGTTTGAGAGAGGCACGTAAAAACTACGATGTTTTATTTTTTACTTGTGCTTATCGAACGACAGATTTAATGCAAAATCTCGTACATAATTTTAGAAAAATTTGACTACAGTTGTGGAAATCAAATCAATCGCAGCAAGAGTGTTGAAGAAAACATTTTAAAAGCCGATCCTTTTACAAGTGTCCGAAAATTGACTATTCAGTTTGATTGCCCAAAATCGACGGTCTGTAGAGAAAAAGTAATAGTTACATCCATACAATCTTCCCGTTCCCGTAGAAGACAAAATTTTCTAATTGGGTTTTAGATGCAAATGGTTCAGTTCCCTCTACAGACAAAGCTGGATTTTCTAAAAACTCACATAATTTGTATTTATAGACAGAAGAAAATCCCCGTGCTTCTATTATAACGCATCATCAGCATCAATTTGAACCCATCAACGCGCGGGTCCAAATAAACGGAAAACATTTAATTGAATCATTTGCATTGCCAAGAAGGTTAGCTGGAGAACTTTTAGAAGATCTACCTCTGGTAATACGACAGGTATGTGGTTTATGCATGATGAAGCCCAAATACATTTTAGTCAAGTAGTTTGAGAACACCTAAACAAGAACTTCGAAAATCGATGGATAGAAAGAAGAGAACTCCTCGATCACCTGACCTAAATCTATTAGATGACTACTTAAAAACTTCAGTCTATGCTAATCCCATAGACAATCAAGAGAACTTATTAAAAATAATTCATTTACATTGTCGTGAAATAAAAATTAATGTTGAGGCATTTTGTTTTCGTATACAATTCATTTTATTTTTTTAAGTTAAACGTTTAAGCTGTTCGAAAATATTATTAGATTTGTAGAATCCATCAAAAATACCCAGATTCCGTCAACAGACTGTATAATTATAATCAGTTATCTCCTTGCTTCCCTTGAATTTAAATCACCCTATATATCTTTGTTTCTATTTTCTTTTGATTAACGTTTTTATTATCAACAATTATTAATCATAAATTAGATAAGCTCTTATCAGTTTTCTTTAACTGTTTGATCAAAACATGTTGCATTAATTTACTTAAGAGCTTAGATGAAAAGATTTTTTTTTAATATTTTGCACTATATTACAAATAACACGGATAAAAAGCAAAGAATAAGTATTTTCCCATTGAATAATGATAATTATGTAATTATGTGTAATTTAATATAAATTTAAATACATTAAAAATCTTATTTAGAATTTAAAAAACTTAAACCATGTAGTACAAACATACATAGACATATAAGTAGTTTTTTTTTGCAAATTGTATATGCCGTGTATTTTTGTCAGTAACTGCGAATCAAGTAAAAACAAGGTCTTTCATAATTTATCGGCACAGACAGGTATTACATGTAAAAGAAAATTATTTATATAAATAGCTTCATATTTGCTGTTCACTACTTGTTTTTACTCATGTTTTTTCAAGTCGTACTTAATGTAAAAGTCAATTTTGAATAGTATTTAAAAATTGAATTGAAGCTATATAATTCATTCTAGTTCCCATATGTTTATTTAACATTTTCCTATGCGGACATCAAACTATATTCTCTTTTTTATCATAACCTTCGTATTTTTGATTTTTATACGAGTAATCAAAAACCGATGTTATTTTTTATAATTGATTATACATTTTTTTTTGTTAATTAGTAAAAGTGTAAAAAATTGCAATAAGCCATAGTATTACGTTCAATATAAATTTATTAGCCCAAATTACTGTTAATGCATTTAAATAATTTATTTTACAGCGGAACACTATTAATCTGCATGTCTTAGGAAAACACGACTGCAAATAGGTAAAAATGTTAAAAAATGCAATACACTGTGTTGACAAGTATAAATTTATTACCCCACCCGAAGCCACCGTTAGCGCATTTTAATGTTAAGATCATTTGTTTTACAAAGTAATAATGCTTATCTACACTTATTAATAACATGTCTTAGGGAAGTAAAAATAAATAGATAGAAGATTAGAAAACGCTATAAGTTACACCTTTTTGACGAGTATAAATGTATTACACCATCCCAAACCAGTTTTAATGCGTTTAAATTTTCAAAGACTCGTTCTACAGCACAAAAAAGTAATTTGGTAATGGAGTAATACATGTATATCTGCATTTTTAATATTTTTAACATTTTAACTTCCTAAGCCATCGTAATAAATGCAGATAAGTATTAAGCTGTAAAACAAATTATTTAAACATTTAAATGTCAACAATCATTTGGGCTGGAGTAATAAATTTATATTAAACACAACACTTTTGCTTATTGCAATTTTTTACACTTGTACTTAAATGTCAAAATTCATTAAAAAAATTAAATGTTAAATTCTAGCAATAAATTTACGCTGTGGCTAGTCCAGCTGGTGTACAAGCGATTACTTAGTATTAGTAGGGGTAATAAATTTGGTGTAAGTAATAATCATTGTAATACTTTAAGGTGTTAATGGTAATAAAATAAAATAATAACAATTATTATTTTTGGTAAAAGCTTCCAAAACGAGTAAAAATTAATCTGACTGTAAATTTTTGTCCAGTTTTGGGAAAGGAAGACATTCTTCATACAACGGCGACGTAAAAAAAGTTTTTGTAAACGGAAGTTTTTTTTGTTTATATTTTTAGTTCCTTATTATTTGCCATTGCCAATATCGTTCTTTATAAATAATTGTGTCACACGTCAATGTAAAATGCTTAATATGTTTTAACATTGTACCAAGAAAATTAATTGTGTCGCTTTACAGTGCCGTGATTTTGAAACTAAGGTCAACGTGAAGTACGTCAAAAATTCTTATTTAAATATTACGCTACAATCTTTCGTTTTTTATTCTAATTTGATATAAACATTGTTCGTGACCGCGATTCGCTTTCTAACTTCCTCAATCATCAATAACAATTACATTTATTGAGTTATTGCATTTTTATTTTATTTCAAAAGTGTACAATAAAAGTTTAGAAATTAGGTATTACACATTTTTTCTGCTTGATACTAAAATAATGTTGTAGATATGTATAAACAAAAAATTGCAAATTACATGTATTTAAATGAGTTAGTATAGTAACTCACAACAAAAATAATAATGTAAAAAAAATTAACTACATAATTTTAGCCGTTTTAAGAACAAAATTAACTAAATAATGAACCGAAGACAATGAATGAAACATGAATTAAATACGTTTTTATGGAAGATACATATTTTCTGCAACGTCAGCGCGAACTTGACCGCAACGGTAATATATAATCTTCAACTGTGAGATTTTTGATTAATCGAGATTAGCAAATTGTTTAAACTAGTTGCTTATGAAACACAAGTTTGTCTTGTTATAATTGGCATTAAAGTCCAAAAAAAGGACATCGAAATATCAATTTTAAATTATAGAGTACAAAAAGTCAATATTTTAACATCAAATCGGTTCAAAAATACGAATAATATATATAAGTTAAAAAAAATTTAAACAATTATTTGATAAACTATTACCAAACGTGAATTTAAAAAAATAAAATTTATAATCATGTAGGTTAATAACTGAAACACGTAGACGTCATCGTTCATTATTTACAGTACAAGCAATAACAACGAATAGTAATCAGAATAACAATAAGAAAAAATGTAATCAAATGACTGACTACCGACGTTTCTTATTTTACTGTGTTTTTTATTTACAATTTATTGTTAGAGTAGATTGCTATAATTACACTGGATTAAAACGAGCGCAATACAAAAACTTTTATATAACTTTAATTATCATTGCGACGCTATAATTCAGTTTTCATTGTCATGTTTGTTTTTTTTTTCTTTTTAAAACATACACTTATAAAGCTATAAACCAAACGTATTGAATCGATAACTCAGTAATTTTTTAGGTAATTACTAGTTAATGCAGTTTACAATATTCGAACACGAAACGGTTGGTGTTTTATTTATTTTTTAAATTATATGCGTTAGTAACATTTGTTTAACAAATATATTATACGATTATTGCTGTTAATCAATTGCGATTATATTAGCGTTTCATAAACAGTTATTAACTTAACTTACGAAATGATTCATTAATTTTATAATAAATTCTATACAAAAGTATATATGTAATTTGAAAACAAAAAAAGATTAGATCAAATAAAGTTTGTTACAAAAATGGCATTACATGCATATTCAACTTGACAGTCAAAATCTCAGATTCTTTCTTTTCGCAACGACAAAATCCCAACACTGGCATCTCAAGGTGTACACCAAATTTTCTATTTGTGTGGTTTAGTCTACACCGGGAAAACTAGTCCTTCTGTTATTCAAAACATAATTGTTGTGTAAAGAAAAGACATATTTATAAACCTGCGCTGTAGTTAAACATTATTTCATTACGACCATAATGTCGAGAGCTTCAAGATCATCACCAATTCAACTAGCTTTTATCGTTAACACTTTAGTTCGCGGTTGCTAATCTTTTATACAAAACTCGCCCTTTTTTAACCAGCGGCAGTATTTTCTATAAAAATCTAGTATGATTTTAAGACCAATTTATTTATTAAGTACACTCAAGAAAAGAAAAAACGAGCCACTACTTGTTTATCAATACAAACATTTAGCCACCTTCAATTTTGCAAGTTATAATTTTAACAAAACTTTCAAGTTTATTGTAAACTTGCAGGTTGAGACTAAAAACTCCATGATAACGTATTTACAAAGCAACTGTTCCTTTAAATTATTTCCTGTTTTTTATAATAATATAATCTCATTCAATTAACAGTGAACTTTAGAGATTACCATTACACTGCTTTACCCCCAATGTCCTTTACGTTGTAGTTTTAGCCCGCAGTTTTATTCAAAACTATTTTGAAATTCGCGGGTGTAAAATCAACTTTCAACGTTTTACCGCCGTTATAGCTATCTACAGTTATTAATAAATTTCTTTGCCATAGAATAAAATTGACGTTTTTAATTGTGTTGTCTAATGTTATTTGAACAACATTTTCTAAAATAATGATTTTTAATTGTGAAAATAAACAAAAATGACAAACATAAATTTGAACAGTCTCCCATAAATTTTTAATTGCTGCAATTAACTGTTTCCGGTTTTTCGCAATGAAATCGACTTTTCGTTGATCTGCAATACCTTTGGTGATTAAGAATCAAATTCAGGAAAATACAAATTATAATAGGGAAGTAACGAATAGTAAAATGAAACAAATGCTATAAGAAATAAATCAAAAACTAGAGAGAACGGAAGAAAGAGATTTACGTGTGAAACACATGTTAATTTTCTACAAAAAGAATTAAATACAATTAAAAAAGAAAATGAACAAAATAAAAATTAAATTCAATACCTAAAATTAAAAAACGCACAATATGAGAGGAAACTCGAAAAATAAAAGAAGTAAATTTAAAAAAGGAAATATAACAAGCGGACGAAAGATTTAAAAAAAAAGAGGTTTCTAAAATCAATATGAACGCTAGAATAAAGATGGAGAGCTTTTTAGAAAACATTTAGCAGACACAATACGTGAGATGCTAGAAAGCAAGTTAAGAAATCAAATAGAACTAAGACCAAATAGACAAACAAATGACAACATATACACAATCTGAAGCATAACAGAAAGAAAAATTGAAGAACTGCATCTCACCTATATATCAGATACAGTAGACAAGAAATAATTGGTAAACGCCAATAGAATTGAAAGTATATAAAGAACTGATAAATTCAATAAGAAGTACATATGAAACTGTTAGAATAAAAATACAATTAGTAGGGCAAAGATCGGACGAATTGGAAAACAAAGGCATTGAGCAAGGCGATAGCCTAAACTCCTTGCTCTTTCTTATTATAATAGCAAAATAACGAAACTAAGAAAAAAAATACAATCGGTTAGAGACAGTAATAGAATACAAGAAGTTAGAAGCAACAAAACTAAGTAACCTCCAGTACGCAGATGACGTAATATTAATATTAAACACCAAGAATAAAGTGCAAAGCAGAATTAGTAAATAGAGCAAACTTATCCACAAGAATCTACTATACCATCAACGAAACAATACTAGGCCACAAAGACCGAATAACAAAAAGAATAATAGAAGCGGGAAACCAATCAATAAACAAAGAGACAGACCCAGGAAGAAAGAGGACTGACAATAGACAACATGAAAACAATAGAAAAATATCGGGAAACTGGATACAGGACTACAGATCACCTAGAATTTAGAAGCATGTAGTGTTTCGTTTCTTCTTTTCTTGAGTCTACATTTGATTACTACAATCTTATGATTCTATGCAGTATACATAAATGTAATCGTAATGTTATTTGTCGTATTTTCCATTTCAAATCCACAAAAAGAAACAATAAGTTGTGTCTATTTTAACAAATGCCTTGCGAATTGATTTACGTAGGTATACACGGTATTAATACCAAGTTGTATTAAGATCCGATATGGCAGTTAGAACTCATTGAAACAAACAAATTTCTGATTTGAAATCCCAGTTCAGTTATTGGCGCTTTTTTAGCCTTTGCCTTATTGTCGTTCGTGAAACAAAACAAATTGCAGTTTACATCTTCGAAGTGATAATGGTAAATGTCACAGTGACATATCTGGATAAAGTTAAGCGTCATACATGAAGCAAAGTTTCCACCGTTCTTTAACTCAGGTAAATACCAAACAGGATATGTTATTTGCCATGGGCAAGCACTAACTGCACTGGGAGCGAACTCACCAATGGTGCTAAACATCACTCCAGCTCTCCAACATCACTTTAAGTTTAATCAAAGAGTATGTCGAAATAGAACAATGTCGGGAGGAATGACCAAGCAACAACTTTAAGTAGTCAAATAAAAAACCTTTAAGTCACCCCTAATCAAATGGTTTCTAAACTGAACACCAATAGAAAAGATCAGAAAACAAATTGGCAGAGACTATGAGAGAGAAACAACGCAATTCAGTAATTTCTGTAGCATTGCAGCCTCTGAGTTAATAGCCAAAACTATAATTTATTGGTACTACTACAAAAAAAATAAACATTAACCTATTCCACCAACGTGCTTTACAAAACATATAAATGAATAAAAACTATAGTTATGTATTGTTAACCGAAGCGGATGAGGAAACATTAAGTATCTATTCTATTGTTCAAAAATAATTGCAATTAAATCAAGGACAGAAAATAATTGCAAACTAAAAACGTTTGTACTTTATATTGTACCAAAAATTATATATAAATTTAATTGCAGTAACTCGAATAAAGACAAAAAATGTAACAAAGTCTTAATTACTTAATTCAATCACTATAACATTAAAACTGGCAATTAACCGTAATTAATGCTTACCTGTCTACCAAAATATTTCATTATTAATGAGAATTATTCTATTACCAAAACTATAAGAAGGGAAGTTAGCCATAACTTTTCATCCATAGATTTCTACCGAGCGCGCACCAAACGCACGCTGTTATTTTCAATGTGAAAGATGAATTTCTTGAGAATTTTTTTTAGTAAATCGATAGTATAAATAGTAGACCACAAAACAGTTAAATAATTGCTAATATACTTTTTCTTTAAAATAAACAAATCATAATTTCAATGAAGAGTCGTTGCACGTCATCACCTAAAATATTTTCTAACTCAAGAAGTATGTTTTTTATTTCAATAATTTTCTTGCAATAAATCAATGGATCTATAATCAACACAATATCAAATATTGAGGTGTTTGTTTAAAGGAAATTATTCACTTCAAAGTCGAGTCATAATCTTTTCACTGTATTGTCACGCGTCTACGCCTAAAATATTTTTTTAACTCAAAAGTATGATTTTTATTTTAATATTTTTTACAATAGATAAATGGATCTATAATCAACACAATATCAAATACTGAGTGTTTTTGTTTAAAGCTGAAATTATTCACTCAGTCGAGCCATAACTCACCGTATTCGTCACGTGCGTCATGCCTAAAATTTTCTAACTCAAAGTATGTTTTTATTTCAATAATTTTTTGCAATAGATAAATGGATCTATAATCAACACAATATCAAATACTGAGGGTGTTTTTATTTAAAGCGAAATTTATTCAATTTCAAAGTCGAGCCATAACTTCACGTATTCGTCACGCGTCTACGCCTAAAATATTTTCTAACTCAAAGTATGTTTTTATTTCAATACCTTTTTGCAATATATAAATGAATCTATAATGAACACAATATCAAATAATTGGAGGGGTGTTTTTTGTTTAAAGGAAATTATTCAATTTCAAAGTCGAGCCATAACTTTTCACCGTATTCGTCACGCGTCTACGCCTAAAAAAATTTCTAACTCAAAAAGTATATTTTTTATTTCAATAATTTTTTTGCAATAGATAAATGGATCTATAATCAACACAATATCAAATAATTGGAGGGGTGTTTTTTGTTTAAAGGAAATTATTCAATTTCAAAGTCGAGCCATAACTTTTCACCGTATCCGTCACGCGTCTACGCCTAAAAAATTTTCTAACTCAAAAAGTATTGAATAATTTCTTTTAAACAAAAAACACCCCTGCAATTATTTGATATTGTGTTGATTATCGATCCATTTATCTATTGCAAAAAAATTATTGAAATAAAAAACATACTTTTTGAGTTAGAAAATATTTTAGGCGTAGACGCGTGACGAATACGGTGAAAAGTTATGGCTCGACTTTGAAATTGAATAATTTCCTTTAAACAAAAAACACCCCTCCAATTATTTGATATTGTGTTGATTATCGATCCATTTATCTATTGCAAAAAAATTATTGAAATAAAAAACATACTTTTTGAGTTAGAAAATTTTTTAGGCGTAGACGCGTGACGGATACGGTGAAAAGTTATGGCTCAACTTTGAAATTGAATAATTTCCTTTAAACAAAAACACTCTCCAATTATTTGATATTGTGTTGATTATAGATCCATTTATCTATTGCAAAAAATTATTGAAATAAAAAACATACTTTTTGAGTTAGAAAATTTTTTAGGCGTAGACGCGTGACGGATACGGTGAAAAGTTATGGCTCAACTTTGAAATTGAATAATTTTTTTAAACAAAAAACACCCCTCCAATTATTTGATATTGTGTTGATTATCGATCCATTTATCTATTGCAAAAAAATTATTGAAATAAAAAACATACTTTTTGAGTTAGAAAATTTTTTAGGCGTAGACGCGTGACGGATACGGTGAAAAGTTATGGCTCAACTTTGAAATTGAATAATTTTTTTAAACAAAAAACACCCCTCCAATTATTTGATATTGTGTTGATTATAGATCCATTTATCTATTGCAAAAAATTATTGAAATAAAAACATACTTTTTGAGTTAGAAAATTTTTAGGCGTAGACGCGTGACGGATACGGTGAAAAGTTATGGCTCAACTTTGAAATTGAATAATTTCTTTAAACAAAAACACCCTCCAATTATTTGATATTGTGTTGATTATAGATCGATTTATCTATTGCAAAAAAATTATTGAAATAAAAACCATACTTTCTGAGGTAGAAAATTGTTTAGGCGTAGACGCGTGACGGATACGGTGAAAAGTTATGGCTCAACTTTGAAATTGAATAATTTTTTTAAACAAAAAACACCCCTCCAATTATTTGATATTGTGTTGATTATAGATCCATTTATCTATTGCAAGAAAATTATCGAAATAAAAAACATACTTTTTGAGTTAGAAAAAATTTTATGTGAAGACGCGCAACGACTTCTTTGAAATTATGATTTATTTATTTCGAAGGAAAAGTATTGTAGCAATTATTTAATTGTTTTGTGGTTTACTATTTATACTATCAATTTACTAAGAAATTTTCTCAAGAAATTCATCTTTTACATTGAAAATAAGAGCGTGCGTTCAGTGCGCGCTCGGTAGAAATCTATGGATGAAAAGTTATGGCTAACTTCCCCTGGGTGAAAAAACTACACAACATAAATGAGTGCTTATAATTAATAAACAAATCCTTCCTCATGAAATTAAAACTTTTATTGTTCAAATCTCAAATTATTATAAATTATTAAATCAAACTTCAAATTTCACCTTCGGGTATAAATTATAAACGCTTACTAACTTATTTATTGCTAAGAAATTTGTTTTAAATTTTTATTAAAAGTATGAAAAATGTGATAATCTGTATTTTTGAAGTTACGTCCAGTTTGTCCTGTATATAAAAACATTCAAGCTGGCACATTTTAATAACGATGATTTTTTTTAAATAGTTTTTAACTTCGTCACACTAACATTCTTCTTCTTACTCCTTAGTTTATTTTTAACACTTAAAGCAACTTTGATATATAAATAATTTTAAAAAACCTCACTGCGAATATAAAGTCAAAAAATGACGCTTGAAATTCCTGACGTTTCGTTCTAGGGTTTAACAATAATGAATACATTTAAAAGGTGTGACAATTTAATTTCCGGAATGCACATTTAAAAAAAAACAGGTGCTATATACTAAATGCTTAGAGGTATTTGCATATAATTTATTAACCACCCCTACGCTTCATATTATTGAAAATTATTTCTTTATATTTAATATAGAATCTTCGATATTGAAACGTTCGAGAAGTTATTTGCAAATGCAAGAGCCTTCTAGAAGCTGTTATCCATCTTCTAGAAGATATACCGAAAAATAGGGAACACTCGAGAAGGACTTCCTTATGTGTATATATACCAACGAAACAAATCGTAGGTCAGATATTTCCGTAATGCGAAGCCTGCAGTGTTAAAAAGATTATTCAAGTTGAAATAAATAAGTGTGTAACGCGTGTGCGATAAAGATATGGAGTACGTGACTTTGATATAAACAACTTTCGGTGTTTAGATAAATAGAAGTTATCTTCGTGTAAGTAATAGTGCGATATAAATTAAAGTGTAAGTGTTTTATTAAATATTATTAGATTTAATTAGTTCGGTTAATTTAAAAGTGTACATATTTCTAGTATAAGTAAAACATATTTTTAGTCGTTTAAATAAATTAGTTTTTAATCATAAAGTTCGTAACAATATCTAACGTATTTAATCAGACGACGTGCGCTAGTGTAATAAATTTAAACTTTAAAAAATCTAATTTTTAAATTTTTTTAAAAATATTATCTGCTTATACTGAACGCATATAATTTATTACTTCGCCCCATATTATTAAAAGTCTCTTTAGGTTTAATATACAATCTTAGATACCTAACGTGTTTAATAAGACGACGTGTGCTAGTGTAATCAATTAAAACTTGAAACAATTCAATTTTAAAATTTCAAAAAATATTGTAGCAAATTTTATTATTAAAACTAATTTATTTAAACGACTAAAAATATGTTTTACTTATACTAGAAATATGTACACTTGTAAATTAACCGAACTAATTAAATCTAATAATATTTAATAAAAACACTTACACTAATTAAGATAAGATAAGGTCCGCAGATAGCTTCACACACTTGTTTACACAAAAATCACGTTCAAGATTATTCTCTGTATATATATGTACACACACGCGCTAACGACTTATTTATTTCAACTTGAATAATCTTCTTAACACTGCTGTATTCGCATTACGGCAATAACTGACCTAAGATTTGTTTCGTCGGTATATATACACTTTTAAAAATCTTCTTCTCGAGTGTTCCATATCTTTCGATATACGTTCTAGAAGATGGATAACAACCTCGAGAAGAATCTCGAATTTGCGAATAACTTCTCGAACGTTTCACTGCCCCCTTCTTAGGACTGTTTTGTCCCAGAACAGGAGACTGGATGCGACACCGGTAAAAAGGATCGTGGCGATAGCGGCAGCTTTTCCTGGCCTGATATTCTTCTTGGTTGGTAACTACAGACCAACACTTGAACGCCTGTTTCTCGGAAGACGACCTCAACATGTTTCGAACTGTCCTCCAATTCAGTTGATCTAAGCCACAACCAAGCTTGGATACTGCCAATTTCTTAACATGATGGAACTCCATTTCTCTCTTGAGACTCCATAATGTTCACCACAGATCTTTGTATAACGGCTTGATACATGAGTATTTCTTGGTGACCAGATAGAAAACGAAGCGTCCGTCACCACGTAGTCCTAAAACTTTTCCGACTGCCGGTTGCTGTCTTCGTAATTCATCTAGCTGCCCAAACTTCTTTTTAAACACGACTGCAACCCCTCTGGACATGTCAAGATCCTCGCTCACGCAATGTGCGATGGCGTAATCTTTTTGTGTCTGGAACAGGTCTTGTTGTTCCTCGGTGGTCTAACTCCGAACCTAGCTTTTCCAGAACCTCCGTATAAGTTTATAAACTCCATTTCTTCGATTGGATTCCTGGTTCTGCTACTTATTATTCTGGTTCGAACCTAAACTTGCGTATTGTGGTTATCGCCAGCAAACGGGGCTAGACGATCGACGTGGACCACTTTTGGCTTGCCTCTGGGCGGTTTTCGGATGCGATATATGACGTCGTTAATACGCTGCACAACTTCATAGGGACCCTCCCATTGCCTTTGCAGCTTCGGCGACAAACCACGTCTCCTTTGAGGATTATACAACCAGACCATATGGCCAGGTTGAAACCCACCATTTTGCGCCTTGACGTCATATCTTGTTTTCATCCTGTCGCTGGCAATTTGTGTGTTTTTACGGACCGCTTCATGTACTTCGTCTAGCCTCTTGGCCAGCTTGCTGACGTAATCTTCTCCAGCAACTTTTTCTTCCGGTCTTCGTCCAAATTGAAGATCGCATGGTAATCGTATTTCACGACCGAGCATGACACAGGTGATGTTTGGCCTGTGCTTTCGTGAACGGATGATCCGTATGCCATTAAGAAAAGATGCAACTACTGATCCCAGTCTCTTTGGTGTTCGGACACTACTTTGGCTAAGTACTTGCCCATTGTTCGATTCATCCGTTCAACCATGCCATCAGATTGAGGATGGAGAGGCGTTGTCCTAGTTTTCTGAATTCCCAACAGTCGGCAAACTTCTTGAAACAGCCCAGACTCAAAATTTCGGAGTGTAATTCCAACGGAACTCCAAACCGGCAGAAAAACTCTTTTACCAATACGTCTGCGACTGTAGCTGCTTCCTGATTGGGTATGGCGTAAGCCTCCGTCCATTTCGTGAAATAATCCATCGCCACCAGGATGTATTTATTTGCCGAATCGGATTCTGGAAACGGCCCTGCGATGTCAATCGCTACTCTTTCCAAAGGGCTTCCTACGTTGTATTGCTTCATGGGTGCTTTGCGCTTTGTCGCTGGACCATATCCTGATGCGCAGACCGTGCAATTACGGCACCATTTCATGACGTCCTCTTTGCAGTTCATCCAGTAGAATCGTTCTCGTACTTTACCCAATGCCTTCTTAATGCCAAAGTGTCCTCCTGATGTCCCATCATGGAGATGCTTTAACACTTTTGCCACCCGGCTCTTTGGCACTACCAACTGTAGTCTGTTTCCGGTACCCTCAACACTTTCTAGGGATCACTTAAGAAGACCGTCCTCTACTATCAAGGAGTCCCACTGCGCCCAGTACGCTTTGATATTTCTGCCCAAAGCACTCACTTCTTCCCAGGTTGGTCGTCGGCCGATTTCTTTCCACTCGAGGAGTTTTCTTATTTCAGGATTGTCTTCTTGTTCGCGACGTAACTGCTCAGGTTCCCACTCATCATCAACCATAGCAGTTCTCCGGAGACATTCGACTTTTTCTTCCACTCGCGAACAATGGCTGCAGTCCGCCGGACATAGTCTTCTGGACAAGGCATCAGCGTTCCGATGACTGCTTTCGGCACGGTGTTCTGTGTCATTGTCATACTCTTGCAGTCTCTCGATCCATCTTGTTACTTGTCCTTCTGGGTTACGGAACTGCAGAAGCTATTTTAAAGCAGCGTGGTCTTTTCTCAGTAAAAATGTTCGTCCATACAAATACTTGTAAAAATGTTCGATGAACTTAACGACTGCTAACAGCTCCCTCCTAGTCACGCAATTATTCCTTTCTGACCTGGACAAAACCTTGCTAAAATACGCGATAACTTTTTCTTGTCCATCTTGAACCTGCGAAAGGACCGCGCCTATGGCCATATTGCTTGCGTCGGTATCCAAAACAAACTTTCCATCTTCTCGTGGATAACTCAAAATCGGCGAAGTGACTAGGGCCTGTTTTAGTTGATTAAAAGAATTTTCGCAGTCTTCATTCCATCTAAATTCTGCTTTTTCTTCGGTTAGTTTTGTCAATGGTTTGGCAATATTGGCAAATCCGAAGACAAATCTTCTATAATAAGTGCACAACCCAAAGAAACTTCGGACCTGATGTTTGTCGATTGGTCTTGACCATGCTTGCACTGCTCGGATTTTGTCTGGGTCAGCCCTTACTCCATCTCTAGATACGACGTGGCCAAGGTATTGCACTTCCTTCTTAAATACGTGGCACTTCTTTGGGTTCAGTCTGAGGTTAGCCCCACGTAATCGCTGGAACACTTCCTTCAAGTTGTTTAAGTGTTCTTCAAACGACCTTTCAACCACGATCACGTTGTCCAGGTAAACCAAGCACGTCTTCCAAGACAATCCGCGCAAGATGGTCTCCATCAAACGCTCGAACGTTGCAGGAGCGTTACACAGGCCGAAGGGCATTACAGTGAACTGCCACAAACCAGTTCCGATGGTAAAAGCTGTTTTTTCACGATCCTTGGGTTCTAATTCTACCTGCCAGTATCCACTCTTTAAATCTAACGTAGAAAACCACCGGGATCCTGACAGAATGTCTAGCGTATCGTGAATTCTGGTTAAAGGGTAGCTGCCCTTTTTGGTCACGTCGTTTAGCTGCCTGTAGTCTACGCAAAACCTCGTTGATCCATCCTTCTTCTTTACGAGTACCACTGGAGATGCCCATGGGCTACTTGAAGGTTCAATCACGCCTTCTCTCTCCATATCCGTAATTATTTGTTCGGCTTCTTCTCTTTTCGCCAAAGGAAGTCTGCGTGGATGTTGTCGTATCGGCCGAGCGTCTCCGGTATTAATTTTATGTTTCACTACGTTAGTTCTTCTTTGGAGCCACTCTCTAGCGCGAATACATCTTGGTACTCTTGGATCAACACTTTAACTTTAGCCAGCTGGTCTTGGCTGAGGTTTTGGCATTTGGTGGTAAGAATGTCCAATAGATGTTGTGGACACTTCTTCGGCGACGTATCTTCGTTCGATTTCACGCATCTCACAATTTGTGATACTGGCATGCATTGGCCTACCACAGTCTTCTTTTTCAACGTTACAGGATCTGAGTTGATGTTTAAGATCCTTACTGGCATCGTGTTCTTTACTCATACTAAAGTTCTGAGTAGTCCCTTTTCAATTAAGCCGCTCTCTATTGGTTCAATCGCGCGTATGTAACCTTCCCGGAGATTTTCATCCAGGCGTGCCATCACCACACTTTCAGTCCTTGCAGGCAGAGTCACGTCTTCACTCAATAAGACTCGCACGGCTGCCTTTTCTGACGATTGAAAAGAAATTTCTTCATTGTCGATCTTCAGGACATCGTTCTTCATATCCAAATGGAACCAATACTTCTTTATCAGGTCCATTCCCAAGATATCTCCTTCCGTGATGTCGGCTACCAGTACTTGATGGTCGAGTACTCCATTTCCCAAACCAATGGTTACTTTGACTTGTCCGTGAGTAGGTATTTCGTCGCCCGTCGCCGTTCGAAGTCGTACTGTTACTGGTGATGTCTTCTCGTTTTCCAATAAAATGTCAGGACGAATGATGGTCTTCGTCGCTCCTGTGTCAACCAGTAACTGGACGCTTCTCCCATTGATCTTGCCATCGAGATAAATGCTATGCAATTGCTCCCTAGGCGATGCCATTTGGATTGTAATCTCCGGAGTCTGACTAAATGATATTACTTTTTGTCTCTTTTGCTCGCCTCGTTCCAAATTTTCGAGCGCTCTTCTTGTCCTCTTCTTAGGTTTAGTACGATGCTGTCGTACATCCATTTCGTCGCAGTTTAAATTTGTCACTCCTCTTTCCCGAAGTATTCGTCGCGCTATCTCCTCGATGCTTTCCAGTGTCTGCGCGGGTACTTCTGCAGCACAGCAGAGTCTATGACCATCTCGTTGCGATGCTTGTTTTGCTGCTTCAAACTTCAAAGCATGCACCAAAGCGTCATCCAATGTCTTCGGTCGAGCTAACCGGAGAGTCTGCTGCGTTTCGTTGTCTCGGAGGCCGTCTACAAAGGTTTGAATAGCCAACTGCTCCAAGAAGGTATCTGGCGCTGTAGGATACGCAAGCCGTGTTAATCTGGCGATGTCAGCTTCAAACTCTTGAAGACTTTCGGCAGCTTTTTGAACCCGACTTTTAATTTGAGCTTGATATACCTGTTGAAGATGAGCATCTCCATATCTCATTTCTAATCGTGAAATTAAGAGTTCGTAATTTTCTTGTAAGTGGTCAGGAACAGTTTGCAAGATTCCAAGCGCTTCTCCGCGTAAAGACACAATTAAAGACGTCGCTTTCTGCTTGTTGCTTCAACCATTAGCTGTAGCTGCGGCTTCAAACTGCTTGTAGTAGGTTGACCATGGAACTTTACCATCAAAATTTGGCAGTACACCTTTAAACTTTTGAGTGGCTTCTTCCCGATGGTCCATTATTAAATCTTCACTCGTGACGCTTCCTTCACCATGGCAATTCATTTATTTTATTTTTTCTTCAAGTTCATTCTGTCTTCTAATTTGTCCTCTATTGCTTCTATTTTCTCATTCATAGATTCGCAAATTTCTTCTTTTAAATTTAACATATCTGCTTGGGTTTCTTCTTGAACAATTTTAGTTTGATTTTCTAAGCTTGTTCGTATTTCTTACACGAAGATAACTTCTATTTATCTAAACACCGAAAGTTGTTTATATCAAAGTCACGTACTCCGTATCTTTATCGCACACGCGTTACACACTTATTTATTTCAACTTGAATAATCTTTTTAACACTGCAGGCTTCGCATTACGGAAATAACTGACCTACGATTTGTTTCGTCGGTATATATACACATTTGGAAATCCTTCTCGAGTGTTTCCTATCTTTCGGTATATCTTCTAGAAGATGGATAACAGCTTCTAGAAGGCTCTTGAATTTGCAAATAACTTCTCGAACGTTTCAATATAATATACAATCTCAGATACCTAAATGTTTAATATGACGACGTATGCCAGTCTAATAAATTAAAACCTTAAACAATCCAGTTTTTAAATTTAAAAAAATTTTGTTTCGAGTTACTCTACGCATGTAATTTATTACACCCCCCATATTATTGAAAATTGTTTCTTTATATTTAATATACAAACTGAGATAATGGCTTAATAAGACGACATGTGCTAGTGTTATAAATTAAAACTTTAAATAATCCAATTTTGAATTTTTCTAAAAATATTGTTTAGTTAATTAGTAAATAAAAAATTATCTTTTTATATTTAATATACAATCTTAGATACCTAAATGTTTAATAGGACGACGCTATTAAAATTTTTTAAAAATATTATTTAGTTGTAGTGTACGCATATAATCTATTACACCGCTCTATACTATTGAAAATTGTTTCTTCATATTTAATGTACAATCTGAATGTATAATAGAACCACGTGTACCAGCGTAATAAATAAAGAAAAACTAATGTTGTTGACAATTTTCTAAAATATTATCAAAAAACATATTTACGTAAACTTTTAATCTGAATTAAATTATTCTACTACAATTCTTCACTTTACTTTAATGTGTACTTAATTCTCATTTTTATAAAAATTTGCATAATAATTACCACATTAGTGTAATGAATCAACTTGATAATGTAATGTGCCTGGGCCTATTTAAACTTAAGTAGTATTACACATTTTATAAGTAGGCAATAATTAATACTATATTTAAATGCCGGAAGTTCTGAGAAAATGACAAACATCCCTTGAATACAAAAAATACTTTGCAACAGTATGTTTTATGATCAAAACAATTTAAAATTTGACAATATACAAATCAAAAGTCATTAATACCCTTCTTGCTAACATCAGATAAATGCACTAAAAACGCTTGAAATATGCACTAAGAATATGAGTTTAAAATATGTGTGTTTCATACGTTTTATTATTTATTTCCTATATAATACATTTATGAATAGTTTCTTTATTAAATCCTTATTTGAACATTGTCATTTACTCATTCATCGTTAATAGTTATTTAAATTTCTAATATGACAATGATAACTAACAACAATAATAATGTATTATATTGTAAATCTACTTTAAATTATGCAAAAATCTTTTAGAAGCATATTAATATTTTAAAATATGAAATTATGCTATAAAACGTAAATATCTGCAGTTATAAGGGAAGATGTCTGAAATACATATGAAAGTATGTAAATAAATAACTATCAGAATCCTACTTATTATTTTATATTATTTTTTTTAGGTGAAATGGTTGTGATTTACCTATTTACGAGGTTCCGTTTTAACTGGGACGAAGTGGATTTCAGCATCTTCTCTACATACAACATGATTATAGGGATGATAGGTAAAAACCAATTTTTTAATAAAAAATATATATATACAAATGTATTTTAAGGAACCACTATATCCGTTGGTTTATTCAGCCATGTTTTGAAAATAGACGACGCAATCATTGGAGTCATGTCCAGCACAAGTAAAATATTATCAAGTTTTGTCTACACTTTTGCCACCGTTGCTTGGGTTTTCTATTTAGGTATGTTCGATTAAGGCCCGGTTGCATAAAGCAAAGTTAACTGTTGTTAACCGATACCGTTGTTAACTAAATCGTAGCTATATTGATTTGAGAATGTCGTAAGCGAAACAATTAATTTTGTACCAATGACGACGTAGTTAACTACGTTGTCAAAGTTAACAATGCTTTATGCAACCGGGCCTAAGAGTTCTAAAAGTAAATCTAAAACCTATTTTTGCAGGTCCGATTGTAGAAATTCTAAACGGAACTTCCTTCATTGCTATGAGATCCATAGCTTCAAAATTAGTTCCAACCGACGAATTAGGTAAGTATCTTTTGATACCAAATACAATACTAATATTAGATTGTAGGAAAAATTAACTCTCTGATTGGAGTATCCGAAGCTCTAATGCCTTTAGTCTATGGTCCCCTATACAGCGCCACCTATGCAACTACGATGAACTCGATGCCCGGTGCTTTCTTTTTATTAGGCGGATGCTTAACGATACCAGCTTGTATTATATTTGGGTAAAACACCAAATTATTTAAAAATCTTAAAACCAATATAAATTTATAGATGGATGTATCTTCAACACAAGAAAGATGCTATAAAAATCCAAGCTTCCAAAATACAGACAGAAAATGTGCTTACGACCAAAAAAGGAATTGACAATGCCGCTTTTGAAATTGAATCACAAAAAATATGATTTTTACAAAATTAGATGATAGTGAATGTGATAATTATAATTTAATTAGCATAGGTAATAATTTATTCAATTACGTCAACTTTTGACGTTACAAAAAAAATAGACCAAAGACCAAGTTTTTTTTAAGTTTAACTTTTACTTTAATAATTTCTACTGAATAGAAGCAAAATGTGTTTGTTAGATAAACTTTTCATTGTTATTAATTAAGCAAACACAGCAGATTAGACATTTCATTTGACTTTTCACCTTCAGAATTCCAAAATGACTATTTGGTATTGGGTAATAATTTAAGAATCATGCTAGTATAATCAAAAAATTAAAAAAAAAACTTTATACTAGTTTTCGATAAATAACTACAGAACTATTGTGGCCTCTGTGACAACCAATACATGGCCTTTTGACTTCAATTAAATGTATTTAAAGCAAAACTAAATAACGTTATGAAATACTTAAGCAAAGCGTATACTTGAAACCCGTTGAAAGTATTTATTAATTTATTTTTATCATTAAATTGTTAACCATTTTTTTAATAAACGACTAAAATACAAATCCCTCTTGATTTTCCTGTAACTTCTGCAACTTTTAGTACACACGTGTTTAATGTTTATACCGCCAGCTGAATTTCTTATTAATTAAAAATGATGAGAAGATCCATAGTGGCTGAAGAAAATCGTACAACTGTAAAGACACCATAAACAAAGAAAAAAGTTTATTATTGGAACGCATAGAAGCCTCGAAATCATTCGAGACGATTACCGGAAAGACCAGAATGTTCTCGAAGCAGATAAAGTAAAAATATAAAAGGTATAAACCAATAAATTAAAGCGCGTGAAAATAAACACCAGTGTAGATAAAAGTGCAGGTTATCTGTGGACAGTGTTTATAAACATCGAGTAATAGTCATATAGAAATTACTTGTAAGCTGTTTTTCTTAAATATCGTTAGATTTTAGTAGTGTTCGTTAAAAATTAATTATTATAATACTGTTTAAATTACGTGTAAAGAGTTAGTTTTAAAATTCGTTACAGTGGTATCAGATGTCAGGTTCTTGACGTGTAAATAAACAAGTAATTTAATATCACAGTGATAAACGGGCGTGTATTGATCAACTCTCAGTTCATTAAACCGTTTTTTATCAGTGCATACACATTAAATAATAAAGAATCGGTCGTTATTAAAATTTAGTGCGAAATATAAAAAAATAATAACTGAACGAACAATGGCAACAAAGAAGCTTTACGATTTTAAAGTCGCAGATTTAAAAAGAGAACTAGAAATAAGTGGTACTAAAATTGTGTTACAACGGCTTCGCGAAAATTTGGAAGAAAACGGAATAGATGTTGATTCGTATTTGTTTAAAGTTCCCGAAGTAATGGATTTTAGTAGCCTTATTAGAAATATGGATGACAATTATCATAAAATGGAAAAAAATTCTAGAAAAATAGAAGATAAACTAATAGAAAAATCGAAGAAAATAGAAAAATATGGACTAGCCTTGAGAGCGTGGGAGTCAAATGAAAACCATCAAAAAACAAAACCAAATTAAAATTATTCAAGAAGAAAGTCAAGAATATGTTAAATTAAAGAGATGAAATATGCGAAGTGTTAGAAAACGGAATACAATCTATAAATGACAAAGTAGAAACAATAGAGAACAAATTCGAAGAACGCTTGAAGAAAAGATACATCAAATTAATTGTCACGAGCGAAGGGTTATTAAAAGATCATCGGGAAGAAACAACTAACAAGTTTAAGGTTGTACCTCCGAATTTTGATGGAAACATTTCATGGTCAACCTACCACAAAGTATAAAACTTGAACTATAGCTAATGGTTGGAGCAACAAACATAAAGTGACATATTTAATAGTAGCCTTACGTGGAGAAACGCTTGGAATTTTGGAGACTATTCCTATCCACCAACAAGTAAATTACGAATTCTTAGTTTCACGTTTAGAAATTAGTATGATGATGGTCATCTTCAATAAGTTATACCAATCCCAGATAAAGAATCGAGTTCAGAAAGCTGTGGAAAGTCTTCAAGTATTTGAGGCTGACATCGCCAAATTCACACGGTTTGCGTATCCAACAGCACAAGATACCTTTCTGGAGCAATTAGCTATTCAAACCTTCGTCGACGGCATCCGAGACAGCAAAACGCAGCAAACTCTACGGTTAGCTCGACCTAAGACGTATTAACCCACCGCTTAGAGTTTGAAGCAGCGAAATAATCGTCGCACCTAGGCAACCATAAGTGTCCGAAAAGCTAGAACAGGTCGACCGAATCAAGCAAAGTTGACCTCAACGAACCATATCCCTGAGATTACAATTTAATGGGATCGCCTATGTAGCAGTTGCACAGCATATATCTCGATGGTAACATCAATAAACGAGATGTTCAGGCATTGGTTGACTCGAGAGCGACAAAAACCATCATTAGTCCTGACATGTTAATGAAAAATGAGAAGACCGCCAGTATCACCAGTACGACTTCAAACGGCGACTGGCATTGGTTTGAAAAATGAAGTACTTCCAACATTAAGTAGCCGACATCACGAAAGAAGTTATCCTAGGAATGGACATTATAAAGAACTATAGGTTCCATTTGGATATGAAGAACGATGTCCTTAAGATTGACGGTGAAGAAATTCCTTTTTATTTGTCAGAGAAGGCAGCCGTACGAGTCTTATTGAGTGAAGACGTGACTATGCCTGCAAAGACAGAAACTGTGGTGATGGCACGCTTCGATAGAAATCTCTGGGAAGACTACATTCGCACTATCAAATCAATAGAGGGCGACTTGGTTGAAAAGGGATTATTGTTCGTCAGAATATTAGTATGCGTGAAAAACACGGTGCCAGTAAAGATCATGAAAGTCAACTCAGATCTGGTAACGTTGAAGAAAAAGACCGTGGTAGATCAATGTACGCCCGTAGTTCCAATTTTGAGATGCATGAATTCTAGTGAAGATACGTCACCAAAGAAGTGGCCACAACGTCTATTAGACATTCTTAAGTGTCAATACCTCAGCCAAGACCAGTTGACTAAAACGGACAATTACCCTTTAGTAAAAATTGACGATACTCTAAAAACTCAGGATCCCAGTGGTTTCCCACGTTGGATTTGATAAGTGGTTACAGGCAGGTAGAATTAGAACTCAAGGGCCGTAAAAGACAATATTTACAATTGGAACTGGTTTGTGGCAGTAACAGTCAAGCGTTTGATAGAAAACATATTGCTCAGAATGTCTTAGAAGACGTGTTTAGTTTATCTAAATGACTTGATTGTGGTTTGAAGAGAATTTGTTCAATCTGAAGGAAGTGTTCCAACGACTAAGTGGGACAAATCTAAAACTGAATTCCAAGAAGTGCCACGTATTTAAAAAATAAATGTAATACCTTAGACACGTTGTATTTAGAGATCTAGTAAAAGCTTACCCAGGCAAAGTCCGAGCGCAAACATGGCCAAAACCAATCGACAAACATCAAGTTCGCTGTTGGGTTGTGAACTTACTATAGACGATTTGTACCAAGATTTGATAATATTGCGAACCTTTAACAAAATTGACTAAAGAAAGATCAGAATTTAGATGGAATGAAAACTGCGAACACTCTTTCCATTAAGTCTTTTACAGATGCAAGATAAGATAGGAAAAAGTGATCGTTTATTAAGCAATGTTTTCTCTAAACCAGAAAGAAATTATTGCGTGACTAGAAGAGAACTGTTAGCAGTAGTCAAGTCCATAGAGCACTTTTATAAATACTCGTATAAACGCAAATTTTTACTAAGGAAGAACCACGCTGTCCTGAAATGACTATTGCAGTTTCGTAATCCGGAAAAACAAGCGACAAGATGGATCGAAAGACTGCAAGAGTATGACTATGACACAGAACACCGTGCCGGAAGCAGTCATTGAAATGCTGATAACGGATTTAATCGTTCGTCAAATACAACCAAATATTCCGGTATGGTAATGGATGGAACGTTTAGTTTTTAACTTCCGTAATTCATTTTCGCTTGAAGTAAATCCCCAGTTATCAGCAATTCTAAGATCAACATCGACTACTCGCCTAGGAACACCGGTCAACCACAAACACGTCATCTGAGTACCATAATTAGAAACTGTTGTAGCAATAAAATTATTTAGATTAATTACATATCTAGTTAGATATATATTGTCTGACATAAAATAAAATAGTTGTGTAAATCAAATCATTAAAAACTTAAATAGTAATTACTGAATATATACTATTATTTTACCTAATTATAATAGGTTATGGGCCCAGTAGTTACGTGTTAATTTTATTTTACGTTCAAGTGATATTAGTGAATGAAAAGTAAAAAAATCATTCTCGCATGGTGTGCTGCATTGTTACAATCTTTATTGATTAATTTCTGTTGTTATAATTTAATTAAATTACTATAATGGCAACGGTGGGAGATAAAATTTCAATTGAGAAGTTGGAAGGTGCAGTGAATTGGAGAAAATGGAAAATGTTGATTCAGTTATTGTTAAAAAAACATGGTCTGATTGACATTGTTTTTGGTAAGTCCGTAAAACCAATTGAAGATGATATTGAACGAGAAAAATGGGAATCTAATGATGCCGACGCTATGTTGTATATACTGACTACACTTGGCGAAGAACCTTCGACATTAGTGATGACTTGTTCTAGTGCTAATGAAGTTTGGGGTACTCTGATTTCAGTGTATGAGCAAAGCAGCGAACAGAGGCTAGAAAAATTTTTCCGTTGAGAAAAAGATCCTACAGAAGATATTGCAACTCATGTAGCAAAATTACAAAAACATTTTGCTGAACTAAATGACTCTTTATTGCAACAAGATGAATCAAAACTTAGTGATCGAGTTTTAATTGCAAGAATTTTGTCTACATTAGGACCTGCATTTAGTAAGTTTAGAAATGTCTGGGAGGCAATGTTCGCAAAAGACAGAAGAATTAAAACTTTGATTGAGAAGCTAAGGACTATTGAGCAGCGTGACAATGTGGAGTTGCAGAAAACAGCACTCTTTGTAAATAGTAAGATGAAGAAATGGGAAACTCAAAAAGAGAATGTTATCAAACCTACTTGTGAAGAGACTTCTAACGTTAAGAAAGAGTTTAAAGTCATCAAATGTTTTAGAAATGTGGTAAAAAGGTCATATAGCTTCAAAGTGTCCATCGAAACAAAAACCAGAACAATCGGACCAATCTAATTTTAGTTTTGTTTTTTCTGATAGTGTGAAGTACTCGGAACAGTGGATTGCTGATAGTGGTGCAAGCACACACATTACTTCAAACAAAAGTTACTTTAGTGAGTACAAACCATTCCAAGTACCATGTCCAATATACGGTTTTAGTGCATCAAGTAAAATTTTTGCTGTAGGTCAAGGAAATATCATCATTGAAACCAAAGTAAATAGTGATTGGATTAAAACCCAATTAGAAAACGTTTGGTATGTGCCAGAAGCTAACAGGAATTTGTTTTCTATTAGTAAGGCCACACAGAAGGGACACACGTTCATTGCAGATTGTAATCAGTGTCGATTTACTATTAATAAAGGTAAGAAAACAACGATGACTGGACACTTAATGGGTGACTTATATTTTTTGGATATACGAGTTGTGTTTCCTGCTAAAGGGTTGGTGAATTTTGCAACAAGGCAAGATAGTGTGCAGCTTTGGCATGAAAGACTTGGGCATCAAAACAAACGCCATGTAATGTCTGTTCTTGCAAAATATTGTATTAATGTGCCTAAAGAAGATTATTTTTTGTGAGGGTGTGCTCTTGGAAAGTCACATCGTGCTTCATTTCACTCTAGGCCTAACCCTCCTCAAGCAGTAGGCAGAGTTGATCAGTGCTGACGTTTGCGGACCAATGGAAACTAAGTCAATTGGTGGAAATCGATACTATGTACTTTTTAAAGATGTTTTCAGTAAATATCGTCGTATATTTTTATAACTCATAAAAGTGAAGTTGCAAACTGTTTAAAAAGTTTTTCTTGCCGAGGCCAAACAAACTGGGAATCTTGTGAAAGAACTGTTGTCTGATAATGGGACAGAATTTACATCGAAAAAGAGTTTGTGACAGTAGCTCAAGAAAACGGTGTAGTGTTGCGAACTACATCACCTTTGTCCAGAACAAAATCCTTGTGAGAGAGAAAATAGGACTATTGTGGAGTCGGCTCGCTCTATGTTGCAAATAAGCAAACTACAAAAATCTTTGTGGGCTGAAGCTTGCAATACTGCGGTGTACATATTAAATCTAACCGGACCCAGTCTAGTAGAAGGTAAAGCCCCACTGGAATTATGGTCTGGCAAGATAGTTAACAATCTAAAGGATTTAAGAGTTTTTGGTACTAACTGTTTCGTACATGAGCCAAAACAGAAACGAAAGAAGTGGGACGCGAAAAGCATTCCTGGGAAATTTGTAGGATATCATGGTTTCAGGGATGGCTACAGAATCTATGTTCCAAGTAAAAATAAAACTGTGATTAGCCACGATGTAAAGTTTAACTCTGAATTAATTGAAGCTTGTTTGGAACCCCCGAAAACGGTTAATTTTGATCTTGTGACATCTGAACAAGAAATACTGAAAGTTGATAACAATGTATAAATTGAAGAAAATTTTGTACCAAAAACATTCACAGAAGACGAATTGTCCAGAGATGTGACTGAAAAACGTTACCCGGAAAGAATTAGCGTGAACCGTATATATTTAGCTACGGATGCAGTTTCTGAACCAATAACTGTAAAGAGGCTTTGTCTGCTAATATGCAATTAGAATGGCATTCTGCTATGTCTAATAAAATTGAGTCGTTTAAGAAAAATGATGTTTGGGAATTAGTTGATAAACCTGTAGGTAGAAATATTGTGCGAAAGAAATATATATTTAGACAAAAAAAAGATTCGAATGATGACATTATTAAATGGAAAGCTAGGCTAATAGCAAAGGGTTGTAGTCAAAAATTTGGAATAGATTTTTTTGGCGTATTCTTGCCTGTATTGCGGTATGAAACATTTACAATGTTATTAGCTCTTAGTGTGCAATTTAATTTGAATATAGATCATCTTGACGTAGAAACAGCATTTTTAAATGGCGTATTAAGTAAGGACATATTTATGTCTCAACCTGAAGAGTTTGTTATAGACGGTGAGGAAAACAAACTTATAAAAGCTGTATTTGGCCTGAAACAGTCGTCAAGGTTGTGGTACCTTAAAGTTAAACATATTTTAATTAATTTAGATTATGTACAATCGAAATATGAACCTTGTCTTTTTACTAAACGTAATAATGGAAAGATAGTTATAATTGCTCTTTACGTTGATGATTTTTTTATATACTATAATGATTGTGGTTCTGCTTATAGCTTAAAAACAGAGCTAAGTAAGAAATTTAAAATTAAGGATCTTGGACCGTTATCCTATGCATTGGGAATTAAAATTGTTCAAAATAGAAACGAAATTTTTATGTGTCAAGATCAATATGTAAAAGAGTTGTTGTATAGATTTGGAATGGCCGACTGTAAGATTGTGAAGTCTCCTATGGAATACAATGCAAAATTCACTGATACTAATTTTATTGAGAATGTGCCATATCAAGAACTAATTGGCTCATTTATGTACTTAAGTGTTTGTACTAGACCTGATATTACGTTTGCAGTATCATTTTTAAGTCAGTTTAATAAAAACCACACTGTTGAGCACTGGCAAGCAGCTAAAAGGATTCTGCGATACCTAAAAGGAACTAGTAATTATGGCATAAGTTATAAATGTAATTTTGAATGTAAGCAAATTAGTTTGTTAGGTTTCGCAGATGCAGATTGGGCGAATGACGCAAAAGATCGCAAGTCTTATACTGGTTATGTTTTTAGTATAGGTTCTGGGCCTGTAGCGTGCTAATTAATCCTCGCTACAAATATAAAAATCTTCCGATTAAATTAATTTATTTCTTATTAAATCAACGCCTTAAATCAAGCAACCCATTTCACAACATAAAATTTCTGCAATAATTTGGAAAAAGTATAATCAATTGAAACATGCGCGTCAATTTTGGGAATTTCTAAGGTAAATCAAGTACGGGTTATCTTGCTCCGTCCGTGATATAAATCGGATGTCTTATATAGAGGCTTTCAATACTCCGAAGTTATGAATTATTTTATTAAATAATCATTATATTAATTGTAAGAAATATAGCTAAGAAGGTTGTACATTTTTTTTCGCAACAAACCTGTTGGTAAGCTAAACTTTCCCTATCGCTTATTTCAAAACTAATTCTTGTTTCGGTTAATCATCTTTTAGCGACTTTCTATTACTCTTAAAGTTCAATAAGAACGAGTTAAATATAAGGCAAATTAACCAGCTTCTGCCAGCTTCCAAAATTACGTAACTACCACTAGGAGAAAACATCACAAGGATTATAGTTTATTTTGTTTGTAAAGGAATTTTGCGGTAACGTAGATAATTTTTTTGTTTTCGATATAATATTTAATATATGAAATTAAACAGAATGCCTGCTTCGAGTAATTAAACAAGTTGCAAGGGTTTAGTTAAACAAGTAATTACAGATGCACTTGTTCGATTACTCGGAGATTTTGGGAAATCTTAAGATTTTAGAAAAAAGTGTAGGGTTTTGACGGGATAATTGTTTTTAGTAATATTATTTATTTTGGTAGTTAGTATTTTTACTTATTTCTAAATTTAATTTTACAAAAAAACAAAACTGCAAATTTCCTTAAACATATTTCAAGAAATGTTCTATCTTATATAGCCGTGTCCTTTTGAGTTGTTTTCTACTTTTAAACTATACAAAGTTATCATGAATGTCTTAAGGTTTTTTTTTTTTTCAAATTTTTAAATTGGTATAAAAAATTTGATGGCGCCCTATTATTGTTGTTTTTTTTTGTACTTATCATTCCTTCTTTTTAACTATTATTCCTACTGAAAGCGAGTAGACCACGCCAAGAATCCCCAAGCAACCGAGAGCAGCCGGTGAGTGTGTGACTTATTAATTCATTTTTGTATTATTAGCTCAAAAAGGGTTACAGGCCTATTTCGTGGGGATCTAAAAAGCAAAAATGCGTTTCTTTATCTTCAACCGAGGCAGAATTTGTTGCTATAAATGAGGCTGCCAAAGAAGGAGTTTTTCTCCGCTCTTTGTTAATCGAAACTTGCACTGATTTTGTTAACTGTAATGGTCCAGTGATACTTAGAAATGACAATCAAAGTGCAATAAAATTAGCCGGTAATAATACTTTTCATTGTAAAACAAAACATATTGATATTAAATACCAATATATTAAAAATATTATGGATGATGGGATCATTTGTTTGGAGTATGAGCCAACTGATAAAATGGTGGCAGATGTACTTACAAAAGGACTAGCGACCCCAAGACATAGCTTGCTTTCAAACAGTCTAGGTCTTAATGATAATAATTTTAAGAGAGAGTGTTGTAGCAATAAAATTATTTAGATTAATTACATATCTAGTTAGATATATATTGTCTGACATAAAATAAAATAGTTGTGTAAATCAAATCATTAAAAACTTAAATAGTAATTACTGAATATATACTATTATTTTACCTAATTATAATAGAAACAGATATTTATAAGTAACAATTACTGTAATTATAGCGGTTGTTTCAGTATTAACTGCAAAAAAGCTTCGACTATAAGCATAAGTTTGTAAGTTAAGACATATATCGATTTTACTGATCGACGATTCCGTTCGTGCTTTGTGTAAATAAACATTCATTTTTTGATTTACGATTAAAGACAATTTACCGAGATTTTAAGTGACGATTAAATGTATCCTCGACTAAATTCAAATTATTAATCAATTAAGTCGAATATCGTTTGTAGAAATGAGAGAGCTGCCGTTATCGCCTCGACCCATTCTATCTGTGCCCCGTTCAGCTTCCTGTTCTTGGACAGAACAGACTTAAGAAAAAAGCAGTGAAACGCATTGAAACTTTGAGATTATTCAAGATAACTCAAAGCGTTCTTAAATTCGTTACTGTTTTAAATATATGTATCAATGTTATATACCATCTATACGAAGAAACTTGCAAACTGATATACAATACTATACTGTAATAGAAAAACCGGCTTCCTAATAACCGCTAAAACGACCACTAGATAGAGCTTAACTCCAAAACTCGGTCAACGTGCAAAACGATTAATTTAACAGTAATCACTTACTACAATGTAAATAAATGTCAACGGTATTCATGTAAATAAGAAAACGTTAATAAAAATCTTATATATATTATTCATACTCATTATGTAAATCAAAAAGAAAAGACTGTTTTGGTTTAACTCCTTCCGTATCCTATTACCTACATTGCTACTACACATTTACTATAAATAATTTATTCCGAAATAAAACCTTGGTAATCATTAGAAACTTTGATGAACAATCTTACATAATTGAAGTTTAATTACACAACTAACATCAAATTTGTCAAATTTTTTATTAAAAAAACAGACAAGTTTAATAAATTTCAATCGGATTAAGCTGTCATCCTTGAATTTAGTCACGAATTTGATTTATTTTCGCACAATTTAGACTGAAAGGTGCGGTTTTATCAAGGGTGTAGGGTAAGTAGAACACAAATACTGCAATATCGATGAAAGATGTTTATCAAATCGGTAGCGTGTATAATTAAAATCGCTTTCTATAGATAAAATAAGTATAAATCTTAAACAAGCGTAATAAATGCGAATCTAAACCAGACCAACAAATAAAATTGAAGTGTTTATTATATAGGCGTTGGCGCGTTTAGAACAAACGCTTAATAGGGAACCATTAATATTGGTGGTACAACCTTGTATGTTGTTAGGTTACCGTAGAAAGTAATTGACAAGATTTTGGATACGGTTCACGTGATGGTGAAGTACGCTTCGTAAATTGTAACATACGACGTGTTCAAGGATGACATTAAATAAGTTTCACTTTTCTTACTCGTAACATGGTTTAAATTTAAATTTTTCGACGAAAACATCCATAAAATTCCTCATTTATGATTGATAGGCGTAACCTAAAAACATTAAAAAACATGTTTCGTTAAAAATATGTTTTTTTTCCGTATTCTTGCACAAGTGAGCCATAACCGAAAGTTATGGCTAAGTACGAAACAAATTTTATTACAAAAAGTGTAGAAGCCTTCGTGAAATTTAGGTCAAATACCGTTCTGTCGGTGTGCATCAAAGAAACAAGTAATTCCGGTATTGGTTTTTTTCTTAAACATAAGTTAAGGATTTTCAAAAAAATCTCTTTATTCTTCCAGATTATCATTATCGACTCGCATGCATTTTTGATATTGTTTCAACGCTTCCTCATATCATGGTTTTGTAACTATTCACCTTGTATATACTTTTCAATTGTTTGTTAAACTACGGATACAATAAGAACACTTACGGTAAAAAAAACTTGTGGATTTTTCCCAAGGCTTTTTCGACTTTTTTTTATAACTGTTAAAAGAATATTAATTCTATTTTACAAGTATAACCAATTACGCTATGATCTAATCGTTTGAAAATCGTGATCATTACCTTTTCTACGTAGTTTGCTTCCCGGGCTAGTTACCGCATCGTTGACGACTTTAGTTTCTTAACGTTTCGACCAACATCTCGCGAATCTTTATGAAGATTTCTAAAACGAATTGCTCGTTTGGATGTGACGTCTTAATCCCTGCAGCGGCAGCAGAACGTCAACTGAGCTAGTAGTTTATCTTCCCGATTCTAAAAGTTTCTCAAGTCCTAATGATTCGATGTGTTCTCTTTTCGTAGAAACTGTGTTACGTGTCGTTAGTAATAACGTGTCACATTATTCGTATTTCGACAAAATTCTTCTACTGAATATGCAGAAGCGCGCCACTGACGTTACGATTCAGCTTCTCGCGTCCGATATTTGCCACATTTTCATTTCTCGATTGGCGTTCGCTGTGAGTAGATTGAGTTTCGTAAACATTTTGCCTGTTTAATCGCAACTAATTTCTTTTTATTTAAGTTACCATCGTCGTTATTATTGCGCTTTCAGCTATTTGAATAAAATGAAAATCCGCTACTTGTATTGAAAAGAAATAAATCGTTTTTCTTTGTATTCAACGGCAAACAAGTAAATAGCTACCGGACGCCATCTCGCTTTTTCTAATTTAACATTTTTTACAGCGAATTTGGGCTGAAGCTCGGGGCCCTTTTAAACACACTCAGCTACTAAGAGGAAATTATTATGTCTAATCTAATGAACAATTATTGCGAGGTTGATGACCTTAAGTGTTCGCTCGAATTCGATCAGTTGCGATTACCTGTAAAGTGTCGTTCGATGTGGTTTATTTGCCTTACGCTTTAATGTCATTAATCTATATTATCCTTTTGTAAATTTGTTATGTAATTTATCTACTTGTATATTATCTACTAAGTCTTAAGCAATATTATTTTGTTATTACTTGTATTAAACCCTCGGCTACTTGTAGTAAGTTTTAAGATCATTACTAATATTTTACTTTCGGTGAGTCTATAGTTCAACTTTTAGTTGATTGCACAATTGTGCATTATCGGTTACGTTGACTTGTACCGTTCGAGTACCTTAGTAGGTTGTTCGTATTCAAGGCAGTGGTGCCTAAGATTAAATCGTCAAATATAAGCTTACACTCCTTCAAAATTGCGAGAGTAATATTATTGTAGTAATAACTTAACAGTTACTATGCTAAGGAACTAAGAATAAGTCTTTTGTTTCATAATAAGTTACTGATCAGTAATCACGTCTCGCTAGTCGAGAACTAAAGTTTTCACCTTTATCATTTTAGCTTATCACTTGTGTATCTCTTTGGTGAAACAAAAGTGTTATCTTATTATAAATTGGAAAATATATATAACAAAGTTGTCCGTTCTCTCGTTGACTGCTTTTCTCCTAATTTTTGAACACTGGATAATATTAACCCTTGGTGTCTCCAAACCACAGATTTTACCGTTACAGCGAAGTGGCGCCCATTTTTTTTCTTTCTTTCTTTCAACCACGCCCACTCACCGACATCTTAGCTAGCTGTGGTGATGTGATTGTTACCAGGAGTCTTTGGATCAAAACGTTGGTAACCACTAATTATTCTTCCTTTTAAGCTTTCGCAACAGTTGTCCAATCTTGAAATTTGGTTTCCAGGCTAGTAACCTTGTCGTTGATCGCTTTGACTTCTAAAGCTTCGGCCAACAAGCAAAACAAATCTTCTGAAGAAGGTCACGAGGTGTTGACCAAAACGTCAAAAATCCAGTAATCAAGTAACCAGCCTGGAAACCAAACTTCAAGATTGGACGACAGGATTTGTTTCCCAACCACTCGACAATATATCGGAACAAAATGGAAGTAAGTCAAGTGAAAGCTTTTTAGTGAAAAAAAAGCGACGAGATCAAATTAAAAAAGTGTTCGAGTCCGGATGCGATACCGGCTATAGTAATCAAGAAAATAGTAGAAAAATGACCAAAAGAGATGAAAATTGCATAACTGGTGCTTCATGAAGTCGTTGCAAAGACAATTAAAATTAAAAAATCAAAAGCGACCAAAGAAAAAACAGAAAATTCTTTTCAAAAAAACAATAATACTAAGGAGTTTTCGTTGAAAAAAAAATTGACATTCAAACTACAAAAAGAGGCAACTGCTTGTAAAATGAGACCAACAATCACAGCTCTGCTGTATATTGTTCAGGTTTGAGAAAACCAAGGAATAATATTCGTTCGAAACGCTATTAGTAGCTCTTTATGATGTAGTAGTATAGGGCACAATCTTCAAAAACGTATCCTATAGAAGGATGACAAGAAGACCTCTCAGAAGCTTGCAACAACGATATGTCATAACTATAGAACCATTACCGGAACAGCTGCGAGCGTGTTAGCAAAGCTGGTACTTATAGAAAGGTTAAGCAGATGAATAAGATAATGAACCTGTTAGATAAAGACATTTCCCCGCATTACAAACAAACACAACGGAAAAAAATCAATTGTGCTAAAAGTACTAAAAAATCTCTTATAAAAGCATTCGAAAAGATATTAAAAAATCATTTAAAAACTGGAATTCGATGCGTAGTTGGACATCCTATAAAACGATGCGTTTTTCAAAACGTTTCGAAAAATAAAGGGTGCTAAAAGAATTACTAAGTGGAAGCAAATTCAAAAAATTACTCTAAAAAAGACAGCATAGGTAACAGCAAATCTCAAAATCTGAATCTTCCCATCTAATCGTCGACTCGTAATTACAAAATTATTAATATTTTAATCATGATTACATCACGAGCATAATGAACCTTCTCTTTACCCCCAACTTGCATCTCGACTTCCTTTCACATATTCTGGAGATCGACTACGTCACATTGAGAATTTGAGTTACTTAATTGTAAAATTAAATTATGCCTATTGAATCGTTACGAAACTTTTTTAATAAAATTAATTATGAACCAATATATTTTTGTAATGAATACAATTGCCTTGTTTTGTTATAGATTCGAAACACTTATACGATTACTTAATACTAGTTTTGTAGCTTGATGTATCGTTGAAGTCTCCACGATTCGCGATTTGATAATCAACGCGCGTTTTGTAAATGTAAATGTACCATCGAAAATAATTTAATTTTTGCACAAATTTCAACGATCGCGAATAAATAATTAATTTATGATACGGTTGTGGGGGTATGTCGTAACCATTTCTCTTTCTGTAGCTAAAGCTATTTGTAAAGTAACAGCATTGGTAACAGTCTTAAGCAGTCCATAAGTCAACTTCGTTACATTAAATTGAGATCGTGTGTGTAGATGCGTGTGTAAGTGTAGTGTAAGTGCTTTCGATTACCTCACGATGATTATGGCAAGGTAACGTTCTTTTTAATTATTTTTTTTATCTAACCAAAAAACGGATATGTTAATGTTAAAACAAAAATTTAAACGCCGCTTTCACTGTTATCTCGTGTTACCAGCAACTATGTAACTCATATTCAAATGTACACTTCCTCGACTATTAATTAATTAAAATGTATTCAGTACTAGTCAGAAAAAAAATATTAAATTTAATATTCGCTTACGCAATATTCTGGAACTTAAAAAAAAATCATTTCGTAATAAAGGAGCGCCGTTGCCCTCTTAATCTTATTTTCAATTAAACTATGTGAGTTAATCGAAGTTTTAAGTAAAGATTACAAGAAAAATGAACCTTGATTTTTAAATGTCATTGGCAATCCGAAAATTTAAATAAGGATTAACCTCCAGTTTGGAATCGTGATGTTACGAATAAATTACAACAAAGAAAGTGTTCTGTTTAAGTAATGTCATTTTTAAAGCAATTGTAATAAGGCTAAGAATGCTAATAAATTTAGTTTCCCTAAAAGAGAAGTATATATTTCAACAGGAATGTAAACAACAGTTATAAATTTGCCTATATGGACAACCCAATTATGTAATAAGTAACAGTTAACGAGTCTATACATTTAATTCGAGCTTAATAGATAAGTAACCCATAAAAACGGTCATGCAGTACTCCATCAAAGGATTTGCCAACAAATAATCACAATGTCTTATTGAACACTACGTGCAATGAGTATTTAAAACGCAATATAAGTTTTTAGGTCAGTGGGTGTGTTGTCAATTAACTAGCAAAAATATCTCAAAAATTACACCTCAAGTCGTCTAAAAATTCGCATTAAGAAATCATTATTGTTGCCAATGTAATTTAGTTCACGTTTCTTCTATTAGTAATTTTTTAACGCGTTAATTAACTACAGATTAGAAACGACCGCTAAAATTTTAATTTAAGAAATTGGGTAATTACTGAAGGAAATGTACGCCTAAAAATGATTTTTGAATGTTGTTACACTAGTTTTTAAAGAGCAATGATACCAGTCATGCGACTACGACAAAAGTAAAAGTGGTTTGTTCGAACAAATTTACAATAAATCTCAGTTTTTGAATAATACTAAGTGGGATGCTCACCGGAGAAAGGGATAGTGTGTTATACTATACCTAATTAATTCATTTTTGACTTATTTACGTGTGGGTATGTTTCACATATTTAGAAGTTTATAAAAAAATCAAAACAATGGTAATTTTATGCACCGCTACAGATATTATGTGTCGACATTGAAGTTGCGAAACGTAAGAATAACATAGACTATTCAACTCTTAAAAGTATATCGCCTTACATTCGCGGTATTTATTTCTATTTTAAATTTACAGTTTCTTTATTTACAACGCTTTTGTTTACAATTGTTTTACAATACTTCCGAAACTACTGTAGTATTATGAAGCAGTGCACCGTTTTGTTGAAAAAATCCAAGCGTAATTGTAATAGTCAACATGAATACATTTTTTTAAATTTTCGTTACAATGTTACTACATATACAGAAAAATCTAACGCTTAGATTTGCATAACGTAACTAATCAATTTCGAAAAGTTCAAAAATGCGAAGAAAAAACGTTTGCAAAAAACAACAACAAACACTATGAATGAAAAAGTACAATAACCCGTAGACAAAAACGTAAACAAAAACTCTTATATTACCATTTATAGATTTGCTAATTTAAATTTTAAATTAAATAATTAAACGTTAAAGGTCATTTTAAATTAGTGCGATAGTTAAGTTGTAATAAAGGATGTAAAGTAATAAATATAGTTCGCATTTACGCTGTGCAGAAGATACGTTAAATTATAAACGTGTAATTAAGAAATCTTATTTAGAAGTTTTCCTTGACCATTTTCACACTTCAACTAAGAATTTCTGATTTGAAAAATTAAGGTCGAATGCAATTTGATCTGCACAAACGGTTTTCTATCGAATTCTTCGTTTATAATTAAAAAAACAAAATTCAAAACCACTTAACTTGTCCAACCCTTTCGTTATTTTCTTTATATTCGAGATCAGAAATCAAAGAAAAACACAAACAAGTGGAAGCTAACGTATTATTGTGATGTAACTTCCGTAAACAGACACAAAACAGTATGATTTAAAACTACATTCCGCAACCCTAAGACAGCTCAGTTTGAGATGCTTCCAAAGTACGTCTTTGAGACTCGGAGACAAAATAAACTACTTAACTCCACTATTATGTTAGATCGGTCCAAAGGCAAAAAATTAGAAATTTGCAAAATTTTCTTTCACGAGTTGAATCTCCGAACTTTTTTGGCTAAGGATGTCCTATATGCACTTCACCGCACGCATATATATAGCAAAACAATTTTGATTTGATAGGGCCCATTTCTGCGAGGGAAGTAAAACCTTGAACGATCTTGTTGAGAGAATAGCTTTTCACCCATCGCCGAAAATGTTTACAATAAAGGCACTGTGTTTTTTACTCGAATAATTTGTTTGGAAAGACGTTACCGTTTTACATTCGACCGCACTCTTTTTGTCAATTAAAATTAGTTCTATACTGCGAGCAACCATGAGCAAATTGTTAAAAGTTTTTACACTTTCGCGAGGGACACTTTAGGTTAGTAGAATTAGTTGCCATTCCGCACGAATGGTGGTGGAGGCGTATTTAAAGTCTGTCTGTCTCTGCAGACTGTTAAGCAGCATCTCCGGAGTCATTACGATTTGATTAAAATTCGTTGTCTCAGCTATGTTGCAATTTAAGCGTTTAATTACAACCGAGTTATAAAATATGAAACGTAAATGCACAATATGCAATTTATGGAACACACGACATACGAAAAATGTTCACGTCTTGGTTCGCCTTAAATTAAACAAAGCGCATGACTTAACCACGTTTCAGAAAAGTTCAATTTTCTTCTTAACCTATTGTTTTTGCCCCACGTTGGGCGCCAATTTTAACCATATAATTGCAGTAGTATTTTAGAAAACATTCCTAAAACGTGTAATTTCCTTACGCTAACTTTGCTTTATCTTGGCGGAATGCCCTTATTGATGCATCAGTAAGAACTGCTGGGTTTCAAGATCGCTTATTTTAAGAAAGGTTGATTGGATATGTTACATCTGTTATACAAACCGCGATTAGTGCTAATGGCACAAACATTGTCACTGGAATAATTGTGATCGTCTATATTCTTTTTGTAACACGAAACGATCCACAACTTCTATAGTCCCCTAGTTTCTATTTCGATATTGATCACATTAGACCACCAACCAACTGAGCTATTGCTAACCTTTCTTCATTGTCACAAAGCATCTTTAATTTTAAGACAAAGTGCTATGTTTGAAATTCTTTGTAGCAGTAGATCTCGTCATTCCTGCTCAACTTGAAAATCCCTCAAATCTTGATTTACGCAATAACTCCTCAATGACGTGAAACGGGTAACAGATACATTTTTATAGTAATTTCAAATCGCCCATAAATATAACATTTTTGTAAGAATGATTTTTTCCAAAGAATTGTCTTCTTGTTTGTCTCCCACACTTAACTCTAACGTAAGGTGTCAAACTGTTTAAATTAATCATTTTGGTTCTTGAATGTAGGCTTTCACGGCCGTTGTCTTCAGAATGTTGTCGTGTTGTCATGTTAAAACTTGCGTTTCGCTGCTCATGCTGTCAGCTTCTTTATTTTGTAGAACTACTACAGCAACACCAACTAAAATACGCGCCGACTTTTGCTTGTCTATCTTGGCCAGATTACTTACATCGATATCCAAAACAAATATTTCTCCTTTTCTAGGATAACGTAAAATCGGCGTTTTAGTAGATGAAAAGCGTTTTTGCAGTCTTCATTCCATCGGAGTTCTGCTTTTTCTTCGGCCAATTTTGTCAAAAGTTTGGTAATATTGGCAAATCAGGGTGCAAATAATAGGACAAAGACATCCTAGTAAGTTTAGATATCGTTTCACCTTTCACCAACGTACCAGTAGAAGAAAGATTGCGACTTCTCAGAGTACGATTACTGCCGAAAGGTGTAAGTGAAGACTTAATCGACTTAGGTAGGCTATGTTTAAGTACAACGTATTTCTTGTGAAGTAATGAATTTTGCGAGCAAAAGAGTGGCGCCGTAATAGATTCTCCGTTATCGCTAACATTTTCATGGAGACCTTTGAAGAAAGGCCTTACGAACGAGTGAGAGGAAACCCACATGCTAGTAGACGACACCCTTCCTAATATGGAAAGAAACCTCTGCATCAATTTCTAAACCACATAAACGAACAATACTCGCATATTAGTTTCACGATGGAGTTAAAAAAGATGGTTGCGTACCTTCTTTGGATGTATTAATAAAACGCACACAGCTATGTCACACCGTATACAGGAAGAAAACTAGTACAGACAGATCTCTACAGGCTACATCACCCACAAGAAAAAAGATCACTTATCTTAACACTTCTACGACGGGTAAAGAAAATAAGTGTCGTTAGTAATAACGTTTCACATTTTCGTATTTAAATAAAATTCCTAGTACGGCATTGGTAGCTCGCTGGATTCAATCCGGTTTGAATAAATGAAGATACTTTATTGATACCGAAGGAGCTAAAATAATTTTCTTTCTACGCAATCTCTCAACGCAAATAAGGCGGACCGAGGTCCTCTTTTCAACCCAGCTACTAAGGATGGAAACAGTATGGTGTCGCAAATAATTAATATATATAATGTAATATCTATAATTAATGTGGGATTTATGACCTCAAGGGTTTGATCAATTACAATTTCTAACAGCTGTGAAGTATCGTTATCGATGTAGCTTACTTGGCCTACGCCCTCGGCTACCGCTAGTCTATTTAAAGTCATTACTAAAAACTAACTTTCAGTCAGTCGAATCTATAATTCAGCTTTCAGCTGCTTGCAAATGTGTGAGTTCATGGTTAGATTGACTGGTACCGTATGAGTACCTTAGTAATTTGTTCGCATTCAAGATAGTGATGCCTAAGATTAAATCGTCGAATGTAAGCTTACACTCCTCGAGAGTATCATGAGTAACATTACAGTAGTAACAATTTTTACCAGCTACTGTACTAAGAAACTAGGGGCAAGTGTTTCATTTTATAATAAATTGATGATCATGTTTCGCTAGATTAGGAAAATACATATAACAAAGTTCTACGTTCCCTCCTTGATGTTTTTAGCCTACTTCTTAGACAGCAGATTCGTATGCACACTTGGTGTCTCCGAGCCAAAGATTTTTCTACTACAACGAAGTGGCTACAATTTTTTTGTTTTTCTATTATAGTATTCTCGACCACGCCCACTCACAGACCTCTCAGCTAGCCGTGGTTGTAACAAAAAGTTGGTAAGAAAATCTAAAGAATCCAAAGAGCAAGTACAGTGGCCACAATTTTTTTCTTTTTCTATTATAGTATTCTCGACCACGCCCACTCAGACCTCTCAGCTAGCCGTGGTTGTAACAAAAAGTTGGTAACAAAATCTAAAGAATCCAAAGAGCAAGTACCACAAAAAAGAACGAACTATAATCAGCGCCAGCTGGATTTTGCTTATCAAACTACGTTGCCGGAGTGAGTGATAAATTAAAGAAAGTGTTGAAAAGCTACAACGCGGTTAAGAAAATCAAGCAACTTGTGTTTACAAATAAAGGTCGACTACCGAAACTACAAACCAAAGGACTCTGCGAACTTCACTGAAGTTGTGGAAAGACATACATAGAACAAACTCGACCCAGTATAGATACAGTGCAGAATACACACTTGAAAATCAAGTATACAAAAAATATGACTACTACAAATACATTTCAACCTACACCATTGAACACGGTCCAACAATCACAATTGGACACGTTTCAACAAACAACTGACACGGATCAACAGAGGCAACACTCAGAAGACATTACTTCAATTTTGGTTCTTTCTCCTGCCATCCTCTGGATGCAATAAATCGTGACATAAACCCGCTGTATGGTACTATATGGTTCTCTCCAATTACACTGGTCTACAAAAAAACAAATTTCTTGAGTCCTAGCACAATTTCCAACCAACTACCAGTATCAGAATATAAACTATGATTTCTCCCATCACCGTGAAGTAGAAGCTTTTCATATCAAAGAGCAGCAGTGTGTGTCCAGTATTTCCTGAACATTGCCGCTCAAACTTAGTGACGTCTTGATAGTGTTGAGTGCAAGAAATGCACTTTAAGAGACTTGTTACACTCTAGGGCATTGTACCGCTAGCAGTAATTCCTCGCTATGAGCACAAACGCCCATTTGTAAAAATTAGTACCTTAGCGATTGAAATTTTGATGTACTGGGCCACAAAGATTTTGGTCAATCCATTGTGTTCTGGTCAGCTCTCAAATATAACCGGAGCAACCGACACTGTTTGCCGGCCCACCTAGGCTTCTTAAACCAAGTTTTTTGACATTATTATTATTACTATTATAACGTTTATTAATAAAGTTGTTATCATGTTGTTCAAATTATTTCGCCCTGTGATTTTAACTTAAAAAATGTATTGTAATGAGCGACATAATCATCCCTTCTGTTGTTACCAAGAAGTTTTCACGCACATTTACTATGCAGCCAAGCTCGTTTTTCTGTTCGATTCAAGTGTTTAATGAACGTCGAGTTTTAGAAAAGCTATCTAATCTAAAAGACCACGAAAAGTTCTTTCTTCATCTTAGCCTCATCGGGAAATCGGGAAATTTAGTTTTCAAAAATTGACATGCATTACCTGTCGTGTCCATTGCTTTCACAAACTGTTTCATTAATTTCAGTTTGGTGTGCAAAGGCGGCAAGTAAATATTTTTCTTCGAGAGTAAAACATTCTCACAGAAGCAAGACTTGTACGTTTGTCTGATTGTAGACCCGTGAGTAAAGCAACATCTTTTAAGTCAACGCAAAGTTTCCAATCGTATTCATAATTCTATCAAGAATTCGGCTCCTTCATATCCACAGAGTATGCAACCGAAACTAATGGTAAAAGTCTACATTTGTCTGGGTCACATGGCATATTCTGTCCTATCATCAATGCATTTGAATTAATACAGAAGATCAACGCATTATCATACGAAAAGAAAAATTTCAGAGTTCAGGGGGGTGTGTAAGAATAGATTTTTTCGTCGTTTTATTAAACATTCCACTGTTAAAGTCAAGATCCAAGATGTTGAAATTTACTCTTATATAACTCCAAATCCCGAAAGGGATCAATCAATTCCGACTGAGTAACAAAGTGAAGTTCATCAACGGTGGACATATCATTTGATATTCTAAGTTGTGGCTCAGTCTTCTAAATCGGTTCTTGGCTCTAGAGGGGGCACTAAGATTGACAAAAGTTCGTTCTGAGAAACTGGCTTTAGAAGCGAATGATATTAGAATACTGAATTATATGCTTATTTTTGCTAGAGAATACAACACCGAAAATCATACAAAAGTAACAATTCGTGACAAACAATAGGCACGGCAAATGACTTTGCTTGGTGGCTACCTTTAAACCATTTAAGGTGTATTGTAACAAGTAGTGCAGCACTGTTAGAACCCAATTCTTGTTCTAATCGCCAACTTTTTAATTTTTACATTTGCGTGGTATAATTTAACATGTGATTTAACCCGCTCATATATGAAAACTAAAACTCGCGAACCAAAAAGTCAGACCTCATAGCCATACAAATCACAAAAACAAAATAGCAAAGAAATTAAAGTAACGTCTTTTTACAAACACAGAAACATCTGCGCAATGCCACTTGCAATTTTAATAATCTTCGGTTCTAAGTATAAAATAGTTAACTATTACAGTTAAATTTACAAAGCTTAATTTTGTGTTAAAAATCATAAATGAAATAATGAAATAAAGAAAATACGACGAATCTAAATTACATTTCAAGCGTTCCTTTATAGCATCTCGATTTAGTAATTTTAAGTTTTAATTAACAATTTGTGAAAAACATCGTTTAATAATTCCAATTAAATTTATTTCGAAATGCATCGTACACATACAAAAACAATTAAATTGTCAAAATTAAAATGACCGCCAAAGCGTATGTTTTACCAAAACAAAGAAAACGTGGTGTTTCTGTATTGAGAGCGCCAGCGTAGACCAAGAAATCTTCCAACCCTTCTCTGAACCAAAATTGTTGCTAAACATTTTTATTATTTGTGGGTTTTTGGAGGAGGATAAGAGAAGAACTGGAATATTTTAACAATTTAAGGAGGCAAATTTACGTTCTTGCTACAAACGTTCATATTTTAGAAATTTTCACATTTCCAACCTCTCAAAAGAAAAATATAGATTAAAATAATTGGTTTCATCCCTCCAAATTAAATTCATGAACATAAGATTATCGAAAAGTAATAAAAATGTTTTATTTTATATAAGATGAAAAATAAAAACCTGTATGCACCACTGGCATTACTGGATGATTACGCCCATCGAACAACATACTCCCTCGGACCAGAGGTCAGGTTGCTCTCCGGGTGTAATTATCGTAATAACACCCTTGATTCATAAATACTTCACTTCACATCGTTATAGTTAACGATACGAGATACTTAAACAAAATTAAGTTTTTATACGTTTTTACCATTTTCAAAACTTGCAGGTTATGGTCCTTGCCTCTACTGACAATATTAATATACAGATGTGGATGTATACAATATTCGCAGATAGAATTAAACGGTTTAGGGGGCGAATGTGCGTTGGTATTAAATGGACGTGGAAAAAGTAATGCATTTGATTACAGCTTAAACCTGCTAAGAGGAACCAGAGGGTAATTTCTTCGTTTACATTGAACGACACACTTAATTAAATACATTTTACTTTAGCTCATACACCGGAGGGCAAACTTGCATAACGTACGATGCCATAAATCAAGCTTACTTGGAAGCTCGGAAAAAATATCGTAAGTAAACGAAAAAAGTTATCCGATCTTGTTAGCTAATAAAGATTTCAGCTGTGGCAAATCCGATTGGTGATTGGAAACCTGAGCACGTTAAAACGGTAGGAGAGGTTCTTCTCGATGTATCGATTAACCTTGCAAGAGCTTACGATTTAAGTTACGAAGATATAGAAAAAGGCTTGCCTCTTATCGACACATCTCGTACGTTGATTCGAGAAATTTGTCCACCATTTCTGTCAAACATTGAGTGTCGCGCGGGTAAATACAGAAGGTTCGACGGACTCTGTACTAATTTAGAACATCCAACATGGGGCGCTACAAACACTCCATTCACACGGTAAGTTAAAAACCCTAAAATAGATGAGCGCTAACGTTTATTTATAGTCTGATGGGTCCACTTTTTTCCGACGGAATATCATCACCACGTATAAGTGTTACGGGAAATTCATTACCTCTTTCGAGAGTCGTGTCACGAACCATGCACCCGGATGATGGTTTTCACGATCACGCCGGCACCGTTATGGTTATTGCTTGGGGTCAATTTATGGACCATGATTTTACGCTTACTGGGACACCTCTAGGTATATTTAATAAAGAACTTCGCATAAATAGATCGAATATTCTAAAATTTCATCAAATTTAAATGCGTTGATGAATTTAATTCAGAATTTTATATAATTCTAAACAATAGAAATTTTTTCAATTCAATTTTCCCTAACTTTAACTGAAAACACCGGGCCTCTGTAGCTCAGTGGCAGAGCACTGGTCTTGTAAACCAGGGGTCGTGAGTTCAATCCTCACCGGAGGCATTTCTATTTTTTTAGTTTTGATAATCTTTAGAATAATACTAAACTTAATTTGTCTTATTAAACTGAATTTAAAAAAAAAGCTACTATAACGATTGTCTGATTCTCTACAAAAAAGTTTCGTCAGTTCAAAATTACGACAAAAATTTTGAGAAAAATTTGGCTTTTGATTGCTGATATTCTCTGAAGAAAATTTCAACTTATGCGAAAACAAAAACCTAAAAAGTTTTTGATGACATCCTAATTACCATGGACTTGTTGAATATTATTCAAAAAATTAACTGCCTCCGGTGAGGATTGAACTCACGACCCCTGGTTTACAAGACCAGTGCTCTGCCACTGAGCTACAGAGGCTCGATAATCAACGTCGATTTAATCAACCATATAATGAACGCGATCTAATTTCTCATAAAGCAATTTGTCGGATCATTACGTTTTGTCAAACTTTAACGCTCTATTAAATACATCACGTTACAGATCCACTCAACCGAAACGATCCTGAAGAATGTTGTCACAGACCACCACATCTAAAACATCCCTACTGTAATGAAATACCAATTCCAGACGACGATTACTTCTACCGTTTATTTAATGTGAAGTGTTTAGATTTTGTTCGAGCGTTTCCATCAGCACGTCCAGGATGCCGTCTAGGTACAGTAAATGCACTTTCCTTGCAGTCGTTATCACTCTTGTTTAGGTTCCCGAACGCCATTCAACACCTTAACCGGTGTTATTGACGGCAACACTGTATACGGTGTTACAGAAAAATTCGCAAGAAAGCTTCGTTCCAATTATGGCGGTCAATTGAGAATGAACCCGGTATTTTCCGAATACGGTCTCAAAGATTTACTTCCGCTGAAACTAGACATCCCCGACGAGGGTTGCACTCGTCCTAACAAATCCATGTATTGCTTTGAAGCAGGCGAGATTCGAGTCAACGAACAACTTGTCCTAACTTGCATGCATACGTTGATGGCACGCGAACACAACCGAATTGCAAACGCTCTAGCTCAAGTAAATCCTCATTGGGACGATGAAACTTTATTCCAGGTAAATGGCACTCATAAAATTAGTTTTACTATATAGGCATTTTTACATAGGAAGCGAGACGTATCAACATAGCCGAAATTCAACACGTAACTTATAACGAGTTCCTTCCAATTTTACTTGGTAAAGAGGTAATGGAAAAATTTGGTTTGTTGCTGCAAAAAGAAGGATATTGGAACGGATACGACAGCAACGTCAATCCAAACGTTATTGACGCTTTCGCATCGGCCGCGTTCCGTTTTGGACATTCACTTCTACCGACTGCTGTCGAGCGATGGAGCAAAGCTCATAAGTTTATTGGTACCTGTAGTACAAATTATTACTCAAACTAACGCCCTACTTGCAGCTTCAAAACGTTTGTCTGATTTAATTAGAAGACCATTTGATTTATACAGAGCCGGTGTTATTGACGAGTACTTTATGGGTTTAATGAACCAAGTAGCTCAAGCGATGGACGACTCCATAACTCAAGAAGTTACTAACCATTTGTTTAAAAAAGTAGGCGCCAGGTTTGGTATGGATTTGGTCAGCTTCAATATGCAAAGAGGACGAGAGTTTGGTATACCCGGGTACATGGAATTTAGAAAATTCTGCGGATTATCTGATGCGCATCTTTTCGAAGGACTTTTAGGATCAATGCCAAATGACACTGTGCACAAATACTCTACGATATTTGAGTAAGGTTTTTTTTGTAAATATTGAGATAACGCTATCGTTTGTACAGACACCCTAGCGACATCGATCTTTGGTCCGGGGGTGTATCAGAAAGACCACTACCTGGAAGCATGTTAGGTCCAACATTCGCTTGTATTATTGCAACTCAATTCAGTTACGCAAGACGAGGAGACAGATTTTGGTACGAGTTGCCCAATCAGCCATCATCGTTTACACCAGAACAACTTCAAGAGATTCGAAAAACACGTCTTGCAAGACTTATTTGCGATAATACCGATTTAATCGATACAACGCAGTTGTATCCTATGGTGTTACCCGATCACGAAATGTAAGTCATCCACAACAATCGTGCAGTAGTAATTTTTGTTTTATAGAAACCCTCGTGTGCCGTGTCGTAGCAGCGTTATTCCAAGCATAGATTTCAGCAAGTGGGCTGATTACAACGGAGCCGGCAATCACGTCCCATTCCTCAATAACTTCGACTACGATCATTTGTTAAAAAAGTAAAAAAAAAAATTAGGTTAAATGTAAAGTTGCCATTTTTAATTTATTTTTTGTATGGAATTTTTTTAATTAAATCTATCAAAAACTACCTCTAATTAAGGAAGTGTAATTTTTTAATTTTAAGTAAATTTGTATATATTTTATTAAAATCTTTTATTTGATAAACCGTACATAAAATAAAAATTTATATATTTAAAAAAAATACAAATACAAATAAATTTCTCGTTGATGTCAAGATAAAAAGAAATGTGAAATCTGACCGGGTTGATAAGTTCAATACTTAATTCCATAGATACTCTTGGCTGATTTTCGGTTACTAGTTTTTGATTTCTATCTCGTTCTAAGAGCCCTTGCGCTTTCAAAAAAAAAAGATTTAAGAAAATATGGAGTAGATAAATATCCAGATTCTAAATTCCAAAAGAGTTGATCTGACCGAGTTGATAAGTTAATTACTTAATTCCTTAGTCATGGTTGATTTTCGGTTGCTAGTTTCTGATTTCTGTCTCGTTCTGATAATACCTCTTTCCAAAAATAGATTTGAGGAAATATCGAATATACAAAAACATAGATTCTGAATTTAAAAAAAATTAAATCTTAATTCCTTAAAGACTCATGGTTGATTTTCAATTGGTAGTTTTTGATTTATGTCTCGTTCTAATATGGCCCAGACGCCTCTAAAAAAAAAGATTTGAGGAAATATCAAATAGAGAAAAAGCCAGATTCTACATTCCAAAAAAAGTTAGGTAAATCTAGCCGAGTTAATAAGTTAATTACTTCCTTAGAGACTCTTGGCTAATTTTCGGCTGCTAGTTTTTTATTTCTATCGTTCTAATAATACTTTTTACAAAATTGAGCTAATTCCAATTCCTACGATGTCCTAAATCCGACACTTCATCAAGTACATACAACGGATGCCCGCCCTACCGACACAGACAAAGCTTAGCCATCAACAAACTCCAGCAAACACACTTCCAAAGTCACTTCTGGAAACCGTAACAACCAAACCACAATTAATAGCAATTATATATCCATTAAATAATAATTGATTGAATACTTATCTTTTTAACAATTAACCATATTCGGTGCATTCGGATTTACTTCAGAAAGAAAAAAAATTAACGCAATTAAAATAACGTTTCACTTTTTTCCACTAAGTAATTTTCCTTAATTAAATGCACCTTATTTGCTAATCGTCTAAGTAAATGTAATTTTAAATAAGGAAAGAATGAAAGTTCAGATTATGTAACATCTATTAAACTGTTCTTTATAGCTGGAAACAATTAATAATTACAATAAAACTGTCGATAGCAACAATACCCAATGTGTAAAAATACGCGTACTTTCTTCCACGTTCACTGGCATTAATAAATCGATTGTAATTAATAATTTGTAAGTTACATTCTTTATTTTATGGACAGTTGTATGTAAGAATTTAATTACGTTAGATTAGAGGATGTACATTACGTTTCCAGATGCGCAATTATTAAAATGCCTCAAAAACAAAACTAGAATAAGCTCAAACGCTACGGTTTTCTTTGTTCCTTCGCGCTGGTACTAACATGCAAATGAGAACCGAGAGCTTAGACAGAGCAAAATACTTTGTGCACTTTAAGGATGATTACAACAAAATCAGTCGTACTTTTTTATGAGCCGCAAAGATGAGGTTCAAACAAGCCTTGAACAATTTTAAGCAGGTCACACTGTAAAAGTGCTACGATGCACCGGAGGTGATGAAATTGACAGTAAAGATGTGACAAAAGTCTTATCAGGCAGAGGAATTGACAATACATCACAGCACCATATACTCCAGAACACAACGCAACTGCAGAGCGCGAGGATAGAACTATAGTAGAGCCGGAGGCTATGGCGAATGTCACGCGTATATTTTGAATCGAACTGGTAAATCTTCAGTAATAGACAAAGGCAAAATTTGAACTATGACATAATAAGCAGGTTACAACAATAGATTTTATAAAAATTAATAACAGTTCCTGTCAAAATTTGATAAAAAAGCAATGCTTGGTCACTGTGTTGGCTACCTAATACACCTATACAAACCATCGAAAGAAAGAGTCGTATGTATTGAAACGTTCGAGAAATTATTTGCAAATGCAAGAGCCTTCTAGAAGCTGTTATCCATCTTCTAGAAGATATACCGAAAAATAGGGAACACTCGAGAAGGATTTGCAGATGTGTATAAATACGGAAGAGAGAAATCGTAGGTCAGTTATTGCTGGAATGCGAATACAGCAGTGTTAAGAAGGTTATTAAAGTGGAAATAAATAAGTCGTTAGCACGCGTGTGTATACATAAATATACCGAGAATAATCGTGTACGTGATTTTTAGTGTAAACAAGTGTGAAGCTATCCGAGGACGTTATCTTATCTTAAGTGATAGTGTTATACAACGGTTATACATAAATTAGTGTAAGTGTTTTCATTAAATATTATTAGATTTAATTAGTTCGATTAATTTAAAAGTGTACATATTTCTAGAATAAGTAAACATCGTTTTAGTCGTTTAAATAAATTAGTTTTTAATAAATAAATTCGCAACAGTGGTGTCGGTGTCGGGTTCGCGATTTTTCAGTGTAAATACCATTAAGTAATCTAATATCGCTCCCGTAATAAAAACATTGATTGCGAAAATAACTCTTAAGTTCGCGATACGCGTGTTTATTTATAAAGTGTAATCATAGCTAAACTCGTGTTTATTAAACTTTTTCTTTTAACAAGTGCGTGATCGCGATATTAATTAAATTCGTTTCCGTTTAATATAAACAAGTGGATCGTTATTAAAATTTTGTGTTATATAAAAACTGCATTTTAAAAAGCAGTGTATTTAAACGTTATATTCGTGTTATATTTAAATTTATGCCGGTGACGCGTTTGCAAGCAGTTAAAATGGATGCAAAGCTATTTGAATTTCTTGAATCAATAAAAAATGGTCAAGAATCGATGAATAGAAAAATGGAAGAAAATTCGCAGAAAATAGAGGAAAAGTTTTACGAAAATTCACAGAAAATTGAAGAAAAACTGTCGGACAATTCAAGAAAAATGGAAGAAAAACTCTCCGAACATTCTCAGAAAATGGAAGAAAATTCTAGAAAAATGAAAGAAAAGTTGTTGGAAAATTCTAGAAGTTTAAAAGAAGAAATACGAACGAGCATAGAAAATCAAATTAAAATTGTTCAAGAGGAAACCCAAGCAGACATGTTAAACTTAAAAGAAGAAATTTGCGATTCTGTGAATGACATAATAGAAGAGAAGTTAAAAGAAAATTCAAGAACCATAGAAGACAAGCTAGAGAAAAAATTGAGAGAAAGAATACAACTGCTTGAAGAAAGAATGACCCAAATGAATTGTCACGGTGAAGGAAGCGTCACGAGTGAAGATTTAATAATGGACCATCGAGAAGAAAACACTCACAAGTTCAAAGTTGTACCACCGAATTTTGATGGTAAAGTTCCATGGTCAACCTACTACAAGCAGTTTGAAGCCGCAGCTACTGCTAATGGTTGGAGCAACAAGCAGAAAGCGGCGTCTTTAATAGTGTCCTTACGTGGAGAAGCGCTGGGAATTTTACAAACTGTTCCGGACCACCTGCAAGAAAATTACGAAATTTTAATTTCACGCTTAGAAATGAGATATGGGGATGCTCATCTTCAACAAGTGTACCAGGCTCAAATTAAAAGTCGGGTTCAGAAAGCTGCCGAAAGTCTTCAAGAGTTTGAGGCTGACATCGCCAGATTAACATGGCTTGCGTATCCTACAGCACCAGATGCCTTCTTAGAGCAGTTGGCAATTGAAACCTTTGTAGACGGCCTCCGAGACAGCGAAACACAGCAGACTCTCCGGTTAGCTCGACCGAAGACGTTGGATGACGCTTTGGTGCATGCTCTGGAGTTTGAAGCAGCAAAACAAGCATCGCAACGAGACGGTCACAAACTTTGCTGTGCTGCAGAAGTACCCGCGCAGACACTGGAAAGCATCGAGGAGATAGCGCGACGAATACTTCGGGAAAGAGGAGTGACAACTTTGAACTGTGGTGAAATGGGCCATGTACGACGGCATCGTACTAAACCTAAGAAGAGGACAAGAAGAGCGCTCGAAAATTTGGAACGAGACGACCAAAAGAGACAAAAAGTAATCTCATCTAGTCAGACTCCGGAGATCACAATCCAAATGGCATCGCCTAGGGAGCAATTGCATAGCATTTATCTCGATGGCAAGATCAATGGGAGAAGCGTCCAGTTACTGGTTGACACGGGAGCGACGAAGACCATCGTTCGTCCTGACATGTTATTGGAAAACGAGAAGACATCACCAGTAACGGTACGACTCCGAACGGCGACGGGCGACGAAATACCTACTCACGTGTCAAGCCGTTATACAAAGATCTGTGGCGAACATTATGGAGTCTCAAAAGAGAAATGGAGTTCCATCATGTTAAGAAATTGGCAGTACCCAAGCTTGGTTGTGGCTTAGACCAACTGAATTGGAGGACAGTTCGAAACATGTTGGAGGTCGTCTTCCGAGGAACAGGCGTCCAAGTGTTGGTCTGTAGTTACCAACCAAGGAGAATATTGGGTCAGGAACAGTCCATTGGCTGTCACTTTTATGGTCAAGGAAGTTGCCGAAATGGAGGAAGCTGCCGCTATCGCCACGATCCTTTTTACCGGTGTCGCATCCAGTCTCCTGTTCTGGGACAGAACAGTCCTAAGAAAGGGACGGTGAAACGTTCGAGAACTTATTTGCAAATGCAAGAGCCTTCTAGCAGCTGTTATCAATCTTCTAGAAGATATATCGAAAAATAGGGAACGCTCGACAAGGATTTGCAGATGTGTATAAATACGGAAGAGAGAAATCGTAGGTCAGTTATTGCTGGAATGCGAATACAGCAGTGTTAAGATGATTATTAAAGTGGAAATAAATAAGTCGTTAGCACGCGTGTGTGTACATAAATATACCGAGAATAATCGTGTACGTGATTTTTAGTGTAAACAAGTGTGAAGCTATCCGAGGACGTTATCTTATCTTAAGTGATAGTGTTATACAACGGTTATACATAAATTAGTGTAAGTGTTTTTATTAAATATTATTAGATTTAATTAGTTCGATTAATTTAAAAGTGTACATATTTCTAGAATAAGTAAACATCGTTTTAGTCGTTTAAATAAATTAGTTTTTAATAAATAAATTCGCAATAGTATAAACCAGAAATTCTATGTTGCCAGTCAACTTTAACATTATCTGATTTGTCAAGCTTATATGATAAATGAAGAAAAGCCACAAGATCAAGTTTTCGATGAAGGAAATAAAAATCACCAAACCAACGAAAATGAATATGACAGCGACAGTAAAAACTATGCACTTAGGAAAAAGACTTGAGTGGATGAACAATGATGAATATGTACATATATGTTTAGATGTATCAAGTACATCCTTAGAGGAGTTCTATACCGAAGCAATTACCCCAGATAATTTTCGAGTAAAAGAGTCGGAAGAAAATGTGCCTTTCCTTGAGGAAAACGTATACCTAAACAACCATAAGGATTAGACGACGGCAGTGGAAAGGCGTGTTAAGTCAAATATAGTTGAAATATGCGCTTCAAGCAGTTTATGGAAAAGATTCCAAAATAATACTAATCCGTTTTTATCTCCGTAGAAGAAACAAAAGAGGTGACCAACCCTTCAATGCCACTTTTCTTTCTTTCTTCTTGTTCCTAAAAGGTTTGCCTTTTGGGCGGTTGATTGGGCATTGAAGGGTTGGTCACCCATTTCATAGCTTATGCGGAGAAAAGAAGAAAACCGACATCTACATCAAATCTTATCTTTCTTGTCTTTCTTACTTCTACTTTTTTGTCTTCAGAGCAGTTGGATGAGCACCGTATGGTGGTCTCTCTTTCTGTTCTGCTACGGGGTGAAGACCGAATCAAGCATTAACATCGAGCCTTATCACCTCCGTCTTTCTCTATATCTATCTTTCCATTTTTTATTTCTTTCTTCTTTGATCTGGGAATTTTCTATGCGCCATACAATTATTTTTTCATCTTAATACTCTTTAAGGTTCACCTCTAGTGTAGTTAGTTGGACATAGAAACATCCTGTATCTTTCTCCGTCTGTCTCTTTTCTCTCACTTTTGTAAATCTTGTTATCTTTTTATTTACTTTCTGTTGCTTGAACACTTTCTATCTTTTCTTTTGGTAACTTTTCTCTTTAATGTTCATTACAACAGCTTAGTTGATTTTTGGTTTTGTTGCGTTCGGTTAGCAAGGGAAATTCGTTACTCTTTGTTATGTACTTTATGTACTGGGATTTCTTCGTTGGTTTTCATTTCTTAGATCTTTAGGATCTGCTTAGTTGCTTTGGCCAGAAGAATCTCATACCGTCCATAGACGACCTTATGGCACAGCTAACATAGTTCTTATTCTTGATTATTCCTTTTCTGACTCCGCATATCCACATTGAATTTTCGACGTATACTTGATTTTCTTCTTTCTTTAATTTTCTTAGTTAAGAGGATTATATTCAGAGTGCGGTTTTGATCACTAAGAGTTGGGGTTTAATTTGGTTTTTAGGGCTCTTAGTCCTTAGCGCTTGCTAAAACTTCTTTCTTCTTTTCTTATAGTTGTAGGTTCGTTGATTGATGATTGTTCTCTAAGGAGTCTTTTTTCGTTTTCAGGTGCTTAGGTATCTCCGCTTCATGCATCTTTTGAGGAAGATGTCCACTTCTTAGAAGTACCTTTTCTTTCTTCGAATAATTTGATAGTGTTCTGAAGGTTTTCTAGACGACTCTTTCCTCAAAAACCTCACTAATTAGTGTTTCTTATGTCGGAAAGTTCTTTCTCTTCATCTGAGTTGAGTTTTTCTACATAAGCTGTGAGTGGATCGATTTTAATAAAGAGCCTGTCCGTTTAATTGTAATTCTTCTTTCTATTTAATTTTGTGGAACGAGTAATTTTTCTGGGAATGATGTATACCGAAAGACATCCGGGATCTGTTTTACTCGAATCGAACTTTGCATAATTGTGGATATCGCAAAGTATTTGTTGATGATGGCAGATCATTCGCAATTCGCTGTGATTTTTACTTTCAATTATCCTGTACTTGATTCTCGTAATTGTATCCAATGTTCTATTTAGTTATTAAGTCTTAATTATTGTTAAATTGGTTATACACTATTGCTGAAAATCAGAATTAATAATTTACTTTCAGTCGACGTTGTAAAACGCCTTCAGCTTTACGTCATAAAATTGTTGAGTACGTCGACTGTATTCTAATCAAGTATCCTTAATTGTTTTAAACGTAGTCAAGGCGAGATTTTAGCAAACACGTAGTTGCATGTAAGCTTACATACTTCGCAAGTCTCGGGAATAACTTCCGTTGTGGCTGCCGTTACCTATCTATTTTAAAAAAATTAGGTGGGAAAAGTTTTCCATTTTGTACTGATTTAAACGTTGCTATTCATTTTTTTAAATTACTATATTGTTCGTGACTGCATGTAAACATTTATAAGCTTACGGTGATTAAAATTTTGTATTGTCGTGGTGGAGATTGTTGACCGTATTACCTTAGGTAACTGGTAGTTTTTCCTGTTTTGCTTGTTATTACATCCGGTAAGGTAATAGTACATCAATGCTTGTAATGACAAGTGTTATCGCTTGGGAAAATTACGTTTGTTACGTTTTCCGGTTAATTATCTTTTTTTAGTCTCTCCTAATTTTTTCGATCGTGAGTTCAAACGTATCCTTGGTGTCTCCGAACTAAAGATCTTGCCAGTATAAGAATTGGCGCCTATATTTTCTTTCTTTTATTATACCTTTCTCAACCACGCCTACTCGCCGACATTGCAGCTAAGCGTGGTGACGTAGTTGTTACCAACAAGGCCCACTATAGTAAAAGGTTGTTAAACAGTTTGTTCACCAGGCACCACATGTCATAGTTATACTATTTACGTGGACAATAGGCTTATCATTAGAAGCCATATCGACAAGATTAATGTTTTTTTTTCCAAAATTCGTATTTTAATAAAACTTTTGCCACGTCACTGGTACTCAGACACTACTGGTTAGATATTTCGGCGTAAATTGATATTCACGATGAGGCGAATTTCGTAGGATACCTTGATTGATTCTATTTGCTTTTCTGCTTCGATTGTAGCTGCACGTAATTTGTAATCGTTCGAAATCTTAATCTGTAAGTACTTTCATTTTACTTAATTGCACGTCGTTTTACTATTATGCTTTTAGCGAATCGGATTACGAATAAGGATTCTATTCATTGGAGATACTTAGATCGAATACTAAAAGCTACGTGCAAATAAACAAAATGGCCTTCGACTCCATTGTTCTTTTTGGCTAAAATTTAACGTTTTATAGCAAGATAGATTCGGAGTCATGGTCTACAATTTTGATTAAAGAAAGTGGAAACATCTACCGATTAAATCTGTTTAACCTCTGGTGAATCATTCTACAATCCCGCATAAATAGTGAAACGTTCGAGAAGTTATTTGCAAATTCGAGATCCTTCTCGAGGTTGTTATCCATCTTCTAGAACGTATATCGAAAGATATGGAACACTCGAGAATGATTTTCAAAATGTGTATATATACCGACGAAACAAATCGTAGGTCACTTATTTTCGTAATACGAAACCTGCAGTGTTAAGAAAATTATTCGAGTCTAAATAAATAAGTCGTTAACGCGTGTTATAAATAAATCGACGAAGTACGTGAGTTTAGTGTAAACAAGTGCGGCCTTTATCTTATCTTCTTGTAAGTGATATAAATTATAGTGTAAGTGTTTTTATTAAACATTATTAGATATAATTAGTCCCGTTAATTTAAAAGTGTACATATTTCTAGTATAAGTGAAACATATTTTTAGCCGTTTAAATAAATTAGTTTTAATAATAAAATTCGCTATAATAATTTGGATTATAGGTCTTCAGCCTAATTAATATTGCATTGCTCGAATATGCGTCATTAGTAATAACGTTTTACATTTTCGTGTTTTAATAAAATTTTTACCACGTCACTAATACGCAGATTGTCCGTTCCGGTCTTCATTCTCTCTTAAAGATTCGCTATAAGTGATTTTGATGAAAACCTTGTTAGTTCAATTATATGTAATTTCTTTTTATTTAATTATATATTGTTATTAGGCTTTTAGCGATTTTACTAAAATAAAAATTTTCTACGTATATTGACAGAATTAAAACGATTCTTGATCTACTTAATCCTCACAGGTATTGCGACGGACGCAGTTTTGCGTTTAACTTAAATTCTTTATAGCAAATTTGTAGTATACTTTTCAACCCAACTACTAAGGGTGAAAGTAGTATTTCCCTGAAATGATGTCGAACACCTGATAGACCGATTCCGCTGCTATAATCAATGCGAGATTGGTGCTCGATTCGAATTTCGAACAGCTGTGGATACCTGAAATATATCGTTATCGTTGTGTATCCTTTAGTAAATGTGTTACGTAAAGCACAAGCGTTATTAATTGTGTTATGCGTTATTACACGTTGTAACGTCCCGTTAGAGTTCATTACATTAAAATTCAATTTTACATTCGTTTATTTTTTGCAACTAATATTGCACGTAAATTTATTCAGTTTGGCAACGTCGCGTTGTTCAACTCTACCTGAGTATTAGCTTAAGCTGACACTTCCGCTTGGGTCAGGCTTGGCCGTGCGTGTCGTAGTGATGCGGGGAAGACACATTTTCTTGATTATGGCGTAAAAACGCATACAATTTAATTTTTATCACTTACAAGAAGATAAGATAACGTCCTCGGATATCACACTTGTTTACACTAATTATCACGTTCACGATTATTCTCGGTTTATTTATGTAGACACACGCGTGCTAACGATTTATTTCCACTTGATAATCTTCTTAACACATTCGCATTCCAGCAATAACTGACCTACGATCTGTCTCGTAGCTATATATAGACATACGGAAATCCTTCTCGATCGTTCCTCACTTTTCGCTATAACTTCTAGAAAATAGATAACAGCCTTCTAGAAGGCTCTTGCATTTGCAAGTAATTTCTTGAACGTTTCAATATCGTTATCGTTGTGTATCCTTTAGTAAATGTGTTACGTAAAGCACAAGCGTTATTAATTGTGTTATGCGTTATTACACGTATTAACCCCTCAGCTACCGTTAGTCTGTTTTAAGGTCATTATTAATTATCACTTTTAATATAATTTATAATTCAGCCTTCAACTGCTTGCAAATTTGTGCATTATTGGTTACGTTGACTTATACCGTTCGAGTACTTGAGTAATTTGTTCGCAATCAAAGCAAGACTTCCTAAGGTTAATTCGTCAAATATAAGCTTGCACTCATGAAAAGTATCAAGAGTAACATTACGGTAGTAACAATTTTTAGCAGGTACTGTAGCAAAAGGAACCAGGGGTAAGTCTTTCGTTTTATATTAAATGTCTGGCTAGACGAGAACTAAAGTTTTGTTCGCGACTATGTAAATGTTAATGTGTGATCGACTTTTTCTCTTTATGTAGTATCTTAGCTTATTACTCGTATATTTGGTTAACGAAACTAAAGTGCTATCTTATTATCGATTGACAAAATATATATCACAAAGGTGTTCGTTCTCAAATTGATGATTGTTGGCTTTTATCCTACTTTTTGAACACTGGGTTCGTATGTACACTTAGTGTCTCCAAGCCAAGAATTTTTCTAGTACAACGGAGTGGCGCCGATTGCTTTCTTTTTCTATTACAGTATTCTGAACAACACCTTCAGTTCTTTTATAGTGTAACTAAAATCAAAAATTATTCTTTTACTTCCAGTCGAGTACAATGTATAGCCTTCAATTCTTTTCGCAATTAAATAATTACTGTGTACGTTGACTGTATCCGATGAAGTATCCTTAATTTTTAAGCATAGTCAAGGCCAGAGTTTTGGCAAATGCAAGCCGATTATTGTAAGCTTACACTCCTCGAAAGTAACATTACTGAGGTAGCATTATTACTAGCTAAATCCGATAAAGAACTACAAGTCTGAGATAAGTCTTATGTTATTACACTAGTTGAAACGTTTTCGTCTTACTTTTCGTACCCCTGGTGTCTTCGAGCCAAAAATTCTAACATTACAAAGGAATGTTTCTCAACTAGCTAGGCGTGGTAACGTGGTGGTTACCAACAAGACCCACTATGAAAAAAGTTAGTAAAAACCACTACAGAATTTCTAAGAATGTATTAAATGTGAATATTCAATTACACTGTACCAATAAAATTACACAAAAAAATCGTATGTCGTTTTAATACGAGTCAAATTTTTTATCAGTACCTTACAGTCGGGAGGCAGAAGGAAGCGTAACATTAAAGGAAAATCCTGCTTATCGAGAGGCTGTAGGTTGACTTATGTACTTAGTAGCTGTTATCAGACCTCATAACGCTTTCGCAAAATAAAAAACTGTAACTCTGTAAGTTTATAGTAAAGTAGACTTTGCTAGATATGTGGGAACAAGCAGATCTACAAGTAGAGTTGTGACAGTTGTGAATTGTCGTAGAAGCTGTAGCGCATTCGACGACAGAAGCCGAAATAGGAACAAGTCACGTGGCTTAAACCCCTACTTTAGTAGTTGTCTGGAATTGACGCGTCTCCACCGTATCTATTTGTGAATACCATAGACGTAGCAAGCACACCCACACACAGGTAAGACACTTTCATATAAGGGAACGTTATTCAGAGGACATTGTTCTTGAACGCATCAAAAGAATGAACCAGTTATAACTGACAATTTTAACTAATAGAGCGCGTTCGCTTCTAGTCAATGCAAACACAAACTTTTGATGAAAGTGTGTCTAGCTCACGTAATTTGTAAAGGACCTGTCACGTGTTCTGATCTAATAGTAGATTCACGGTTGTTATTGCTTTTCTTATGTAGAATTTGTGTTTTTTGCTTCGGTATTAAAACTTTGGTTAGTGCTAAAGTGTCTTTTTCCAGACAACTCTACAAGTAAAGTATTTGCTTTGGTAAGTACACACTTAAATGTTACGCCACTGTTTTTGTCGTAATACAACAATTGGCACTTTGCTACGCCATTGTCTTTAAAAAGTCGCACAGAAAATCTTCGCCCACAGGTCCTCTACAAATTAAGGCTCAGTTGCATAAACTTTCAGGATGTAGTTATAACTATATGGCCATGTCGTTAACCGTCGTCATTGGTACAAAAGTAATACCATACCTAGAGAAAAAGAAGAGCATACTCTATGGCAACTGTGCAGAAATTGAGCGTTGGTTACATACAAATATTTAAATTTTATTGATAAAAAGGTTCGAAATGTACCTATAGACAGATAGTTATCTTGTCTATGAATGAAAAAAAAAATACTTGTCTTGATTTAAGTGATTATGTTTTAATAAAGAAGTTGATTTCTGGTTTCTGTCATTTTCTAAGCTATTCTATGATGGCGTATCAAACGCACGGAAATATAATAAAATAACAATCGCATTTAGTATAACTATTAAGAAATTATTTAAGTATACTCAATTAACTTGACCTTTTCTACACATTATATTAAGACACCAAAAGATTTTATGTGAGGGTGTGCTAACTGTTAATAAATTGCGTGCTTTTCGGACACCGTAGATATACCTAATACCTATATATTATGTAAAAGACCAACAGATATACATGTAAATATTTCAACATACATCTTCAACAATATTTTAAAATTTCGACAGTTATAACAAATAAATATAATAGAGAGATCCAATAAAAGGGCTTACCAGAAATCGTAGCAGCAGCACATTGAAAACTCACGTTCGCGCTTTCCACTAACCGTAAGCAACTAAAGAATAATTGGCACTCCTGAAATCGGATTTGAAACTTCGATAATTTTAAATTACTTATTTTAGGTTAAAACCGTTACACTTTTATTAGGCAGTGCTAATTCTAATTTAAACGTGAATTTAATAATGGATTCTTTTTATGAAGTGCCTCGAAATGCACCTAAACCTAGATCAGTAGAAACAGTAAGTTTGACGAGTTAAAATTTAGAAATTTTAAACTTTTACTTTAGATTTCCACCATACCTTCAGTCCCTGAAGTGTCGATGCTATTCGAACCACAGTTGAAATCTAACGACAATACTTTTAACGACAGTGTGTATCTTTCGTATAAGGCTTGGAAGGAACGTAGCCAAAACCAAATAGTCACCCGACCAGAAGTACGAGATTGCCGTTTGAATTTTCAAAAACAACCTCAAGAACCATTTGCACGAAAAAAGATGCAACCTTTTGAAGAAATTTATATGGCAAATATACCCAATCGGCATCTCGATTTAAGCATTATTGAGCCTCCAAAGGTTTCACCAAAAAAAGGCATTGAGAACATTAATCCAAACATTCAATCACAGGTAAAATCACCTCCGGAGAATATAAAAAGTAAACGATTTGATGCTTATGACTATGAAACTTGGCGCTCAAAACGAGATGCCCTTGATAAGTTTTTAACTGAAGATTCAAATCGAAGTGGTGTAGGTAATAAAAATCGTATTATAGATTTGTATAATTATAAACCAGATCATTCAGAACCAAAAAACTTTACCACCCCAGCATTAGTTAACAAAGAAAATTATATGTTAAACACTACAGAGCCAAGGTGTAAATGTAAAGATTTAGAAAGTACATCAAACCAAAGTAACGATTTTGCTATGAAGGATTTGTTACAAATAATTCGACAACAAAATGAACAGATTCTTATATTACAAAAACAGGTTGCAACTTTAATTAATAACAAAGACACGATAAAAGATAGAGCAAATACGATTTTGTTTCAAGACCAATGCAAAACTAGCACACAGGTTGAAAATAAACCACCTCAGTTTCTTCCTAAGAAAGCCTCTTTGCATCAAATATCCTTAGATGTTATGACTAGTTTTGAGTTATCAATACGTAGACCAACAAACCCGAAAGTATATCCTCAGCAATCTCAAATCTGTGAAATTACAGAAACTGAAAGTAACAACACTGTCAGTGAAAATATTTTAGATGGTATAGAAAGACCTCGAGATATAACTTTATCATTAAATGCACCACAACTTCGAGTACCAGAACGCTGTCCTACACCACTTAATAGCATCAAAGTTGATATGAAAGATTATAGTTCCGAGTATGTTTCTTTTATGCAATTAGACATTTTTTTAATGTTTCATTTTTAGAAGTAGCAGTGACGAAGAGGAGCCGACTTGTCCAGAGTGGACGTTTTATAATAATATAATGGTAATAGTATGACAAATCGGATACCTTGTATTTTTTGAATTTTTAGACACAAGTAAATCACATTTTGAAGAAATCAGGTATACGTCCTTCAAACACGCCTATCTCAGCAGGGACAATGGGACCTGGAGATGTAATTAAACAAAACATGATGAAAAAAGTGAAAGAAACTACAATAAAGCACTTAAAAAACATAGGCGTTTGTGTCCCTCCTGATAACACTGACGAGTATGTATTAGAAGAATTCTATCCACTAATAAAAAAATTTAGCTTCCATTTAGGAAATAAAGAGACAAATAACAACAGCAACGAAATTAGTTTTGCCGTTCAGCAGCTGTTAATGAAGTACTTACCGAACGAGTATTTAGCAAAAGTCAGAGGCGACCAGAATAACTTTCATAAACCAAAACAAATGGGCAGAATTAAGAGAAGACCGGAATTTTCCATGGCTACGGTTCAGTATATGCAAAAATATAATTTGCTAAACGGTACAAAGCTTATACGTAACTAAAACATGTTTTATGTATCTGATTTTTAGATAACCCGAATTCTGGTTTAGGCCCCATGGCTGAAAGAGACAATTTCGATAGAATACTTGATACTACTGCGATCAGACAACAACCTAAACTCCTATGACTATTTTATATATAACTAATTTTACAAAATGCTTGTTATGCAGGTATATTTAGAGGCAATTCAATAATTGTATATTTAAAATTGTTACAAATGATTATTTTTTTAAAGTTTTTAATAAAAAATTGATATAGAATGATGTAATTGTTTAATTCGCTATTTTAATAAATAAACTACAATATGTACAATATTTGTATGGATTATAGCAGTAGTTACACACTAAAAGATTCACCACATCCGCAAGTTCCTTTAATATTTGGATTATTGAAAACAAACTCTGAACTTAACTTGTTTTCTATGTAATCCATTTCAGTTCCTGAAAAAGTAAATTGAAATGTAACTTAATGCACAAAAATGAAAGAAAGGCATTTATAAGGGCTACTGTGGACGTTTTTATAACTTTGGAGAGATCAGCATTTACAGCGACTCATTGTAACTGTCTTCGTTGACTAATAAAAACCAACATGAAAAATATAACACAACTTCAGGCAAAATTGTGATCTATTATGCTTTAGCAAAGTCAAAGAAAGTAGCTAAGGTCTATATTCCAGAAGGGTCTATTTAGTAAGACACATACAACTCGCTGAGTAGTATTCCTACGTCCAAAGATATAATGGAATTATCATCAGAAATCGAAAAAGATGGAATGTTCTGGATCCAGATAAGTCAGATTCAGTTTATTTTACGAATTGGGTAGAAAGTCCCTAAGACTTTGTTGGTTTAAATAAATAACCAGTTAAAATTCTCGAATCAATAAATTAAAAAATAGGCGAAAAGTCTCAGAAAATGGAAGAAAGGTCAAGCAAAATGGAAATAAAGTTTTGCAAAAAAACTCAGAAATTTGAAAAAAAAATTGGGCTACCCAATTTAGAAAGAGTAGAAATCCGAGTAATAATATGTTTAGACAACATTTTTCCTATACGATTCTTGATACCTTTGACGTAGAGTAGATAAGCGACAGACACCTACCCGAGACATAAACTAAACTTTGTAATAATGAATCATCTTCATTACGATTAAATAAAACGTCCAAAAATGGTAAAGAGGGGTTACGTTCTAATACCAAAGTAAAACGAATATTTTGATACATTGAGTTTAAATGACAAAGAATCTTGTTGAGCGTAAAAGGACCATTTTGCCAAATGACCAGCACTTGGGTTTTAGATAAAACGTGAATAAAGCGTTTTTCTCAACATGGTCCTTCTACGCTCAAAGAGTTTCTATGTCATAAACTCAATTTATCAAATTATTCATCGTGTATTTTAGCAAAGTTTTCTCCAGGATATAAAGGAATTAGTGCGCATCGGAACGCTGATGCCTTGTCGAGAAGACCATGTCCGGTAGATTGCGCCATTATTCGCGACTTGAAAAAAAAATCTCTCAAAGAACTGCTGTGGTTGATGACGAGTGGAGACTTGAGCAGTTGCGTCGCAAACAAGAAAACGATTCTGAAATAAGAGTACTCCTGAACTGGCCACAGCCGACAACCAACCTGAGAAAAAGTGAAAGCTTTCGTCTTGAGAGCTGTGTGCAAACTTGTATTGCTTTGGTGGAAGATGATTCGTCGTTTCGGGGTTTTTCGAAGCTCAGCGATGACTTCCGGCAAACAAATGCTCGTATACCAATCAGCAGTAACAGTTGTTCGATCTTGCAGAGGATTGCTACATGACCTGCTTTTGAGACAAATGTCGTGACTATCTGTTTGGATACAATTCCAAAACGGGTTACTTTTGTTGGTTTTTCTTCACCTTGGAACACCCAAACAGACGATAGGCGTTTATTTTCGGGTTCGTTTGAGTAAATCTACGATTCATCACCATTAACAAGTTTCCCGAGTTGAAGCGGTCTAGAGTTTTTTTTTGTCACCAACAGACTCTAACTTGTTTCAGTTCTTCAGTCAACAGATTCGGATACAACCAAAAACTTAATTTTTACCGCCAATTCTTTATGCAAAATTTTTTTATTGAAGTCTTTGAAATCTCCAATGATGCCTCAATCTCGCGATATGCCACATGCCGATCTTCCTTGATAAGTTTGCGCACAACATGGACGTTTTCCTGGGTGACACTCGTTTTTGGCGCACCTGCCCTGGGATTGTCGATAACTTATCCGTCATCGTTTTAATTTTCTATACCACCAAGAAAGATGTGCTTTTTTTCCGAACACAGCGAGGCATTGCCACTTAAAAGACATGCCTCGTATCACATGCGAAAACAACCAAAAGTGGTCGACATCGATCGCCTAGCCCCGTTTGCTGGCGATAACAACATTACCCAAGACCAGGTCCAAACCAGAGTAATAACCAGCAGAACCAGGAATCACGTCCATGGAATGGACTTCGATAAGTTTATGAGCATGTGGGGTGGTTCTGGAAATTCTAGGTTCAGAGTTACATCCGAGTATTAACAAGATCTGTTCCAAACACTAAAGAATTATGCCAGCGCACAAAGCGTGAGAAAAGATCTGGAGATGTCCAGAGGGGTTTCAAGCGTCTTCTATCTGGTCACCAACAAGTACTCGCGTGCAAAACCGTTATACGAATGGAAAATTGAATGGCGTGTCACAACAATGGCAGTACCCCAACAGTTCGAAACATGTTGGAGGTTGTCTCCCATGTTACCATCCAAGTAGACTATCGGTTCAGAAAGAGTCCATTCACTGCTAGTTTTATGCTCAAGAAAGTTGCCGAAATGAAGAGAGCTACCGCTATGACCACAGCGCTTTCTACCGGTGCCGCCTCCAGCTTCCTATTCTGAGACAGAACAATCTTAAGAAGAGCTTCGATATCAATCAAGATGATTCGAGGTAATTACCGAAATGTTCTAAAAGCAGATAAAGTAAATTATAAATGGTGTCTGAATCCATTTAGAAGGCTAATCGATTCTACTCAGAAGTCGGAAGGGTCAACACTATGTCGGTCTAAATAAATGAAGTGTTCAACGCGTGTGCTAAGATAAATAAAACTGCATAATCAACGACATTTTTCAGTAAACGTATGGGCTGAAATTATAGGGGAGTACGTTGTTGGATCCTACATTGTTCTAAACCGGTTAAATGATTATTTAAATTTCTTAAATAAGGTTTTGCGAGAGCATTTGATGACTTACCGCCAAACATCAGACGGAGACTTTGGTTTCAACATGATAAAGCACTACTAAATAGAGAATATCCGAACAACTGGCTTGGGTGAGAAGGTCCTGTGGTCCTGAGTGACCAGCCCGGAGCCCCGACCTAAGATTTTTTTTCTGGGGTCGGAAGAAGACCTCTATATATGAGACACCAGTAAACACCGAATTAGAACTGGTGGCTAGAATAGTAGCTTCAGCAGAAGATATAAAAGAGAAGCAAGCAGCTCTTGCAAATGTCCCTTCTAATATTAAAACACACTGCCGAGCTTGCGTTGCTGCGAGTACTTTTCAAAATATTTTGTTTTGAAATTTTTGATCGGTCACCATTTAGTTATTTGATAAAATAGAAATTAATTGTAAATACAAATGTTTTAGAGAACCAAAAGCAAGTTCTGAAAGTTTTTGTATTTTTCCCTTAAAATAAGGGAGGAATGCTGATTTATCAAAGAACAAAAAACGCCAATAACTATGAACCAAAAAAAGCTGTTTATTTTCATGAGTTCTGTCGTTTTCGGGTGTTACAAAACACCCGGTATAATGCAATACTACTGTAAAACTTTGTCCCACCACAATGGAAAGCAGTTGAAATGATCTTAAAAGTACTCCTATATCTGAGGAGCTTCAATTCTATACTCAAAGACAAAAAGCTAATTCCAAATAATCCTGGACCCTAGACATTATATCCACTTGGCTTAAGAAAATGCGTATGCTAATGAGACAAAGTCAGTTTCTGTCACATATACACTTTAGAAAGAGATTTGCCCACCAGTTACTCTAAATAATGTTAATATACCACAAGTAGAGGAAGTTAAATACCATGGACCGTACTTGGATAGAACTCACCTGAAGGAAACACACGCATGACTCTTGGCATGCAACTAAGTATATACTACTGGCTTACAACAGAAACTTTAAGCTATCATTAGAAAATAAATTACTGATATAAAGCCAACATGAACATATGAAATCCAGCTGAGGGGTACCACTGCTAAGTCCAACCGAGAAATATTAGAGATTGCAGTAAACTGATAAGAACTATAGTTGATGCACCTTGGTATATGACCAATGAGAGATTGCACCATGATCTAAACATCACAACTATAAAAGATCAAATAAAATGGCAAAGCATAAAGATGAAGAGAAGTTTGCTTTAATTTGCTAAAGCACAGTGATATTTTAAAAGCTAAAAAAGGATATCCCCCTTAGACTTATGCTCATGATACTCCTGCAACTCACTGAAATTTTAAGTAGCTAAGTCACTGGACTTGGACAACAAAAGATTCCAAAGAACTATTTAAACATACGGCCAAATGTCCATAAATGAGACAGATTACATATCAAAAATATATAATCAACAACATTTTGGTCCACAGTAACCCTTAATTTTTTAGATATTGTTCAATTCAATAATGAAAATATTTTACCTAAAAGCGTTAGTTGAGCTTTTTTATCAATGATTACCCTAACTCCATCCTGACATACTTCCTCATCCATTTTATCTAACAAAAAATTAGATTTAAATCTCCTTATTGTTAGACTCGAAATTACCTTTATGAGTAGCGTAATCTAAAGTGTACGACAATCCGTTACAACCTCTTTGTCGAACACCAATTTTCAAACCAATCTGAGGAATTAAGTCGTATTATCCTCGAGATTTTCGGTTGAAACGATACTTACATAATCATTTTTACCATCTAAAATTTGTTTAATTCGGTTCACAGCAGCTGGAGTCTGAAAGATCAAGATCAATAGGTTATAATACAAAACTATAAAATGCGTACCAAAATTAAAGCCGCTCTTGTGGATAAAATTTTTCGGTTTTTTACAGCACGAACGGTTGCCGTAGCTACTGATTTTGTTGCCATTTTTTGCAATACTTTTATTTTAAACCCAAAAAAATAGTGAACAATATTAGTGGTTAGTGGAATTACGTCAGGTGTACAAATTTCTACAACGCAAAAGAAACTAAATCCCATTGTTATTTAATTGACATTTTAATTTACGACGTTGGCAAACATTTGGTCAATGGACGGTTGTAGATCATCTGGCAAGAATACATTAAAACAACCACACAATATAAACTTCTCGCTTTATTTTAATTTTATACCTTAAAACGTTTGTACAAAGAGAAGAATATTTGTTTAATACGCATATAACATGAGCTTCCTGTTGTAAGTAATTCAATTTTTAATTCCACAGGCTATTTTTATCGAGCATAAACACTTTTTACAGTGGAAGCCGCTCGTCTAAAACATTTAAACCGAAAAAGAATATTCCGGAAGGCACCCATCAGTATGAACTTATGAAACATGCAGCCGCAACATTGGGTTCGGGCAATCTTCGTTTAGCTGTTATGCTTCCTGACGGAGAAGACTTGAACGAATGGGTGGCTGTTAACAGTAAGGAATTCATTCAGTTGCGGTCAAATTTAATTTCTTTATTTTAGCCGTTGATTTTTTCAATCAAATTAATATGTTATATGGCACAATTACCGAATTCTGCACTGAGGATAGTTGTTCAATAATGTCGGCTGGACCAAAATATGAATATCATTGGGCCGATGGTCATACTGTTAAGAAACCTATCAAATGTTCGGCACCAAAGTATATCGATTATCTAATGACTTGGGTGCAGGATCAACTAGATGACGAAACGTTATTCCCTTCTAAAATAGGTTGGTTGGTAAATTTATTGCTAAATGGCAAATTTAATTATAGTTTTTGTGTTGTATATACAGTTAATTCTGTTATCTTTTGTGGTACCATGTAATGTGGTTTCGTTTCCTCTGTTTCGTTTATATAAACTATTTTGTAACGTTGTGTTATATTCTTGGATTTTGGTGCTTTTTGTGGTGCCACTTATTCAATATGCATTTTAAAATCTATGTATATGAACTAAGACTTAAGATCGATTGTGGTATTTTATTTCTGTTAATTTATTTGTTAGGCAGTGCAATTAATTCTGGAATTTATACTTACAGGAGTACCTTTTCCTAAAAATTTCCTTTCAATTGCAAAAACAATTTTGAAGAGATTATTTAGAGTATATGCGCATATATACCATCAGCATTTCAGCGAAGTTGTACAGCTAGGTGAAGAGGCGCATCTTAATACATCTTTCAAACACTTCATCTTTTTCGTACAAGTAAACAAATCTATTGGTGTTTTTTTTAATTAGTTAATTACTATTTTTGCAGGAATTTAGTTTAATAGAGAGGAGAGAATTAGCTCCTTTACAAGAATTAATAGATAAGTTAACGGCCAAAGAAGCTCGATGAATAATAAATATTTCTTTCTATTTTTTTATTTGCACAATTACGACTGCTTTATTTTCGATGCAGTTGCAACTGTAGATTTTACACGATTGTGGTTTATAGAAAAGAAGAGTTTTGACAATTTGTTCAAAAGTGCAAGTAAACGAAATTATCATAATGACAATACCTTTTTATTTATTATTTTAGTTATAGATATGCATGTGTGTGTGTATAAATGTACGTGTATACACGCATATTTTTTGTAAACTGCAATCCCAATGTACAAACGTGTGCCTTACGTGGTGTACGTTTTACATTAATCACAAAATTTGTTAATGTGTTCCTACTTTTCAAAGTACTTAGACTTCAAGTAAATGTGGCATTCTTAAATGTTTAATTCCTAGCGCTTCTTATTATATGCACAAATATGTATAATAACCGATGTTTTATTATTTATTTTAATTCGAATGTAGTTAATTAAAATGCCGAGCTTTAAAAGTTTATATTTGTAGTGTTTTTAAGAAATGTTATTTTTAGTATATTTACAAGCGAGTTTCTAATAATTATAATTAGTACACGTATATAACTATTTAGCTTAACAATTGCAATGTTTTTTTTTATATTTGTTAATTTTAATATGAAGGAAATGTCGAAATAAACATATTTATCTATTTCTCATGAATTATGTAAGAGCAAATTATATTAAATGCACAACTTTACATTAACATATCTTTTATATCACCAAATAAATTTCAATAGCAAAAGAGATACCGTATGGGACTACTTCCAGTGAGAAGACCAGCTCTGTAAAAAAAATTTCAAATCTAAGGACGCAACGGGGCCGAAGGATGCGTGGCTGACTAGAAAGTCAGCTGTGACGTGACCGGCGAGCCCTGCCACCTGTCGTGTAGAGGATAAGGGATTGCAGAAGCTGGCGCCGCGCACCCTATATATCGTCGAACTAGGGACTCTAATCTCCGGTGCCGGTGGGAGGACGAAAGTCCAAAGGAGACAAAACTCTATAAAGAACATAATGCGGTGGGGCTGTATATTAAAACATTATGAGTTTGGAGGAAGTAGACAAACAGTTTACTGCGTAGGGAAACTTGACGAATTTGTCCAAGTTTAGGCGCATCCTGAGAAGGCTCCGATCAGATGCGGAAAGGATGAGGAGCGAGGGAAAAAATAACACGGACGAAATGCTGAATACTTTCGAAGAAGCAATTGGCATGACAGGAAAAGTGAGAAAAATCATCCCCGCAAAAATGGAAGAAACAAAAGCTAAACCAAGGAAAACAGAAATGCAGACCTATGAAGAAGAAGAAACTGGAAAAGATAAACAGTAGAATGGTAGGGGAGAAGACGATAGGTTAGCAGCTCGATATATAGAGAGGGGTGTAGTTATGTTTACAAAACTAAGAAAGAAGATGGGGGATGAAAATCACCCAGGTCACAAGCGCAAAAGAAAGGGAAGGGGCAATTAAAATATTAAAGAGAAAGAAAGGTGGAAATAAAAGGACGACGGAGTGTGTGAACAATACGGTCGAAAAAGAAGAAACAGGAAGAGGCGATACATAAGACAGTGGGGAAAAGAAACAAAAATTTTAGAGTTATAAAAATGTAAAGGAGGGAATTCCCTTAAGACACACAAACAAAAAAGGATAGAAGCGACTAGAGAAGTGGGGTATTCGTTGCTACAAGAAAAAGACGAATAGTGTGGCGAAGGTTTAAAATAAAATAGAGGGTGATGCCACAGCAGTGTTTCAGGTGCCAAAAGTACGAGCACAGATAAAGTGAGTGAGAATCTATTGACGTTAAAATCACGTAAGAGACGTCACAATGTCGTTATATGACGTCAGTGTACTGCCTGGGGACCAGTATAATATGTCTTTTTACGGTCACGTGTATCAAAAGTAGGAAAGCGTTAAGGTACTTAGGCGTGCGAATCGGAAAGAACAGTAGAGCAGTGACTGAACACGTGAGACGTTTATGCGATAAAAGAGAGAAATCCATGAATAGTTTGGTTTGACTCATGTCCAGCATGCGAAGGCCAAGCTTTTAACAGAGAAGAATGTATGCGGCCTATAGGACGATGTCAACCGAGGCCATTTTGGTGGTGGCCGAGATATCGTTCATTAAGGAGAGTATAAGAAAGAAAAATGGTTGGCAAATGGACACACTGAAAGTGAGGGATATGCGTGTATTGCGACGCGAGAAAAAATTATGCTTAACGAGTCTCAGGATGCCCAGTGTGTGAGGGTGTTTTGAGTAAGATGGAATTGGGGGAAAAACAAAGCAAATAATTTTGGAAAATTGAGAAGGACAGAGAAATAAAAACATCAGTCGACAAATTTCAGAAATTATGAGAAAAAAAGTAGAAGATAAAAGTGCAAAGTGAAAGAAGCCTTTCTCTCACCTGAAATTATTTTGTTTCGTGCATAGTAACTGTACTTACGGTCATAAAAAGAAATCGTAAACTGCCTATTTAATAAAATTTGGGAAACAAGTGGTCACTTATACCGTGAGGCTGGGACCCCATCAAGTATGTCTTAAGGTGGTGGATAAGAGGCCCAGCTAGCTAGCGTGGGCTGGGTGGCGATCAGTATAGTCTATGTGAGCTTATACTTAGTGGAATCAATAAATCATGCCTAAACTGCTAACTGTGTTCTTATCTCGGAACAGATGTGGGGGGGAAGCTTGGTTTAACCGCCCGGACTATGAAGAATAAACTTCAATAAAAACCCTAAATTTTAGGGCGGGGAACCAAGCCAAAGAGATTGCTGCAGTGTGTATCAAGGCGGGTGTAGAGTGCCTAAGCACCCTTCCCTCCTTATGTTAAAGAACACAATGAAATAAAGTCATCGAATTTACAGATATAAAACCAAACGAGAACCGATGGCCCGTATAACCGTCCTTCAGATTCTAGCCAAAATCGACTTTCGGAATTAGGTAAAGTAACTAATGTTCTAACGGCAGGAGCCACATAGCAAGCCGCTCCCTCTCGTTTGGATCCTAGGGCCATGTTAGTCATTTAGTTCAAGTTTATACTGATATAGAGCGCCAATCAGAGTGCACCACGAAGAGGCGAAAGATTAAGTTAAATAGTAATAAACGTCAAACACACAGGTACAACAAAAGTGTACGTACGGCACACTTCGTATTGTTCGCAGCAAACTATATAGCGTTATTATTACATCACTTTTACGTTATTAGGGTATCCTAAATAATTTACACTATTTTTTAGATTGCATTCAGTCATGGTCATTTATAGTTGCTTGGATTGTGGTGTTAAGAAATCAAGTTTTCTTTTTCATATACGCCTCAGTCCACGAAAGTGATTTTTCAACGAATCTACGGTTTTGTTGCGTTTTAAATAAAATGAAATCACTTCAAAGAGTATTGTGTTGTAGGAAGAACTTGAAGAGGTGTGTGTTATTTCGATTATTATAAGTAAATTTACTAAAACACAACAACTAAAAAAATATAATTAACTAATTAAGAAAAAATTATGTAACACTTTAAATACTTTTTACTTATGTCAACACTGACGTTATTTTGAAGACTACATTCGATTTCTCGCTTTAACCTTTTATAGTTTGTCATGTTTTCTTATATAATCTAGAAAGTTTCAGAATACTAAATTTCTGGGATTATGCTAGGTCTAGGTCTAACTCTCCATATATGTTTATGCTGAAATGATTAAATCAATATAAAACAACTATATAAGCATACACATATTTTATTGTTTTTACTTAAAATTATATAAATTTTCCTAAAGACACTAAGACTTGACACTTCAGCTACTAATTTTCAATCAATTATGATTTGTTATTATACAACAATTATTTGAACATTTTCCTTAAAAAATGACTACACCAAAATAGAAAATTATCGAACTTGTAGTTTAAGATGGTGGGGGTGGTGGAGGAGCTGTCAGGAGGCTGGTCATGTCTATACCTGGAGGTGGTGGGGGTGCCAGACAAGCAGTAGGAGGTGCTGGAGGCCATGCAAATTGGGTTGTTTGCCACGGAGGCATTGTGCTGCTAGTGGTAGTAGTGGTAGTTGCACCAGGAGGAGGTGGTTGATTGTTAGTACTCATCCAAGTCATCCCCATTTGTGGTGGACTCGACGCACCAGGAGGAGGCGGTGGTGGCATTATACCTGGAGGACCCGGTTGCCATGTCATAGTAGGGGTTGCCCAAGGTGGTGCCATGGTATTGATCGTAGGATGTATCATCGGTGCATGAATAGTAGGAGGCGGCATCAACGGACGAGGCTGCATCTGCTGCTCGAACATATTGATACCAGTATGTAGTTTTCTCGGCATCGTTGTCGTCGTTGACGTTCCGTTACTAACTGTTGTACCCGGCGGTGGAGGCCCTTCGCCCAATTCCGCCATAAGAGACATGTATTCTTCGTCAATTTTAGCTTTATCTCCAGCTTGTGGGGGTCCTCCTTGTCCTGGTCTTTTCTGTCTACAATCACGAGCGATATGCCCTGCAGCACCACAACTCGAGCACACAATGTTGTTCGTGACATTAGGCTTATCTGGACACTAAAATAAACAGTAGTATTTCTAGTTTTATTATACCTAACATAAGTATTATGATAATATAACAAATGTAACAGTCGATTAAAAAGAAACCTACAAAGAAAGTGATCAAACGTGTCCGAAGAAACGAAGTCGTGGCTACAAACTGTCCCCAGTCATGTGGTTTTGACAGTAAAGGAAAAAGAAATTGCATTAACGCCACAGCTAACTTACTAACTGCACCTGGCCCTCTCCAATTTTTTGGTAATTTTCAAAAATAAAGTTCCTCAGTGAACGCTTCCTATGATAAAGAAGATTATGTGGGCATTGTGGATCAATTCCCAAAATGTTTTGTAGACAGAAAATAGTGAAAAAACGCGAACAAATAAAAGATCCGCCGGAATGTAAAATTTAGCATAAGCGGGCCAATAATAAAGTAAATTTTTGAAATGATAAAAAACACGTTACCAAATTCCGTTGGACTTGCACAGATTTTGTGCAAACTGAAAAGGTATTTATTATACGTACCAACCAAGACTTGTGATCAGTAGCGCCACAATTATTGCATCGTAAACCTTCATTTTCCCGTAAAGTTCCATTGAGCTGTGCCAATTCCCGTAGCTGCATGCGACGTAGATCATTCTGGCTCTCTGGTACCTCCACACCTTGACGAATCACTTCTTTAATCTTAAATTTAAAAAATAAAAAATCAACCGCAACAAGGTAACTATTACTTTTTCCACTGCTTTTTTAACGTTCTCAGGATTTGTTGCAGTGATGTACGCGTGCAGTGGTTCGTCTTCACCGGGTAAGGGTTGACCGTCTTTTCTTCCTACTTTACCTTCCTTAACGCTTCCTTTACCCCGAATGATTATTTTCGCGCCAGTCTCCTTCTCCATAGCTATAAAACAATCAATAATATTTCTCTCGTTATAATATATATCTTACTTTTCAAGGTATTTCCTCGTGGCCCAATGAGTAAACCTACAAAGTTAATTTCGGGATGTTCTTCTTGAGGAATCATTACCTTATCACTAACTCTTATTACCGGTGGCCTAGAAAGACTTTAATATCAATAATTTTTCTATTGAACTAAATACTACATACTGATATTAAATAAAAAAAAGATTAATTAGTATTTCATTTACTTCATTTGTATAAATAGATTAAATATGAACTCACTTATAATCTACAGGTGGTTTGAACTCTGGATTGATGGTTTGCATTCTTAAAACCAACATGTGACGGTCTTCTTCTAACTTACGTCGAGTTCTGAACTCCCTGGTGTTTAAACGCTTACCGTCGCTGCTATAAATGGGTTCAGGCGATGGAGATCTGCACAAATAAAGAGAAAACAAAATAATAGTCAAGCGAATAAATACCCTTCCTATGCTTCATCACATCAATACAATCGCACTAAATCTTAGTAAATTAGTGATGTAGCATTGGACGCATAATCCCATAAATCTACATATGAAACGAATAGTGATTGGAATTTGGTAAATTCTGACGAGTTTTCTGAGTTTTATCAAAATCAAATTAAATGTCGACAGAATTTAATTATTAAAAAATCCTGAATTAAAGAAGAAAAATTATGTTGTTAAATGCTGCAATAAAAAATTAATTAATTTTTCTAGCTGAAATGAAAATCTTTAAGATTTCATACTAATTTTGGACAAGCTTATGAACCAATTTTTAATACAAATTTTTAAATATTGATTCGTAAGTTTTTCAGAACTAAAAGTAGGGTTCGTCGACGAGTTATTGATTCAACTAAATCGATTCGAAATTAAAATTTATTAGCACTTCAGATAGTTTTCAATAACCAGTCGAACTGAGCTCAAAAGCAAAATCGTTGGTTTATCGCTAATTTATCGATCACAATAACTGTACGCTTATATAAAGAACCAACAGCCTCTGCTTTTAAATTTTACGAAACAAAACCCTACTACTAAATCCTAAATTAAGTAAAAATAGTAATGCTTGTGACTTTAATCGATGCCAAACCACTGGTGTAGGTCAGCTGTCTGGCAAGTAAGCAAAGGAACTGCACCTTTCTTCAGGATTCGGTGGTATCCCTAGGTCACCAGAACGTAGTTTTCGACTCACTTCCTCTATCTGGAGTTGAACTGAAATAAAACGGGTTAGGAGAGGGCAAATGCCCAAATGTTAGAAATCGAATTTTAAAAATATACGAATAAATATATATATGTAAATAAAACTGAAAAAGATCTTATTTAACGGATATAGCAAAAGTTACTAAATTTTGTATTTGTACTTTATAAGGTTTCAGCATCCATACGTTCCTGCAACTGATTTAATTTCAGCGAATATTCATGTTATACTTACGACGAATTATTAATAAGTTATCCAAGATGGATTATATTTACTTTTGAGATCTATAAACATATGGATCATTTAACAATACTTACCCAATTTTAATTAAAACCTAAGAAACGTAATAAGAAAATGTGATTTACCTAACAGTACATTGAAAATCCCTAAGTTACCTAATCAACTAACGTATAAATTATGCAACAAAACTCAACTTACGTAAATAAGCCTCCTCCTGTTCCTTGCTCAGATTACACGGCAAGATTGTTGGCATTCCAGGAATGAAAATCTTTTCGTGTTCGCCTCCAGCCCAACGTGATCTCCTTCTTCGTTTTCTTTCTTCTTCATTTGGATCTACAAAACAAAATATCATCCGAAGTAATTATAATCAATATGCTTTACCATCGCTCTGTATATTTGACGTATTCTCTGCGGCGGCTTCTCCATTTCTCTGTGCCACTAGTGCAGCATAATTTCTGGTAGCGGCGATAGTTGCTAAGGTTTCCGCTAACAATTTGTTCCCATCGGGAATTGCAGATTTTTCGGGTGTTCGTTCTCTATGTCTACTTCTACTCCTTCTATCGCGATCTCTTCTATCACGGTCCCTATCACGATCCCGATGGCGGTCCCTGTCACGGCTACGTCGTTTACGATCTCTTCTGTCGCGATCTCTATCGCGACCCCTATCGTGATCACGGTCCCTGTCTCTACTTCTATCTCTATGACGGGACGAACCCATATTTCGTAACTATAATGTAATACGCACAAAAACTTTCTATCAAAAGTAATATTATTCCTTTAGCAAAATGGTTACGATGATGTATTTACGACTAGAAAAAATGCAACTTCAAAACGCAGTCATACCAACATACATCCGCAGACAACTATGTATAGGGTTATGCAAAAATTATAATTAGCATCAGGAGCACAGAGTACCAAAGTACGTTTATTACAATTTTCTATTTTAAATCTTGTTTGTAATAGTTATAGTTATAACGTCTTCTCATTACGCTTTGGTTTTTAGCTGTATGTTTTATGTTTGTTTACGTATCTCGTATCCTACACATAATGAGTAGATTACAACAAAATAAAAAATAATATTTATTTATAAGCTCCTGTTTAAAACAAAACTTTTTTTTACGAGTGGGCGTTTTTATATAAGTTGACGAGAGAAAAACGCCCAATTTAGACAGGAACGAGCTGAAATTAAATTTTATTGCTCGAGTAGAGACCATGAGACCTCCAAAGTCTCAAATTCTCTCAAAAATAGTTTAAAGTTTATGCTAACAAGTGCACAAAGACGGTTTACAAAAAAGAACAATTACGATTTGTCACAGTTAAGAACAATAATAGATAAGATGATTGCGCCTGGAGAGCAACGTGATGCACCGCAAAAACCTATGATCCGAGAACGATATGTATGTTGCTGGATAAGCGTAATGATTCCGTAACGTCAGTGGTGCATACAAGATTTTATTTTTTAAATTACATAATATAAAAGCTAAAAATGAATAATAATTTTAGTTTCCATTTTACAAGTATATTTAGTGATCTATAACAATATATAATTATTTGAAAGAATTAACTTTACAATTATAATGAATGTGTAAGAATTATAGGTAAAAATGGTTTAAAAAATGCACAAAAATAAATAGTAAATCTAAATCTAAACAAAACTATGAATCAAAATATAATTATTTTTGAGAGCGTAATGAACGAGAGTTATAAATCCATAACGCCGTCTCATTACTCCTCATCGGTTGTTATGTATATGTTTACGTATCTCGTATCCTAGACACAATTAGTAAATTATAACAAAGTAAAAAATTGTTATTTATAAATTCCTGTTTAAATTGGGAGTTTTTTCACAAATGAGCGCTTTTAAACCCTACTGAAACGAGAGTCCAGGAGGTAAAAAAACGCCCAATTTATATAAGAACGAGTTAAATACAAAGTTTTATTGCTCGAACAGAGACTATGAGAACTTCAAAGTTATAAAATCTCTCAAAAATAGATTGCGCCCGGAGAGCAACATAATGCAGCGCGAAATTCTATGGCCCAACGATGAGCGTAATCCTCTAGCAACTTCAGTGGAGCACACAAGATTTTATTTTTCATTTTACATATAATAAAAACTAAAAATGAAAAAATACTTTAGTTTCTATTACAAGAATATCTAGTAGTTTAGAACAATAAGTAGTTTTACGTTTAATTATTTACTTGTCAAATTGGTTTGAAAATTACAATAAATGTGCAAGAATTGTTGAAATATGCTGAAAAAAAAATACATAAAAACAAATAGAAAACTCATTACTATCTAAATATAAACAAAAATATGAAAATAAATATCATTTTTGGGTAAGTAATAAAAAATCATTATGAATAGATAACGCCCCGGTTGTTATGTTAGTTATGTATATGTTTACGTATCTCGAATCCTAGGCTTTATGAGTAAATTATAACGAAGTGAAAAATGTCATACCTCAGTAGACCTCTTCAAACCTGGAACAAATTTTTATTTTTAATTATTCTAAACTTTGAAGATGTCTGACAAATTGTCAACAGTTTTATACATAAGATTTATCTGAAATTGTAGTTAAAGTGTAAATTGTGGAAATCAGGATTTTATTAAAGTATATTTTATTCTTCAAAAACACAATTGATATATTAAAGTCATTAAATTAAATAGAAACATTACGGTGATAACATTTTGTAGTTTCTGATGCCATAAAATGTCTTGGCAATTAATTACAACATTTTTGTACATTGTAAAACTATTTAAAAAAAAATAATCAAATAACTTAACACATGTTATTAGAAACGATTATTTATAAATGATTTGTATGCAACCAAAAAATCTCTCAAATAAATTTTAACAAAATACTAAATCAAAATAAAAATTGCCGACGGTATGAAGTTAAAATACTCAAATTCATTACTCGTGGTTACGTGGGCACGTTGCACAGATACTCAAATAACGTAAAAGTGATGTAATAAAAACGCGATCTGGATGGCTGAGACGTAAAAATTAACTATGTAGTGTAAACGCACCTTTACGACGCGTTAAATTGCGATAACGATGCAAACGTGAACAAAGCTTTATAATCTGTCAACGCCATTTTGTGGGAAAACTTGTTTATCTCAAGAATTTTCTGTAAAAAAACAGTAAAAACGAAATTACATTAATTTTACCGTTTGTGATAATCATTTTCTTACCGTATTTAACAAATAATCTAAAAATATGTCTGGCGGGGGCGATCAAGAAGAAGATTGCATCGTCAAGCTAAGAGGTTTGCCTTGGTCAGCAACTACTGACGATATCGTTAAATTTTTCAAAGAATGTTCAATTTTGGGCGGTAAGTCTGGTGTACATATGACTACATCGCGAGAAGGAAGACCAAGTGGTGAAGCATTCGTTGAATTTGAAAGTTTAGAGGACGTTCGTCGTGCCGTACAAAAAGATAGGGATCACATGGGAAACCGTTATATTGAAGGTACTCGATTTGTTTGACTTTTATTTTAGTAACTAACCGTTGCTTTTAGTGTTTAAAGTGAACCGTGCCGAAATGGATTGGGTTATTAAAAGGTGTGCTCCTATGAACGGATCTGACGAAGACGGTTGTGTTCGTTTGAGGGGATTACCTTTTGGTTGTTCCAAAGAAGAAATTGCTCAATTTTTTACAGGTGAGATCTTCAAGATTTTATTGTAATGAAAAAGATTCAACTTGTTGTATTCTTAAAAGTAATTTGTAAATGTTACGTGTAATTTAATTCAACAGGCTTTGATGGTTTTAAGAATACATCTAGTTAATTGAATTATTGTCCTAGTGCAATGTAATGTGCTGTTTTTGAGTTAAAGGGCTGATTGGGTTGTTTGGGTAGGGTTGGAGATAGTGCCCAACGGAATAACCCTTCTGACAGACTGCTCGGGGAGAAGTTCTGGGGAGGCTTACGTTCAATTTGTTAGCAAAGAAGTGGCAGAGAAAGCTCTGCTGAAACATCGGGAAAAAATTGGACACAGGTGGGGTTCTGGGAGGGTGGGTTACCTCCTTATTATTTTGCTTCCCTGTTTATAATATTATCTTTTAAACATTCATTATGTATTTGAATTTAATCAATTAAAATGTTTAATTTTTGATTTTTAACATAATGGGTGTTTACGGTAAGTCTCATTAGGTATAGTTTTTCTTTAAAAAAAAAATTAAATGCAGATGCTTATAATTTTCTTAATAAATCACAATTTACATCGATTGGGTTTATTTAAATTTATTGAGAAACTGTCTACAGGTACATTGAGATATTTCGAAGTAGTTTATCCGAAGTTCAAAGTGTGCTAGGAATTAATAATAGACGCATGGGAAATGGAGGTTCGGGTTATAACTCGCGTCCAAGTCCATATGATCGTAGCGATCGCTACGGAAACATGAATAGATTCCAACCTCGTGGTTCCCGCAGTTTCAAAGGTGCTTTATTTAGTAGTAACGTTCCAGGTAAATTTATCCAGAACCTTTCATTCCATCTTTGTTTGGATTACGTAATATTTATTAACGGATGGGTTAAATTTATGTGCATTTATAGATCGCAAATTTTCCGATTTTAACGCATTTGATAGTCACCCGTCTCCTTGGGCCAACAACTCAAATCATAATGGTGATATGGGTGGTAATAGTAGTCCTTTCGGTGGAAGCAGCTGGGGTAGTTCTGGAGATCGTGGAAATGGGGGAGTGCACTGCGTTCATATGCGTGGGTTACCATTTAAAGCAAACCAGATGGACATTGCAGACGTAAGTGTTATTCTAAAAAGGATCGTTTATATAACTTTGTTAACAGTTTTTTAGACCAATTATACCTGTTGCTATTCGTCTTTTGCAAGATAATTCTGGTAGGGCTTCTGGAGAAGCTGATGTGGAGTTTGCCTCACACGAAGATGCCGTACGTGCTATGAGTAAAGATAAAGGGCATATGCAACATCGTTACATTGAATTATTTTTAAATTCTTCCCCGGGCGGAAGTAGTGTTGGTCCTAGCAGTGGTAACACGGGTGGAGGTTATTTGAACTATGGCGGATATGGGGGTAGACGAAGACTTTGAATTTTTTCCTAAAAAGTATTTTTAATTACATTGATTCAATTTAAGAATGTTTTTTTTATGTAATAAAATGTAGGTTAAAGTTATTTATCTAAAATTTTAATTTTTTTTTATTAGTTTTGATTATGCACTTGTTTGTAGTGATTTACAAAATTACGTCGTAATTCAAAAAAACGTATGCAATGATTTTGTCTTCAGTGTTCAAGTTTTACATAACAAACAGATATTTAAATCTCTAGGGAGATTATGTATTTAAATTTAAGTTACTTATGCCATCAAAGATGTTTGCAATTTTCTCAATAAACTTATTAATTTAAGGCACAAATGATTAAAGTTTTTTAGAATTATATTTTTGTTTTAATTATAAGAACAGTATATAAGTAAAATAATATTCCCAAAACTGCACATGAAGTTATATGATTTATTAAATTCATAGAATTAAAGCCCACATACCTAGCAAACCATGCATTGATAATTATGTACTGCAACCAATTTACCTATCAAGCACGTCTTAACAGTCGGTGAAATCTTAAAATAGGTAAAATACCAGAAGCTATAAAAGGAAATGAATTTTTGATTTTGCCGCTGAAAAGGACGACTGTGATTGGTGAAAACAGTACGCAATCGCTAACTCTTAAGTTAATGAACTGACGCCACCTTCGCCATTTTAGTTTATCTTTTATGGTGTTTGTCGTATAGGAAGCAGTGCTTTTTGTACACAAGATTTTTTAAAATAATTTTAAATCTGCGTGTAGTGCAATTTGTGGTTCTACGTTATAACAACAACTACAATAATAACAGGTAAAACAATGCTTATAAAACTACAAGGTCATTCGTTAAGAATCGATAAATTGTTAAAGGTAGTTATGTCTCGATACCGCGAATGGGATTTGTCTTGCAAGGTCTACGTTGGTAATTTAGGCTCTTCGGCGAGCAAGCACGAAATTGAAAGCGCTTTTAGTAAATATGGCCCTCTTCGTAATGTCTGGGTAGCTCGCAATCCACCTGGTTTTGCCTTTGTCGAATTTGAAGATCCTCGAGATGCCGAGGATGCAGTACGTGGTTTAGATGGAACGTAAGCTAAAAATCTTTGAGTATTTGCAAAAAGTATGTTCTGTTTTTATAGGCGTTGTTGTGGTACTCGAATCAGGGTAGAAATGTCCAACGGAAGATCTCGTCGTGGTGGTGGTCGTCGTCCTCCTCCCAGGTACTCCAGGTAATATTTTTGATTACTTTACGAATGCACATAAATTTTTTTAGCTAAGCACCTTATTAATTGCTAACTCACAATGTAATTGTTTTTTTTTATAAATGTGAGTTAACAATGATTTATTAGACGGCAGCAGTTAAACTGTTTTGGCGCACGTTGCAGGGCAGCGCTACTGCTGTTGTTTACTTCTCCTCCTGACTGAGCCCAACCTTTCCTTGGTTAAACATCTCATCTTACAACGATACACCAAACTACTACAGCTACTACATCCACCATCGGTGGTCCGCGACCGTCCGTTTAGACTCAACTCAACAGCTGCATTTCTCAACCTTTTTTAAATGTGACTTCTACACCAGCAGCATTTTCCAGCTATTTCAACCATCACGCAACCCACGTCGTCTTCTTTTTTAACAAAAAAGTCAAAAATTATGCTGCAGCTTTGGAACAAGTCGTCGCTTTAATTTGTAATTTTATTTTGATCACTGTTGAGGTTTCTATTAGAAAATTAGAAATTGCACGTTTTGGTCATTAAAGACAAAAATATCATTTAGGTACGTTATATGCAGTAGTTTGGAAATTACTCATTGGTACTGAAAGACAAAGCTATTAAATTTAATTGTCATTTCACACGTTTTACGCAAATTTTAAAATTCAAACACCGTTTTTGTTGTGGGGAAAAAATACATACACATCTAGTTTTAACGGGCAAAATTTTTTAATTTCCCTTTGATTCAATTACGGTGATGCAATGTATTGTATCCCGACTATCAGTATTACGAACGAAAGTCGGGATGCACTTTACTTATTTCACTTTGTAAGGTAATTATGTGTTATAGGTCTCGTTCACCAAGACGTTCACGTTCTCCAAGGTCTCGTTCTCGTAGTAGGAGCAGAAGAAGTCGTTCAGATTCCAGAGATCGTCGTTAAAGTCATTTTTTTTTTCTTGACTTTGACTAACTTATAGTTATTTTTAAAAACTTTTTTTTTATAATGTAACTGTATTATTTTAGACGTGTATAATTTTTATGAATTACATTAATAACTTTAGGTCAATCATGTTTCAGAATTTCCCGTCTCGAGCAAATCATCTTTCAATTCCAAATTTCCTTTCCTGTATTATTCTTCATTCCTTATTACAGGTTTTACTCGTTTAATGAATTAGAGAAAGGAACTTTATAGTTCAATAAGATTATATAATGTATTCGATGTATGCAGTGTCATGAAATGTTTGTGCATGATTTAAATTCCGCCGCAATTTAGCAATGAAATTAGGTTACAACTTTGTTCAATTTAAGACATTTTTTTATTAGAGAATTTGAAAGATGTATTGGTTTATCTTGGTCTGGTTTTTTGCGAAATAGATGAGGACAAATGCCGTACTCCATTTGGATCTTTAATTTTATTTGTACTTCTTTCCGTTTAAACATACAGTGTCCTCAAAAACAACAATTTTATTTTTGAATTATAGTACCGGTTACGTACTAGTAGTCACTTATTTCAAGAGGATGTTTTCATAACCTAACATTTTAGTGTTTTGGTTTTTATAATTTATTTTTATTCGATTGTAGGTGTAATCAAAAAAATGACCGGGTTAGGATCTGCAATGGATTCATTGAGTGCTGCGGTTAAGTGTAACATAATACCGAATCAGGAATATTTACTTCAAGGATCAGTATTGGATCAATATGTAGAGGTGCTTCTTCACAGGCTGAGAGGCCTATGTGATAATGTTGATAGCGGACCTGAATCGTTTCATGATCATGAACTGTGTTTTACGTTAAGAGGATCTGGTCCTGGTTCCTCGATGGTGTTACCATTGAGAGTACGAAGAGCATTGGATGTTCCAGAAGCGCCTTGGCAGTTACGTTATGTTGGGCAACATGAAATAGGTGATAAGAATAGACCCACGGTAGTGCGTTCTAGTATTGACATGGCATGTAGCTCGACTATAGTCGAGTTTTTAACCGAACTAGGTTGTCGAATGGATTTTGAATATATTGCTAGGGGATACATGTTTAGAAAAGGGCGAATGAAAATAACAGTATCCAAGATTTTCAAAATGGGTAGTATGACAAATAAACCAGGTGAAAGTGTAGAACCAATTTCTCAAAGTTATTTAGTGGAGTTATCAGTATTAGCACCATCTGGACAAGATGCAATTGCTGAAGATATGAGAGTGTTTGCTGAACAATTAAAACCATTAGTAGAATTAGGAAAAATCGATTATAAAAGAGCTAATTTTCCATAAATCATTTATTAATAAAAATACTTTGTTTAATCTAAAACCAAATGATCCGGTTCATTCTTTACATCTTTTCCTGCCACGTGTATTTCAGAATTATGATACATCTGTGCATTTTTGATATTAACATATAACGCAAATAGTACATGTAAAGATTCAATTTTATTCTTGTAAATGGGAATATCAAAAATTGCACATATAATATTAATGTATTGGCATAAAGTTCCGCCAAATTTTGGATTGGGGATATTATGTACCTTAATTGAGTTCTCAAATTCTTCAGGCCATTCTTGTAATAACTCATCAATATCGGGCATCGTCCTGAAATGTACAATATTAATCATAACCACGTTATTAAATATAACTTACTCTGTGTATTTTATTGTAGTTTTAGATTTGTTTCGGTGCAACTCTGAAACGTCTTTTATCCATTTATCGATTATTTTTAAGTTTTTCTCAATGTCGGTAATTTTTTTAACCACCTACAAAAGATTGTGTTTAAGTATAAAGTTGCTCAAAGCACAAGTTAAACCATTGTTTCGCTGTTGTGATTAACACTAATAGATGCTGCTCTTAACTGCAAATGAAGCAAGGCAGGATCGCTCTGATTAGCAATCGGTTCATCAAGTACTGCTAACCCCAATTGTGAATCGAATGATTGAAAATTTTCTCCTGATAACGTTGTTTTTGGTGGAACTACTTTAAGAAACGCATCGATATCGCCGACTGCAGGAATGAAATCTGGTATAAATGGTTTAAATTTGTAATCTAAGTTTAATTGCTGTGGTACATACCTACAAATTTGTAATTAAATTAATGTAATAAAGTAGAATTAATAATTACTTTATTATGTACTGAAATAATTCTTTAACATCTGATGAAACATTCAAATTATCGTACATTTTTGGGTCATATTCACCAGGTTCAATACTAACTTTTTTCTTGGTGTTGCCCATTTCATCGCTTTCATCAGAATCACTAGGACTTGGTGGTTTTTGTTGCTTCCCTAAATTGGAGGACATAATTCTCTGTTTTGTAATAGAATCTTGTTGCGTAGAATCAGGCTATAATGGTGGATAAGTATAGGAATCAGAGACACTTAAAACTTAGCTTACATCTATCGATGTAAACGGTTTTGAGTTTAAATCGACTTCATCATCAGAATTATCCAATGTTATTTGTGACGGCTGTTTGGTGTATGGAAAATGTTTACTTGCAGAATGACTTGACATATGCCTGGCTCGAACATGTTCCAAAGAGTCATCAGAATCGGAACCTTTCTAAAAACATTTAATACTTTTTAACCCGACAAAGATTGCTTATACCTTGTTTTTAAAATAAAAATCTTCCTCTTCGTGTTGCTGCATATTTTTAATCAATATTTTGCTGTTGTCAACTGAGTGTTACTTAGCAACAGAAAATTCAAATTATAGTATTATTGTTTGATTTTTATATAATATTTTAGAAATTTACAGAAAATTAAACACAAAAGTTACATACAAAATTAAGTTAATGTGGGTGATGTATTTTATTTTGTAGATTTATTCGTCAGCACCCTGTATATAATTTTTCTGTGTTTATGAAGGCTTCAAACTTTCTAACCTCAAAATAATGTAGATGCATTATACCAAAGAATTTCTTTAATTATGTGGTGTTTAACTATAATTACGTATTTAGCATTTTTTGTTCAAATTTTATTTCTAACAGTAGCAATAGGTAGGTCGGTAAAAAAACGTATTGAACTATATTAACTGCATTTACACAATAGCTGCTGGATTATATTATTTAGCCGAACTTGTTGAAGAATACACCGTTGTTACTAAAAAAATAGTTTGGTGGATGAATTTAGTAAGTCTCGTGCATATTTGCAGATTGATGTATAAACAACAATATTATTTTTAGGTGACTATTATTATATATGTGCTGCTTTGGTTGTTTGAGAATTTTCCAACTTTTATTGTGATATGTGGTATTTTAGCTCAATTATCGCACTTTTTGATATTAGTAGATTTTCCGTATGTTATATTTTTGTCACCATCTTTTCTAATAGCTGTTCTGTTTATAATTGTCAATCATTACTTAGCTTTTCAACATTTCGCCAGTGTTTTTCACTCGTTTTCTGAAGTAAGTTATTATTAGGTGCGTTTGCTTATTAAGCATTTAATTTTTTTTTAAGGTAATGGCGTACTTTACTTTATGTTTGTGGTTGGTACCTTTTGCCCTGTTTATATCACTATCAGCGAATGAGAATGTTTTACCTACTGTAGCGGAAAGATCAAGTAAGTTTTACTACCAATTAATTTTTACTCAGGTTGACTTTTAGGTAGCGACGTCGTAAGCAATTATTTTTCAAAACGGGATAAAAAGTATTCTTTATTGACATTATTTAATTATGCTAAGGATTCGCTCTTACCGCAACGTGCTAAAAAAGGCTTTTAATAGTACTAGTTTGTAAGTAATTTATTTAAATCTTTGGATACAATACGTATGTAAATAGTAAGTTAATGTACATATATCTGCGTTTTGATATTTAATGCATCAGAAATTGGTATGTAAATAATAAAAGTGTGGGCAATAAAGTAACTGATAAACGGCTACTGACTAGAAAAGAATTGTTAGTTTCACTTGTATCGTTTAAATACTTAACCGTTGTATCATAAAAGTTGTGCAAAATTGAACTTTGAATATCAAGAGACTGAGTAAGGTTATCGTTAAAAATGATTGTTGGTATGAAGCTTAAGTGATTCAAAGCATGCGTCTCGTTACCATATGATACTAAGAGATTGGTCCCCAAGGAGCTACCAGTACAATTCAATACACTTTTACTTGTGGTGTTCAAATGATGAACGCACTAAAAACCAGTGTTAACAGTTTGTTGTTGTTTAGTAATTAAATCTTACATAGTTTAATTGAGTAGTTGTCGCAGCTTGCTGGTAATTATTCATGATGCAGCACATAAATTCGATTTTTGCGTCCTGCTCTTCAACCTCGTTAATTCCACAAGCTTGAATTTTATTACCCCAACATTCATCAGGTCCATGTTGACAAGTAAATATCCATTCGTTATCGATGAATTTATGCTGTAATTTAAGCTATCAACTTAACTGTTTTAACAGTTGTCTACTTACTGTGGCTCTGCCGTATGGTACAAGATGGACGTTTAAGGAAGAACCAATTTTTTTGTAGACTGGGCAAAATTGCTGGGTCAAGAACTGATAACTATCTGGGCAAAGTACTTCGTAATAAATCGAAACTTTTAGTTTATTATCGGCCAATACCTGAAAATAAATAAAAAAGTTTGGAATTCTCAAGCAATGCGCTTTTACTACATTTTCGTAACCAGTCACGTAATTCACACAGTTAAAGTTTTGTTTAAATTACCTTACTATCAGTTTCAAAAAGCAAGAAATTAATGATGCAAATGTGCCGGTGCGTAAGTAGTAAACCATAGAAAACGTTCAGTGTATATCAAAAAATTATGAAAAATATACTATACAAGAGTTATGATTACATATGTGTATTTTTGACCCACGTTTATTTGTACCGACACTTCAACTTTAGCTGGGTTGCTTTCGTAACCAGGACTTCAGTACCTACTAGTAGACAATCGGTTAACTAACTCTTCTATTTAAAATAATAATGTTTGTGTACGGATCCGGATGTGGCCCGAATACCATTCTTTCGTTGAATCTTGTGCATGTCGGAGGTTGCGGAGCTGCACTCGATAAGGGTAGGATTTTCTTTCATAAACATCCACTTTATGTCGATCTTTTTAAGGGAAAATTTTTTCGATTCAGAACGTATAATTCTTTACGAAACCTGCTCGATGTTAATTTTCGTGTTGCAATTGAAACGAAGATCTACTTGATGTTGGTTATAAATTTTATCCACTTGTGGTTGTGAATCATCAATGTTTGCATTTTCAGCTCTTTGTGTGTTACTCTCATGCTTGATTATTACTGAAGTTTCGGAAAGGGATTACTAAACAGTCTACGGATGCTACCGTTTGAAGAATTTTTGTGGTGAGCGAAGATGAACATTCTATTTTGAGTAAATTATCCTTTTAGTATTACACTTATACTTCAAGGTGTTTATGCTATAATTCGTAACGTCGATTCAAGCAGGGTTAAGCGATTGAATAAGGCCGTCAGTGCAGAGAATAAAACAAAAACTTCTAAACCAACTGGCGTTTCTACGACCATGTAGAGAAGAATCAATCATACCACCTACTAATGGACGTAGCCGAGGAAATCAGATTTGACCAAACCAAACATAAACAGTACATACAAAAGAAATTCAACAGTTGTAATAGATACTGCAGAATACATCAGGAAAGTAGACCACCTACTTATGCTAATTATAATTCTAATCCATTTTATATTAGTAATTTCGTTATTAATTGTGTGTCAACTAAATACGAACGATTTATGTACTTAGCTAGATGTGTACGGCGGCATACACAATTGATAACGAAATGACTAATATAAAATGGATTAGAAGCATAATTACCATTAAGTAATATTTGTTTAGAGTTTATTGTAGATATGGAAGTACTATAAATGAACTTAAAGTGAAATAAGAGAAAAAATATTAATCTCACAGATTCTCGGGGTGGGTGGACATCCGCGTACGTAATATGAAATTTGGTGTAATAACCACACTATTAATGCAACGTAATCAACATGCTTCCTAACTTCACGACAAAATTGCCTTATTTGATACTCTTTCTTTCTCTTTTACTCTTTTGTTTCTTGCTGTGTTACAATACTATTTCAAATAGATCGTAGTAATAATTTCGTTATAACGTCCTGTTGTTTTATTGTTAACGCACGGTTGTGTTGTGGGTTTGGGTACCGATTTGCAAATTTACGTTGGATACTACCATCTCGACCTACGACCATCTCCCATTTAGTTTCTTGTACTATCGCAATTCGTGTGTTATACCACGGCCCCAATGACAAGGCGCAACCATGAAGATGTACCATTCCATGCACTTGCGGAAAGGTTTATATAGGGCAAACAGGAAGGCACACAAGATTAAAGGAGCACAAGAGCAGTTTTTTTTGTCTAGTCGCAAGGACGAAGCTAGAGAGTTTTGTCATGATTTATTATCCATAACCTTGATAATTTCATTTCTTGCTGTTCCTTGCGGTTCACATCACAACATTTGAGAAATACAGGAAAGACCGTATACTTCTAAGGATTTTGTGTTTACGTAGTGTGTTTTTTCTATTTGTACACAGTGCATCTGTGGTAAATACACCGATACTGTCAAAAACCACTGTGGGTTTGGTGTAGAATTAATTACCGTGGAAACAGAGGCTCATGTGAATGTTCATCGTATTGAGAAAATCCATTCCCAAAATACATTATATGTCATTTCCGGTACCGCGTTGAGCGCATCCTGGGTTTCCTGGTCATCTACTGTGACGCTGGCGGTAACAGCTTAGAAAATCAGGACATTGGTTTAATTTATTACTCTAGCGTTGCGATCAGTAAGAGTTCGCGTTTTCACCTCTAATGTTATCGTTCGCGAAGTAACTATTTTATTCCCAAACGTAGCTTCTGCTGCAAGCTCGTCATTGTCCATGATCCATCCAAAGGTTCTTTTCTTTTGCACGATGGGTTCAGTCACAGCCATCGATATGGTACAAAACCGACGGGACCGCCTGCTTGTGTATAGATTTTCGCAAAGTAAACAACGAAACTAAAAACGCTTATCCGCTACCGCATATTCATGGCATCCTGGAACAGTTGAAAGAAACCAATTATTTTCCTAGTTTCGGTCTGAAAGAAGAAGACTGGCAGATACCGCTGTTAGCTGAAAGTAAACCAGAAACCTACTTTATCATACCGGATCGAGGTCTCTTTCAGTTTCGAGTAATGTTTTTTGACCTACGTTGCGCTCCGGTCACCATTGAACGCTTCTTTGATACCGTCATAGGAGCTAAATTGGAAGGCAACGCATTTGCGTATCTTGATGACCTTATTATCCTAGGAAAATACTTTTGATGAACACCTTGAAAATCTAAAGTTGGTGTTTAACCGTCTCAAGGCCGTTAATTTGAAATTAAATCCGAAGATTTGCCAGTTCGGACGCGAATCACTACAATACTTAGGCCATATTGTCAGCGTAGAAGGAGTCGGTATCGATCTGGAGAAGATAGAAACTATCTTGCAGATTCCAACCCCTACAACCGCCAAGAATCTCCGTCAGTTCCTAGGAGTAGTCTCGTGGTATCGCCGTTTCATACCGTCCTTTTCTACGACGGCGGCTTTATTAACCAAACTCCTACGGAAGAAGCAATCATGGAAATGGGGTGCCGAGCCAGATGAAGATCCTTTCACTTTCTTCAAACAACTCACCGAATCTTACGTATTGGCCTGTCCCGACTTTGGGAGACCGACGCATCTGAACACGAACTTGGAGCGACCGCTCAAAAACCATTCCGACGGCAACCGCGTGATTGCCTCCGTTAACCAAACTGCTACGGAAGAAGCAATCTTGGAAATATGATACCGAGAAAGAAGATGGTTTCACTTTCCCCAAACAACAACTTACCGAATCTCCCTTATTGACCTGTCCGGAATTTGGGAGAATGTTTATTTTGCAAACCGACGCCACCGACCACGGAATGAACGTCGCCGTGCTTCAGACGCGGCTCGCAAACACCGCCACCCACTGCGAACGGTTCCTTCTTAACGGAGCCGCTGTGGTAGAAAAGTATGGTATGAAACGGCGGTACCACGAGCTACTCATAGGAACTAACGGAGTTTCTTGACGGTTGTGGGGGTTTGAATCTGCAAGATAGCTTCTACCTTTTTCGGATCTGTATGGACTCGTTCCGCGCTGACAATATGGCTTAGGTATTTTAGTGATTCGCGTCCGAACTGGCATTTCTTCGGATTTAAAAAAATCAGACTACACATATTGCGGCAGTCGATTTTTATTGCTGTACTCTCATTAGAATCCATCGTATTGAAACGTTCGCCAAGTTATCGTCAAATTCAATACAATGACCAAAGAATATTGAACATTCTAGAGACAGATAACAGCAATATATAAAAACGGTTCAAAAGAAGCATAGGTCAGTTTTTTCGAATTGATCGAGAAGATTTTGTCGGTTTAAAATAAATAAGTGATTAACGCGTGTGAAGATAAATAAGTACCGGTGCATAAATACGTCTCGTACGTGATGTTAACATAAACAAGTATCAGTTTTAAATAAAATTAAGAAATGCGGACTAGTGATAGTAAAATATAAATTAGTGTTATTCTTAAATATACTTAGATTTTTCGTTACGTGTAGTTATATATAATGGTGTAAATATTTAGTTTTAAATAAATTAGTTTTAAAAATTCGTTACAGTATTATCAAACATGATGATGCAGATCCACGTGTGCAATAAAAGTACACCAAATTAAACAACTCGTGACAGTATGTTTAATTTCTGAAATATTTTAATTGCGTTTTTTCTAGTGTGTCATTTTACAAAGTTCAACAAATACGGTAGCGCTTTGATCAAAAAAAAGATCAATATTCAGATTGTAAAAAAATATTCTATAAGCAAAAATCAAATGTTACAGGTAAATTTTTACTCAAACTTTCTATCGTAATATTTTAGTTCTGTAAAAATTTATTTCTGATTACGCAATATAGTATTTCTTTTCGAAAATTTGAAAATAAAACGATACGTGATATTGGTTTAACGTGGCTTATCATTACTTACACACACTGATTGCAGAATAACCAGTACAAATAAACCAGAAAAATTCATTGTGCTAATTATCTTGCTGACACTGTAACTACTGAAATCGTGTATACGTCTGAGTACTTTTAACACATTTACATTGTGTTATCTTTTTTATGTATTTACTTACCTGTATACTTATTTACGAGCTACGCGTATGCTAAAGCCTGATTTATTTCTTTGTTTTTGCAGAAAAAGTTGCGTAAACTCTACACTCCTGTGGGTGTAAATTTTTATGTTTATCGATGTGATTAGATTTAAACAAACACGGTCTGTACTGATCAGTGTGTATCAAAAAATGGGCACTGTTAGATTGATTTTCGCGTTTCTATTTTTAATATACGTACAAGAAACTGCTTCATCGGTAATTAGAAAAAAATCAATTTGAGTTAATTAACATTATTATTTTAGAAACCAAAACATACTGTTAAAGTTTCGATTTATTACGAAAGTGCATTACCAATTTCGGTAAATCTTTTTACTGCTCAACTACATCCGACGTTCCAAAAATTAGGAGAATTTTTAACGCTCGATTTAATTCCGTATAGTAAAGCAGACGTGAGTACATAGTTACTAACAGAAATTTGTCAATGAAGCAAATTAGAACAACGGATAACGTCATGAGTGATGTTAAAGTTTTATAAGCGTGACGGATGCATATAGCAATTTTGCTTTATGCTTATTAAATTTCAAGGTCAATTTCAGGAATGTTGTATCTATCGGAAACTGTCTAAAAAAGTTAATGTATTGTGTTATCTAAAAACTTCAGAAGCATTATTGTGTGTGGACTGACAATAGATACGACAGCAGAATTTATAGGGCTAATATCTTTTCTGCAAGCGCTCTATTTATAGAGTGTTGTCTAGCACTTAGGCGTGTAGATACATTACTAGCCACTCATATAGATGAGAAAATGAGTTAAATTCGATGTGCTCTTTTCCGTCAATCAAATTCAGATATAACATGTATTGTCGCGACTAATTCTTTAATTTCACTCGATTCAAATATTATATTGTACCGAATTTTAAATCAAATTTATTTATAAGCGACATATTTACACGATTAATATAATTACTTTTAACTAACGCTAATAAAATGCAATGCAAATGCAAAATTTATAAATATGCCTATAATAAAAGCACGTACACTTACACGCCGTTATATTTATCACGCACACGCTTTAAACACTTAATTTATTTAAACCGACTTTCTTCCGATTAAATTCGAAAACTAAACTTGATCTTCCTTCGAACGTTTTTTATATTCTTCCCGTTATCTGTATCCAGAATGTTCCACGTTTCCAAATACTTCGGGAACGCTTCAATAAATTCCACTTGGAAATTGTTTAATTCCTATAAAAAAGTCGTTGTCATTTGTTTTATATTTTATGTTAGCTTCTGCTATACTGTAAAAAATCTACAATAACTGATTCAATTTTAGAAAGCAATAACCGTAAACGGTTCTTGGATTTATGAATGTTCGCGTAATTCTCACGAATGTCTTTTAAATAAATTAGAAATTTGTGGTTTTACAAAAACTGACAGTCAAAGCGCTCAACTCGATTATCTTCTGTGTTTGGAATCGCAAACCAGTGTCAAAAATTACAAAAAATTGAATAATCAGGTAAAAATACGTGTTTAATAAAAGATATAAACGCAATGTAAGAGTTTTAGTGTGCCTTACTGTTAAACGTTAACGAGGATGAATTATGGAACTGCGCAAATGGACCTGAAGGTGAACAACTGTTTGCAGAAATATACAAAAAGACGAATAATCAAAAGATTACGGATTTACCACGAATTGTATTTAACGATTATTACGACAGCGCCTTAGAAGACGAAGCTTTTGCAGATTTTTATAAAACTGTTTGTTTGCTAATGTCGAATAAACCGAAAGAATGCCGTACTCATGAAACTGGTTTACTTCATCAGGTATGTTTGGTATAGTGAGTTTAATCGTAACATAAATTAAAACCAATAATTGTTAATTTGTAGTATGTATACACTGAATTTCTGCAAATTAATTCGCCGAATTTTTATTGTACAGTGGGTAAAACGTTAGTCTTTACAGGACTCTTTCCAATTTTTAATCGCCTGATGACAAACATTTGTGGCTTGTCTGCAAAATACTAAGCTTTGTTGATTGGAGTCACAATAAATGCCAAGCTAGCAGATCTCTGTAAAATTATTGGTTGTATATATGGTTTATAGATTTGCATAAGTTGTTTTGTTCCGTAGACTTTAATGATATGTTAATTTTTCCGATAGAATTTTCGTCTTGCTTTCTTCCGCATTTCATTTATTTTGATTTAGTCGTTTTAGTAGAAACTTCATTTAATAGTTTGTATTCTTTGTGTTTTGTGAAATTTGATACGTAAATAAAGAAAATAATTTACGTAAGAAGCGTCGAAAGTTATGCTATGAAACTTTCGACGTGAGTAACGTACACTCGTTTTGAAATAAATCGAGACAAGTTTTTGTGACGAACAGAAGATTTAGAATGTAAATTGGGTTTGACCGTAGAAATCACCCTTTTCCTTGTAGGTAGTCCTACACAACGCAAGCAGGTGCCAATACCTGTAACCGAAAACATTAAAATTAAAGCACGAAAAAAAGAAAACTAATTTTATGAAAAATATGATTTGTCAATAATGGGTATACTTTGTAATGTGTTATTAATTGTTAATTTTCGTACTGTTTATGGTGTTAGAGTTTCGCACATACTTACGTACATGCTTATATAAATAAACGCCTTAAAAAATTATTTATTAAAAATTGAAAATAAATTTTGATTACATAGTAGCATAAATAAAAGAAAAGTTTTTGTTTTTATCGTAAGACCAATAATTTTCTCTAAATACGTTTACAGAAAGAATACCGTAATTATGTTGATACCTCATTAGATAAATCTAATCTACAAAAACAATTATATTTCCTTAAACAAGATAAAAAGATTTGGTTTGGCAGTTTTTATCTAATTTAATTGAAATAAGCCGATAGATTTAATATTAGCAAAGTGAATTTCGTAATTTCTTGATAAGTAATGAGCAAATGTCCTTGTAGAAAAATTCTGGAAACTATTAGATTAAATTGTATTTCTTAATCGAAATATTAAGATTTTATTTATCGGTTGGTTCTATTAGGGTCGCTTGGCGCAAATGAGGCTTAAAATCCTCGTTTATGGCATCCCACGCATCTTGAATTGCAACAATAACAAGCTGAGTGCGATGTGAGAAAAGAAATTTGGTTTTCTTAAAAAATTTGTTTCGATTTTTTTTAAAACGAGTGTACAATATTTTTTGTAAAATTACATTTTTTAAAAGAAATTTTTTTCATTTGAAATTACCAGAAATATAATAGTGCTACATTTATTATTTAACAGCATCTTTATTTTAATTTTAACTGAATCTCAAGATTTTATAAATGATTTTCACTTGTCGTATACTCGTTCTGATATAATAATTGCGTTTGAACATTTAGTTTTATGTGGATTTCTAATTTTTATTTTTTCGGTTTAGAGATTTTTCCGCAAGTTACGTAACTACACTAACGAACGAATATTGACGTTTACAATGTTGGCAGCAAAAAAAAGTATGTAGTTACTTAACGTAAAGAATAATATAACTGTAACATTTGAACACTTTGTATTAAAATTCCAGCGTTGTAGAAACACCACATTTTTGTTGTTTTAGTAAAACAAACGCTGTGGCGTCCATTTTAATTGTTTTGATATTTAGATGTGTACGATGCATTTAAAAATTAATTTCTGTGAATTATTAAACAATGTTTTTCACAAATTATTAATTAAAACTTAAAATTGCTAAATCGACAGTCTTAAATATACGCTTGCAATGACGGTCTCTCTATTGAGTCATTTGGTCAATGACCCTCCGATAAAATGAATAAGGAATATATTTTATTTACTGTAATATTGCAGAAAATTTGCGTTTAAATTTAACGATCAGCGTTTGAATCTTATACGTTTAAATAATTCTTAATTTAAACGTAACAGATACGAATTTACACGAGGCTCATAGTACGTGTGCCCGCGAGTATTACTATATTGAAGCCGAATGGTAAATAATAGTTATTGTAGTCAAGAGTGAGACACGCATAATACAATTTTATCTGAATTAAAAAAGGAGAATCCTTAAATGCTTTCTCGAGGTCTTCAGCCGGAGGTCATTCCGCCTACTCAGTGCAATAATTACGTTATTTATCATTATCTTCGCAGCACATGTGCGTAAAGCACTAATACTGGAATTTCTTATCACATATGACAAACTTTACAGTCGATTTTCTTAGTTGATGGATATTGCAAGCATTAAAAATTTTTCATTAAAAACATGTAAATTTTAATGAGGTTGTAATTGAAAATTTTGGTAATTGTAAATCTTAATCTTAAATATAAATCGCGTTAATGCAAGAATGTTTTGTTGGACTTTTTGCGATAATTGCGTTTTTTTTAAATGACTCGTATGATTCATCACCAGCTGCCACTGTACGTTTGTAACGTAATTTCGATTCGTCGTATTTTCTTTATTTCATATTTTCATATACGAGTGATTTTGAACACAACATTAAGCGTCAGAAATTTAACCGAAATAATTAACCGTTTTGGGCTTGAGTTTGAGGATTATTAAAGTAAGTGGCGTTGCGCAAATGTTTCTTTGTTTCTGAAGTGACGCTACTGAAATTTCTTTGAAGTAATGTATCTTGAGTCTATGTTATAGAACTGCTTTTATGTATTATAGTCGCGCTACGTTGCTTTCATGATAATTAACCTTACATTTTATAACATTTGTTTGATGTATTATTATGTGTGTATATGTGTATTGTTGACTCACGTTTGTTTGTACCGACACTTTCACACTGGCAATTAACTAACTCTTCTTCTGTTTAGAAAAATTATGCTTGTGCACGTGTTTGTATGCGTTGAGTTGCGTATTTATCTAATTAACTTAAATTTTGCATACACTAATGTTTTTCCCTGTTGTCAAATTAATTATAATCACCATCAATATATAAATTTGTCGATCGAAGACATGTTTTAAACTTAACCAACCTTTATAACATCAAATTATATATGCATTAAAAACGAATAAGTTATGCATAATTAAGAATTGAACATAGACATTAGCATTAATAACTTGCAAAAAAATTAATTTAATAGAATACTGCAAATTAATTCTAAAACACATCGGTGTACAAATGACAAAAACAAACAATGGAATTTAAGTAGCGTCCTTTTGCAAACAAAGAAACATCTGCGCAACGCCACTTTCAATTTTAATTATCTTCCAATTTAAGTACAAAACAGTTAATTATTACCGTTAAATTTCCAGTTCTTAATATTGTGTTCAAAATCACACATAAATGAAATTATGAAATAAAGAAAATACGAGGAATCTAAATTACAGTTCAAGTGTTCTTTTAGACGTGTCAATTTATTAATTTTAAATTTTAATTCATAATTTGTGAACAACAATAATTCCACACAAACTGATTTTAAAATGCATCGTACACGTATAAATATAAAGACAGTTAAATCGACAAAATTGAAACGGCTACCAATAAGTTTGTTTTGTCAAAACAAAGAAAACGTGTTTTCATAACGTTGGAGTTTTAATACAAAACTACAGTTAATTTTCTCACTCTTTACGTTACCTAACTAAATATTTTTATTTACATACTAATAGCACTTTACAAAACAAATTATTAAACGCATTTTCGGCTAAACGATCTTATTGTTTTTCTAACTTTTAAGTAAGCACCTTGTTCCTCTAGCGAATCATTGTTTTTATAGGTATTTTTCGCGTTATTTCCGTGTCTTTCTTTTTCTTTTATTCTGTCGGCAATTGAAGATAATGCTTTTCACTCACTTCTTGATTCGCGCGTTGATTCTAATGCTTTAGTATACTCACATTTGCCCTAATTTTTCTTTGGTTGTTTTAACGCGTTATCTAGCTTCTAAATTTCTAAATTTACTTGCCCATATATAAATTTAAAATAATTGTTTTATGTTTTCATGGGCGAGCTCACAAGAGCTTAAAAATGATATAAAACTACACGAAACAAGAGAATCTAATGAAACTTACCAGTTAACCGGTTTTGTAACTCTGAAGCAAACGTTATTTTTTCGTTTAATAACCGTTATAAATCAAACACAGATATTGTTGAAAAACTAATTATAGTTATCGTTTTCTTTTTATCAACAATGCACAATTGTTATTAATAAAAAAAATGCATTTCAAATTGAGTCAGTAGGTGCTCCGCTTATGGTACTATGAGAGCGTTCCTTTTAGTATTGCTTGTGTGCGTTGGATACTCTTTCCAAGTAAGTTTTTATAATTAAATCCTGTGGCTTTCTCAATCTTTTATTGAATAGAAAATTGCTTGATTTTTTTCTATGAATGTTTGACTTATCGCAGCGTTTAACAAATCTTAATGTGAAGTGTAGAAATAATTGAGTAATTAAAACATGCACAACTCATTTATTATTAAAGTTACGTAGGCCGAGTTCGCTGACATGTAACAATGACTAATATTACTTTCCCGTAACAATTAAGAAACAACAATTTAAAGAATCTAATCAATATTAGTATTAATGTTTTTAAATGCGTTGATTGGTTTTAATTTGAATTAATTTAGAAGTTAACAAACAATTGTAGATGAAACGAAACTAATAAGTTTAAAAAAGAAGTGGGTGATGAAAATGATTTATCAGTGAAGATATACGCAAAAATTAACATTATTTATTGATTGATGCTGGGTTCTAAATATATTGAATACAAACATTTTGTGTCGGAATGAAAGTAAACGGATGAAATAACGCATACTGTAAAAAATTTTTGGTTTCTTAAATATTTTTCTGATCTAAGAAACGTCATAAACATTTTTTTTTAAATTATAGAACGATGAAATGTTAAAGATAACTGTGTATTACGAAGCACTTTGTCCAGACAGCGTGAGATTTATTACAAAACAACTTTATCCAACTTATTCCAAAATCGGCAATTTTCTAATAATTGATCTGGTGCCTTATGGAAAAGCCACTGTAAGTATTCTTACAAATCAGAACACTCAGTATTTTTATCGTGTTTTTTTAGCAAGTTAAGAAAAATGGCAAATGGGTGTTTGAGTGCCAACACGGCCCAGAAGAATGCCAAGCTAATAAGCAACAAGCATGTTCCTTGCAAATGTATTCGAACCAAACCGAAATTGTCACGTTTATTAGTTGCGTTATGAGCTATTACGATCCTGGGGATAGAAACGCAGTAGAAAAGGTAACTTTTTTGTTAAAGTTATATTTATTATGTTTTTATTTTAGTGCGCTTCAAAAAGCGGATTTTTTGGTAAAGCTATATTGAACTGTTCTGAAAGTGTAAAAGGAGATGAGTATTTGGCTAAGTACGGCGATCGAACGCATTCAGCTACACCACGAATTTCGTTTATACCTACAATAGTATTTAACGATGTTTATGATGCTAAAATCCAATTTTCTTCTTTAAGCAATTTGTTAGAAACTGCTTGTAAGGAATTGTTCTATAAACCTACTGGGTGTTCGAATGTTCAACGTAATTATTATAAGTACCTTTATTAATTTTAAGCATACCTACTATGATACAGTTTAGTTATATATTAAGTGTTCAATATCTTCTCTATCTATGTGTTCGTGCTTACCAAATTTGAAGCTTTGAGCAACCGCAATGACCAACTAACTTATATTTAATCGTTTGCGTATTTGGTTTTTTTCTTTACTTTCTGTTACACTGTGTTGTAGCTACTATATATCACAAAGAAAAGAAAAACTAAGATATGCTAAAAATAAGTTTGCCTCTAGGAATAAGTACATCATACGTGAAAAAAAACAATAAAAAAAAGAAGAAGAAAAACTAGAATGATTAAAAAATAAGAAAAAAGAAAAGAAAAAAAATCAATAGTGAAGGATTTTAAGCATAGCGCCCAAGCAGCACACTGACGTGATGAAATTGTCTTAATGACGTGACGTGCGTAATTCTAACGTCAATAAAACGTTAATGTGGTGCTTGGGCGGGTATACTAAAACCAGGATAACTATTAAGCCAATATCTTTTTGCGGTATATATATACAAAAAACCAATGAGGTATAATATTGCAAGAAACAGTAAAAAACAGCAATTCGAAGAATAGTGATAGGAACAATTAATGATGATTGCTACTAGTAGCCAAAAATAAATGGGGATAGAAGCAATGTGAAAATGTTTATAAATATTGAAAGAAAAAAAGAATAAACAAATAAAAAAGAAAATGACCAAATAGACCATAAAGCGCTTTGACGGTATTTTTTAATTAATTTTATAAACCTGACAACATTGTTTTAACTCATTTTAAGATTCTTACAGAGAGAAGATATACTTAGAAGGGAATCTCCTGTATATAAACTTGGAACACAGTTTATGGCGCCCTACAACGGTTGTGGGGAAAACAAATAGCGCGAATTTTAAACCTAATGTGTGGGTGTGGGTAGCACCCATTATTATTATAATGGTTTATTTTGAATGTTTTCTTGTTTTTGAAAGAATAGTTATGAAAATTGTCACTTTTTTATAATTATGCGTTAAAAAAAGCGACTTATTTTATATAACATTTTTTATTTGCACAAATACAATATAAATAACTTCCAGTTTCATTCGAATCAACACCGTGTGAATATTGTAACAACTTTTCTTTAAAACGAATATGAAAACCTTCAGTTTTTAAATAGTAATAAACGTTACAATGAAACACGTGTAAAAATAACTTGCATTATTTAGTCGATTTTATTCGAGAAATGCAATTCAGCGTTTTTAGCCTTCAAGGTCCGAAAAAGAGGGAAATAAAATTTGCTGTGTTTGTATTTTTTACCGATAATTATTACATAGTGGCCTCTAGCGGTTGTGGGAAAAAGTTAAAACGTTATTCCTTTTCTCTCAATTGAAGTTACTCGTCTACAAATACTTTGTTTATGGATTCTTATTATGGCGCTCAAGGTGGCGCTGTTAGTTTTTAAATAAGATCGTTAAAAAAGGTAGAGAAAAACTTAAATTTAAGGCAAAGAATTAACTAATAATTATTGCCAAATGCAAGTGACTTAGTTAATGCATATTTAAGTTTTTATAAATTAAAAAAGTTGAAAAATGAATCCAAGTCCTAACCTCAAACCCGGCGACGCCGTCAAAAATTTGTTATTAGCGAAGCTTTGGTACGCTATTTCTTGTTGTGTTTTTTTTCAAATGACTTTAGTGTTTATATACGTTTGTTTAGTAAACTTTAGCATACAAATTGACCTGTGGTTTCAGTCGGTTGTTAATGTTTTAACGTCGATCAGCACCTGGTTATATCTAGTGCCATTTACTATAGTATCATTAACACAAGTTATTACCTACGGAAAGGAATATCTAATCAAAATTTCTTACCAACGTTCTAGGTTTCGAAAGTACTTATCTATCTTTTCTATTAGAACTTTATTTGTAGCAGTTTTACAAACTTTTGGTGGAGGATTTGCAACGTGGTTGTATTTATCTTTAGTCGAAGAACAAAATAGAGGTATTTATATTGATTATGATAACAGAAGGTTTTTACAGGAAGGTAGCTTCTTTCTAATATTGAACGGTCTCTGGGTTGGTTTATATTACTTTATACAAGTTCGAGCACGAGATCGGGTATTAGTTTTTCCTGTAATTTACCAGTCAAAGTTTGTTCAATTCAAATCACAGTTTACAAGTATATTTAATGAAAGCAAGAGTTTTTCGATTTATCCCACGGTTTATTTTGTTGTATTCTACAATATCTTTGGTGGATATGTATGTAAATTATTTACCTCGACTTTTAATTTACCGATTGAAATCCAAGATTTTGATTGGCTGCTTTATGTGTTTGCATGGGTCTTTAGTACGTTTTATATAATCAACATTAACTTCATGCAATTTTTCTTCGAGCTGTTTTTAACACAACCGATAGAACACTCTGTTGTTGCAACCCTAGACAACGAAACTTCTTTAAATGAATCTCTATTACTCGATACAATACCCGTGCTTCAACATTTAGCCTGTTTAGATTTTTATTTACTTTCAATTTGGTCTCCTCAACGTCGTCAAATGCTATACACATTATCACAACCGGGAGGACATCCACATACATGGAAACGCTTAATAGAAAGCATCTTAACTCTATTATCTACTTTTCAAGAACACTTAAACAAAGGCTTGCAAAATTCACCATACCCTCAAGATCAAAAAAGTATAAATGAACCTACATTAGAAATGCTGTCTCAAGTAAGTATTTGATACCTTTAGTTCTGTAATGTGGATTTTGATGTTTCAGTCCTATTTTGAGTTCAACGAAATATATGCTAACATGCGTCCGATGGATTTGAACCCCTTAGTGGAAACTGCTCAAATTATAGAAGTGGAGAGTAAGAAATGGGCGTTTAGTGAATTAACAGACTATTTTAAAGATACAATTACACTCAAGTTTGGTGAATTTGTTAGTTATGTACAGAATTTACCTTCTTATAAGTATTTGTTTGATGACTTAACCGAAGCTCAAATACAAGAGTGTTTTCGAAGCGGACAGACAATTGTTTGGGTGGTTCAAGGATTAGCTAACATTATAGTGAAGTCTCTAAACGAAGATCCTTATGGAGTTATACAGAGAGATCTTCCGGTTGTTCTGTCGAATTTAGTGGAATTAAAAACCACTTTAGATAAGTTGAGCAAAGGTTCAGGTCCTATCAAGAAAGGCTCAAATGGGGATGATTTTAGTCGTAAGATGAGCGATAACGTAAATAATGCGACAAGGAGGTCGTTAACTAGTATATGTAGAACTTTTAGTGATTACTTAGAGGATATTCCTGTTGATAGAGAAGTTCGTGTTGAGTTACTAGCTTTTGCTTGAATTCTTGATTAATTATTAGATTGATTTCTGTTCTTTCTCTTTGTATATTTGTTAATTTAATCGTTATAAATAAGTACCCAACCATAAACAATTTTGTAAATTTTTTAATTAAAAGTTTCAGATTACATTATTACTGTTTTAGATTTATATTTAAAATTTCCCGCAAATAAATCCCACAAATCAGAAAGTCAGTAAAATTAGCACCGATTGTGTCTCATACGAATCAAGTAACAGCAACTTTCAACGACAGATGGCACCATTGCTAACAACAGCAGAAGAATATTGAATTGCAACTCCAATATCGTCTTATCAATACAAGAGATATAGTAGTCTTTCTTGATGTGCATTAACTTTTGCGAATGTGCTTTGGTTAGATTTAGGCTTCTCAACAATCTTAAGAAAATCGTGTTTTTTAGTAGTTTAAGATTAAAGGATTTTTTGCCCTGATTTCTAATTGTGTTCAATTAGTCCTCAAGCTGCTTGTTCTAATCTCTTCAAAAAGCTTTTTTACATTTCATTTAAGTTTGATATTACCCTGTACAAATAGTTACCAAGTTTAAAACTAATCTTGTATGCGTTTAAAAGTTGGCACCATTGTAAATTTTAAAACGTGAGACGGAGACGTGTTATTTTAAGGTTATAAAACAGTGTTTTTGAGTATGATTTTAGAATGTAAATAAGAATTGAACGAAAATGTCTTCAGGTAGTAGAATTTTTGTTCCAAATAGATGTTTGGGGTATGTCAGTAATCATATTTCCCTTCAAGTGCGTTACATAAAAAGTAGGAAAGAAAATTTAATTGTAACTTGTGTCGGTAGATCGTTTCACACCTACGGTGTTTCTCACTTTGGACTTTTAAGTGTAAGCGGTTTACATTCGTCAGATATAACTTGCATGTCTTCAGATGCGTATCACGTATATACAGCCTGTGGCACATCGGTTTATGCCTGGAGACGTGGAACTGAAATAAAACATACTTACACAAAACATAAGAAACCAATTCGTTTGTTGTTGCCTTTCGGAGTACATCTAATTGCAATTGATGAATGCAGTAATTTATATGTGTGGGATATAAAAGATGAAACTCTTTTCTTAGAACTGAACTTTGGTAAAGACTTTAATATCACTACTGTTTTACATCCGAGTACATACATAAATAAAATATTACTCGGTAGTGACAAAGGAGCAATGCAGTTATGGAATTTAAATAGTGCAAAGTTGGTGTATTCGTTTACAGGCTGGAATTCACCAATAACTTGTTTAGAACAAGCACCAGCTCTTGACGTAGTAGCTGTAGGCTTACAGAGTGGTAAAATAATTCTACACAATTTAAAGTATGATGAAACTATTATGGAATTTACCCAGGATTGGGGGACCGTAACTTCAATATCATTTAGGACTGATAATAATCCTATAATGGCAACAGGTAGTGCCACAGGTCACATTGTGTTTTGGAACCTGGAGGAACGGCGTGTGGCTTCACAGTTGACGAATGCACATGATAATGCAGTAACAAGTATGGTGTGTTTACCAAGCGAACCATTAGTTGTCACATCTTCTCCAGACAACACACTAAAATTATGGATTTTTGATATGACTGATGGTGGAGCACGTCTACTAAGAGTGAGAGAAGGTGCTTAATCTTACCTATTATTTGTACCTTAAATTATTTATAATCTTTTAAGGTCATTCTGCACCCCCTCAATTTATAAGGTTTCATGGTGCAAATGGTCATAATATTTTAAGTGCAGCCGGAGATTCAACTTTAAGAATATTTAATACACAAACTGAACAGTTTAACAAAAGTTTAGGAAAAGCATCTTACAATCGAAAATCTAGTAAAAAACGCGGACGGGGAGTCTACGATCCATTAATAATGCCTTCTATCACACAATTTACATCAGAAACTACTAGAGAAAAGGAATGGGACAATATTATCGCTGTTCATTCAGGTACAGGTGTTGTTATTTGTTTAATAATACTAATATAGGATTTTAGGATTATCTGTCGTGTCTAGTTGGTCCTATGACAAACTAAAAATGGGAGATCTAAAGCTACATCCAGAACGGTTACATAGAAAAAAGAATGTTTCTCATTCGGTGACGGCGACATGCTTGTGCATGACACACTGTGGCAATTTTGTCTGCATTGGATACACTGATGGTTATGTTGATAGGTACGACAATATGATTTTTTTTTATCTTCATTTAAACTAATATGTCCTTAACTGTAGCTCCTCCACAATAACATTCCTGTTATATTAATTATAACTTTTCTAGATTCAACGTTCAGTCGGGGATATGGAGATGCAGCTATGGCAAACCTACAGCACACGATGGCACTGTTCGAGGAGTAACGACCGATTGTTTGAATCAAATTATGGTCAGTGGGGGCAGCGATAATACCATCAAGTTTTGGAAGTTTAAAGACAAAGATTCTGATCCATTAGTAGCTTTACAACTGAACGAGGCAATATCATTTTTTAGAGCTCACCGGGAAAGTTCAATGCTTGCAATAGTACTAGAAGATTTTTCAGTGCTTATTGTCGACATAGACACGCGTAACGTGGTTCGGAAATTTGAAGGACACGTGGCTCAAATTACTGATGCTACATTCAGCGTGGATTCACGATGGTTAGTGACTTCCGCAATGGATTGTACGATTAAAACATGGGATATACCGTCATCCCAACTTATTGATCAATTTAAAACTGAGTCTGCTTGTATATCACTGACGATGTCCCCAACTGGTGAAGCCCTAGCAACAGCACACATCGATTACTTAGGAATATTCTTGTGGAGTAATCGTACACTATACCAGAAAGTGACTTTAAAAGCTCTGACATCCACAGCAGAACCTGCATTAGTTTCTTTAACCGATTACACCACCTTCACGGAAGAACCCAAATATGAAGAATCTGATGTACCCGAATTTATATCTCCCGAACAAATTAATTTGGATTTGATAACAACCTCTGGTTTATCCTCATCTCGATGGTTAAATCTGTTAGACATCAACCTAATTCGTAAAAGAAATAAACCAAAGATGGCTCCTAAGACCCAGCAAGTTGCACCGTTCTTTTTACCAACTATTCCATCCTTGGAATTTAAATTCGATGTATCAAATCTAATGAACAAAAACGAAAGTAAATTAGTAGTTCCCAAACAATTGTTAAATTTGTCACCGTTTGGTAAATTGTTAGATAATACTACTACGACTAGTGATTTCGAACCAGTATTTGAAAAACTTAAGTTAATGGGACCGTCTATGATTGAATTTGAATTAAAATCGCTATGTCCAGAAGATGGTGGATCCATCTCAGTTATGCTTCAGTTTTTAAAGTTTATTGAATTTTTACTAAAATCAAATAATAACTTCGAATTGGCACAAGCGTATTTGGGCGTTTTTTTGAAAGAGCACGGCAAAATAATTGCCAGCGATGATGCTTTAAAAGACTATTTACCAAATATTAAAACATTGTTAACTTTTATGTGGAATAGAATACAAAAAAAATTCTTTTATAATCTATGCGTTGTACAAAACATTAAAACTATGTAAAATAAACTAATTCTGCCACAATTTTAAAATTTTATCTTTTCCACCAGATGCAACTGTAGAACCATTAGTTGACCAATCTACTGCATAAACCTCGTCAGCATGTCCGGGTAAATCGAATTCAATTTTTTTCGTCTTTAAATTCCACAACTTCAAAGTGGAATCGGCACTTCCGCTCACCATAAGTCTAGAATCTACAGAAAATGAAATCATGTAGACAGCTTGAACGTGTCCACGTAAAGTACAAATAAATTTTCCAGTGCGTGCTTCCCACAATTTTATAGATTTATCAAAAGACGCTGAAGCTAATATACGACCATCTGGTGAAAATTTGACATCATTTACAAGTTGTTGGTGACCCGTTAATCGAGCTAAAGGTTTCTTTTCTTTTTCCGGGTTCCATAAAAATAAGGTAAAATCGTCTGAGCCTGAAACTAATCTTTCTCCGTAAGAACTCACAACTTCATTATAACGATGTTGTGCAAATGTTTGATCTTTAGCTTTAGAGCTTTTGTGGAAGTTAACGGGGTCAAATGGTCCAATTCTTAGTATATAATCGGTGCTTAATGCTAAAGTATTGACCCAATGTGCGTGACCTTCTAGTACCCGACATAAGACACCATCCTTAGCTCTCCATACACGAACTGTTCTGTCTTGTGATGCAGTATAAAGCAACCCTGCTCCTCCCCATTTTACCACAGTAACGCTTTTTGTATGGCCAGTTAAGATTAGCGTAGTCTGACATAAGTGTGCATCCCAAATTCGCACATCACCATCTTTAGAAGAACTTGCAAACAATCTACAATTCTTTTATTAACTTAATCACAAATGGTTTTCATAATTTACTTACCTACAATCTGGGTTACTATGGAATGGTTCCCAACAAAGCGATGTTACCCATTGTTTATGTCCTGTCATAGTCTTTCCAATTTGTTTCCCAGTATCAGGTTCCCAAATAATAATTTGTCCATTTTTACATGCAGATGCTAGTTTTTTACTATCAGGCGACCAAGAAATACACAACACCCAATTTCTATGTCCTTTACAACTAAAATATGGACTTTGTGTCGATAGATCCCAAAATCGAACTGTTGTATCACCAGAACCACTTGCCAAGTATTGTCCGTTTGGACTAAAACTTACTGATATCACAGCCTCAGCGTGACCTGGCATTGAACTAGTACATCTCGTTACGGGCCTTACACGAAACACCGCTTGCTGTTGGTAAATAATTTCAACTACGCTTTCAGTATTTAAAGTACTAATATCGATCGTAGAACCTAAATCTTTCGTAATTTCTTCATTGTTAACAAAAAATAGGAACTGCATTTTTTCTTCTTGTTGTAATATAGCGTTACAAATTAGATTTAGTTGTTCGATTCCACAATTTAGGGGTAAATCCATCATTTCTCCTAACGTTTCTCCCGTTTCAGATTTTAATCTACACAACAAGTGTTTTTGTTCGTTCGTTTCTATTTCCATTTTTCTCGTTATTTATAAAATTTGCAAATATTTATAAGTATTAAAATCAAGCTTAACATAACCTATAAAATCAACATGTTCAACTTACAACAAATACATGAATTACACTGTTGCCGCTGTTCTATTAATTTTTACTGTGTCGCGATGAGAAAGATAAACTCCATCGAATTCATCTGGCTTTGGTTTAGTACTTAACAAATTTAGAAAAAATGTTTTATTATGATCGTAAAACATTTATTTTTTTTAAGCTTTAAGACTCCACAATTTTGAGTTTAATTTTTAACTAATTATTACAATTATCTGATGCATTACTATGATATTGAAAAAGATAACTAAGCGGAAACATTAAAGAAGAGAAAACTTCTCAAGCAACCATAAATAACCAACGACGTTAAATAAACGTAATTGTTAGTCTTTGAAAGTAACATCGCTAAATTTCTGCCATCTTATTGACTTAATCTGGTACAATTTTTTAGTCACGAAAACTGTTTAAAAAAAAATTTGTATAGCCCCATGGAAACAAAACGTAATGTAAACGTAAATCTCTCATTTCAGTTAAACAAACTTAAAACTTACATATAATAATTATTAATTATAATTATTCACATACTGAAATTCATTACAAAAAAGTATTCGTGGTTATATGGGTATGTTACAAAAGTACTCTAATAACGTAAAATTGATGTAATAAAAACGCTATCTGCTTGACAAGGTTAGGGCTGATAGAGAGTTTTTGTGGTTTATGTAGTATAATCCAGTAACTTTTGAAAGCTGTTTTATGCAATTTCTATATGGCCATTACGGTTATAGTCTTAGTCAAACTTATCGACAAGTATTTATAGTGAACAACAAGTGTTTTAATTATTATTTTTTATAATTCCATATCTTTAGCCTTAAGCTACTTGTGTTAGTTAATTAATTTGATTTCAGCTTATTAATAATCTTTTATCTGCAAACGCTGATATATAATAAAGGGAATAACCAACGATAAAATTCAAATATAAAGAATTACCGTTTGCGTTTTCTCCCCTAAACGGTTAATTTTAATTACTCATCAGCGACAGTGTCGTCGAGAAACTAGTGCCGGCGTTAATTTTACTTTGAGTTGTTACTTATAGCAAATACGTAAATAACGACATGCATCAGTCTTCTCTCCAGCAAAAGTCATAATCAGGACGAGAAACCAAAGCTGAATTTTATGCCAAACAACTCGTAGAAAAAGGACTTTGTATACCGCCTAACTATTTTGTAAAAACCTGACTATTTTGTAAATACCATCCGACTATAACAGAAATTTTAATTAACAAAAAAAGTAAAATTATGTACTATACCTTATTTTCAAGGTATAGGAGCGCATGTCATACTCACAAGAATTAGTACCTTTAATGCCGATATAGGAACGCAAACGGAAATGATTGCGTAACTCTAGTGATATAATAGTCAATTTATCAACCCTGAAGCAATCTTCTGGTTAGAAGAACAAAGAACAAAAAAAGACTTATTGTATACGGTAAAATCAAGTTTTTATATAGCGCACAATCAAAGAAAACCACGTCAATAATTACGTGAGTGCGCAATAATTATCTGAGTGATAAGACGTATTTGAGACGTTTTCATCAGCGATCGGAGTTACAATCTCAAAAAAAAGCAACTATACAGCAATAATTCAAAACTGAGTTAGAATTCTTTGTACGGTTCTAAAACATATTACTATGTTTTTTGTTTTAAATAATTAATTAAACTGTAATATGATATAGACAATGGCTGCGGGTAGTCAATGCTGCAAAAAGCGCATTTTTATGTTAAAACTTTAAAAACATATTCTCTTCTTTCTGACTCTTAGACCAGTTTGCTAATTTTTAAATGTATTCCGTTTTTATTAAAAATGTAACTATATTTGTAATTGTAAATTGTAAATTGATAATAAAACAATTTTTAGTATTTATTTGGAGGGTTACTGACGGAATGGCTTAATGAAGAAGCCGCCACTGGATCTAAATATACATTTCCTTATTAATTTTAAGATAGTCTATGTAAATAAATTTCTACAAAAGTTAATGTTTGCTTTTTATTATATAACTTAAATTCAGTTGTTCGTTCACAGTTAACAATCATAACATTCATAATAGTGATTAATTAAATTATTTGGTACCTCTGATTGGTACACAATTTTGAGAACTTCTGCCAGCTTGCAACGTATACATAACCTAATTTTAACGTTAGAAAAACATTTTTTTACACAGTTTGTTGTAAACATTAACACGATGGAAACTAAGCCCCAAAAGATGCCTAAAGTGGCCAAGGTAAATTCAATTTGTATAGATACACAAATAATAATTGAAACGATAAATTGCAGGTCAAAAATAAAGCTGCGGCAGAAATCCAGATCACTGCCGAACAGCTCCTTCGTGAAGCTAAGGAAAGAGATCTGGAAATTCTTCCGCCGCCACCTAAGCAGAAGATCTCTGATCCAGCCGAATTGGCCGATTACCAAATGCGAAAAAGAAAAACTTTTGAAGATAACATAAGAAAGAATCGTACGGTCATGTCTAACTGGATTAAGTACGCTTTATGGGAAGAATCGCAGAAAGAAATTCAACGGTCACGTTCTGTGTTTGAACGAGGGTTGGATATTGACCATCGTAACGTAACGTTATGGTTAAAATATGCTGAAATGGAAATGCGTAATCGGCAAGTAAATCATGCAAGAAACTTATGGGATCGTGCCATCACAATTCTACCTCGTATCAATCAATTTTGGTATAAGTACACTTACATGGAGGAAATGTTGGAGAACATACCAGGTACTAGAGCTGTTTTTGAACGATGGATGGAGTGGGAGCCCGATGAGCAAGCATGGCAAACTTATATTAATTTCGAATTGAGGTACAAGGAAATAGATAGAGCACGACAAATATATGAAAGATTTGTAGTTACTCATCCTCAGGTGAAAAATTGGATCAAATATGCTAAGTTTGAAGATAATCACGGTTTTATTAATTCCGCTCGTCGTACTTATGAACGTGCCATACACTTTTACGGAGATGATCATTTGGATGAAACACTTTTTATAGCCTTTGCTCGGTTCGAGGAAAATCACAAGGAGCATGAACGAGCTAGGGTCATTTATAAATATGCACTTGATCATATACCAAAGGACCAAGCTAAAGAGTTATTTAAAGCTTACACAATTCACGAGAAAAAATATGGAGATCGTAGTGGTATAGAGGACGTAATAGTTTCCAAAAGAAAATTCCAGTATGAACAAGAAATTGCTCAAAATCCTACAAATTATGATGCTTGGTTTGACTACTTAAGACTTATAGAGAGTGAAGGAGATGACGATATCATTAGAGAAACGTATGAAAGAGCAATTGCTAATATTCCACCCACGAAGAATAAACAATTTTGGAGGAGATACATTTACCTGTGGATTAATTATGCGTTGTATGAGGAATTAGATGCAAGAAACGTGGAACGAACTCGTGAGGTGTATAAAGCTTGCTTGGATTTGTTGCCTCATAAAACATTTACATTTTCAAAAATTTGGTTATTGTTTGCACAATTTGAAATACGACAGAAGAATTTAACAGCAGCCAGAAAAATATTAGGTGCCTCTATAGGCATGTGTCCGAGAGACAAACTTTTTCGAGGGTATATTGACATAGAAATACAGTTGAGGGAGTTTGATCGTTGTCGTATTCTGTATGAGAAATTTTTGGAATTCGGACCGGAAAATTGTGTTACGTGGATGAAATTTGCAGAGCTAGAAACGCTTTTAGGCGATTATTCCAGAGCAAGAGCCATTTTTAGGCTGGCGATTAACCAACCTCGATTGGATATGCCCGAATTACTTTGGAAATCATATATAGACTTCGAAATTGCCCAAGACGAAATTGAAAATGCTAGACAGTTATATGAACAGTTGGTTGAACGCACTACACATGTGAAAGTATGGTTATCTTATGCAAACTTTGAGCTAAACAATAAAAACGACGATGGTTTGAATTTATCATTGGCTCGTCGTGTTTATGAAAGAGCCAATGACAGTTTAAAGAATTCTCAAGAAAAAGAGTCCAGAGTGTTGCTGCTGGAGAACTGGCGCGATTTTGAAATGGAACACGGTGATGAAGACAGTAGAAGCAAGGTTGAAAGTAAAATGCCTAAAAGAATCAAGAAGAGGCAAAAGGTTATTGACGAAGATGGAATCGAACAAGGATGGGAAGAAGTGTTTGATTATATATTTCCTGAGGACGAAGCGAGCAAACCTAATCTTAAGTTACTCGCGGCCGCTAAAATGTGGATGAAACATAAAGAAACCTCTAATGAATCTGCTGAACAAGAAAGTATCGATGATAGAGAATCGTAATTTAAATAATAGATTTTATTATTATGTACATATTTTAATTTTAGTTGAATTGAATGAAGTAATGATATATTCTTAATTGTAACTTTTTGTTTCACCCTGTGCATTCGCCTATATTCTGTTGCCATCTGGGAACTGCTTTTTCTACTATTACCGACAGTGTAAAAAACAAATTTCTCTAGAGGTCGCCCTTGTTGCTACTTTTGACGCGTTTGGAGTAGTTGGACCATGAAATCTGCCATGAAATGCAAAATGTGCTTAGACGAAGTTACTTCTAAGATACTTTTCAAATCTTTGATGTGATAGCGCCCTCTATGGAGCGTAATACCAATTACAAATCTAAACTGATGCAATTAGGTTAACAAAATTAACAGCCTAACGCTGTGTAGCGCTTAACTAATGTGGCTATAGACTTTCTAGGTATCTTGCATAACAACCCGGAGATAAGTTTTATGATGGTCTAATGATTCCTTATGTGTGAGCACTTAAGGGGTATCCGGACAGAAAGTTAGGCAACACACCGTTCTGCCATAAGAACAATGTTAAAAATACCTCTAGTTTTTAGTAAATTATAATGTTATCTTGCGATTTGAAGAAATTATGGATACGTCATAGTGATAAGGACATGTTATCACATGTCAAGATAGAACCTTTTTTTTTAAATAATTATGTGAAACTTGATATTTTTCACTTTGTGTTACTATACAATTTCCTCAAATGTAGAATAAATAATAACAATTAAAAAAAAAATCTTCTATCATGACATAGCTTTAACGAATTATAAACACTTGAAGTCATCAAAAATTTCTAGAATTATGATTAAATATCAATATTTTTATGAAAACAATTTATTTTTACTTGTCAATAAAGCTCAAATTCCAATACAATGTGAATACTTGTTGGCGAAGGTCATACATCGCCCTGCAGGAAACAGATAGGTTTTGCATAACTGGTTGCATTTTTAACTAAAGGTAGGCGCAGTGAAAAATTTTATGAGCTGTCTAGCAGGGCCTTAAACTATACTTCAGATAAACTGAAAAAACCAGTCATATAACAATACATCATGTTAGACCTAGCATGCCAGAACAAATTTCATTAAATAAATCAAAAAAATATTGTAAAAATTTATTTTACAGGGTAATACATTAAAAAAACAAAATTTGTGAAAGTTTTATACCAACATTGTTTAGAAGGCTGACAATCGCTTATAAAAATAAACCTAAATCATTCTCTAACTATGATTTCCAGAAATTGGGATTTTGGGTTAAACGTCTTTCAAAGTTGGTGTACCACGTTTGTACAGTTGATAGAGGTACATAGGTGGCAGTGGGATCGGGTACCATATGTGCTTGATTAATAGAGTAGCTTAATGCATAATTTAAAAAATTTTGCAGCATTTTCTGTGCAAAGTTCACATATGAGTTTGGATCTGTCGTTTGTGGACCATCTTGTATAATTTCATTGGATTCTTTATACAAAAACATGATTAAACGAGTATTTATGCAATTAAATTATTACCTATGGATATTCCCACTTGGGCATTGTGACAAATTGCTTGTTGACCGAAAGTGTTTGTATTCATAAAATCTCCCATTTCATCGAGTTTCTTTAAACTGGAAATTCTATAGATTGCAGAAGGCTTGGAATTTGATATGTAGCCCAACAACTGCCAATTTGGTGGTGCATTAGGATCAGGCCAACTAAAAAAGACTACACCACAACTACCATGTGAAATCTGATATTATTATTATTACCTTGACCAGATGTGCCTTCGGGAAACGGAACTGCACCTGTTAAAAACACTACTACATGATTAATGTTGTCTGCATCTGGGATTGTAGTTAAAAATTGTTTTTCATTTATCTGTTCAAACTCGGTTGTAACCTAAAAGTGAGTTGTATTGCATCTACTGATTTCACCAAATTTTGTTACCAATCTTCCGGATACGATAGTACCAAACATTGCCATTCTATCGTAGCTCAAACTTTTATTTATAATATGTAATAAATGGTTAAACGCGAAAGTACTATAATCTTTAATACCTGGAAATAAAGTACCAAACTGATACCAACTTTAACAAAAAAAAACATTTTTAATAGAAAAATTATTTATCGACGTTGGTAGTAATGTTAGCGAATTTGTTGTGCTGATGTGAATTTTATTATTTATTTATAATTCAATAAGTTTCGCACGGAATTATTGCAATTTAAGTCTTTATAATCATGGTAGGAATAGAATAATTTACGTTTTTAATTTATTTCATAATTTTTCATAAACGATCGATATTATCAGTTAATTCATTTTTTCCTCAAAACGTAGCTCAAAATTACAAACTTAATTTCTAATTCTAAGTTTGAACATGAATTAAAGGTTTTAAGCGTGTGCTCGATAACATGAAATAATTTCCTAATAAGGAAACATCATTGTCACACCCCTCTTACTACTACCTACTACCCCACATAAAATCAATAACATTATTTTGTTTATTATATATAGCATGTACAAAGTTTTATTTTATTCAATTTTCGCGGAAATTTTTCATGTTTTAATTAAAGTTATTGTAATTTAATGATTGTGTCGATCTTTTGAGGTGATGATATGTGATGTCGCTTCCGGTATCTCAGTACGAAGCTCTACTTGCAGAAGTGCGTGATTTAAGACATAAAGCAGCTAAAGTTCAACAATTGGCGACTCCGTTACTAGGAAATGCTTCTTCAACTTCTCGAACCAATTCAAACATAGTAAGTACTTTATTTTTTACTGTTGTTATTAACTATTAATTTTGGAAAAAAATTCTTGTTCATGGTGTTTTATGCAACTAAATTACAACAGAATATATGTATGACATTTACCATACTTGAAACGATTTGTGTACACTTGAAATGGGTTGGAGTCACTTAGCTTGATTTTCTAATCCACTCTCTTACATTAAATCTGCAATTACTTGTTTGTGATGGGTCTAGAGCTCGGTCTAGAGTTTATCTTTGCTATGAGAAAACTTAGCAGCGTTTCTAAGACAATGGTTTTTCACTAGGACTTTGTAGAGTAAGCGCATCACAGCGTGTCTTAAGCTTAAATTCCTAAGTAAGGAGTAATTTGAGTTACATGTTCATTTTCAACGATTATGCGGAAATTTTGGTGGACGCTCACGTTCAAAAGGTTGGGGTAAATTCAGGCATCAGAGAGACAAGCAGTAATAGGAAAGGTTTTTTATGATTTTTGAATGGCTCTTGACTAGAAGTTTATTACCTATTTGTACAGATGGCGTATCGCAACGTTTTGGGTCACCAATTTTGGCCTTACCATTTCGGATTTTTGTGTAAACCCGTTTTTGAATTACAGAGCTGTAAAGTTGATTGTCACAAGCTTCACGCAAGGTACATGCTAAATAGGGTGTGATTTGGGCCACAAAATTGTCCTCAACAATCATACGGAGATTCCGATTGACGTCATCCGGAGTGCGAAGTTTGGATTCAAAATTAATAAAAGCTGGAGTTAATACTGTGGAAGAATATCTCACTGTGTTCGTTGCAAAACAAAACTGACACAACTTTATCTTTCCTTGTTGTATGATCGGTATCAACTAAGATACCAAGTTGGGGTTTGAGATCTTGGTTTTACCTTTCAACTTGTTTTGATGAAGAGAGAAGTAACATCAAAGTTTATCAGCATGTCGGTAGATTGCAGAAATACTCTGTATCTTGTTAGTTTGTGGATGGCTGATCCTGTTGCGCTGACAATTGGTCGAAGAGGTATTCCTGGTTTGTAGATATTAGGACCTGGAACACACTGGACAGGATCACAATAGAAAAGGCAACCAAGATAGCGGAAATACCAACGGAAATGCAGAAGAAGTAGTTTGACAGGGCAGTCTAAACCCAGAGAGAAGAACATCCAGGACTTGAAAACTTGGGCTAGTATTCCATTGCTAAAAGAAAAATTAAATGTATGAAGTATGGCATATTGAAATTCAGAAAAATCGCCTAAACTATGAAATGTAAACTTTTTGTTATTGAATCAGAAGTTGTCAAAAACCTATGATGAGTGAATTTAATACACTAAATTACATGGCAAGACATTAAAAAAAATGTTTTGAAAACCAGGATAAAACTTGTCAATTCAGATAGTTGGAATTGTACGTTCATTTTATGAACATGGCGAAGTTAGTAGGGCAATGCCGGGACTTGAAGATTGTGACAGTTAAAGGGTCTTTTATTTACCACATTTTATTATTTAAATTCCGAAAGGTACCTCGACCTGTTACAAACTGATTTGGACGATGCCTTGGATGAAACTACAGGTATCAACAAGAAGGTGCGTCATCGCACAATTCAAGAAATGTACGAGAGTATTCGTGTAAGTAGCTTGGCCAGCCCGATCAACGGATTTGAGTCCACTGAATTTTTTCCTCTGGGGTTATGTAAAAAACGAAGTGTATGATGCAACTTTTGAAAACGAAGAACAGGTTATTGGCATCGGTTATTGCAGTTAATACAATCTTATTAGACATGCTATACCATGTTTTAAATTCTACTGTAAAGAGAGAATACCAACTTGTGTCTAGAAAATAATGGCAACCTATTTGAACACTTGTAATATTTTTTTGGCATTTTGTTTCAACGCCTACTTGACTTTGAAATAATAATGTGTGAATCTTTGAATTTTTAATGAAAAGTTCTTATAGCCACGTAAAAAAATAAGTCGATCATCATCTGGTTCAAAAACAATAAATTTTTTGTCTAAAGTTGTATAGGTATTGATGGTACTTACATACCACTTTATACCACCACATCTTTTTGAATTTTTCTAACTTTAGTAATTAGCAAAACTTATTGTACAATTTTCTCATTGTTTAAAAATTAATTATTCCCGATTTGTGTGTATGTGAATCATATAAATGTCAATGGTTCAACGTCACCATTGAACAATTGACCTTTTGCGACTAAAAGAAAACTCCTTATACGTGCATATAAAATTAGTTTTAATACATACAAACACGGTTGTTATTGTGTGCATAAGGCAAGGTTGAATTAAGAGTTTTTAAAAAATAGAAAGTGATAAATAATTTATGCTTAAATAGTGCTAATGAAAATGCGAGCAGATGGTTTTTCTTCAAGATTTAGAGCGTGTAAAAATCGGTCATTATACGAACAGTTTCACGTGTTATATACTCGAACTTTTCCAGCCGAATATTTTCAGACAAAAATCGTGAGCGCAACTCGCTTCAGTTTATTCCCGACCGCAGTGCGTCATTTTTCGAATTCCTTTTTTTTAATATTTCCCGTTTCGTTACTTAACATTATATTAACATCGCGTTTAGTGAAAGTGACTTTAGTTGTTTTCGTATCAGCACTTTACTTCGCAAATTTTGGAAGTGATCCTATTTATGTTTGTTTGGAATTAGTGGGAATTTGCATCAATTTGAAGACAGAATGAAAATACTATAATTGTAAGCAGTTTGTATTTAGTTAATCAATATATGAGATAACATTGAAATTCCGGTCAATACTATTAATGTGAATTTCAAAAATAATTTTCTGCTATAAGTATTAGGATACTTTTCTTCATTGCGATTACGGCACTAAAGATGAAAATCACTCAGTATATTGTCTCGGAAATGCTCTAATTCGTAGCGGAATCTCAAAAACCCTAAGGCTTGTGATTGCGTGTGATTGTAATTTTGGAAAATCACCGTTAGCATTTTTGCATTAATTTGCATGTTTGATACGTTCGTAAAGATAATGTGATTAAGCAAAAAACATAGTCCAACGCTTATTAAAGGACACGTCTTTCAGGATTGAACCGTGTCATTGGTGTAACCGATGTTTCTATCACTTTCGTAAGATGCATCATCAGAACGAGAAACGAAATGATAATCGTTATCAAACATTTCTTGACAGTCTCGTGACACGCAAACTGTTCGGATTCAGATTGTTATGCACTAAAAACAGTTGAAATATGCACAACAAACACTAAAAATATGCAGTTGAAATATGTGTCTTTTATAATTTTTATTATTTATTTTCTATATTATTAAATAAACGATGTAGGACTAAACACTAAAAAAAATACAAATCTCGATTAGATTTGGGAATTACATGGTGCAATATATGTTCAAATGTAAATTGACGTCTGTTGTCGGCAAGAACTTGTTCTACATGTCACGAGACTATAGACGCACATTGCAAATGTTTATTTAATTGGGGACACCTCCCCATATGTAGTTTAATTCATTCTTTTGGTTGAGGCAATATGTTTAATTCGTGTAAAAATTCCAATAGTTGGATTGATTTTCTTCTTTATCTTTTCAATGTGATTTTTTCAGTTTGAGTTATTGTTTAGGTCTAATTTTAGATACTTAATGTGCCCTCGCGAATTACTTCTTGGTGGTTAAGGAGCACAGAGAATTTTTTGGGTTTTCTCCTAAATATAACATAACTTGATTTGCTGACGTTAAGTCAGTAAATTAGCTTGCATGTATTTGTTAATAACACTGGTCTGCATGAAAATCGGCCCTGATACCATTCTTGACGATTCTTAGGTAAAATGACCTCCTGAATCCAAAAATCTCCGTTTTTACCCATCACCCACCTATTTTGGGGGGACCCCATTTTTATTTTATTTTTTGCATTTTTTTTAGAATTTTAACTTATAGCCGTTAAACATCCCAAAGCAGATAATAAAATTTATACCAAAGTATATGGCAAAAGTTTTTCTATAAAATGTATATAGAAACAACAATAAAATACAAATATATAAAAACAGTAAAAAAATATCAATAAACAGTTAGGAAGATTCACTGTACGATACTGGCGATCTCAATACCAAGTACAGGTTTGAACAGGATTTTTCGACAGGCTTGAACTTGCATTACTCTTCTCATTATAGTATATTACATTGTTTGCTTAACTGCTTCGATCAGTACATCTATAGCTGTTGCAGAGTTAACTTGTCGACGTTTTAAACGTGCTGGATTTTGTGTTCCTTTTTGTTCATTTGTGTAAAACAGTAAAACTACTTTTACTCCGGATTTTTTCAAGTGACTAAGTGTGATTTGTGGTTAATGTCGGGCGTTGAATTACTGTTTAATTATGCTCCGCAAGTGTAAAAATCATCCCGATAGCTTCTGCTATGCCTGCGGGGAATTAACTTTAAAAGGACAACGAAAACCCCTTTCTCCGCTTGTTAAAACAGCTTATAGATTGTACTTTGATTGTCAAGTTGGCGACCAGGACAAGACTTGGGCTCCATCAGTTTGCTGTATGACTTGTTACAGTAGTTTGATGAAATGGCTCAAAGGTACCCGTAAATCAATGCCATTTGCTGTGCCCATGGTTTGGCGTGAACCTCGCTGTCATCTTACAGATTGTTACTTTTGTATGACTTCCACCGTCGGGTTTTCGAGCAAAAGTAAGCATACAATTCAGTATCCCAATATTCCGTCAGCTCTAAGACCTGTTCCTCATAACGATACTTTGCCAATCCCAGAGCCCCCAAACACTTATACGCTAGAGCCGGAAATTGATTTAAAAGACTGTGAGCCACAACCTGGGACTTCGAATGATACGTTCAATGATGATGAAGAGTATTCCGCAGATTTAGTTTCTCGGCAACCTCACCTCCTCACTCGATCGGAATTAAATGATCTTGTCAGGGATTTGCAATTACCCAAGACTAAATCTCAGCTCCTAGGATCGCGACTTCAACAGTGGAATCTCTTAGAAAACGGAGTAAAAATATCTTCTTACAGGACCAGACAAGCAACCCTGAAATGTCTTTTCTCAGAAGATAAAGGTTTAGTCGGTTTAGTGTTCTACCCTAATGCAAATTTATTGATGACAGAGCTACAGATGCCATGTGACCCAGACAAATGAAGACTGTTTATAGACTCATCAAAAACAAGCTTAAAAGTGGCCCTGTTGGCAAATGGGAATGACTTCCCATCAGTTCCAGTTGCATACTCTGTTGATATGAAGGAAACGTACGAAAACATCTTCAGAATCCTTGATAAAATTAGTTATGATGATTATAAGCGGAAACTTTGCGCTGACATAAAAGTTGTTGCTCTACTCACGGGCCTGCAATCAGGATTCACAAAATATTGCTGCTTCCTTTATGAATGGGATAGCCGAGCCCGAGATAAACATTACATCGTACGGGACTGGCCTCTGCGAGAAAATCTTATTCCTCGTCAGAAAAATGTCGCCCACAATCCTTTGGTTCCGAAGGTAAATATTTACTTACCACCTTTACACATCAAACTTGGATTGATCAAGCAGTTTGTGAAAGCAGTGGACAAGACAGGTGGCGCATTTCAATTTTTGAAAACTAAATTTCCTCGTCTTCGCAAAGCTAAAATCAAAGAAAGCGTTTTTGTTGGTCCCCAGATTAGACAACTCTTCCAAGATTCGACGTTTATTGAACACCTGAATCGAAAAGAAAAACGAGCTTGGCTTGCATTTCAAAACGTTTGTAAGAACTTCCTGGGTAACCACAAATGTAAAGATTATGTCGCTCACGTCGAGGAACTGCTTTTAGCGTACAAGGACATAGGATGTAACATGTCTCTTAAAGTTCACTTCCTTCACTCGCATCTTGACTTTTTCCCTGAAAATTTAGGAGCAGTCTCGGATGAACATGGGGAACGGTTCCATCAAGACATCGCTAAGCTGGAGAAGAGATTTTCAGGGAAGGGAATCCAAGCATGTTGGCGGAGTACTGCTGGTTTTTGAAACGAGAGAGCTGTACCTCAGGGTATAAAAGGAAAGCAAGCACCAAGTAACGATAAATATCTTTTTATTTATTACTGTTTATAGCTAAAATAGTTCTTTTTGTCCATATATTTATTATTATAATAATTACTATAATTATTATTATCGTTCGATAAATAAATTATAATTAATTTATCGAAAAGTAGTAAAATTAGAGATTTGGGGCTCCCTCGAAAATGGTGGGTGATGGAAGAAAACGGAAGACATATTTGGATTCAGGACTCCTGTATCTGTTTTCTACAGTTTATGTAGAAGTGTGCCGTGATTCACAGTGTCGGGGGCTTTTTCCAAGTCTAGAAATAGTTCCATTGGTTTAGTACCATTGTTTATGGCTTCGATTTTGGGTAAGACAGATAGGTCTATAATTTGACATTTCCTCGGTGGCACCACTTTTATGAATTTGTTTCACTATAACTATTTTCATGTTGTTTGGAAATCTTCCTCATTCTTGACATATGTATGTTTTTGGCTATCTGTGCAGTACATTTAAATTATTTTTGCATTTATTCTATCATGTTCGGGGCTTGTAAGAACTTTAAGGGTTTTGGTTATTTCCAGAATTTCGAGTTCAGAAGTGGGGCTGCCGACTGGTGATAAACTTTCTCTGTTTAACATCTTGGGCGGTCACGTAACTTTTGCACGTTTTGTTGTTGTTTCTTTATGTCTTTCGTAAGTTCTTCTCCAATCCTAGTAAATTAGCTATTGAATTTATTAGCTATTATTTTCTTCCGACAGTGAATTCGGTTTACCGGCTTTCTTTGTTCTAGCGTTTCCTAGTGTTATACATTAGTTCCTTGTTTACTTTCCAGAATTCTTTGTGATTAGATCCAATTTTGGCATACGCTCTATTTCCTATTTTTGCATCGTCGTTTATAGGCATCATGCTTTGCAATGTTGTGTAATTCATCGTTTTTCTGTTTGAGGTCTTTTGTTTTTTTCAGTACTCTGAGGTATTCTGCATTTACCCAATTTTTGCCGCTAGTCATAATTTTTCTAGTTTTTGAACACTGATCGACTTTGCACCTCAACTGCCGCAAAAACGAGTCATAGTTTTCTTGTTATCTGCTTGCAGTCTATATACTTTAAAATCTTCTCAAACTACAGAAGAATTAAGTTGTGGTTGAAGATGTCATCTTCCACTAAAGTGACGGTTATTTGAGTTCACGATAACATGATCTATTGCAGTTATGGATAAAGGTCTGGTAGGAATATGCGATTCCAGTTTGTTTAGTACCTGTCCGGGTTTTGCTGCTTCTGAAAAGATTTATATTAGTATCTGGTGCTACTATAAAGTTTTTATTATTGTTTTCGATAAACGAGTCTAACGTTTTGTATATAATTTTGAGCATTTAAATTTGGACATTTATATGTGACTGCTATACTAAGAGGGATTCTTCTCGATTCAATGCGAAAAAACTGACCTAGGCTTCCTTTGAACCGTTTTTATATACATATATCTATTATCTGACTCTAGAATGTTCAACATTTTTTAGTCATTGTCTTGCATTTGACTTCGCGAACGTTTTGATATTAAAGAAAGAAACTTCACTTGCTAACCGAACATCACTAGTCCTTATTCATTGTGTTGGAATGTCACCTAGAACCGAAAAACCGTAGAACGGATTAGAATACATACGAGCAAAAGATACCCAAAGAGAAAGAACTTTGATCAACGACATCAAAAATGCCGACTAGCCGAAAGTACATAGAGTACAAGAAACGAAGGTGCAGTCTATCCCAAGATACAAACCAAACGCAACAAAACCAAAAACCCACTGAATTCAGCAAGTAAGAGAAAGAAGAAGTGTTCAAGTAACAAAAAGTAAGAAAAAAAAAGGAAACTAAGAAAGACAGAGAAAGGTTAGATGTAAAAAAGAGACCAACCGCCTTAAATATAGAGAAAGCGAAAGAAAAGGACGAGAAAAGATATTATAATTAGTTATAGAACGAATGCTGACCAATTGCTGTCGCAAATGGGAAAGTTTACTGCAAGATTTAAATATCGACTAGCGGAATGGGAACCGAAGTGAGATTTCTACTAGTGACTAACCAATCTCAAAATGGCCTACTCCATTTTACCTGTGGAGGCCAAGTAAATCGAAAATCGATTCTAGTGAAATCGCTAAAAGCGTAATAGAAATAACTGACGGTGAAAATTTAATAGAAAGAAGAATTACTTACAAATAAGCGGACAGAAAATTAATAAGTAATGACATGTTTTTATCGTTTTTTTTTTACATTTTGTTGTTACAATTTTTGGTCATTTACTTTTTTTATTACCTTTAAAACAGCTGGCTTGATGTTTGTATATTTTTCTTGTGGTCTTTTTGGTTTTCACTTTTAGTTCAGGTAGGTTGTTGTTATGTCTGATTAGCTTCTCAACACGTCTACTCTCCCCAGTGACTGCGTAGCTAGGCATCTTAAGTGTTTTTGTCTTTCAGAGCTGCATGTAGGTACTATTTGACCTTTTCAGTCCACAGAAGATTTTTTTCTCCATTCCTTTAATGAGTTTTCTTGGCAATTGCAATTCTGTTTCTAAAACTACGATTTTTTGTGCATCAGTACTAATCACACTTTTTGAACTACAACAGTCAATGTTTTCAGTATTAGGAATTACAAAGCAACTCTTAATTTTTGTTACACAACTGTTATAATGCACTGTTTTACAGTTAACACCGGTTGCATACTTTTTAAATATTTTTTGACTACAGTAACCGCAGTTATTATCACTATTTGCAAGATAAACATCAACATCGTCCGCCATTTTTTTCACTCTCTTAGGTACTACTAAATAATTTCGGAACGTAAATTTTCTTATTATAGACTGGTCAGGAGTATTTCATTTGATATACTTTTCCAAAAATTAAAAATATACCTACTTCATTTTTTAATTTTGATAATGGTATGTCGGCACTAATAAAAGCTGTACAGTTCTTCAGTAAATTTTGAACGTTTCAGTCCAGTTTTCGACAATTTTGTAATTAGAGCTTCTTTCCAGTGTTCATATGCGGAATCACTTGAAACTTCTTAATCGATTCACAAGTACTTTACAAAATTCCAACTATTGTTCCATTGGTCTTACAATCTTTCAATTTATTGTAATCACTTATTGCTTATTCATTAACTGGTTTACGTATTGAATTTAAAACCATAGACAATAATTGTAAAATAAATGTGTTTTGTTGTAGGCAGTGTTTCTTTCTTTATTTATTTCTTATCTGGTCATTGTCATTTGCTCATTCATTATTAATCCTTAACTAATTTACATATTTCTAATATGACAATAATTACTAAAAACAAAAAAGCTTATTATATTGTAAAGCTACGAAAAATTATTTCGAAATCTCTTAAAAGTGTATTATTGTAAAATATGCAATTATCTGTTAAAACGTAAATATAGAAGAGAGAATGTCAAAAATATGCATTTACATCCTAATTATGTTATCTATAAATTGTTGACTAATAATTATAATCCACACCTGCTAATTACTGACTAATGTAGGTATTTATTTCTAAAATATATTTTCCAAACACCGAGTAATGATGATACATCAAAAAGCAGTACCGTTGCTTTATTTTCGTTTTAATAATTGTTAAATTTAGAAAATGAATTTTAATATACAAATTTTAAAATAAAACACAAAAAAATTGATTCAAATTAAATAATCAATTCATTTTTATTGCATCGATTTATTCTCGACTTTGTCCGGTATTCCTCAAATTTTTCTTATGGTTTTTGCGTTACCCTATGTATAAATGTGTGGAGTACGAGGCGATTGTAAAAATTGCAATAAAATGTGATCTTTTTAGCACAATTTGAGAAAAATCGTACGATGTCGTGAATAAATCGATGCAATGAGATTAATTGATTGTGTAACATGAAAGAACATGGGACACTGTCTTCTCGTTTTTGAGTTTGAAGTGAAGAATACGATGCGATTATAAAAATTGCACTAAAATAGAATCTTTTTAGCGCAATGTGAGAAAATTCGTAGGAAGTCATGAATAAATCGATGCAATGGGACTAATTGATTGTGGATTGTAATTTGAAAAAAATGTGGTGGACTCCCTTCTGGTACGTTTTTCTATATAAAAATGCGTGAAGAATACGATGCGATTATAAAAATTGCATTAAAAGGCGATCTTTTCAAGGAAATTTGCAAAATCTATTGCTGGAAAGTTCTAGCTAACTTCTCTCCGATCATTTTATTCTTTGTTCAAAATCTGTTGGTTGTTTTTTGCATCTATTCTTATTTTCATCTACTCTTCTCCACATACTCGGTTGTTTTGTTCTCTAACTCCATGAATCATTTCTTCATCGTATGATGTGTTAGTACACTCTGAAAAAGAAAAAACCGGACACTACTTTTGTCTATTTAAATTTTGTGTAAACGGGGTTTAACCCTATTTAAAAAAGAGTATTTTAAGTTGTATAAATTAAAAATAATTAATTATTTAATTATTAACAGTAATTTAACGAAAATAAGTCTTCACGAGGAGACCTTCTTATTAAATTATCTTCGTCCATAACTGATAGATCTTTCACTTGTGACAGTGGAAGCTTTCTTTTGCCTAACAAATTGAACAATTATGGTTTTGATGGTTTTTCAACTTTAACTGGTGTAGGTCTCGGTTTCTTTTGGTTCTCAGACACTTATTAGATTAGATTCGTTATGAAGTGAAGTACCTGGTCTTCATTAGGCCGCTTAGTAGTAGTAGTGAATGACGAAAGGGAGTTTTTCCGGCTAAAGTGAAATAGATTCTTTGTTTTTTTTTGTTTTAAGCCATTCACAGCAATTGTACATGGTCTTGGATTGTTAGAACCAACAGAATTTTGAACGTGCTATTGCATTACTGTTGTTATCTTGTCATCACGTTTGTGCCATTTGTATTATAATTAATTATCCGTAATTCTCTGTGTAAATAGCTATTTGTTATTGAACCTCCGGTTTTTGATTTCACTCTTGAGTATTTTTATTTTCTTTTTTATAATGATTTGTTTTATTTTTTATTTTCCATCCTTTGAACTTTTTAAGACTTATTTGTTAGGATTTTTTTAAACGAATCTACTTAACGTTATTGATCTGTGGTTTTTTACTATTGTGTAATGCGAACATCTGGTTTGAATCTCAACTGTACTATATTCCCGCTGTATTCAGTTCATGCTGCAATCGCTATTTGTTTTTCCAACACATTAAACAAAGAATGAAGTTGTGACCATAAACTCCTATGACTCATGTCTATTAATTTCCAGATGATTAATTAAACGAAATTAAAACAATTATCACGACGAATCCTGTTTGACAATTTTATTTCCGTTAAATGTTTAAGCGCCCTTTCTCTCCATTTAATTTACTTTACGTCTATTGAGTATCGAAGATTAAACGTGTACATTGTTTTGACACGATTTAAGAAGTTTAAATTTAGAACGGAAGGGATTTTAGCGTTTTGTAATAACTAAATTTATCCGCGAACGTTTGTATACGTTAATCTTATTTTTATAATCTTACAACTTGTTCTTTGTTCTTATCGCTTTTATATCAAAAATAACTTATTTCAAAACGGTAGTTTACATTTTGGAAGGTGCAAAAACCTTTGTTGTATACATATGTAACTTTCTGGGTCCACATCTCGACTTTATACATCAATAACAAGTTGTTTGAAAAGTAACGACTTTCGATTACACATTTGTTCATTACTTTCATCTCTTTGTCTTCTTTCGCATTTAGTTCAAAGTCCTCCGTATGTGACTACAACTACACTTTTATTTTACCTAATTTCTCTTTGTGGTTCTTCCATTATTATTCGTGAGTCTCCTGTATATACTGCAAATAGCTTCGAACTTATAGGATCTATTTGTATTTTCTCTCTTTGCCTTTTTATATAATGGGCATATATTACCTTCTAATGTGTCGGAAGACTTTTTAGTCTATAGTCTATTAGTTATCTCAGTCATCTTTGTTCTTAGATATTTTACATTTCTTTTTCTGTAGTTCTTGCTTTTCGTTTTTAGTTATGTTTTTGTTACTTTATCTAGGTCATTTGTTCTTGAATAGTTTCTTAAAATTTTTGTTTTTTCTCACGTTTCTAGATTTTGTCAATTGTTGCTAAGACTGACAAGGTTCATACCATGCCAAAAAAGGTTTGGGGACATTGATGACTTCATTCGAACCATCTTTGATGAGCCTCAAAGTTCTAACAGTAACACACACAAATTTTCTTATGTTTTCTTATGATTTTATATTCGTTATTGCCTATCACTTTTTACGATTTTGATTTTTCGTTAGTTATATCTTCCATCTTTTTCATTAATTTTTGTTGACAAACCATTTAAATATTTTCTTACGCACTCCATTACGAATCAAATTAGTGAATTTTACATAATTATTAGTGTAAAAATTGAAAGTTACACCTAAACGTTTACAGATATTTTTTACATGCGAATTTAAAGTTTCGCCCACAATGAATCTATAAGTTTCTTAAAAATATCGGACATAAACTTAAATTTAGAAAAGTAAACACGTATTGGCGTCATCATCTATATAAACAAATCTTAACTATTGAGCAGCTTTAAAACTGTCTTTTTACGACGCGACGTTTCGACACAATCGTCTTCTTGTAATGAATGAAAATACGTCTTCTATAATCTTTAAAAGAAATTTGCATATTGCATTTTATATCTGCTTAGTCCGATTTAATTTTACTTTTCTCGTGAGATATAGCACACAACGTCAGAATTTGTAATTTTTCTAAAATATCTACGTAGATTGTATATTACTACACTCGATTACGAAAAAATATTGTATTAGCTCGTTCGTTAAACTTAAACTTTTCTAAAACTGTGATATATTGCTTCTCGACTTTTCCGGTCGGTTGCTGTGTACATAAATTTCCAGGGTAATCAAGGATTTCTTTAAGTTCATCAAAAACTGTAAAATTACCAAAAAGTTTATAAATTGGTTTTAATTTTGTTTTTTATTTGGGTCATGAGGAAAATAATAGGTACACTTTTTTACCATTAAAAGTGTAAAATTGTGACTATTGTATACTCCAAAAAAGAAAAAACGGGACACTATTTGCTTCTAGTACAAATATATAGGGTTCCGGTCTCGGTTTCTAGTGCCGTTGTATAAATGTTAGCATAAAATGTTTAGTACTGTTATCAAATTGGAAGTAAGTGGATGATAAACAGTTATCAATAAGATGAACTAAAAAGCAAATCCTTGTCATGGTGAGACAAAATTTGTTCGATAATAATAATAAGCGAATCTTTAATAGGAATGAAATGAAATCAAATTCTTGATGACTTTTCTACTTTCACGTTTAATTTTTGTTGTTCGATTTCTGTTCATCTTGATGTAGTTTCTGAATCTAGCAGTGCTTCTATATTTTTACTGTAGTCTGTTATCTATTACAACTATTGCGTTCTCTTTGTCAGTTATTAATTAATCCAATGCCTGCCGTTCCATTCTAGTGATGTTGATGCATAGCTACACACAGGTATATAACCAGGAGCAGAAGACAACAGCAGTCTTTGGAAATCTTCTGAAGAAGTCAAACGTCAAGTTTTAACATGACAACACGGCAACACCCAAAAGACATGAATTTAGAAATAATCTATACACTTTTTTTTACCGCCAAAAGTGCAAACTTGTAACTATTGCACACGCATAAAAAGATAAAACGGGTCATTATTTACTTCTAAATACAAACATAAATGTAGTTATGTAAATCAGGTTTATCCCTGTATATTATAAAGCGCGCTTTAAACAGTTTAGGTTATATTTTTAGTCGACAAAACTAAGATTTCTTCATTTCAGTTTTTCTAAAATAAACTTTAATGCAACCAAATACAGAATCTATTAATCGATTTTTTTCGATTTGTTTTAAAAATAAAAACTTGACACTCATGTGTTTTGGGGTCGAACAATTATGTTTATAGTTCACGTAGTTTTGTTTTCAATGCAATTTTTTTTCAGGTTTCTAAAGATGGAGTACAAACATCTTTATTTTCTTATCCGTTAAGCCACACGATGGAATCGATCATAGAAAAACAACACAGTACTATAAAAGTAAGATTTTTTAAAATTATTAATGCATTATTAAAAATTATTTTTCAGTATGATAGAATTACGGGTAGCAGCATCGATGGTGAAGTGTCCAACGGCGATGATGAATGTGGAAGAGCGAGCAGTGCTCACCTCTCCGTTAGCAGTGAACCAATTTCACACGAGAACAGAAGCATGGCAGGGCTTTACCACGGAACGTGGCCTGTGGAGAAGACCATGTGGAATTCGGAACCGACGAGTCTGGGTCCATCGGCCTTACATTGCAATTCAACTGTAAATGGTACCAATAAAAAATTTTAATTTAAATAAACGTATCTTCTAGGAGATGACTAGCGTAATGAGCTTTGCATCGAGTTCGGGTGGTGCTCCTTTAGATCGTGTTTTAAGTAGTCCGGATAGATCCCGACGGTCTTCCCAACAGTTAGAAGCCAAAGTAGATATGGTATATAGTCTTCTTTCCATGTTAGGTGGTCAGGAACATGCTGATATGGGCGAAACTTTACTTGCACTTAGTACTAGTCCCGAAAGTTGTCTTGCTATGAGGCAATCTGGTTGGTTTTACACGTTTATCGGCTTCTTAATGTTTTTGTAATCGTAGGATGCATTCCGTTATTGGTGCAGCTGGTGCAATCGGATAAAGACGCGGACACTCGTAAAAAAGCGGCTGAAGCCTTAAACAACCTCATCTCATCAAACACCGATGAAAAATTACGAAAACGAGAGACCAGAGTATTAAAATTATTAGAACAGATACGGTTGTACACATCGCACCTGCACAATCACAATGAAATTACTTTTGAAACTTTAGAAGGTAAAATAATAGAATTATCGCGTGTTGTTGCTTATTATATTTCACAGATGGCGATAAACATCCTGTACAAACTGTAGCACACTTAATGAAGTTGTCATTTGATGAAGGGCATAGGCAAGCAATTTGCCAACTTGGAGGTATTCACGCTATAGCCAATCTCGTAGAAGTAAGTAGACACTTGCACGTAACTTGTGTACTTAATAAATCTTACATAGAGTGAGCACGCACTTCATGGAAGCACCACGGAGGAAAGTCACTGCATTTTATTGCGTAGATACTCATGCATGGCCCTCACTAATCTCACTTTTGGTGATAGTGGCAACAAAGCTTTACTATGCTCTTTTCGGGACTTTATGCGAGCACTTGTAGTACAACTACAAAGCCCCTGTGACGAATTGCGCCAGGTAGGAACTTAATCGTACGAAGAAACTTATACCAAACTGATTTACTTTAGGTCACTGCGAGCGTATTACGTAATCTTTCGTGGCGGGCCGACACAAGCAGTAAAGAAATTTTACGAGAAGTTGGTGCAGTAACTGGTTTGATGAACGCCGCAATGATCAATAACAAAGAGAACACTCTAAAATCCATATTGTCTGCTCTTTGGAATCTTTCGGCACATTGCACCGAAAGTAAATCCGAAATATGTGCGGTCGAGGGTGCCTTAGGCTTTCTCGTTAACATGTTAACGTACAAATCTCCTACAAAGTCTTTGGCAATTATCGAAAACGCTGGAGGAATTTTAAGGAACATTTCGAGTCAAATCGCTATTAGAGAGGATTACAGAGAACTGTTGCGAAATCATAATTGCTTGAAGGTGCTTTTAGATCAATTAAAATCGCCTAGTTTAACTATAGTAAGTAACGCTTGCGGCACTCTGTGGAATTTATCCGCGAAAAGCGAAACTGATCAGGAGCTGTTGTGGAAGATGGGAGCTCCTGCGATGTTGAGAAGTTTGAATCATTCTAAGCATAAGATGATCGCGATGGGTTCTAGCGCAGCTTTAAAAAATTTATTGGCGTCAAGACCCACTCATAATTTATTACCGCAATTGGACGCAACAGCAAAGGCATTGGATCTTCCAGTTTTACCTACTTTAGGTGTTCGCAAACAAAAGGCCTTATTCCAAGAGTTGGAACAAAATTTATCTGAAACGTTTGAAAATACCGATAAGGAATCGCCTACCAAAGGTTGTCACGACGACAAATTCTTGATGGAAAGTACAAATAAAATCCTAATGGGGGCCCAAAAGTCTCACAAACGAAAAGTGTTGATGGCGCAAAAAAGTGATAGTGTAAATACTTTTACCAGTTTAACCGAAAATGAACAATATACGACTTATCAAAGATTGCCTCAAAGTAGATACGGCAGTTCAAGTTTGCCTTATGTTAAACCATACATACCAATTCAGAATTATTCAGATTTATCATATAAAGAAGAATCCACTAATTTTGCTTCTCAGTCGAAAGTAATTGACGAGGAGAATTTCGGGATCTATACGGAGACTGATTTAGATCAACCTACGGATTATTCGTTACGTTACGCTGAGGACGATTCTGAATGCGACGAAATATGTGATAAAATTGTTAAGTCGGAAGGGACCGATTTTATTCAAGACACTGTGAAAACTTATTGCACGGAGGACACACCTTACGAAACGCCTTTTAATTATTCGAGTTCTACTTCGATGACTGATCTACGAAAGACTGTTCTGGACGTAGAGAAACAAGTAAATGATTCTTAGTAAAGGTTAGCATTATTAGTTTTTTATTTTTAGGTAATAGACAACGATAAACTTACAAAATCCAACGTGAACACCCTGAAAAATAATTCGATGTCTCAATCTGACGAGAAAGATCACTGTTCTGTAGAAGACACCTCCGAAATTGATAATGCCGCTAGTGTGCCACTAAAAAATTTAAAATCGCAATTTAGTTCCGGTATTGCGTCTCCTGAAAAGCCTGTGAATTATGCCGACGAGGGTACACCCGGGTACTTTTCTCGTGTTAGCAGTTTTGGTTCGTTAAATTCAATTCCTGCCGGTGAAAAGGTGAAAACGGAATTGGATGTTAAAGAAAACGAAACACAAGTTGAGAGTGTAGATGAAAATTTACTACAAAAAGCTGAAGCAGCAGTTGAAGGTATGTTGTACAGTATAACAAAAAGTTGTTAATTATGTTTTTAATAGGAAAAGTGGTCAAGTTTGAACAAGTCGTTAATTATGCTGAAGAAACTCCGCTTATGTTTTCACGATCGAGTTCGTTAGCTTCTTTGGATAGTATCGAGCAACATTCTATTCATGATGATAGAGAATCGGTGATATCTGATTTTAGGTAAGTTATGTTTGCTGTGTAGGTTGTGTTGAACACGTGATGAAGGGGGTAAGTTGTGGAAAATTTTATTAAATATTTCCTGTTGTACCTGTGTTACGCAGAACTACTAATATCCCGTGAAGCAAAATCGTCTATTTGTTGGGTAGGCAAAATGTTATTATTTGTCAGTTCAAATACAATGTAGATTATTATTATTATTGATTGTCGCATTGTGTTAGTTAGCTCAACAAGTTGATAATACATAATTCGACGAAGAACTAACGGCAAAAAAGAAGAGTGGAGAATAATGTAAAGACTAAGATAGATCGAGTCTTACTGGACAGGGTCTTGGAGACCATTAAAAAATTGCAAAAACATGTAACAACTACATATATGTAAATACAGGACGCAGCGGCTGCGTCAAACTCTTAATGTCTCAATTGGTCAATCAAGGAATACTGTAACGAAACAGAACAAAGCGTCTTTATTGATAGTGTATCTGAGAAGCATAAAGTGTACTGCGCACGATGCAACAATGAGATAAAAAACGAAGAGACGCAGACGGAAAAAATAAACTCCATGCTGAACAAGGCTGTCAACTTCATCACAGATTAAGAAAAATACGTTAATAATACTCGACCAGGAAAAAGCAAAAATCAATTGGTCCCAAGATACACCCAGAAAGTAAGTTAAGACAAGGACACTTAAAACAGCAACGGAGACACCATTAAAACCGCTTCAGAGGGTCAAATCGCGTTTCAATGTAATTGGAGAAAAACAATAATTGAAGAACAGGCATAGCTCACTATTGGTAACTGAAGGAAGGCAAAGGTATGCGGACCTACTAACAAGGGTCAAAAACACTAGGGGACAAAGCCGAAGAAGAATTCCTCAAAACAGTCAAAAAAATAAAAGCGAGGCTAAAACTAAGACCATAGGAGAATGGTGATATATGTCAAAAGCATAGACTACATTTCCGTCTTAAAGGAAATACAGGAGAATCTACCGGTAGTAAATGGATAACACAGGAGCTAAGAGACCGCAAAATATCACCGCGATGACTTCTAATACCCTGGGACACAAGGATACGCTGCTGGAAAATAGGCCATAACGCTACAGAATGCAAGGACGCCAACCGCGAAGGCTGCTTCTATAACTGCGATAGCGGCTCGTCAACAGCAAAAGAACTGCACGATATGCAACATGACAGGACACACGATATGGACCAGAATAAATCTAAAAGTTTCTCATTTCTTTTATTTGTCTTTGTGTTCTCTCAATATCATGTGTCATGATGTAAGCACTCTTCTCTCTTCTTCTCGAGTCCTTAGACCAAAAGTTTCATATGTCCTTCCAGTGGCGAGCACAGGCTATGGCCCTGTCGGTGGCTGCGGTGAGGTCCTCCATGGTGCATTTTTCGTCGAGGAGTCGGCAGATCGGAAGATGTTCCATGGTCTGTCTTTCCCCGCAGTCGCATAAATCGCTGTCGCTAGAGTACCCCCACTTGGTCATGTTGACTTTGGATCTGCCAGTTCTAGTGCGTAGGCGGTTTAGGCTTTTCCACGTAGTCCAGTCCAGATCACCGCCAGCGGGTAGGTGTTCTCCCACTTCTAGGCTGGTACCGTCGATTGCGTCGGTGTTTTTAACGCGTTCGCGCCATGAATCCAACCTCGCTGCTTTAGCTGTTGAGTCCAGGGGTTTCTCGAGTATGAAACTTTTTCGGGATTTTAGGCGTTTGTCGACGTTGGTATGGCCGTACTATGGATGTCTGGGGTCCTCTAGTTGCCTCAGTTTTTCCCGCCGACTCGCTACATTTCTTCTTATGTCTGGTGGAGCAATACCGGCTAATAGGTAGAGGCTGTTGATGGATGTCGGTTTCAGGCAACCCGTGATGTAGCGACAGCTCTCGTTGAGCACCGGGTCGAGTTTTTTGGCATGAGATGACCGCTCCCAAACTGGGCACGCAAATTCTGCTGTGGAGTAGCAGAGTGCGAGTGCAGTAGAGCGCAGGGTGGTCGGGTTGGCGCCCCACTTGGTGTTGGCCAGTTTTCTGAGGATATTGTTTCGAGCGCTAACTTTCCCCTTCGTCTTTTCCACGTGGGCCCTATAAGTCAGGGTCCGGTCGAGGACGACTCCGAGGTACACTGGGTTCTGATGGTGTTCTATTTCCGTACCATTCCAGGTGATGCGTAACTTCCGGTTTGCTTCCCGATGGCGCAGATGGAAAGCAGTTACCTGTGTTTTGGTCGGATTTGGTCTCAGGTAGTTCTTGCTGTAGTAGGTTGAGAAGTTCGATAGAGCAGATGTAAGGACTCTCTCGATGGTGGTGAACTCTTTCTCCTGTGCTGTGACGCACAGATCGTCAGCATATAAGAAACTCCTGCAATTAGGGTGGATGGGCTGATCGTTGGTGTAGATATTGAAGAGGGTCGGTGCTAGCACACTTCTCTGAGGGAGGCCGTTCTGTTGCCGTCTCCAGCGGCTCTTCTGCTTACAGAGTTCTACATAAAATCGTCTGTTTTCCAATAGCGATTTGATGACTTGCACTAGGTGGTAGTCGTGTGTCATGTCGTAGATCTTCGAGAGGAGCATCCTATGGTTCACAGTATCGTATGCAGCTGAGAGATCTACAAATACTGCGCCTGTGATTTTCCCTTGTTCACAACCATCTTCTATGTGCTGGGTGAGGTTGAGTGTCTGTTCCGTGCAGGATTTGCCCGGGCGGAAGCCAGCTTGTTCTGGGATTAGGTGTTCTTCCATCAGGGGAGACAGATGGTTCAGGATGAGACGTTCATAGAGTTTGTGGAGGTGGCAGAGAAGTGATATTGGTCTGAAGTTTTTGGGGTCCGAGGCGTCTTTGCCCGGTTTTAGAAGGGCAATGACGCGTGCCTGCCGCCATAGCTTTGGGATGTTATATGAAGAAGAGCAGTTCTTAAACAGCTCTAATATCCACTCTCTTGTCCTTGGTCCGAAGTGTTTTATTTGTTCTGAGCAAATGTCGTCCATTCCAGCCGCGTTACCATTTTTCAGGTTCTTAATACAGATGTTGAGCTCTTCCATGGTGAAGGTGGTATTGAAGCTGTTGTTTTCTTTGCCAGGTTGTCGCTTGATCCTCATCTTAGGCTGTTTAGTTGGTGCTTTCCCGTTTTGAAGGAGTTGGCTTGCAACCTGGTTTGCAGTGACATTATGGTGTTGTTCAGCCTTTTTGGGGTCGTTGCTTAGCTTCTTGATGGTGAGCCAGGCTTTCCTACTGCTGTGGGTCATGTCCACACTTTCAATCATGTTTTGCCATGACTTCTGTCTTTCTTCCTGTATCTTTAGTGCTAGTTCTGTACCAGATGCAATGGTGCTATCCGAGAACGGATTTGCTTGGAATAGCTGTTGGTACTTCTGATATTCGTCTATCATCTCATGGGAGAGTCCTGGCACGTAGCTGGTTCTACATCGTGGTATGTTCTTTCTGGATGCAGTACGTACGGCGTCAACGAACAGGTTCTAGTTGGTCTGTGACGGTTCGATGTTTGCCACTTTCGTGTCCAGGTCCTCTGCAAATCCTGTCCAGTCTGCTTTTTTGAAGTTGAAACGGCGGCGGAATGGGGCCGTGATTGGTGTGACTGCTGGTGATGCGCTAATGGATATCGGCCTGTGCTGTGTGTGTGGTATGGGTTCCAGCACGGCTTTACTGCAGAGGTCAGCGATGTTGCTGCTTACGAAGGCTAGGTCTGGGTTGTACCCCCGTTTCCATCTAGAACTGTTGAAGGACTTCGGGAGTTTGGGGTCGTGGATTAGACTGAGGTGGTTTGCATCGCTCCACGTCTCAACCAAGTCGCTATTTTCATCTGTTTTGGCGTAGTCCCAGTTGACGTGGTGACTGTTAAAGTCACCGATGATGATGTGAGTCTTGTTCCGATCGAAGTTTAGCGGTTTAGCGAAGTCAAACCGTTCCCCGGGTGGCTTATAGACCGAGGTGATAGAGATGCTGTCCAGTTCCACTGTCAGGATTTCGATGTTGTTGGCTTGAGACATGTTGGCCGTCTTGACGATAAGATTGCTCTTCGTGAAGATGGCGCTACCGTATTTCTCGTGCTGGCACTCTAATATTAGCTTCATACCAGCGATCCGTGGGCGGTTGTTGTTTTGGCTTCGGTGGGTCTCTTGCAGACAGAGCACATGACATTTGTGGTCTGTGCAGATTTTTGCCATAATGTCTTGTTTGGCTCCTGTGAGCCCCTCGACGTTAGCAGAGATGACAGTCAGTGCCAGCCCTGGAAAGGGCCCTTTGGGGTGACACTGATGCACTGTGCTGGTATGCATAGTAACGCTGTTTGGTTGAGGTGAGTAGTAGGATTTGCAGATTAAAGATCTGACAGGGGTCGCGACGAGAACGCTCCTACTTTGACCCTACTTTGATGTAAGCACTGAAGGTCACTGAAGCTGTACTGCAGTGATGTATATCTATCTGAACGACTTTGAGCATTATATTTGCTGTCAGTGTGTTTTTTCTGACTATGTTTTACATCCATCGTCTCGTGGACAGGGCTTTGTTGCGTCTGATTCTTTGCTGTCCTTTTTTGGAATCGACCAGCGCCCGTAGAGTAATCCTCAATAACCTTAGGTGCAGTTGGTTGGCTACTGTTTCCACCTTCTCTCAGTCTTTTTTCCAGGGTGGTCGTTTCCAGTACTTTTTCCGAGACTTGAGTGAGAATCTTTTTGGGTGGATGAGGCTCCTTAAGATAAATAATATCAAACTCCCTATTTTAACGATTCTTAAGAAGGTTCTTTTTGTTTGACATGCCGACCAGCCATTTCTTGGTTGTCTTGTCTGCGCACGTTATTTTCAAGAATCTTTCTTTATGGACTCATTCCTGAAAACGCGAAAAAGCCTGTCTTCTCCAGTTCGTCAATCCATTTGAGTATCCAGGTTTTTATGACTTTGGATTCTTCAGGACCGATATTGTTTTTGGGGAACCCTTGCTTTGACCCCTTCATTTTGCTTTGCCGGTCGTTTTCATGATGTCGGTGTGCTACTGATGGAAAGGTTGATCTGGACAGTTAAGCCAAGACCTCCTAGCACTTCTTGCCCGTGAGACATGTTCACAGCAGCAGAGTTTTGGGTTTGGCTGCCGTGTTTGCTGACCAAAGTCAGAGCAGCCACAGGCATCGTCGCATTCAACTGTTAGCTCTTGCCACGACACTACAGCTTGAGTTGGGATAGCTGGTTCGCGTAGCAGTAGTACAGATTTTAGACTGCGATTCACACCTGCCAAGTTAAACAGAGTGTCTTGGCTCAGCTAGTAAAGCTGCCTACCGTGAACAGCACAAGGCACACAGTAATACTCACAATTGAAGTAAGCTGAAGGCTGAATAATTATACTCGACTGAACGTCAAGTAATAATAATCTTAGATACACTAAAAGTAGCTGAAGGCTTAATCTAAAGAAATACAGAAAAGTATACAACAGAGTTGCAAAATTAATACAGTTAACAACGTTGAAGGCGTAAGTTATACAATTGGCGACAGCTGGTCAAATGCAAATTCTCCTTGTAACGTAACGCCTGAGGTCAACAATCCAACTTTATTTGTATTTTAATCGATCCACTAAGTGTTAGATATCATTACAAAGGGATAATGCATTCAATTTCCATAGCTGTGTTTGAAGGAAAGACTTTGAACCTCCGCAAACATACTGAAATTACTTTAAATTAGCATCATACCTGCGAACAGTTCAATAGCGAGAAAATCGATCTAAATCCTTTAATAAAAGAATCTTCATTTGCAACCCAATTCAAATAGTAACGCTTTCGTGAAATTCAATAAAAAGAGAGTACGTACCATTGAATGGTCAAACTTTCGACCAAATTAAACTACCCGCAACGGATGTCGAAAGCAGAATGGTACGCCCCCACTCGTTTAGTGAGTTATACCGACAGTGGCGCCTCCTGTTACAGTGCGATACTAAGAATTTTGTTAAAGTGAAAATGTGAAAATATAAACTGATTTTAAATGTACATGGTCTAGAGCAAATGTGCAATTAACTATGATTATTCTCACTTCTCGCTGTAAGACAACAATAAGTAAATGATAATTGCAGTATTTAACGTCTTGTTGTAGCAACTTTAAATTTTACAAAAAATGACTTACTAAGACATAAAATGTAATTTAATGTTAAATAAGGTCAGTCAATCGATGGCAACGATGCAGTTATAATTTATCTTTCATGGAAGCAGTAATTAAAAACAGTTGCAGAGTAATTTTTCTTAAAATTTAAAATGAGGTTGTGTTCGTATGTCATTATTTCTGTTTATCACAAACGCCACCAGACAGCGTATCGCTTAGGAAGGATTGCCTATACAAATGTGGTATAGATGTTATATTATGTGATTGGCTAACGACGAATAACAATTACAGAAAACTATATATTTGTAGTTAATGCTTTTCTTCTTTCGGTAACACAATCACATTCAAACTGACTAATAATAACATTTTACCTATCTTACAAATGGCCGATTTTTGCTTCACTTCGTTATACACAGCTGATATTTGAGTTAATAATCTAGTATATTAGTGGTAGGGATAATCATAGGTGCGAACACAGATACTTTCTGCACTATATGTAGAAATTGACCCATATAAACTTACACCTCTTCTAATTCTTCTTTTATTTCAATTTTATGTCTACTGTTTATAGTAAAATAATAAAATACTTTTTTTTAGTCGTTTAACAAGTGGAATTGTGTCGCCTAGTGAACTACCAGATTCTCCTACACAGACGGTTCCTCCTAGTCCAAGACAACGAAAAGTAACTACCGATTTATCGTCAACACCACAAACAAACCCGAGTAATTCAGCCCACCGAACCCCAGCCGATGGGAGTTCTCAGAAACCTCAACCAAAACCGAACAGCATTTTTGAGGACAACGTAAAGAAATTCAAAGAGGAAAGTACGCCGATTCAATTTTCTACTGCGACAAGTCTTAGTAGCCTTACAATCGATGATCACGACGAGTCTAACGTTCAAAAATTAGAAGAGAAGCAGAAACACGAAAAAGCATTGAACGACGATATAGTTGCGGCTGTATCTGAAAGCGAAGAAGATGAGGATATATTAGCCGCTTGTATCAGCGATGGAATGCAGAATAATACGTAAGTTTTTATTCGGCGAATTAACTTCGAGGTAATGTATCTGTTTTAGGCATCATCAGTCTTCACCCACGTTGTATAAATTCCAACCAAAGTCGTTTGTGTGTTCACAAAACAGTGGATCTAGGGCACCAAGTACGAGTTCGATAACGGTTAATACTCAGATACATACAGATTCGTGTTATAATTATCGCTTAGACGATGCTGCACCAATGATGACTTACTCCGGGACTAATTCAGATTTAAATACAAATTTGAGTGTTAAAAAGGACGATAAAATCTATTCTTCGGACGAAAGTAGTAATTTGTCAGGCGATAATGAAAATATTTTGGCGGAGTGTATCCAATCGGCAATGCCCAAGACTAGGCGAATTCCGAAACCGGTGATAACGGCTAGACCATTATCGGTGCGAAATGTTCAAACTAGTACGCCCATAAAGCCATTTTCAAGGACAGAACAGCAAAATAACTTGAAACGGCCAGGTCCGTCTCTTTACTTAGGAGCTAAAGATGAAGTGGAAAATTATGCAGTGGAAAATAGTCCCTGTCAGTTTTCGTTGCATTCTAGTTTAAGCGATCTAACGATAGATGGCAGCATAGCGGGAGGATCCATACGGTACCGTTGATATAATATTTTATTGCGTTGTTTATTCTTTCATTGCAGGTCAAATAATAACGCCCTTTCTAATTCGGGTCAAAGCAATAGTAATACTAAAGCTGTTGATTCTGCTGGACCGAGTTCTTTGAACATTGGTAAGAATTTTTTTTCCTTAAGTACGTTACCTATAGGAATACAATAGGAATACATTTCTTTTTTCAGAACAAAACGTATGCCCGGTAGAATCCGCAGTAATGCTCTCTAGACAAGAATCCCTGTCTTCTCTTAGCGCCGATTCGTTCGGCTCATTGGAACAAGAACAGGCTCTACTCGAACAATGTATATCTTCAGGAATGCCTAAAAGCAGGAACAAGTCTTTAGAAACGAAACCAGTAGCAAAACCTATCGGCGTTGCCACGAAACAATTCAGTAAGACCAAGAACGTATCAGAGAAAATCCAATGCGAAGACAAGCTGAAAAAGTTTGGAGAGAGAAATAGAGACTTGCTTGAATCGGAAGAAAAGCTTTCTAGTTCAAAAAACGTAAATGTAACGTCTGTTGCCGGGAACACGAAAATGGAAAAAAGCGTAACGTCGCAACACACAACCCCAACTACGGCGGCAGACGTCGAACCCATCAAAAAGTTAGAAGGAAAGTTGAATTACAGACCTCCGACGGCAGAGATTCAAACAAATATATCGCCGGACCAATGTACCCTTTCAGAAAAGAGCGCATCGATAAAAGTCGCGAGGAATGGGTTTGATGACGACAAAGATGAATTTACTAGTAGCGGAGGAAACTTAGATTTCGAGTTCGATAATTTGGAAATTACTATCAAAGCGGTGGATACTCGCATGCTTGACCCTGACGCTATGATTGAATCGTTAGATCGTTTCACTGCTGAGTTAGTTTCACAAGCCGAAGCGGCACATTCCAACAAAGACAATCGAAAATTCACAACTTCAATTACCGAAGGAGATACGTGGAACGACGACTCTTCTCCTAATGATTTAACTTTTCCAAGCATTTCTGGCAGTGCGCCAAACGTAATTACCTTTACAAGCGAATCTGAAGATCTCAATCAGGAGGTTTTTGATAAGGGTGAGTATTGCCTACACTTTTGTTTTAATTTAAATTTTTATTTGTAGCGGAATCGTTTCGGGATTTTAAAGAAGTACAATGCTTTGATATGGCAGATGGTGGAAAAGAACAAGAACAAAAGTCCAGCGACTTTTCTTCAATTAACACCAGTACAATGACGGAATCTACTTTGATTGCCGCGGAAGCAATTAAAATTGCGACCGTGTTTAAAAACGAAGCCGATATGTCTCAAAGCATCAGCAGCGTGCAATCTCTTGAATTAGATTGCATACAACCACCGTCTCATATGAATTCGTTAACAAATAGCATAAACGGATATGAACACCTTTTGTTAAAGGGTAGTCCTAAATTAGTCTCCAGAAAGAAAATGTTACACACAGGGCTGTTGGCTCGTAAAGCTTTGAGTAATTCGTTGAACCAAACGTCTAGCCTAGAAAGTTTATCAAATTTGGATCATATGAACCCACCATCGGCTATGGCCGACGTTTTTGACTTAGAAGGTAGCATAGCTAGCGTTGCTAGTTTGGTCAGTGATGCACCGAATCCTATTTTTGCTGTAAAGCAACCGACACACGCGTTCGAGTTTATGACGAATAACGGGTCGATTAGCGATTTGGAGAATATTAATCCTCCGTCGCTTTTTAACGAAATTACAGATTTATGCAATTCTCTAGCAGATGTCGCCACAGACACCATATGTAGTAAAACCGACGTGTTTGAAGATTGTAATACTCACGTAAACGATACGGAAGATGCAACTTTATACTCCGATGCACAAAGCATAACTCCTATACAGTCAGATTTAGGATCGAGCACTGAAACATCTCCAAAGAAAGTAAAAACGTTGACGAAACGATTAACACCAAAGCAAAAACGTAAACTGGTACAAGAGCGGTATCGTACGTATACGGTGGCAGCTGAAATGGTAATTAGCGCCGAATTAAGTTCGATGTCTGATAACTGCAACTCTGAGTATCAGACCGTGCCTGAGTTTTCGGAAGATTCGAGATCTAAGAAGATGTCGCCGAAAGAGAAGAGATTGAACGATAGAACTCGTTTTCAAACACAAGTTTTGAGCGAAGCAGTCACGGCTCAATTACAAACCGAATGCGGCAAGGCAGATCCGCCTCAAAAATCTAAAATTAGTATAAGACGTAATTTTATGCAAAAAAGATTAGAGAACAAAGATCGTTTCAAAACGAGAACGCTTAGCGAGTCCAGTTTATCGCCCGATCTATCTAATGCTTCCCAATCTTCTATGAACGGAAACGATTTAGAGTATCTGCTTGAAAAGGAGGCGGATAGGGTTTTGAAGAAATTGCAAGAAGCTAAATTGCACACGGACGATTTGCTCGATTGCGAAACTCTCAGCTTGATTTCGAACGACGATGAATCAGAGTTAAATTCTGGAAGTCCTATAAATTATAGAACTTACACCAAGAATTGTAACGCGCGCCAGAATCAATCGCCCAGGCGAATCCCGCCACCGTTACCATCATCTGCGGAAGCAGAAGTTGATTCAGAACACGAACGCGTGTCGAGTCCCAAGCCGAAAATTACCAAACCAGACGAGACAAAACCAGACGTGGTAATCGACGACGAAAACGAAATTAAAAGTGTTCGCGGACGAAGGAAATTGTTATACTCAAAAGCGAGTAGCGTGAAAAACAACGCCACGAAACCGATACGTAGTATTACCTCGAACCTTGTGAAAAACGTAACGTCTGTTATTAAATCGGGCAGTAATTTGAAACACGTTGCCGTTACACAAAGTAAACCTGTCGTCTCGAAACCTGCAGTTACGAGATCGCTTAAACCACCATCCGGTCATCAGGTTAAAACAACTTCGAGCAGCATCGTTCAACCGAAGGTATGTACGGCGTTTGGCTACATTGTTAGATGTTTAGTAAGCGTGCAAATTTCTTGATACTGTTGAATGTGTGAAATATACGGTTTGTCATCTACTTGTTGACACATTCTCTGCAATCTTGAGTGTTTTAGCTTATTCTTGATCATATCTTATGTGAAGAACATTTTATCGCACTAATTCGATGTGAAGCATCAATTGAGACACAGCCAGAAATTGTGGCTAACTTACCGTAGTTATGATTTTAACGGCTAATGTTTCTATGTAACAAAATATCTTCATACATCACGTCAGTCACGATTACATTTAAAACCTAATTTAGCTTTTCTTGATATGTCATGTTCTTTTGTTCTATTAACCCCTGGAGTTTATTTTCTAATTTCTGTTTCATTGTTAGCGTTTCAATAAACTATTAGTACTGCTTTACAATATTCTCTGGTCTAGTTTTTGACTGACTGAAGTCTCAATTCTTTTGACAAAATAAAATTATTAACACATATTCTCTGCAATATTACATGGTCTTAAACTATTTTCTCACGTTTAGGTGTTTTAGCTTATTCTGGATCTTATCATGTGAAAACATTTTATTGCACTAATTTGATGTAAAGCGTCGGTTGAGATACAGCCAGAGATTGTGGCTAACTTACCGTAGTTATATTTTATATTTATTTGCTCCTTTATACATGCATGTAAGAAAATACTTTATATATGCGTCAGTCATAATTACTTTTAAAAACTAATTTAGCTTTTCTTGATTTGTCAGATTCTTATATTCTATTAACGCCTGGGGTTTATTTTCTAATTTCTGTTTTAATGTATTCTAATTGTTAGCATTAGACGATTAGTACTGCTTTACAATATTCTCTTGTTCTTGTTTCTGGTTGACAGAAAGGTAAATGTTTTGTCAAGAAAAAAGTAGTCAGTATTAATTGCCCGTTTTGTTGTAATCGTATTTTACTGTTGTCTTTTGTGTTTTGAATTAATGCGTTTTTTTTTCGGTTTTTAGGTAAAGTCAAATATACCAGCACCGTTACAACGACAAGGAACTTTTACCAAAGACGAAGAGCCACAACAAAACAAAAGTCGCATCCCTACACCACAGTCGAATCTTCCAAGACCAACTTCTACTTCACGAATAGCACGTGCCATATCGCACACAAACACTACAGTTGGAAAAACCGTGTCTAAAGTACAGCAAGCGATTACCTCCGCAAGAACAACGAAATCGTCCAGCACCATTAAATCGAATGGGCGTATACCAACAACTTTGAACAGATCATCAAGCGCAGATAGCAGGGAGACGCAATTGAAACGTCAAAACTTGCAAAACTCAACCTCGAACCAAAGTCTAAAGAGCGATAGCGGTAAAAGTCAGAATGGCGCGGTTAAACGCTCTTCTACTACGAATATATCGCAAAGGTCTAACAGTAATTCTAGCATTACATCAAACGGGTCTTCCTCCAAGAAACAAGTGACGAGTAAAATTGCCAACTTGTGGAAAAAAGTTGAGCAACAGAAGAAGTTGCCACCGAAAAAAGATTCCCGCGTGTGGATTCAAAAGGACCAACAACCCGAAGAATCGACCACGATGATTAGGAGTAATACGTTTGACAGCAAAGACGGGGTCTCGCTGTTGAAACAAACCCAAACGAAAGATTTTGTTATAATAGGCAACGATGATTCCGAATGTGTAGATTACTGTGAAACTACACAATTCCAGATCGAAACGGCTGAATTATCGTTTTAATTTTTTGTATATTTTTTTACCCGCGCATTATTTGCATAACGTACATGCAATTAACAATTACGCTATATTCTATTTTATTTATTAAGCGACTTCATTTATAATCACATTTATCTAGTCGAGTTATTTTAATTTTCATTCGTAATTTGCATTGCAGAAACATAATTAGGATATGTAAATATAACAGTGTGTAAGTTGATAAAAATAGCCTTTGTAGTTTTAATATTTTTATTGGTTTGTATAAAAATCAAAAACTATTCTGGATACAACGGCAACTTAGTATTTGCGATTTTGATGTAAAAACAAATTGTGAGTTTTGTTAGTGCACTTAGACTTTTTCCTTCAGTAGTATCTTTAAATAGTATTAAACCCAAATAAACATATAATAAATTTTTTATGTCAAGTTGTATTTTTTAAAGAAGTTGCGAACACGTCTTTACTATAGTATGCACGTTGTGCGAGATGTGGTATCAAGCTGCTGAACTGACTAGCGAAGATCATTCAGAAATAAAGAGTTAGGAAGGAGGAGACGCTCTGAGTTACGCACTGAACTGCCGATTTCTTAGTAAGAGACTGGATCATAAAACTCGTGAAAGGGGGGTGCTAAGATTTGCGATAAATTGTACGGCAGTCCGGTGCGGTCGTAACTATGATTCTCCATTACGCCATGGTTTCTTCGGGCCCTAGGTGGTCAGCCGTGTCGCCGTCGTGATGAGCATATAACACGTTCTCGCGACACTTCATGGGTACAAACAGTGTGAGGCGGCTATTGGTGATGTGATATAGGTATCTTCCGTTGACGTTGTACTCTTGGTGGGTAGCTAGTTCGTTTTCTGGTGTTGCTCCATTGGCTTGCACTCGTTTCCATGCCGTTATTATACATTGTCTGTCTGATGAGACTTGCTGTACATTCTTCACTGTCGTGATTAAATCAGGTGCAACAGTTAAGTTTGCGACTAGCGGTAAGAGGCGTTCCTGGTCCGAGACATTCTCTTCTGGCGATACTGGTTGGAAATGTTCGGAAACTCGTTTTGAGTCTGGCCAGTGCTCTATGTAAAATTTAAATTGTTGTAGTAAAAAAGACCATCTTTTCAGCTTGCTCGTGGCGTCTTTTGTTCTGTCTAGATAACGCTTTGCTATCTGTTCGTAAGTTAACCGGCGGTCTTCTAGATATGGCCAATGTTTTCGGATTGCTCACAGTACGGCTAAAATTTTTGTTTGTTAATATGACAGTTTGTTGCGTGTCTACGTAAACCCAAACTCTGGTTTCTCTTCATTTAGCGAATAAATCTTTCACCTTTAGCTAAAGCGAAAGGAATTTGATTATTCAATTGTGAGCAAATCAAGCGAAGTCGAATAATTAAGGCCGACATTAATTTTGTAATTATACTGTTGTTATTTTGTGATAAAGTTGTTCCTTTCCACGGTGTTTTAGACCCTTACCTCCACGAGGTTAAAGGTGGGCAACGACTCAAGCTATAAGTCAAACCGTTTCTGGCAATAAGTTCCTGTGAACGGCTAAAAGGGGTATAAGGTATCAGTTAATTTCTCCCACCGGTACTCCACGAGCGTCGCCATGGAGGTTAAATCCACCTCCACCAAGCGTCGTAGTGACGACGACGATGGTGGTGTACCTTCAGATACCTCGCCTGACAGTATCGAATCCTTATTCGACGCCGATATCTTTCGTCTTACTAAAGTGCTTGTAAGATTACGACTTCCCGTCAATCAGAAATGATTGACCTTGTCAGCAGACATCAAGCGACATTTTGTAAATCCATGATCTCGCATAGCGTCTTGCAGCATACTGCTGACATTGCTAACACTTTGGCTGATGTCCAAACAGCCTTGCAGAACGTATCAGTCAAGCTTACCATTGTTCCGCCTCCTGCCTAATTATCGTATGCCCAAGCGGCTCGCTCAAAAATTGTTGAGAAGGTCAAAGTACCTTCTGGTAAATCCGTTTCTCCCGTATCCCATTCGACAGTATAGTCATCGTGCCCAAATCCGACTCTCGTCTTAAGACAGCCGACGAAACGACTTTAATAAAAGTCCTTGACCCTCAAAAGTACGGCCTTCGACTCGACCGTGTGACTAAGACGGACAAAAGCTCGATTAGACTCGAATCCGAGAAGACTGACTTGACAAAAATTCCTTTGGACATCCTAGATAAAGCCAGTCTTGTGGTTAAGCCCCAAGGAAAATCCTTACCACGACTATCCTTAATCAACGTTCCTACTAACCTGTCAAGTGAAAGAGGCAATAATTTCTTAACATTTTAATGACGCCTCTGATGAGGTTCTACATTTGGCCAATCAACACTTGAAAGTCTTATTCCGTTTCGGTCCTAGAGACCAACCCTACGGTAATTAGATCATTGAGGTCCATGCTGATGTTGGACGATACCTTTTGGTATCGCGTCGTGTGTATGTAGCGTGGAATGCGTTTAGGGTCAATGACCATATCCGAGTTACTCGCTGTTTCAATTGCCAGAAATACGGCTATCATTCGAACGACTGTAAAAGCGAGATACAGTGCGGCCACTGTGCTGAAAAGCACGAAACAAAAGCATGCCCTAACTTGGAAAGAATCCCTACATGCGCAAACTGCGTTCGCTTTGGACACAAAGGAGATATCGTCAAACACCTGCCCAGCCTAGCTGAAAAGGCTCGACGCCAAAATCTCCAATACAGATTATGGACTTTGAGGACACTCAATTTGCGTAAGTGAATCTTCTCAATTCACGTGTTGCGATTTTCGAATCAATGGGTTTTTTTCTCCGACAATAATATAGATACATACTACTGACTCAAGAGCCATACGTGCTTAGTTTTAATGTTCAGGGTACAAGCTCGCTGGGGCGGCTGTACTTTCCAACAGGACAGCCGCATCCTCTTCTATGCGGTACTACTCGGCTATTGTTTTCAATAGTTCAAAGTCATTTAACGAACGACTGCAATGTGGTAACCATGGTTACGATTGGAAACACCTCCTTGGCAATCGTTGGCGTTTATTGGCCGCCGAGTGAGGATGCTCGTATTCATCTCCAACACTTAGATAAAATTCTTGATGAACTAAGAGACACTCCTATTATCATAGCAGGTGGCTTCAATTCGAAATCGCCGCTTTGGCACTCCCCGGCAACCGACGAACGAGGACGATGTGTGGAGAACCTCGTGGGAGACCGTAACCTCTCTGTAGTCAACGAACCTCACCAGCCCTTTACCTTCGCTATCCATCTAGACTCAACAAACATAGATATCACTTTAGCTTCTCCTTGTTTAGCCAAAAAAATAGTAAACTAGCGAGTCATCCCCGATGTTACAGAAAGTAATCACCGACTGATACGGTTTGAACTAACGTCAAGGTCTCTAACCTTGTACCTAACAGAATCCTTGACTTCAAACGCATAGATCCTGTTTGTCTGAATAATGCTATTGCAAAATCAATTCCTTCGTATCTTGAACGTAGTGCTTCGTGCCACTATCCTAAATCTGTAGACGCCTTTATTGATAAGTCGACCAGGATGATTCTCGACTCTTACCACAATGGCTTAAATAGCATACGCTTAAGATCTAGAGCTGGTGTATCTTGGTGGAGTCCTAAGTTAGATAGGTTAGAGCGAGCGGTGCGTTGTTTACGAAAACACCACCAAAAAGCCCTTGCAGACCTAAAACATCAATGGATTGCCTCTTATAAAGTCGCGCTGATCCAGTACCAACTGGCAGTGAAGACAGCAACCTATAGCTCATGGCAAAGTTTTGTGGAAAAAAGCCTGGCAACGAGTCCTTGGGGGTTAGTTTACAGGTTATCCTCCCGGAAGTTCCTGTCGATCCAACCGTGCTCCAATGTTAAAGACGGCGACAGATACACTATCTCAGAATTAGATACGATCAGAGTAATAGTTTCCACTTTGTTTCTAGACGACGATCCTTCGACGGACAATGCCTATCATACCCAAATAGGATCCCGATCTCTTTTGCAATGTAATTCCCGACAAGACTGGGTGATCACTAGCGACGATTTAGCCGCGGTGGCTAGCTAAATTCCTAAGAATAAAACTCCTGGACTTGACGGAATACACTCTAACGTTTTGCGAACGGTTGTCTTAGATTCTCTCTCATCAACGATCGTTGACTTGTTCAACTCTTGCATAAAAATCGGTTATTTTCCTACCAGCTGGAAATCTGGTAAGCTAATCACTATTCTCAAGCCCGGAGAGAAGGATCTCGCCAACACAAACTCATATCGCCCGATAACTTTGTTATCGGAACTAGGCAAACTTTTTGAAAGGACACTTTGTAACAAATTGGCAGCTCAACCTAGGGGCCCGATTTTCTCATATCGAATTTCTTATTCACTATATTTCTTTTAGCAATTTTCTTTAATTGTGATTAGCATAGGATTACTGGTTCTCATAGGTAACTTATACTGTTGAATTCCTCTCGATTTAGTGTGGGCGATCATAAGTCCTTCTAGCTTTATTGATTTCTTTTATCTTTTCTTAGTCTTACGTGGGTTCGAGTTACTTTGCTTTGCTTCTTTAGTTATTGCTACTAGACTTGACGTCTGAGTTACTTCATTAACTTTAACTTTTATTTTTCTTTAGTGCTGCAGTTTGACTGTAGATTAGCACTTTACTTACGTTTCTCTTAATCGGACCTTCGTTTTGATTTTTGGATTGACTTGACTACGTCGATTAATTTTTTTCTTATTGGTGTAATTACTGGGTAGTGATACTACTGATACTTACTGTTATTTTGAGGTCGTGTCAAACACGTGGTGGCGGATTTCTGGTGTAGTTGACTGCTTTGGTTAGTTTCTTGTTTACTTGTTAGTTTTAGCTATGTATTCTTCAGATGAAGAACCACCATTTCTTACTTCTTCGGACTCTGATTCCGAAACGAATTTAGGTAATTGGAATGTTACTTTTTCGGGTGAAGATCCTTCTTTACTTATAGAATTTCTTATTCGTATCGACGAGTTGTGTTTGTCTCGTGGTATTTCACAACATCAACTTTTTCTCTCAGCTTCTGAAGTTTTATCTGGCAAAGCCCTTCTTGTTTTTAGGACGAATCGAAGTTCGTTACGTTCGTGGGATGATGTTGCTGCTTTGTTGAAGTCTGAGTTTTTACCTTTGGATTATGATGAGCGCTTGATGGATACTATTCGCAGTCGTACAATGGGAGCTAACGAAACCATTGGTACTTACGTTACCTCAATGCGATATCTCTTCCTTCAGTTAGCAGAACCGGTCTCAGAGCAAATGCAGCTCAAGGTTATTCGCCGGAATCTAACGCCATTCTATCAACTTCCTTTAGCGTTGATTGAGATTACGTCTATTGCTCAATTAATATCTTTAGGCAAGCGTTTGGAGTCTAACATCAATTCTCGCGATTCTTTCCACTTCTCTACAACGGCGATTGGTGACAAAGTTCAAGAGCCATCTGTAGTCTTTGCTGATAAGATTTCTACTTCCGTCTCTTCTGCTATGTCTGCTACTTGCTCTCTTACTACTTCTCCTCTCAATACTTGTGTTCGTTGTCGTTCTCAAGGTGATAAGCCTTTACGTACTGTTCGTTCTCTTCTTTCTCTTCCTCCTAATTTCTTTTCAGTTTCTAAGATTATTAGGCCTACTACTGATTTTTGGTATTTAGGTATGATATCTAAAGTTACTGCTTCTCCTCGTCGTTTCTCTCGTTGGTGTGTTGTGAAAAATCTTTTATGTAAACGTGTACGCATTTCCTCTACTGATCCTTGCGTTTGGAAGTTAGTTGTACCATCGGACCAGCGCAAACAACTTATTCAGGATCACCACATTACATCTAATTGTGATCACCTCAGTGTTAGGAGCACGTTGGCAGCTCTTCGGTGTCACTTTTACTGGCCTCATATGAGACCTAAGGTTGCCGAGTTTATACGTTATTGTTCTTGTTCGAATTCGCGACGAAGCAATCCTATTAGGTCACGTCACGTTTTGCCAAGTAAAACGAAACTTTCCAACACTGGCTTAGTTACAAGGTCTACGCGTATACATAAGGATCGTGCTGTTTCTCCGGATGTAAAAGCCGCTACTATTGCTTTTACATCTCCTTCTTCAGTCGTTTCTAATTATTCTTTACTATCTGTTAAATTAAAGGCACTTTGTTGCTTGTAAGAAGCTTTTATTATATTTTAGAACATACGATCTTATCACGTACAAATATATATGAACAGAATACAACGTACAACATGTACGGCATTACGTTACTCTCATAGTTGTCAATATGGCGCCTAATTTCCCGCCTTAAGTATATTATTTTACAATGTTGCCAATGCTCTATTTTTACATTAATTTGCCATCTTAATAACACCCCCTTTCAAATTAGATGTATTCTTGTTTCCTTTTTAATTATAACGACTTAAAACTACAAAAGATAATAAACAAAAATTTTATATTCCTATGAGTACATCTTAAACATATCAAAAATCATTTTATTCTGTTGTTAAACCTAAATCTTTTATAAAAGTTGTAAATACCGATTTTGATAGTGGTTTTGTTAAAACATCTGCAGTCATTTTTTTCGAGCAAATATGATTGACTTGCACATTTTTATTTTCAATATGTTCCTTTATAAAATGATATTTGATATCTATATGTTTAGATTTATTTGATATAATATGATTTTTGCTAATGTCTATAGCACCTCTATTATCACAAAATATTTTAATGGGTTGGTCAGAATCATAATTGTAGTCTATTTCTGAAACTAATTTTTTTTAACCATAGGGCTTCCTGGGTTGTGAAAGATAATGCCATATACTCGGCCTCAGTGGATGACAATGCAATTGTTTTTTGTTTTTTACTAAACCAAGAGATAGCTCCACCGTGCAACAAAAAACAAGAACCTGTTATAGAGAAACGGTTGTTCAATTTATTACCCCAGTCTGAATCACTGAAGCATTTTAATTCATTATCCGAATTTTTAGTGTACTGTAGTTTATAATCAAGTGTACCTTTTAGGTAGCGAAATATTTTTTATACTGCATTCCAGTGAGAATTATTAAAGCTATTGTTAAATCTACTTAAAAAGTTGACAGAGAATGCAATATCCGGACGGCTAATTTGTGAAGCATACAGTAAACTTCCAATTGCTTCTTGGTAAGGTGTATTCTCATTTAGTTTTTCTTCTTCGTCATTGGGAAGCCAACCAGGGTCCATAGGGGTGACCACAGCATTACAGTTGCTCATTCCAATTTTTTTTAGTAGCTTCTTTATATACTCTGTTTGATTCAACATTATGGTTTCATTTTCATAAATTATATTCATTCCAAGACATTTTTTAACTGGTCCTAAATCTTTTATATCAAATTTCGAAATTAATTTATTTTTAATTTTAATTTTAGTTTGCTTTTAGTTATAAAAAATTAATAAGTCATCAACATAAGATGCAATAATCAATATGTAATGTTTATCGTTGTTGGTATACACACAAGGATCAGCACCAGTTGGTTTTAATCCAAATTCTAATAAAGAGTCGTTTAATTTTTTATTCCAACATCGACCGCTTTGCTTTAGACCATAAACCGATTTTTTTAAAAGCCAAATTTTATTATTTGGACAGTTTAGAATAGTTGGCGGTTTTACGTAAATTTCTTCCTCTAAGTCACCATTCAAATAAGCTGTAGATACGTCCATATGGATAATTTTTAGTCCCATTTTTACTGCATAAGAAAATAAATATCTTAGTGATGAATACTTAATTACGGGAGAAAAAGTTTCTTGGTAATCGATTCCGGGTTTCTGATTACATCCTTTTATTACCAATCTGGCTTTAAATTTGGGTTGTTTATTAATTTCGTCTTGTTTAATTTTAAGAACCCATCTGGTTTGCAGTATATTTTTATCAATTTTTTTATCTACTACTTCAAATGTTTTATTTTTTTCATGTGATTTCATTTCATTCTCCATAGCTCTCCTCCATTCGGTTGAATTTGGACCTGCCAAAGCTTCTGCTATTGTTATGGGTTCTGTCAGTGAATTCACGTACGCTGTCATATCATAATCACTTTGCCATGTAGGTGGTTTTATGATTCTACCTGATCTGGATGTTGCGTTAGGATTCTCTTCAGGATTAACATTTTCCTCTAAAGATACATCACTTAGTTCTGGTTCTTCTTTTATGATATTGGATTGTACGTCTTGAATATTTTGTTGTTCGTATTCATTTTCTTGTACATTTTGATTTTCATCTTCATTTTCTTGTACATTTTGATTTTCATCTTCACTGCTTTCGTCGTTTTCTACGACTTGGTTTTCATTAAAAAATGGAAAATACTCTTCTGTATTGTTTTCTTCAGGTTCTTGTGTTTCCTGTTTTTCATCTTCTAGGTTTTTATTTTTAGGTTTGAATATTACATCACGCGATATTTCTATTTCGTTCTCTTCAGGTAAATATATATTCTTAATCCTTTTTGTTCTCATCGTATCCAACAAAAAAAGCCTTTCTTACTTTTAGGATCCCATTTTTTCTTAATTGTTTCGGAACATGAATGAAAACTTGTGAGCCAAAAATTTTAAAATTTGTTAAGTCAGGTTTTTGTTACACCACATTTGGTAAGGAGTTTTATTTTCAGTATAACTAGTACTACTTCTATTTAACACGTAAACTGCTGTGTTGACAGCTTCCTGCCCAAAGATTTTTAGTTAGATTTTTATTTTTTAACAACATTGTTCGGGCAGCTTCAACTACAGTACGGTTCTCACGTTCTATTTTACCCATTTGTTGCGGTGAATATCTTACACTAGTTTGTTGAATGATGCCATATATTTTTTAACAAATTACTTACATCTATATTTAAGAATTCTGATCCGCCATCGTTTCTTAGTATGTGTACATTTTTATTCAACTGAGTTCGAACAGTATTAAAAAAATATTTCAAGTTTTTTTAACAGTTTTCATTTTTTATTTTTAAGAAAGAAAACAGTCCTGTATTTAGAATAATGATCTTTTAATAATAAAAATAACTTGAGAACCACCAATAGATTCTTCTCTTCCATTGGGCCACAAAAGATCTGCACTGGATTGTATGACAAAGGTCATTTACCTTTGTTGTACTTTTTAAAAGGCAGTCTCATTTGTTTTCCAAAAGGGCAATTTTCACAAAAAGGCTTGTTATCATCGATAAATTTAATTTCTTGTGTTTTTAATATTGATCGAACTTGTTGAAAGTTTTGATGGGCTAAACGCTCATGCCAAGTTTGAATGTTTTCAATATTAGTTGCTGCATAAGCTGCAGAATCACAATTCTCAAAATTATTATTACTTACATGCATATCTAAAACAAATACATTATCTGTATATCTAGCAATTGCATAAGTTTTATTTTCTTTTTTTATTTTTACAATATTGTCGTTACCTGTTATAGAGTAACCCTTTTTCATCGCCTCACCAACGCTAAAAAGGTTTAATTTTTATTCCGGCACAAATAGCACATTTTTAGAACACTTTTTACTACTTCACCATTGACTTCAGTGTTTACATTTATTTCACCAACGCCATGGGCTTTCAAAAGACGTCCATCGCCAATTTTTACAAAACTTTCCCGTTCACGAAATGTTGAAAAAAATTTTATTTCACCTGTCATGTGTTGACTGCAACCACTGTCCAGATAGAATTGATTGTTCATATCAGTTGTTTTATTTATTACTACAAAAGCATTTCTTTCTTCTTTTTTTTGTTAATTCTGACTTGTTTTTTCTTTATTTTTCATTAGGTTGAAACGACAGTATTTTGATCCATGATATTTTCGACATCTGCTGCAAAATTTGTTGCTTTTTCTTACTTAAAAACAGTTTTCTGTATTGTGATTAGTCTTTTGCAAACTTCACAATGTTTTGCTGTTTTAGAGCATAGAGCTAGGTTTTCTAGATCAAGTGTTTCTTCATTCGATACGCCTGAGCTGCTGTTCTTCAATTAACAGACGAGCTGTCAAATTATTTATTGTTTGATCTTTGTAGGTACTGATTCTATGCTGTTATGAAATGTTTATATGTTCTAGGTAAATCTACATTAATATTTTAGTTATTATCATTTTGTCTGAGATTATTTCACCATGTTGTTTTAATTTACTTTACGATCAAATTTATTTCTGCTACGTGTTTTGCTAAGTTATTTCTTTTCTTGTTTATATTTATAGGAGAAAAATTGTTGTTGCAGTGTATGTAATGTTACTTCATTATATTGATCATAAATGGAGAGTAGTTTAGTCCACATTTCGTGGGCTGTTTCACAAGTCATGATGTGCAAAAGAGTTGTTTCGGCCATTCTCAAGTAATTAGTTGTTGAGCGTAGCTATCTTTCTTTTGCCATTTTCTTATTTCTTTAGCTGAATCTTCTTCAACATCTGGTTTTATGTTATTCTGTATTACTTCCCACACATCTGCTGATGTCGCAAAGATTTTTATGTTAAACTTCCATACGTCCCAATTTTCTGTACCTTTCAGTAACACTATTTGAGTTGTATTATTTGAAGGCTTCATTTTTAATAGTACATGCACAAAATACCATTAAGTGTTCGTGAAATGAAAGTTGTGTTTTTATTTTATTTTAACAGAAGTTTGGAAAAAACTTTGTTTTTTTTTTTAAATTGCACAACACATTACACTTTTTAGTTTATTAAAAGAATGCGGACCTGGGCCCATAACCTGTTAAATTAAAGGCACTTTGTTGCTTGTAAGAAGCTTTTATTATATTTTAGAACATACGATCTTATCACGTACAAATATATATGAACAGAATACAACGTACAACATGTACGGCATTACGTTACTCTCATAGTTGTCAATATGGCGCCTAATTTCCCGCCTTAAGTATATTATTTTACAATGTTGCCAATGCTCTATTTTTACATTAATTTGCCATCTTAATAACACTATCTCCTTCTTCTAATCGTTCTCTTCGCTTTCATCGGCGTCGCAAGCGTCGTAAGTGCTAGTTCACTTTTTGGGCTTGTGACTTTCGACCTTTGCTATTCTTTCGGTTCTTTTCTTTCGGTTTTGGTGGTTCGAGTCTTTGAATACGTCGTCGGTATCTTGTTGGTTGTAGCTTGGATGCTACCCAATTGTTCTTCTCATCTTGCTGTCACCGATTTTCTTTTCTTTGCTTAAGTTTCTAGTACTTTTGTTTTGGTTTCTTTCTTCTCCATCTTACTTCAGGACAGACTACCTTTCCGTCTGTATATATTTATATCCGCTTAGTCGGCCTTTTTGGGATTGGTACGTCATCTATAGAATTCTCTCTTCTGCTTTTGGATTTGGTTTTTTTCTTTTCTTGAGTTTTCTATTCCGCTCGTCGGCATTAAAGTCTTGAAGTATATTTTCCAATTTGGGACAGCAATTGGTACGCTCTTGGTCTATGACTAACTGTGATATCTTTTCTCTTCTTTTTCTTTTTTTTATTATTATAGGGCGGTTGGTTGGGCACCGTAGGGTGGTCTCTCTTTTCATTCTTTTACGGGGTGAAGAATGAATCAGGCATTAAGATCGAGCCTTATCTTTCTCCGTCTTTCTCTATCTCTTATCTTTTCTACTTTTCATTTTTTTTTCTTCTTGGGCCTATCTATCTTTTCTTTGTGCCAACCATTATTCCTTCTTTTGATTGTCGTTATGGTTTGCCTCTTGGGCGGTTGGTTGGGCATTGAAGGGTTGGTCACTCCTTTCGTTTCTTCTACGGAGAGAAGAACGAATCAGACATTTACTCCTTGTCTTATCTTTCTCCGTCTGTCTCTTTTTATCCTTTCTTGTCTTCTTTACTTTTGATTTTTTCCTTTTTGTTGTTTTGGGATTTGCTTTGAGGGCAAGTATCTCTTTTGCTTTTTTTTTCTTTTGCCTGGATTGGTCGCTTGAATACTTTCTCGGTATTCACGCAACTATGGTTCTTTTCTTTTGCTTTTCTTTCTTGGTTACTTCTCTCGCTTTATTGGGGTTAGTGGGTTTTTGTCTTATTGTTTTTGGGTTGAAGCTTGGAATAGACTGCAACGTCGCTTCTTGTACTTTGTACTTCCGCTTAGTCGGCATTTTTGATGTTGTTAGTCACCGTTAGGATATTTCTTCTCTTTGAGTTTCTTTTGCTCTTGGGATATTCTAATCCGTTCTTCGGCATTTACGTTCCAATGTGAGATCCCAACGCAACGAGCACTAACTCACGATGTTCTATTGGGCCAGTGAAGTTTTCTGGGTTTTATTAACTCATACTTTCTTTTTTTCTCCTGGGTTTGTTTGAGGTTGCATTAAAAGCTTTTCTCTCTGCTTAAGCTTTGTTTTCCTTGGATTCACTGCCGTCATATCATTTTTCTGTAATCTCTTCTTTGATAATTCTCTCTTTTGCTACATTGGGATTAGTAAATTATTCGTTTGGCTGTCTAGGTCTGAAACTGGGGACAGACTACCACTCCGTTTTCTGTACTTTATGTACTTCCGCTTGCTCGGCTTTTCTGGATGTTGTTAGTCATTCTTGGGATATCTCTTTTGCTACTTTTCTCTTTGTTTTTCCTTGGAATAGTCTATACCGTTTATCGGCTTATAAGTTTCCTTGTTACAGTCCAGCACAGGGATCGATGATGGACAGGTGTTCATTTGGCAATGGATGGGTCTTACGTTCTTTTTGTTCCTCTTCTCATCACTTCCATCTCGCGCCTTTCCTCTAGTACGACCTCTGTCCTGCTGATCTCCCATTTTCAAGTTGGTCTGTTGGATGTGATTACCTCGCGCCTTTCCTCTAGTACGACCTCTGTCCTGCTGATCTCCCATTTTCAATCTAGGTATTCTATTCCACTATATTTTATTCTCCCACTATACCCATACATTCTTTCCCTTGATTTGATTACTTTTGCCTCGGGCGATTCTTTTATTCTCCTACTATATCCATACATTCTTTCCCTTGATTTGATTGCTTTTGCCTCGGGCGGTTCATCTATTCTCCCTGGAGTTCTTTTGGTACTTGCGTCCTTGCTGTATTGGATTACTGATTCTTTTTCTTTGCCTTTTTAGTGGTCCGACTTATGTCGACTTTTAATCAGAATCTTCTTTTTGCTTGAGATTTCTTCGTTGGTTTTCTTTGCTTAGATCTTTAGGATCTGTTTGGTTTTTTTGGTGGAAGAATCTCATATCGTCTGTTGACGACTTTTTGAGCGCAACTGCAGTAGTTTCTTGTTGACTTTTCTTCTAAATCCGCGTATCCCAATTCAACATCTAGACATTTTCTTCTTTTTACTTCTTTAGCTTAGTAAGCTTTGGGGACTTATATTTGGGGTTGGATTTGTGTTCGGGGGTTGGGGTTTCGGGGGATTTTGGGGCGTTGTCCTTGACGATTTCTTCTTTTTCTCTTGGGTTACTTAGGGCCAGTTGTATAAAACCTTCCGTTCACCGACGGTTAGTCAACCGCAGGTAGAATCCCAACCGACGGTTGAGTTTGGTTTCCGTTGTATAAAAGTTACCCTGGCGTCGGTTGAGTAACCACTGGTTGAAAATTATTTATTTAAGTTGGTCATCGTGGTAGTTAGCGTTTGGACCAATGAGAGAAATTTAAAAATAACTAAACCTGAAATATAAGCAAAATAACTACCAGTGTGTATTGATATTCGTATACGAATTCTTACTTAACCTTACTATTATATTTACTTTTGTATTTTTTGTTCATCGTTCGCTTTAATTTAAATATTACTTACAATTTATACATAGCTGGATCACGTTGTACAAGAACTGTGTATAGTGATGCTGATGTTTCTACATTAGTAGATTTAATTTATACTTATAAAACAAAAGCAAAGAACGTTTTCTGTGGCTTTAGTCTTGAAAAAGACTTTTTTTGCAGGGACAAATGAGGGATACAGGTAAAAGGTAGGTAAAATTAGGTATGAAAATGTGAAGAGTTGGAAAGCAGTGATAATTCGGTAAATTAATAGCAAGGATAATTGTTAGTAATGATAAATAGAAAAAATTAACAAATGAAAAATTTAGTACGGAAAATGCAAGTAGAGGTTAGGTTATTAGACGGAAAAAAAATTGTGAAGTGAAATGAAATTAGCTTTGCCGTAATATTTCTGCGCGCACCGCACACGCATCGACATGCGTTTTCCAGCCTTAAATTGTTTCAACCGTCGGTTGACTACGTTAAACGCTGCTTGGCCTGTCGGTTGGCGAAACCGTCGGTTCAACCTTCGGTTTGATTCTAACCGTACTTTATACAACGCAATCCTGCAATCAACCGTTGGTTCAGTCTCAACCTGTGGTCAACCGTACATTATACAACCGGCCCTTAGTATTGTCAGTCAGTAAGGTCTATGGGACTGCGTTGCTTTCTTGCTTTTTAGCGTAACGACTGTTGTCGACTTTCAACGAGTACCTGTTCTGATACTTCTATTCTGTTGGTTGAGTTACTGGTTCTTTGAAGTATCATTCCGCTTCATGCGACTTTTGGACACATCTGGTTGGTGATGCTTAGTAAACTGAGAAAATTTCTTTCATCTACGTTTCTTCTGGGGTTGGGTGTTATTGTGTTTTGGGGTTGGTTTTGGATTTTAGGGTTCTATCCTTGGCGTATGCCTAAATTTCTGTCTTCATTTTAGCTTTGGTTTCGTTATTCTCGCTCCACGCTTTTATCTTGCTGGGGGGAATCTGTTACGGTCGAATTTTCTTTACGTACGCCTTTGTTGTTACGGTCGAAATTTTCATTAAGGATGCCCATGTGTTTTCGACGTAAAATTAGATTCGGGTTTTGACGCCCTCTAACGATCCTTTTCTCATTAGATGTCATTTGGCAGAAAGTCGTCACACGTGAATAATGTAAAATGGTCTGTAACTAGTGAATATTGATATATATCCGTTACCATCGGGGAAATAATGGAAAACCATTTATAATTAGTTAATTACCTAATTTCTTTGAGGCGTTACAGGCCATTTTGCGTTCCTTCATTTCGCACCTGTTACATCCTCGATAAATGAATATCGTAAACTACTACTAAATAAGGCATCACGTTGCCGTACTCGAGCACCAGCGTAAGGCGATTTCCACGCTACAGAATTGGGGGTCTTGTGGAGCCTTCCCGGGCAAAGAGTGCTACACGTGGCTGACACGCCGTGACTGTGTTCACCACCTATTTGTGTGCTAACGCTATTCAGTACTCGATACCAATTTACGGAGGAATGAACCTCGACAAATATTTGGATGGGACGATGTTAACTTTTTCTTGATAAGGCTTATGGTTATAATTAATTAAACCAACGACAAAGGGTACCACAGCATACGACAATCGGTTTATATTATTTATACTTTCTTGTATCTTAAGTAATAATTGTTGTAGATGTTGATTTCGTGAGACATTAGTTTGACACGATTTGCGATTCAAATTGCTTACAGGTTTATGTGTCGGGGAAAGTACTTTCGCCACACCTGTGGAAACTCCTGTATTTATGGTAAGTGATTTTATATGTTTTATTTCGTAGTCAAGCGGGTTACTCACGAAACTTTTGCTATTAGTCTGTAATTATCGATACTGTTGTTTACCAGTTAGGTAGTAAATTTCACTTATGTCGAGTTGTGCATGCTGTGTACTACCAACGATTGATTAACGTTAGTGCTATATTAATTTCGCACGCTTTTTTATGATAAGTTAACATTAACGTAGTACTTTCTTATTACTGTATTTGATTGTCAGTAATGCCTTCCCAACAAACATTGCTACATCAGATATACGTATATTTAAGATAATTTAAGGTTAGCCTTATATAAATGGGAAAGAAGGATCTAGTGTAATTACATGTCAGGATGTCAGCAATTTCGCATGTATAAATTACAGATATTTTAGGTAAAATCTGTACATCTAGTTTACATCTAGCTTACATCAATTTTCTAGGACGACTAATGTATAGAACATGTAAAAGTATTATGCGTTTTACCCTTTGCTTTATGTATATTCTATGTAAGTAAATAATGTATGATAAACATAAATTTTATATATATATTTAATGTCTGATAATATACAAAATTTATATAATCCTTATATAAGAGAGAGGTTTAAAATACGTATTAATAATTAATTAAATGTATTAATTAATTTTCATACGCATGTCTTAGAAGTCGATAAATAATTGAAATAAAATATCAGTTGACGCATGTATGGCCGCAGTACTCCTGTTCATAAGAATTAGGTACTCTAAGTACCTAAAGCTAAAAATAGATACTTACGTTTGTGAATATAGAAACTTCTTTTTTTATATATATTTTAAACCCATACTTAAATTAAAAATAATGTAACCTCCGTATAATTTGTAAATCTTAGATATTTATTTATGGCATTAGCAGGCAAATAGAGTTAAAAAACTAACACTAAGTAACTAATAGTATAAGCAGTATTTTCATTATTTATTTGATTTCATTTGCAGCTTCGCCAAACAGAACGCTCGCAATCACCTCGAACTCATCGGTGACGTCCTTATATGTATTCTTGATTACACCTGTAAAAAACCACGTTTGCTAGATTAAAGTAATATTGATTGACTGATTGATTTTAAAATAATGATAGTTAGAAATCATCACATAAAATCTGGGATCTTTCTCAAAAACATATATTTTTCGGAAATCCCTGTAGATAATTTCGTTTTTTTGCGGAATATGAAAGGTTATAAAATAGTGCAACTTTTCTCTAATTAAACCAATCTCGTATCTCTTACCGTTTCGGAGATCCCCATGGTGGCCCTCGAATTGATTGTAACCCTGTATAAGTGAAACGATATTTAGTAATGTTAACAAATCTGTATATTTTCAAAGATTTAAACCTTATAATGTATTCATAAATTAGTGAAATTTTTAATGTTTTTAAAAAACGCCTTTTTTATTAAAACTTTTCAAATTCAAGTATAAATGTTAATTAAAAAATTTGTTGTATTCCTTTTATATAACGTCGTAATGTGGTGTTTGCGTTGTAAACTTGAGTATAATTCCCGATTCATAATTCAATGGCATCTTATTTAAACTCAAAAACCATCACGTCATTAACAAATAGTTAAATTTTTTTTACAAAGAAGTCAGTTAGTTTAATTAAATTATAACATTGTTATTTTTTCTATAGTCTTAAAAAAGATACTGTTTTTTATGGAACTTCGATAATTTTCTAAGAATTAATAAATAAATCCTAATCCTATTCAAATTAATACTAACAAAGTATATGGGGGATTAATATGAATACGATTAATACAAACATTACTTACCCCTTAGCTTATCAAACAAGATTCACAAAATAATAATAAAAAGAACACTAAACAAAATGGATTTAAAACACCGAATAAATAAAAACAAGAGTAATAAATGTTCAGTTTCAATAACAAATTGCAACTGCATTTAAATAGTAAATAAGAAATAATGCATAAACAAAAATCTAAAAATCCACAAAGTTGAAGTGGAAAGTTTTTGCAGATGAGAGAGGTAGTGTTGTAAAATACAGCACATTGCTTAAATCCTATTGTTCTCCCACGTGCAAGACAGCCATCGTAAAATTTTTAGGAAACCTAATTGCAGCGGTTGCTTTGACATTGTACACATTTCTAAGAATGGCTTAATTCCACGATTTGAGATTTCATACATTTCTAAACGAATGATATTCCAAAAATCTATAACATAATCTGACTTATTTTAATAATTTGTATATTCTAATTTATATTCATTGTTTAGTCAAAACATGCTTGTTAGAAATAGCACAAAGTTTTCTTTTATTTTGTTAAACATTTCCATATACGTGTGATTACTTTGAACGATTCTTGCTACCTGTGAATGGTGCTGTTAAATTCTATTGTTAAATGTTCTTTATTATTCCAAATAATATTTTTTAATTTTTTGAAGTTCAATAGTCATGAAACGCCATTATCTTTTTTATTCGTAATATCGTTGTCGGTGAATACTGTTTTTAAGTATTTTAGGATAAATTAAGGACATAATAACGTCATTTTCGAAGAACTGTAAATTTTTAAGCCAAAAAGGTTGTTATTCAATTTCAGCTAAACAGCAACCACAGCGCGGCAAATATATGTATAAGAATAGTATGCCAATTTATGTACATATATTTATAACTGATTTTTTTTCAATAAAGATATACGTCTTATTAACTTTTTGGAAAAGTTAACCGTGGGGAAAATTAACTTGTTCTTTCCATTCTGAGCCCGTTCTTGAAATTAAAACAATACTGATACAAATTAGAAAATTGGTCCAATAAAACTACCTTTTAAAACTAATGCTCTGATAAAAATTGCCAAACAAGTAACATAATGTAATTAATGAGCTCTGGTATAGGATAGGTAAAAAAAATGATGTAACAAGTTATAACTGGCGCTTAACAGGTACTGCATATAATGTATATGTTAAGTAAATGTAATCTGATTTACATCTACAATACGTCCTTTTATACACATTAACCCGATCTGAATTTAATTATATTTTTAATACATTTCTATTCTTATGTAAAATAATCATAAGTTTTGCTATATAAACAGTATATACCTTTTTTTCATATTAAATATATATAAACATTCTCATGTTTTTAATACGTATGATTTTTCATATAAGAAATATGTTACCCTTAATATGTACGATTCATGTAAACTCTTGTATGTAATATACATGTTTATTTATATTAACTTATATATTTCTTATATATAAACCCAAATGTAAAATAGATGTTATTTTCATAAGGAAGACTGATATATTCTAGATGTAAAAAGGCTTATGTATGACTATTTCTTTAAATTTTACATATATTTTATAGAAAATTTATATGTATGTTTGCTGGGTTATTACTAAATTATTTTGTGTACTTCGCATATTGTATGCAGACGAACTTCACTACCACCTACTCTTCGCTAGTCATGTCAATGTAACCTACGTATGTGTTGTGTGTTGCCGATACTTCGGATATTCAGTTATACTCGAACTAAAATTTATCATTATAGAGTAATTAAAGTGAAATTGTTAATAACGATTGAGTTTCTTTTTTTATTCGTTTCTTTCAGCAGTTACGAACCTAACATCTAGTTACAAGTTTCTTACCATTCTGTTGTGAGCGGACAGAAGTTACTTTAGGATAAGCTCTGGCGCCCTTAAGTATCTTTTCATTATTATCTAGGAACCCTACCCTCTCACCGACTATTGTGGTTGCCCGTGCAGGTTCGTAAACAGCAAAAGCTTGTAACAACTTGAAAAAGATACACGACATTCTGCTAAATATCTTATTGCATTCTAGTCAATATGGCTTCGTTCCTGGCAAAACGACGTCGCCCGTCGATTAATGACTATTGTACAATCGAAAGTTTCCAAGTATAAACTAGCAATTTTTACAGATTTTTGGAGCGTTCAATAACGTATGGTGGCCCTTTGTAATCGAAGTTCTCGCTGTTAAAAGAGTACCTGATGACGCTACGCGCGTCATTCGTAGCTATTTGTCGAATAGATCGATAACATACTCTGCGAACGTTTTGCGTTCAACCTTGACCAAGCAACTGACGAAGGGCTGTCCACAAGGCTCTGTTTTTGGGCCGACCTTGTAGAACTTGGTGGTAAATGATCTCTTAGACAAAAACTTACCAGCAGACTGCGACATCTTCGATTATGCGGATGACATAACCGTCACAGTTTCCGCTAATACCAGACGAGACTTGGAGGCAAAATCTAACACGTGCCTAAATATTGTGACTAGCTGGGCTGGCAGCAATAAACTAAGTATTTCTGCAGACATGACTAAGTACATGGTTTTTGGCTCTACACTAAAACGAGATCTTTCACTGCGCCTCCAAAATACTCCTGTCCGCAGTGTCTTCGAATTCAAGTACCACGGACTTTTGCTTGACGACAAACTGAGTTTTGTAAAACATTGCATTTTCGTGGTTGACAAGTGTAAGAGCGTCTTGCACTTGTTCTACAAATACTCACGATTGAAATGAAATCTTCGCAAAAAACATCTTGCGAATATCTTCTGCAATGCAGTCATTCCCATTGAAACGTTCAAGAAATTACTTGCAAATGCAAGAGCCTTCTAGAAGGCTGTTATCTATTTTCTAGAAGTTATAGCGAAAAGTGAGGAACGATCGAGAAGGATTTCCGTATGTCTATATATAGCTACGAGACATATCCTAGGTCAGTTATTGCTGGAATGTGAATGCATGCAGTATTAAGAAGATTATTCAAGTGAAGATAAATAAGTGATTAGCACGTGCGAAGTTTTAAATAAATAACAGTGTACACCGAATCGAGTGAACGTGACCTATAGTGTAAACAAACAAGTTGGTGACTTTATCTTATCGTCGCGTAAGTGATAGCATATTATTGTTTTATATAAATTTCTGTCAGTTTTTATCCTTAGATATTTAAATTTAATTAGTTCGGTTAATTTAAAAGTGTACATATTTCTGGAATAAGTAAACATAATTTTTAATCGTTTAAATAAATTAGTTTTTAATAAATAGATACGTAACACCATGCTCACTTATGGCTTAGACATTTGATACCATAGACCTTCGACATTCTCACGTGGTCAGGAAACTCGCCTTGCTTCAATCCCTATTCCTTAGAACTATCCTTGGGGCTTATCGCACCGTTCCCGTAGATATCATTTGCGTTATATCCAAGAATCCTCTCCTACATCGCCTTTTGTAGGAAATTTACTGCACCAAAGTCCTTCGCAAAGGCTGGCTCGTGCAACTTCCTTGACCAGCACGTTTCAATCAACGATTTTCCGTCCTTTTCAGCGACCAAGCGTCACTTAAAGGTCTTAATCTTGGGTAAATGGCAGCGGCTGTGGGACACTTCCCATTAAGGGCGTAACGCCTATTCCCTTATCTCGGATATCCTTACCTGGGTCAGAATGCTCCACGTCCCTGGACAAGAGGCCGTCCAGATCCTTTCTTCACACGGCAGATTTCGTTGCCATCTAAAACGCATTAGCGTTTTAGATGATGACAGGTGTCCGTCGTGCGGCGTTCCTGACACTCCGGCGCATCGGATTTTCGCTTGTCGTGAATTCGATGAGGATCGGAGTGCCCTGTCTACCATTATTAGCCCATATCCCGATTCCCCTCACGCCATCCTCGAACTGGTACCTGATGTGAATCTTTATAGACAATTCGCAAAGAGAGATCAGAGTCTACAATAAGAATAACGTTTTATTTTCTAACGAATTTTGCATTGTTTATTTATTTCATAAGTACGCTACAGCAAACTAGGTATTAAGTTTTTAATTTATTAACAGCATATAATTTATTTTCGAGTCATTTCTTTTATTATATTTTTATTTAAATAACGTTTTAGTTTCTTTTTCGCCGTAGCTACTTTACTAACTCTGTCTTTTTTTGTTTCCTTTACAATTGCCAAAGTTCCTTTTCCTGCCTGCTTGGTTTTATGCCTTAGAAGCAAGGATAAGCCGTAAGGCAGGTGCCTCACTGAACCGCGTGCTCTTAAAGCACGTCCCAATAGCTAGGCCATCCGACTAAGTCTAACCAGACTTTCCTTTAAATGAAACATTTCTCTCTCTCTCTCTCTCTCAGTTATCCTTTTGTGGCGAACTTGTACCAAGCAAGTTCGGGTGTTTTGGTGGGTCCACATTCTCTTCCTCTTACGTAAGCCAAAGTAGTTAAGCGTGGTGTGCATTACTACTACGTGCCGACTGCGACAACCACCAGGATGTCCTCGACATCGAAAAGAGGTTCGACAAAGTTTGACATCGCGGTCTACTCTATAACATGCATCGTCAACACCTTAATGATCCAGCTCATAGGTTTCTTTTCTAATAATATTTTTGTTATTTGTTTATAATGCATAACTTGCAATATTGAATCAGATAAATATAAATATCGATAACACGAAGGTAATGTAAGTTGCCTAACTATATAATTAAATAAATATGTATACAGATTTCATTAATTTTTTTTTAATAATCATCTGCTTTATTGCATTTGTTATTCACAACTTTGATTTTATTATTCTTTTTGCTTAAGATTTGTAAACAGAATTAGTTTGTTAAAAATTAGTGGTTTAGGTATATTTTCCCAATGTCTCTATTTTAATCCTACAAAAATAAACTTATTATTTTTACAATCTTAATTAAAAAATTAAAATTTGAAGATAAGGGAAGTTACACGAAAAATGCGATAGGTCACTTATGCTAGGATGAAATATATTTCTAAAACGCACGCGACCGTTAAATAAATTATTTTTAAGGAACAATGAATTAGAACTGAATATAAAACGAAGTAACAAGTTTTATCGAACTTGCTTAACTGGGTTAAAGCAATTTCGCAATGGGCACTAAAAAGGAAGGTACGAAGGATGTTTTGAATATACATGAATACGTTAAAACTGGGCCATGTGTTTTCAGCACGCTATGGAAACATGCAAAATCTGACTTTTATTATCGATTTAAAATATCAAATTCTAGCCTAGAATTTAAGATATAAAATTTCGTCCTTTTTTCGAATAATGTCGGAGTTTTTCACGCACGTATGAACCTCAGTTCAGGATCGGTCGCTGAACAACCAAGATGGATTTTAATATGTCTTTTAACTTAACGTAAGTAGTTACTACAAGTACTGTGTATTTCTTAAACATTTTTTTTTAGAAACGAAGAATTGTCAGGAGTTTTAAAAACTATTTATCTGGTACGTATTCTCTAAAAATAGTTTAAGTTAATCCATATTTTGTAGTTTTTGGATGGCATTAATTTCAAAAAAAGTAGCAGCGCCCTTTACGAAGAAAGCGCGTGTAAAGGCTACGGTAAATTTGAGGTGGCTCCTAGAAATGTAGTTCTTCATACTTCGGAAAAATTTGCTAATATGAAATTACACAAATCGGTTCAAACTTTTGGTTTAGACGATGAAGACAGATCCTGCCAGTTACAAAGTTCGATTCACAGCGAAACCGAAACTAAAGAAGGATTATTAGTTTATTACAAAGAACCATTCGACTCTTACACTATGTCTTCGAAAGAACTCATCATAAACGTAGATGCTCCACGTAATCTTAGCGCGAACGTTTACAGAAAAAAGAAATCAATAAATATAAGTTCGATAAATTTTGTAAAAAATTATCCAGGACAAATTACCAAAACCGACGGGACCTTTTACAAATCGCATTCTGATCCCACTTTAAATTTATCCACGAGCGATTCTAATAAACAAGTGCTTGATACGGCCCAGAAAGAAGTAATAGGTTGTAAATACTTAAAGAAGAAACTGCGTTCGCTGGAAAGCGACTATAAAAGGCTAATGGGTAATTATATGCTTCATTAAAACTTTTATAACCTGTGTTTGTAGGTGTTACTACAGAATTAACCGGTGCTTTACAAACTCACATCATGGGACAATCTGAAAATTTAAACGCAATGCTGAACAAATGCAAATGTATATATCCGGAGTTATTTCAAAACGAAACTAACATTATAGAAATGGCAAAAAAAGCAAGCAGCGAAGAGGTTGCGTGTACAAATGATTGTCGGGATAAAATATCTGTGTTAGACACGAACGATAAATTGCAAAACCTGCCAACCAAAATCGAAACTTTTGTTGAAGAAGAAATTATCACGTCGCGTCCTTTAGATGAATCTAAGGCACCCGAAGAAAACGACAACGTAACGATAATAATAGAGGAAGAAGCTCAAATTCATAGCAATTATTCTAACAGTAAAAAACAAGAAACAGATTCTGTATGTTTATGTAAAAGCTGCTGTTCCGCCTCAAACGTAAATCCCAGCGAGACTAAAGATTGTGAACTAAATTATACCAAGTTGAAAACGGATTTGATAAATGGTAATAGCGAGTTGCAACTAAATCTTGTAATAGCACTAAGACGAATAATAATAAACAGCCCGAAAGACGTCCGTCATACAATTATGAATTCTTACATGAGAAACGACCTCTTAAACGTGTTGTGTTCTGACCAAGAAAATATCGCAGAAAAGCTTTTCAGATCAGGCAATTCTAAATTACAGGTAAATATGCTGTTCGCGATTGAACCAAATTTACATTTAATCTTTAAGGAAGAAACCTCCAGACTGATAAACACGATAGCCTCCTTAAAATTGGGACGAGAATATCTTTGTCAAAGTGAAGGATTTTTAATCACGTTTTTAATACCTATTGTTAAGGGTACGTATCAACCATTACTGAAGTTAACTTCGATCACTGAAGACATGTTAATTGCGTCCGTACAGAAGCTTAGTTTAAAATATCGCCAACGCGAATTCATGATAAACGCAGGTAAATGCTTACACTTTTATGAAAACTAACTAAAAACGAATTTTAGAATTGACCGAATACATGGTAAAGTTCTTGTCCGATAAATACTTAAAAGTTTCCAGATACTGTTTAGAATACGCAACGGCGCTTTTTATGAATTTGTGTTTGCATCAAACTGCTCGTGAACGTCTCCGAGCTTATGCAAAAAATGTTATCGAGCTTTTGGCGAAACTTTTAAATACGAAGTACGAGTTTTGTATGCCATATGTGAATGGTGCAATTTACAGTCTGTTATCGGACAAATGTCTGAATGAAGAAGCTCGTCGTCAAAAGTTCTTCGAATTAATTCAGTACCATATTACGCAAACAGACGGCGAGCTACGTAACGAGCTCGAACACATAATCAAAGTGCATTTAGAAAACACAGAAAATCTGATATGTACCTGTGATTCTACAACAGAACCAGAGTTCGAAGTAGATATTTTAGAACCAGAATTAAACGACGGCGAAAATGTTATAGAAAAAGAAGATATTCTTCTTGAATACAAGCAGCACGGTGTAAAACTGCAGAATATTAAATGTCTTGGAAGACCAGCTACGCCACTAGAAAGGTCAGCGCAAAAACCTGTAAAACTAAATAAGAAAAAACTAGCTAACATGTCCTATAGCGAAGAAACTATGCAATTTTATCATATCCCATCAAAAACAAGTATTTTTGATACTCAAACAAAAAAAACACAGAAACTCGAATCGTCACTATTTTCTTTGCCTACAAAAAAAACTAATAATTGTAATTCCAACTGCATATGTCAATGTTGTATCGGCAAAACAATACCGTACCAGCCAGAAAACTCGTTAGTTCATAGTGTACCCATTGCTTATAACGTTCCTTTATGTTATCGAAATAATTATGAGCATTTTAAAATGCACTCTAATTGTAAAGAAAACAGATATACATGCAATTGCTTTCAACTTGTCAGTGAAGATGTGAAATATGATTCTAATACCAGAAACGACAACAACAGAAACACCGTCAATCGTTACCATTTCTGTCCTAAATGTCATAAGCATCACTACTTGAATGAATCAAGCGTTGAAATGTAAATAACAGATTAATTATTCTTGTGATATAATAGATATGTTTTAGGTGCAATAGAAAAAACGATATTAATTCAAACGTTACTAATGGCGGAGTTGTCAATTTCACCTATAAAGAATTATCAGAATCGTCCGGTATGCAAAAAATTTAGACTTCAACAAACTTGATTATGCTTTTCAGATCAAATACAACCTATAGTTGAAGAAGCTCCGTGTTACGATAGAGTCTTCCAATCTCGACCAAAAATTCTTCGTACTCCTCCTTGAAATAAATTAAATTATTGTAAATAAATTGTTTGCATTTATTATTTGTTTATTACAGCTGAACATGTTTCAATACAAAAGGCTACAAAACGCTTAAAACTAATTAAAAATGACAAAACTTCTTTTGGTAAAAAGTGCTAAGTCTTGTTAAACAAAAATTTCATTTTGCCAAAAAAATTAAAAATTGCTTTTAATTGTAAATATCGAAATACACCTGATGGTTACTTACGAACAATTCTGCAAGATAAAACTAATTAAAAAACAAGCAGAAAGTTGACAATTTTTAAATCAACGTTTAAAATATGCAATTTAAAATTTCGATTTGTCATTAAACTAAAAAAATATTTTTAATTGTAATTATTTAAATATACCTGATTGTCAATTACGAACATAATTACAAAGAAAAAGCAATTAAAAAACAAACAGAAAGCTTGTAAATTGAAATTGAAGTTTAAGGTAGGCAACTTACAATGCACTACACGTCACGAAGACATCTTCTTTACTTCATTTTCTCCTGATACAAAATCGGAAATTTTAGAAATTATTCGTGTTATGTTAGCGTTTTAAGAGAAACTTTAAGACGTCGATTTTTCGATTGAAATACAAAAAAATAAGAATGTTTTGTTACTAACGTCTGTAAAAGGCCTAAAACTAATTGAAAATGATAAAACTTTTTTTGGCAAAAAGCGTTAAGCCTTGTTAATCAAAAATTTCGATTTGTCAAAAAACTAAAAAAATATTTTTAATTGTAATTATTTAAATATACCTGATGGTCAATTACGAACATATTTACAAAGAAAAAACAATTAAAAAACAAACAGGAAGCTTGTAAATTGAAAATGAAGTTTAAGGTAGGCAACTTACAATGCACTACACGTCACGAAGACATCTTCTTTACTTCATGTTCTCCTGATACAAAATCGCAAATTTTAGAAATCATTCGTGTTAGGTTAGCGTTTTACGAGAAACTTGAGGACGTCGATTTTTGGGTTTAAATACACAAAATTAAGAATATTTTGTTACTAACGTCTGTAATAGGCCTAAAACTAATTAAAAATAATAAAACTTTATTTGGCAAAAAGCGTTAAGCCTTGTTAATCAAAAATTTCGATTTGTCAAAAAACTAAAAAAATATTTTTAATTGTAATTATTTAAATATACCTGATGGTCAATTACGAACATATTTAAAAAGAAAAAACAATTAAAAAACAAACAGGAAGCTTGTAAATTGAAATTGAAGTTTAAGGTAGGCAACTTACAATGCACTACACGTCACGAAGACATCTTCTTTACTTCATGTTCTCCTGATACAAAATCGCAAATTTTAGAAATTATTCGTGTTAGGTTAGCGTTTTACGAGAAACTTGAGGACGTCGATTTTTGGGTTTAAATACACAAAATTAAGAATATTTTGTTACTAATCGTCTGTAATAGGCCTAAAACTAATTAAAAATAATAAAACTTTATTTGGCAAAAAGCGTTAAGCCTTGTTAATCAAAAATTTCGATTTGTCAAAAACTAAAAAATATTTTTAATTGTAATTATTTAAATATACCTGATGGTCAATTACGAACATATTTAAAAAGAAAAACAATTAAAAACAAACAGGAAGCTTGTAAATTGAAATTGAAGTTTAAGGTAGGCAACTTACAATGCACTACACGTCACGAAGACATCTTCTTTACTTCATGTTCTCCTGATACAAAATCGCAAATTTTAGAAATTATTCGTGTTAGGTTAGCGTTTTACGAGAAACTTGAGGACGTCGATTTTTGGGTTTAAATACACAAAATTAAGAATATTTTGTTACTAACGTCTGTAATAGGCCTAAAACTAATTAAAAATAATAAAACTTTATTTGGCAAAAAGCGTTAAGCCTTGTTAATCAAAAATTTCGATTTGTCAAAAAACTAAAAAATATTTTTAATTGTAATTATTTAAATATACCTGATGGTCAATTACGAACATATTTAAAAAGAAAAAACAATTAAAAAACAAACAGGAAGCTTGTAAATTGAAATTGAAGTTTAAGGTAGGCAACTTACAATGCACTACACGTCACGAAGACATCTTCTTTACTTCATGTTCTCCTGATACAAAATCGCAAATTTTAGAAATTATTCGTGTTAGGTTAGCGTTTTACGAGAAACTTGAGGACGTCGATTTTTGGGTTTAAATACACAAAATTAAGAATATTTTGTTACTAACGTCTGTAATAGGCCTAAAAGTAATTAAAAATAATAGAACTTTATTTGGCAAAAAGCGTTAAGCCTTGTTAATCAAAAATTTCGATTTGTCAAAAAACTAAAAAAATATTTTTAATTGTAATTATTTAAATATACCTGATGGTCAATTGCGAACATATTTAAAAAGAAAAAACAATTAAAAAACAAACAGGAAGCTTGTAAATTGAAATTGAAGTTTAAGGTAGGCAACTTACAATGCACTACACGTCACGAAGACATCTTCTTTACTTCATGTTCTCCTGATACAAAATCGCAAATTTTAGAAATTATTCGTGTTAGGTTAGCGTTTTACGAGAAACTTGAGGACGTCGATTTTTGGGTTTAAATACACAAAATTAAGAATATTTTGTTACTAACGTCTGTAATAGGCCTAAAACTAATTAAAAATAATAAAACTTTATTTGGCAAAAAGCGTTAAGCCTTGTTAATCAAAAATTTCGATTTGTCAAAGAACTAAAAAAATATTTTTAATTGTAATTATTTAAATATACCTGATGGTCAATTACGAACATATTTAAAAAGAAAAAACAATTAAAAAACAAACAGGAAGCTTGTAAATTGAAATTGAAGTTTAAGGTAGGCAACTTACAATGCACTACACGTTACGAAGACATCTTCTTTACTTCATGTTCTCCTGATACAAAATCGCAAATTTTAGAAATTATTCGTGTTAGGTTAGAAACTTGAGGACGTCGATTTTTGGGTTTAAATACACAAAATTAAGAATATTTTGCTCCTAACGTCTGTAATAGGCCTAAAACTAATTAAAAATAATAAAACTTTATTTGGCAAAAAGCGTTAAGCCTTGTTAATCAAAAATTTCGATTTGTCAAAGAACTAAAAAAATATTTTTAATTGTAATTATTTAAATATACCTGATGGTCAATTACGAACATATTTAAAAAGAAAAAACAATTAAAAAACAAACAGGAAGCTTGTAAATTGAAATTGAAGTTTAAGGTAGGCAACTTACAATGCACTACACGTCACGAAGACATCTTCTTTACTTCATGTTCTCCTGATACAAAATCGCAAATTTTAGAAATTATTCGTGTTAGGTTAGCGTTTTACGAGAAACTTGAGGACGTCGATTTTTGGGTTTAAATACACAAAATTAAGAATATTTTGTTACTAACGTCTGTAATAGGCCTAAAACTAATTAAAAATAATAAAACTTTATTTAGCAAAAGCGTTAAGCCTTGTTAATCAAAAATTTCGATTTGTCAAAAACTAAAAATATTTTTAATTGTAATTATTTAAATATACCTGATGGTCAATTACGAACGAATGTACAAAGAAAAAACAATTAAAAACAAACAGGAAGCTTGTAAATTGAAATTGAAGTTTAAGGTAGGCAACTTACAATGCACTACACGTCACGAAGACATCTTCTTTACTTCATGTTCTCCTGATACAAAATCGCAAATTTTAGAAATTATTCGTGTTAGGTTAGCGTTTTACGAGAAACTTGAGGACGTCGATTTTTGGGTTTAAATACACAAAATTAAGAATATTTTCTTACTAACGTCTGTAATAGGCCTAAAACTAATTGAAAATAATAAAACTTTTTTTGCCAAAAAGCGTTAAGCCTTGTTAATCAAAAATTTCGATTTGTCAAAAAACTAAAAAAATATTTTTAATTGTAATTATTTAAATATACCTGATGGTCAATTACGAACATATTTAAAAAGAAAAAACAATTAAAAAACAAACAGGAAGCTTGTAAATTGAAATTGAAGTTTAAGGTAGGCAACTTACAATGCACTACACGTCACGAAGACATCTTCTTTACTTCATGTTCTCCTGATACAAAATCGCAAATTTTAGAAATTATTCGTGTTAGGTTAGCGTTTTACGAGAAACTTGAGGACGTCGATTTTTGGGTTTAAATACACAAAATTAAGAATATTTTGTTACTAACGTCTGTAATAGGCCTAAAACTAATTAAAAATAATAAAACTTCTTTTGGCAAAAAGCGTTAAGCCTTGTTAATCAAAAATTTCGATTTGTCAAAAAACTAAAAAAATATTTTTAATTGTAATTATTTAAATACACCTGATGGTCAATTACGAACATATTTAAAAGAAAAAACAATTAAAAAACAAACAGGAAGCTTGTAAATTGAAATTGAAGTTTAAGGTAGGCAACTTACAATGCACTACACGTCACGAAGACATCTTCTTTACTTCATGTTCTCCTGATACAAAATCGCAAATTTTAGAAATTATTCGTGTTAGGTTAGCGTTTTACGAGAAACTTGAGGACGTCGATTTTTGGGTTTAAATACACAAAATTAAGAATATTTTGTTACTAACGTCTGTAATAGGCCTAAAACTAATTAAAAATAATAAAACTTTATTTGGCAAAAAGCGTTAAGCCTTGTTAATCAAAAATTTCGATTTGTCAAAAACTAAAAAATATTTTTAATTGTAATTATTTAAATATACCTGATGGTCAATTACGAACATATTTAAAAAGAAAAACAATTAAAAAACAAACAGGAAGCTTGTAAATTGAAATTGAAGTTTAAGGTAGGCAACTTACAATGCACTACACGTCACGAAGACATCTTCTTTACTTCATGTTCTCCTGATACAAAATCGCAAATTTTAGAAATTATTCGTGTTAGGTTAGCGTTTTACGAGAAACTTGAGGACGTCGATTTTTGGGTTTAAATACACAAAATTAAGAATATTTTGCTCCTAACGTCTGTAATAGGCCTAAAACTAATTAAAAATAATAAAACTTTATTTGGCAAAAAGCGTTAAGCCTTGTTAATCAAAAATTTCGATTTGTCAAAAAACTAAAAAAATATTTTTAATTGTAATTATTTAAATATACCTGATGGTCAATTACGAACATATTTAAAAAGAAAAAACAATTAAAAACAAACAGGAAGCTTGTAAATTGAAATTGAAGTTTAAGGTAGGCAACTTACAATGCACTACACGTCACGAAGACATCTTCTTTACTTCATGTTCTCCTGATACAAAATCGCAAATTTTAGAAATTATTCGTGTTAGGTTAGAAACTTGAGGACGTCGATTTTTGGGTTTAAATACACAAAATTAAGAATATTTTGCTCCTAACGTCTGTAATAGGCCTAAAACTAATTAAAAATAATAAAACTTTATTTGGCAAAAAGCGTTAAGCCTTGTTAATCAAAAATTTCGATTTGTCAAAAAACTAAAAATATTTTTAATTGTAATTATTTAAATATACCTGATGGTCAATTACGAACATATTTAAAAAGAAAAACAATTAAAAACAAACAGGAAGCTTGTAAATTGAAATTGAAGTTTAAGGTAGGCAACTTACAATGCACTACACGTCACGAAGACATCTTCTTTACTTCATGTTCTCCTGATACAAAATCGCAAATTTTAGAAATTATTCGTGTTAGGTTAGCGTTTTACGAGAAACTTGAGGACGTCGATTTTTGGGTTTAAATACACAAAATTAAGAATATTTTGTTACTAACGTCTGTAATAGGCCTAAAACTAATTAAAAATAATAAAACTTTATTTGGCAAAAAGCGTTAAGCCTTGTTAATCAAAAATTTCGATTTGTCAAAAACTAAAAAAATATTTTTAATTGTAATTATTTAAATATACCTGATGGTCAATTACGAACATATTTAAAAAGAAAAAACAATTAAAAAACAAACAGGAAGCTTGTAAATTGAAATTGAAGTTTAAGGTAGGCAACTTACAATGCACTACACGTCACGAAGACATCTTCTTTACTTCATGTTCTCCTGATACAAAATCGCAAATTTTAGAAATTATTCGTGTTAGGTTAGAAACTTGAGGACGTCGATTTTTGGGTTTAAATACACAAAATTAAGAATATTTTGCTCCTAACGTCTGTAATAGGCCTAAAACTAATTAAAAATAATAAAACTTTATTTGGCAAAAAGCGTTAAGCCTTGTTAATCAAAAATTTCGATTTGTCAAAAAACTAAAAAAATATTTTTAATTGTAATTATTTAAATATACCTGATGGTCAATTACGAACATATTTAAAAAGAAAAACAATTAAAAAACAAACAGGAAGCTTGTAAATTGAAATTGAAGTTTAAGGTAGGCAACTTACAATGCACTACACGTCACGAAGACATCTTCTTTACTTCATGTTCTCCTGATACAAAATCGCAAATTTTAGAAATTATTCGTGTTAGGTTAGAAACTTGAGGACGTCGATTTTTGGGTTTAAATACACAAAATTAAGAATATTTTGCTCCTAACGTCTGTAATAGGCCTAAAACTAATTAAAAATAATAAAACTTTATTTGGCAAAAAGCGTTAAGCCTTGTTAATCAAAAATTTCGATTTGTCAAAAACTAAAAAATATTTTTAATTGTAATTATTTAAATATACCTGATGGTCAATTACGAACATATTTAAAAAGAAAAACAATTAAAAACAAACAGGAAGCTTGTAAATTGAAATTGAAGTTTAAGGTAGGCAACTTACAATGCACTACACGTCACGAAGACATCTTCTTTACTTCATGTTCTCCTGATACAAAATCGCAAATTTTAGAAATTATTCGTGTTAGGTTAGCGTTTTACGAGAAACTTGAGGACGTCGATTTTTGGGTTTAAATACACAAAATTAAGAATATTTTGTTACTAATCGTCTGTAATAGGCCTAAAACTAATTAAAAATAATAAAACTTTATTTGGCAAAAAGCGTTAAGCCTTGTTAATCAAAAATTTCGATTTGTCAAAAACTAAAAAATATTTTTAATTGTAATTATTTAAATATACCTGATGGTCAATTACGAACATATTTAAAAAGAAAAAACAATTAAAAACAAACAGGAAGCTTGTAAATTGAAATTGAAGTTTAAGGTAGGCAACTTACAATGCACTACACGTCACGAAGACATCTTCTTTACTTCATGTTCTCCTGATACAAAATCGCAAATTTTAGAAATTATTCGTGTTAGGTTAGCGTTTTACGAGAAACTTGAGGACGTCGATTTTTGGGTTTAAATACACAAAATTAAGAATATTTTGTTACTAACGTCTGTAATAGGCCTAAAACTAATTAAAAATAATAAAACTTTATTTGGCAAAAAGCGTTAAGCCTTGTTAATCAAAAATTTCGATTTGTCAAAAACTAAAAAATATTTTTAATTGTAATTATTTAAATATACCTGATGGTCAATTGCGAACATATTTAAAAAGAAAACCAATTAAAAAACAAACAGGAAGCTTGTAAATTGAAATTGAAGTTTAAGGTAGGCAACTTACAATGCACTACACGTCACGAAGACATCTTCTTTACTTCATGTTCTCCTGATACAAAATCGCAAATTTTAGAAATTATTCGTGTTAGGTTAGCGTTTTACGAGAAACTTGAGGACGTCGATTTTTGGGTTTAAATACACAAAATTAAGAATATTTTGTTACTAACGTCTGTAATAGGCCTAAAACTAATTAAAAATAATAAAACTTTATTTGGCAAAAAGCGTTAAGCCTTGTTAATCAAAAATTTCGATTTGTCAAAAACCTAAACAATATTTTTAATTGTAATTATTTAAATATACCTGATGGTCAATTACGAACATATTTAAAAAGAAAAAACAATTAAAAAACAAACAGGAAGCTTGTAAATTGAAATTGAAGTTTAAGGTAGGCAACTTACAATGCACTACACGTCACGAAGACATCTTCTTTACTTCATGTTCTCCTGATACAAAATCGCAAATTTTAGAAATTATTCGTGTTAGGTTAGCGTTTTACGAGAAACTTGAGGACGTCGATTTTTGGGTTTAAATACACAAAATTAAGAATATTTTCTTACTAACGTCTGTAATAGGCCTAAAACTAATTGAAAATAATAAAACTTTTTTTGCCAAAAAGCGTTAAGCCTTGTTAATCAAAAATTTCGATTTGTCAAAAAACTAAAAAAATATTTTTAATTGTAATTATTTAAATATACCTGATGGTCAATTGCGAACATATTTAAAAAGACAAAACAATTAAAAAACAAACAGGAAGCTTGTAAATTGATATTGAAGTTTAAGGTAGGCAACTTACAATGCACTACACGTCACGAAGACATCTTCTTTACTTCATGTTCTCCTGATACAAAATCGCAAATTTTAGAAATTATTCGTGTTAGGTTAGCGTTTTACGAGAAACTTTAAGACGTCGATTTTTGGGTTTAAATACACAAAATTAAGAATATTTTGTTACTAACGTCTGTAATAGGCCTAAAACTAATTAAAAAGAATAAAACTTCTTTTGGCAAAAAGCGTTAAGCCTTGTTAATCAAAAATTTTGATTTGTCAAAAAACTAAAAAAATATTTTTAATTGTAATTATTTAAATATACCTGATGGTCAATTACGAACATATTTAAAAAGAAAAAACAATTAAAAAACAAACAGGAAGCTTGTAAATTGAAATTGAAGTTTAAGGTAGGCAACTTACAATGCACTACACGTCACGAAGACATCTTCTTTACTTCATGTTCTCCTGATACAAAATCGCAAATTTTAGAAATTATTCGTGTTAGGTTAGCGTTTTACGAGAAACTTGAGGACGTCGATTTTTGGGTTTAAATACACAAAATTAAGAATATTTTGTTACTAACGTCTGTAATAGGCCTAAAACTAATTAAAAATAATAAAACTTTTTTTGGCAAAAAGCGTTAAGCCTTGTTAATCAAAAATTTCGATTTGTCAAAAAACTAAAAAAATATTTTTAATTGTAATTATTTAAATACACCTGATGGTCAATTACGAACATATTTAAAAGAAAAAACAATTAAAAAACAAACAGGAAGCTTGTAAATTGAAATTGAAGTTTAAGGTAGGCAACTTACAATGCACTACACGTCACGAAGACATCTTCTTTACTTCATGTTCTCCTGATACAAAATCGCAAATTTTAGAAATTATTCGTGTTAGGTTAGAAACTTGAGGACGTCGATTTTTGGGTTTAAATACACAAAATTAAGAATATTTTGCTCCTAACGTCTGTAATAGGCCTAAAACTAATTAAAAATAATAAAACTTTATTTGGCAAAAAGCGTTAAGCCTTGTTAATCAAAAATTTCGATTTGTCAAAAAACTAAAAAAATATTTTTAATTGTAATTATTTAAATATACCTGATGGTCAATTACGAACATATTTAAAAAGAAAAAACAATTAAAAAACAAACAGGAAGCTTGTAAATTGAAATTGAAGTTTAAGGTAGGCAACTTACAATGCACTACACGTCACGAAGACATCTTCTTTACTTCATGTTCTCCTGATACAAAATCGCAAATTTTAGAAATTATTCGTGTTAGGTTAGAAACTTGAGGACGTCGATTTTTGGGTTTAAATACACAAAATTAAGAATATTTTGCTCCTAACGTCTGTAATAGGCCTAAAACTAATTAAAAATAATAAAACTTTATTTGGCAAAAAGCGTTAAGCCTTGTTAATCAAAAATTTCGATTTGTCAAAAAACTAAAAAAATATTTTTAATTGTAATTATTTAAATATACCTGATGGTCAATTACGAACATATTTAAAAAGAAAAAACAATTAAAAAACAAACAGGAAGCTTGTAAATTGAAATTGAAGTTTAAGGTAGGCAACTTACAATGCACTACACGTCACGAAGACATCTTCTTTACTTCATGTTCTCCTGATACAAAATCGCAAATTTTAGAAATTATTCGTGTTAGGTTAGCGTTTTACGAGAAACTTGAGGACGTCGATTTTTGGGTTTAAATACACAAAATTAAGAATATTTTGTTACTAACGTCTGTAATAGGCCTAAAACTAATTAAAAATAATAAAACTTTATTTGGCAAAAAGCGTTAAGCCTTGTTAATCAAAAATTTCGATTTGTCAAAAACCTAAAAAAATATTTTTAATTGTAATTATTTAAATATACCTGATTGTCAATTACGAACATATTTAAAAAGAAAAACAATTAAAAACAAACAGGAAGCTTGTAAATTGAAATTGAAGTTTAAGGTAGGCAACTTACAATGCACTACACGTCACGAAGACATCTTCTTTACTTCATGTTCTCCTGATACAAAATCGCAAATTTTAGAAATTATTCGTGTTAGGTTAGAAACTTGAGGACGTCGATTTTTGGGTTTAAATACACAAAATTAAGAATATTTTGCTCCTAACGTCTGTAATAGGCCTAAAACTAATTAAAAATAATAAAACTTTATTTGGAAAACGCGTTAAGCCTTGTTAATCAAAAATTTCGATTTGTCAAAAAACTAAAAAAATATTTTTAATTGTAATTATTTAAATATACCTGATGGTCAATTACGAACATATTTAAAAAGAAAAAACAATTAAAAAACAAACAGGAAGCTTGTAAATTGAAATTGAAGTTTAAGGTAGGCAACTTACAATGCACTACACGTCACGAAGACATCTTCTTTACTTCATGTTCTCCTGATACAAAATCGCAAATTTTAGAAATTATTCGTGTTAGGTTAGAAACTTGAGGACGTCGATTTTTGGGTTTAAATACACAAAATTAAGAATATTTTGCTCCTAACGTCTGTAATAGGCCTAAAACTAATTAAAAATAATAAAACTTTATTTGGCAAAAGCGTTAAGCCTTGTTAATCAAAAATTTCGATTTGTCAAAAAACTAAAAATATTTTTAATTGTAATTATTTAAATATACCTGATGGTCAATTACGAACATATTTAAAAAGAAAAAACAATTAAAAACAAACAGGAAGCTTGTAAATTGAAATTGAAGTTTAAGGTAGGCAACTTACAATGCACTACACGTCACGAAGACATCTTCTTTACTTCATGTTCTCCTGATACAAAATCGCAAATTTTAGAAATTATTCGTGTTAGGTTAGCGTTTTACGAGAAACTTGAGGACGTCGATTTTTGGGTTTAAATACACAAAATTAAGAATATTTTGTTACTAACGTCTGTAATAGGCCTAAAACTAATTAAAAATAATAAAACTTCTTTTGGCAAAAAGCGTTAAGCCTTGTTAATAAAAAATTTCGATTTGTCAAAAAACTAAAAAATTTTTTTTAATTGTAATTATTTAAATATACCTGATGGTCAATTACGAACATATTTAAAAAGAAAAAACAATTAAAAAACAAACAGGAAGCTTGTAAATTGAAATTGAAGTTTAAGGTAGGCAACTTACAATGCACTACACGTCACGAAGACATCTTCTTTACTTCATGTTCTCCTGATACAAAATCGCAAATTTTAGAAATTATTCGTGTTAGGTTAGCGTTTTACGAGAAACTTGAGGACGTCGATTTTGGGTTTAAATACACAAAATTAAGAATATTTTGTTACTAACGTCTGTAATAGGCCTAAAACTAATTAAAAATAATAAAACTTTATTTGGCAAAAAGCGTTAAGCCTTGTTAATCAAAAATTTCGATTTGTCAAAAAACTAAAAAAATATTTTTAATTGTAATTATTTAAATATACCTGATGGTCAATTACGAACATATTTAAAAAGAAAAAACAATTAAAAACAAACAGGAAGCTTGTAAATTGAAATTGAAGTTTAAGGTAGGCAACTTACAATGCACTACACGTCACGAAGACATCTTCTTTACTTCATGTTCTCCTGATACAAAATCGCAAATTTTAGAAATTATTCGTGTTAGGTTAGCGTTTTACGAGAAACTTGAGGACGTCGATTTTTGGGTTTAAATACACAAAATTAAGAATATTTTGTTACTAACGTCTGTAATAGGCCTAAAACTAATTAAAAATAATAAAACTTTATTTGGCAAAAAGCGTTAAGCCTTGTTAATCAAAAATTTCGATTTGTCAAAAACTAAAAAAATATTTTTAATTGTAATTATTTAAATATACCTGATGGTCAATTACGAACATATTTAAAAAGAAAAAACAATTAAAAAACAAACAGGAAGCTTGTAAATTGAAATTGAAGTTTAAGGTAGGCAACTTACAATGCACTACACGTCACGAAGACATCTTCTTTACTTCATGTTCTCCTGATACAAAATCGCAAATTTTAGAAATTATTCGTGTTAGGTTAGCGTTTTACGAGAAACTTGAGGACGTCGATTTTTGGGTTTAAATACACAAAATTAAGAATATTTTGTTACTAACGTCTGTAATAGGCCTAAAACTAATTAAAAATAATAAAACTTTATTTAGCAAAAAGCGTTAAGCCTTGTTAATCAAAAATTTCGATTTGTCAAAAACTAAAAATATTTTTAATTGTAATTATTTAAATATACCTGATGGTCAATTACGAACATATTTAAAAAGAAAAACAATTAAAAACAAACAGGAAGCTTGTAAATTGAAATTGAAGTTTAAGGTAGGCAACTTACAATGCACTACACGTCACGAAGACATCTTCTTTACTTCATGTTCTCCTGATACAAAATCGCAAATTTTAGAAATTATTCGTGTTAGGTTAGAAACTTGAGGACGTCGATTTTTGGGTTTAAATACACAAAATTAAGAATATTTTGCTCCTAACGTCTGTAATAGGCCTAAAACTAATTAAAAATAATAAAACTTTATTTGGCAAAAAGCGTTAAGCCTTGTTAATCAAAAATTTCGATTTGTCAAAAAACTAAAAAAATATTTTTAATTGTAATTATTTAACTATACCTGATGGACACTTGCGAACATATTTAAAAAGAAAACACAATTAAAAAACAAACAGGAAGCTTGTAAATTGAAATTGAAGTTTAAGGTAGGCAACTTACAATGCACTACACGTCACGAAGACATCTTCTTTACTTCATGTTCTCCTGATACAAAATCGCAAATTTTAGAAATTATTCGTGTTAGGTTAGCGTTTTACGAGAAACTTGAGGACGTCGATTTTTGGGTTTAAATACACAAAATTAAGAATATTTTGTTACTAACGTCTGTAATAGGCCTAAAACTAATTAAAAATAATAAAACTTTATTTGGCAAAAAGCGTTAAGCCTTGTTAATCAAAAATTTCGATTTGTCAAAAAACTAAAAAAATATTTTTAATTGTAATTATTTAAATATACCTGATGGTCAATTACGAACATATTTAAAAAGAAAAACAATTAAAAACAAACAGGAAGCTTGTAAATTGAAATTGAAGTTTAAGGTAGGCAACTTACAATGCACTACACGTCACGAAGACATCTTCTTTACTTCATGTTCTCCTGATACAAAATCGCAAATTTTAGAAATTATTCGTGTTAGGTTAGCGTTTTACGAGAAACTTGAGGACGTCGATTTTTGAGTTTAAATACACAAAATTAAGAATGTTTTGTTACTAACGTCTGTAATAGGCCAAAAACTAATTAAAAATAATAAAACTTTTTTTGGCAAAAAGCGTTACGCCTTGTTAATCAAAAATTACGATTTGTCAAAAAACTAAAAAAAAATGTTTAATTGTAATTATTTAAATATATACCTGATGGTAAATTACGAACATATTTAAAAAGAAAAAACAATAAAAAAACTAACAGGAAGCTTGTAAATTGAAATTGAAGTTTAAGGTAGGCAACTTACAATGCACTACACGTCACGAAGACACCGTCTTTACTCAATGTCTTTACTTCATGTTCTCCTGATACAAAATCGCAAATTTTAGAAATTATTCGTGTTAGGTTAGCGTTTTACGAGAAACTTGAGGACGTCGATTTTTGGGTTTAAATACACAAAATTAAGAATATTTTGTTACTAACGTCTGTAATAGGCCTAAAACTAATTAAAAATAATAAAACTTTATTTGGCAAAAAGCGTTAAGCCTTGTTAATCAAAAATTTCGATTTGTCAAAAAACTAAAAAATATTTTTAATTGTAATTATTTAAATATACCTGATGGTCAATTACGAACATATTTAAAAAGAAAAACAATTAAAAAACAAACAGGAAGCTTGTAAATTGAAATTGAAGTTTAAGGTAGGCAACTTACAATGCACTACACGTCACGAAGACATCTTCTTTACTTCATGTTCTCCTGATACAAAATCGCAAATTTTAGAAATTATTCGTGTTAGGTTAGCGTTTTACGAGAAACTTGAGGACGTCGATTTTTGGGTTTAAATACACAAAATTAAGAATATTTTGTTACTAACGTCTGTAATAGGCCTAAAACTAATTAAAAATAATAAAACTTTATTTGGCAAAAAGCGTTAAGCCTTGTTAATCAAAAATTTCGATTTGTCAAAAACTAAAAATATTTTTAATTGTAATTATTTAAATATACCTGATGGTCAATTACGAACATATTTAAAAAGAAAAACAATTAAAAAACAAACAGGAAGCTTGTAAATTGAAATTGAAGTTTAAGGTAGGCAACTTACAATGCACTACACGTCACGAAGACATCTTCTTTACTTCATGTTCTCCTGATACAAAATCGCAAATTTTAGAAATTATTCGTGTTAGGTTAGCGTTTTACGAGAAACTTGAGGACGTCGATTTTTGGGTTTAAATACACAAAATTAAGAATATTTTGTTACTAACGTCTGTAATAGGCCTAAAACTAATTAAAAATAATAAAACTTTATTTGGCAAAAAGCGTTAAGCCTTGTTAATCAAAAATTTCGATTTGTCAAAAAACTAAAAATATTTTTAATTGTAATTATTTAAATATACCTGATGGTCAATTACGAACATATTTAAAAAGAAAAAACAATTAAAAACAAACAGGAAGCTTGTAAATTGAAATTGAAGTTTAAGGTAGGCAACTTACAATGCACTACACGTCACGAAGACATCTTCTTTACTTCATGTTCTCCTGATACAAAATCGCAAATTTTAGAAATTATTCGTGTTAGGTTAGCGTTTTACGAGAAACTTGAGGACGTCGATTTTTGGGTTTAAATACACAAAATTAAGAATATTTTGTTACTAACGTCTGTAATAGGCCTAAAACTAATTAAAAATAATAAAACTTTATTTGGCAAAAAGCGTTAAGCCTTGTTAATCAAAAATTTCGATTTGTCAAAAAACTAAAAAAATATTTTTAATTGTAATTATTTAAATATACCTGATGGTCAATTACGAACATATTTAAAAAGAAAAAACAATTAAAAAACAAACAGGAAGCTTGTAAATTGAAATTGAAGTTTAAGGTAGGCAACTTACAATGCACTACACGTCACGAAGACATCTTCTTTACTTCATGTTCTCCTGATACAAAATCGCAAATTTTAGAAATTATTCGTGTTAGGTTAGCGTTTTACGAGAAACTTGAGGACGTCGATTTTTGGGTTTAAATACACAAAATTAAGAATATTTTGTTACTAACGTCTGTAATAGGCCTAAAACTAATTAAAAATAATAAAACTTTATTTGGCAAAAAGCGTTAAGCCTTGTTAATCAAAAATTTCGATTTGTCAAAAAACTAAAAAAATATTTTTAATTGTAATTATTTAAATATACCTGATGGTCAATTACGAACATATTTAAAAAGAAAAAACAATTAAAAAACAAACAGGAAGCTTGTAAATTGAAATTGAAGTTTAAGGTAGGCAACTTACAATGCACTACACGTCACGAAGACATCTTCTTTACTTCATGTTCTCCTGATACAAAATCGCAAATTTTAGAAATTATTCGTGTTAGGTTAGCGTTTTACGAGAAACTTGAGGACGTCGATTTTTGGGTTTAAATACACAAAATTAAGAATATTTTGTTACTAACGTCTGTAATAGGCCTAAAACTAATTAAAAATAATAAAACTTTATTTGGCAAAAAGCGTTAAGCCTTGTTAATCAAAAATTTCGATTTGTCAAAAAACTAAAAAAATATTTTTAATTGTAATTATTTAAATATACCTGATGGTCAATTACGAACATATTTAAAAAGAAAAAACAATTAAAAAACAAACAGGAAGCTTGTAAATTGAAATTGAAGTTTAAGGTAGGCAACTTACAATGCACTACACGTCACGAAGACATCTTCTTTACTTCATGTTCTCCTGATACAAAATCGCAAATTTTAGAAATTATTCGTGTTAGGTTAGCGTTTTACGAGAAACTTGAGGACGTCGATTTTTGGGTTTAAATACACAAAATTAAGAATATTTTGTTACTAACGTCTGTAATAGGCCTAAAACTAATTAAAAATAATAAAACTTTATTTGGCAAAAGCGTTAAGCCTTGTTAATCAAAAATTTCGATTTGTCAAAAAACTAAAAAAATATTTTTAATTGTAATTATTTAAATATACCTGATGGTCAATTACGAACATATTTAAAAAGAAAAAACAATTAAAAAACAAACAGGAAGCTTGTAAATTGAAATTGAAGTTTAAGGTAGGCAACTTACAATGCACTACACGTCACGAAGACATCTTCTTTACTTCATGTTCTCCTGATACAAAATCGCAAATTTTAGAAATTATTCGTGTTAGGTTAGCGTTTTACGAGAAACTTGAGGACGTCGATTTTTGGGTTTAAATACACAAAATTAAGAATATTTTGTTACTAACGTCTGTAATAGGCCTAAAACTAATTAAAAATAATAAAACTTTATTTGGCAAAAAGCGTTAAGCCTTGTTAATCAAAAATTTCGATTTGTCAAAAAACTAAAAAAATATTTTTAATTGTAATTATTTAAATATACCTGATGGTCAATTACGAACATATTTAAAAAGAAAAACAATTAAAAACAAACAGGAAGCTTGTAAATTGAAATTGAAGTTTAAGGTAGGCAACTTACAATGCACTACACGTCACGAAGACATCTTCTTTACTTCATGTTCTCCTGATACAAAATCGCAAATTTTAGAAATTATTCGTGTTAGGTTAGCGTTTTACGAGAAACTTGAGGACGTCGATTTTTGGGTTTAAATACACAAAATTAAGAATATTTTGTTACTAACGTCTGTAATAGGCCTAAAACTAATTAAAAATAATAAAACTTTATTTGGCAAAAAGCGTTAAGCCTTGTTAATCAAAAATTTCGATTTGTCAAAAAACTAAAAAATATTTTTAATTGTAATTATTTAAATATACCTGATGGTCAATTACGAACATATTTAAAAAGAAAAACAATTAAAAAACAAACAGGAAGCTTGTAAATTGAAATTGAAGTTTAAGGTAGGCAACTTACAATGCACTACACGTCACGAAGACATCTTCTTTACTTCATGTTCTCCTGATACAAAATCGCAAATTTTAGAAATTATTCGTGTTAGGTTAGCGTTTTACGAGAAACTTGAGGACGTCGATTTTTGGGTTTAAATACACAAAATTAAGAATATTTTGTTACTAACGTCTGTAATAGGCCTAAAACTAATTAAAAATAATAAAACTTTATTTGGCAAAAAGCGTTAAGCCTTGTTAATCAAAAATTTCGATTTGTCAAAAAACTAAAAAATATTTTTAATTGTAATTATTTAAATATACCTGATGGTCAATTACGAACATATTTAAAAAGAAAAACAATTAAAAACAAACAGGAAGCTTGTAAATTGAAATTGAAGTTTAAGGTAGGCAACTTACAATGCACTACACGTCACGAAGACATCTTCTTTACTTCATGTTCTCCTGATACAAAATCGCAAATTTTAGAAATTATTCGTGTTAGGTTAGCGTTTTACGAGAAACTTGAGGACGTCGATTTTTGGGTTTAAATACACAAAATTAAGAATATTTTGTTACTAACGTCTGTAATAGGCCTAAAACTAATTAAAAATAATAAAACTTTATTTGGCAAAAAGCGTTAAGCCTTGTTAATCAAAAATTTCGATTTGTCAAAAAACTAAAAAATATTTTTAATTGTAATTATTTAAATATACCTGATGGTCAATTACGAACATATTTAAAAAGAAAAACAATTAAAAAACAAACAGGAAGCTTGTAAATTGAAATTGAAGTTTAAGGTAGGCAACTTACAATGCACTACACGTCACGAAGACATCTTCTTTACTTCATGTTCTCCTGATACAAAATCGCAAATTTTAGAAATTATTCGTGTTAGGTTAGCGTTTTACGAGAAACTTGAGGACGTCGATTTTTGGGTTTAAATACACAAAATTAAGAATATTTTGTTACTAACGTCTGTAATAGGCCTAAAACTAATTAAAAATAATAAAACTTTATTTGGCAAAAAGCGTTAAGCCTTGTTAATCAAAAATTTCGATTTGTCAAAAAACTAAAAAAATATTTTTAATTGTAATTATTTAAATATACCTGATGGTCAATTACGAACATATTTAAAAAGAAAAACAATTAAAAACAAACAGGAAGCTTGTAAATTGAAATTGAAGTTTAAGGTAGGCAACTTACAATGCACTACACGTCACGAAGACATCTTCTTTACTTCATGTTCTCCTGATACAAAATCGCAAATTTTAGAAATTATTCGTGTTAGGTTAGCGTTTTACGAGAAACTTGAGGACGTCGATTTTTGGGTTTAAATACACAAAATTAAGAATATTTTGTTACTAACGTCTGTAATAGGCCTAAAACTAATTAAAAATAATAAAACTTTATTTGGCAAAAAGCGTTAAGCCTTGTTAATCAAAAATTTCGATTTGTCAAAAAACTAAAAAATATTTTTAATTGTAATTATTTAAATATACCTGATGGTCAATTACGAACATATTTAAAAAGAAAAACAATTAAAAACAAACAGGAAGCTTGTAAATTGAAATTGAAGTTTAAGGTAGGCAACTTACAATGCACTACACGTCACGAAGACATCTTCTTTACTTCATGTTCTCCTGATACAAAATCGCAAATTTTAGAAATTATTCGTGTTAGGTTAGCGTTTTACGAGAAACTTGAGGACGTCGATTTTTGGGTTTAAATACACAAAATTAAGAATATTTTGTTACTAACGTCTGTAATAGGCCTAAAACTAATTAAAAATAATAAAACTTTATTTGGCAAAAAGCGTTAAGCCTTGTTAATCAAAAATTTCGATTTGTCAAAAAACTAAAAAAATATTTTTAATTGTAATTATTTAAATATACCTGATGGTCAATTACGAACATATTTAAAAAGAAAAAACAATTAAAAAACAAACAGGAAGCTTGTAAATTGAAATTGAAGTTTAAGGTAGGCAACTTACAATGCACTACACGTCACGAAGACATCTTCTTTACTTCATGTTCTCCTGATACAAAATCGCAAATTTTAGAAATTATTCGTGTTAGGTTAGCGTTTTACGAGAAACTTTAAGACGTCGATTTTTGGGTTTAAATACAAAAAAATAAGAATGTATTGTTACTAACGTCTGTAATAGGCCTAAAACTAATTGAAAATAATAAAACTTTTTTTGCCAAAAAGCGTTAAGCCTTGTTAATCAAAAATTTCGATTTGTCAAAAAACTAAAAAAATATTTTTAATTGTAATTATTTAAATATACCTGATGGTCAATTACGAACATATTTACAAAGAAAAAACAATTAAAAAACAAACAGGAAGCTTGTAAATTGAAATTGAAGTTTAAGGTAGGCAACTTACAATGCACTACACGTCACGAAGACATCTTCTTTACTTCATGTTCTCCTGATACAAAATCGCAAATTTTAGAAATTATTCGTGTTAGGTTAGCGTTTTACGAGAAACTTGAGGACGTCGATTTTTGGGTTTAAATACACAAAATTAAGAATATTTTGTTACTAACGTCTGTAATAGGCCTAAAACTAATTAAAAATAATAAAACTTTATTTGGCAAAAAGCGTTAAGCCTTGTTAATCAAAAATTTCGATTTGTCAAAAAACTAAAAAAATATTTTTAATTGTAATTATTTAAATATACCTGATGGTCAATTACGAACATATTTAAAAAGAAAAACAATTAAAAACAAACAGGAAGCTTGTAAATTGAAATTGAAGTTTAAGGTAGGCAACTTACAATGCACTACACGTCACGAAGACATCTTCTTTACTTCATGTTCTCCTGATACAAAATCGCAAATTTTAGAAATTATTCGTGTTAGGTTAGCGTTTTACGAGAAACTTGAGGACGTCGATTTTTGGGTTTAAATACACAAAATTAAGAATATTTTGTTACTAACGTCTGTAATAGGCCTAAAACTAATTAAAAATAATAAAACTTTATTTGCCAAAAGCGTTAAGCCTTGTTAATCAAAAATTTCGATTTGTCAAAAAACTAAAAATATTTTTAATTGTAATTATTTAAATATACCTGATGGTCAATTACGAACATATTTAAAAAGAAAAAACAATTAAAAAACAAACAGGAAGCTTGTAAATTGAAATTGAAGTTTAAGGTAGGCAACTTACAATGCACTACACGTCACGAAGACATCTTCTTTACTTCATGTTCTCCTGATACAAAATCGCAAATTTTAGAAATTATTCGTGTTAGGTTAGCGTTTTACGAGAAACTTGAGGACGTCGATTTTTGGGTTTAAATACACAAAATTAAGAATATTTTGTTACTAACGTCTGTAATAGGCCTAAAACTAATTAAAAATAATAAAACTTTATTTGGCAAAAAGCGTTAAGCCTTGTTAATCAAAAATTTCGATTTGTCAAAAAACTAAAAAAATATTTTTAATTGTAATTATTTAAATATACCTGATGGTCAATTGCGAACGAATTTACAAAGAAAAAACAATTAAAAAACAAACAGGAAGCTTGTAATTTGAAATTGAAGTTTAAGGTAGGCAACTTACAATGCACTACACGTCACAAAGACATCTTCTTTGCTTCATGTTCTCCTGATACAAAATCGCAAATTTTAGAAATTATTCGTGTTAGGTTAGCGTTTTACGAGAAACTTGAGGACGTCGATTTTTGGGTTTAAATACACAAAATTAAGAATATTTTGTTACTAAGGTCTGCAATAGGCCTAAAACTAATTAAAAATAATAAAACTTTATTTGGCAAAAAGCGTTAAGCCTTGTTAATCAAAAATTTCGATTTGTCAAAAACTAAAAAATATTTTTAATTGTAATTATTTAAATATACCTGATTGTCAATTACGAACATATTTAAAAAGAAAAAACAATTAAAAACAAACAGGAAGCTTGTAAATTGAAATTGAAGTTTAAGGTAGGCAACTTACAATGCACTACACGTCACGAAGACATCTTCTTTACTTCATGTTCTCCTGATACAAAATCGCAAATTTTAGAAATTATTCGTGTTAGGTTAGCGTTTTACGAGAAACTTGAGGACGTCGATTTTTGGGTTTAAATACACAAAATTAAGAATATTTTGTTACTAACGTCTGTAATAGGCCTAAAACTAATTAAAAATAATAAAACTTTATTTGGCAAAAAGCGTTAAGCCTTGTTAATCAAAAATTTCGATTTGTCAAAAAACTAAAAAATATTTTTAATTGTAATTATTTAAATATACCTGATGGTCAATTACGAACATATTTAAAAAGAAAAACAATTAAAAACAAACAGGAAGCTTGTAAATTGAAATTGAAGTTTAAGGTAGGCAACTTACAATGCACTACACGTCACGAAGACATCTTCTTTACTTCATGTTCTCCTGATACAAAATCGCAAATTTTAGAAATTATTCGTGTTAGGTTAGCGTTTTACGAGAAACTTGAGGACGTCGATTTTTGGGTTTAAATACACAAAATTAAGAATATTTTGTTACTAACGTCTGTAATAGGCCTAAAACTAATTAAAAATAATAAAACTTTATTTGGCAAAAGCGTTAAGCCTTGTTAATCAAAAATTTCGATTTGTCAAAAACTAAAAATATTTTTAATTGTAATTATTTAAATATACCTGATGGTCAATTACGAACATATTTAAAAGAAAAAACAATTAAAAACAAACAGGAAGCTTGTAAATTGAAATTGAAGTTTAAGGTAGGCAACTTACAATGCACTACACGTCACGAAGACATCTTCTTTACTTCATGTTCTCCTGATACAAAATCGCAAATTTTAGAAATTATTCGTGTTAGGTTAGCGTTTTACGAGAAACTTGAGGACGTCGATTTTTGGGTTTAAATACACAAAATTAAGAATATTTTGTTACTAACGTCTGTAATAGGCCTAAAACTAATTAAAAATAATAAAACTTTATTTGGCAAAAAGCGTTAAGCCTTGTTAATCAAAAATTTCGATTTGTCAAAAAACTAAAAAAATATTTTTAATTGTAATTATTTAAATATACCTGATGGTCAATTACGAACGAATTTACAAAGAAAAAACAATTAAAAAACAAACAGGAAGCTTGTAATTTGAAATTGAAGTTTAAGGTAGGCAACTTACAATGCACTACACGTCACAAAGACATCTTCTTTGCTTCATGTTCTCCTGATACAAAATCGCAAATTTTAGAAATTATTCGTGTTAGGTTAGCGTTTTACGAGAAACTTGAGGACGTCGATTTTTGGGTTTAAATACACAAAATTAAGAATATTTTGTTACTAACGTCTGTAATAGGCCTAAAACTAATTAAAAATAATAAAACTTTATTTGGCAAAAAGCGTTAAGCCTTGTTAATCAAAAATTTCGATTTGTCAAAAACCTAAAAAAATATTTTTAATTGTAATTATTTAAATATACCTGATTGTCAATTACGAACATATTTAAAAAGAAAAAACAATTAAAAAACAAACAGGAAGCTTGTAAATTGAAATTGAAGTTTAAGGTAGGCAACTTACAATGCACTACACGTCACGAAGACATCTTCTTTACTTCATGTTCTCCTGATACAAAATCGCAAATTTTAGAAATTATTCGTGTTAGGTTAGCGTTTTACGAGAAACTTGAGGACGTCGATTTTTGGGTTTAAATACACAAAATTAAGAATATTTTGTTACTAACGTCTGTAATAGGCCTAAAACTAATTAAAAATAATAAAACTTTATTTGGCCAAAAAGCGTTAAGCCTTGTTAATCAAAAATTTCGATTTGTCAAAAAACTAAAAATATTTTTAATTGTAATTATTTAAATATACCTGATGGTCAATTACGAACATATTTAAAAAGAAAAACAATTAAAACCAAACAGGAAGCTTGTAAATTGAAATTGAAGTTTAAGGTAGGCAACTTACAATGCACTACACGTCACGAAGACATCTTCTTTACTTCATGTTCTCCTGATACAAAATCGCAAATTTTAGAAATTATTCGTGTTAGGTTAGCGTTTTACGAGAAACTTGAGGACGTCGATTTTTGGGTTTAAATACACAAAATTAAGAATATTTTGTTACTAACGTCTGTAATAGGCCTAAAACTAATTAAAAATAATAAAACTTTATTTGGCCAAAAAGCGTTAAGCCTTGTTAATCAAAAATTTCGATTTGTCAAAAAACTAAAAATATTTTTAATTGTAATTATTTAAATATACCTGATGGTCAATTACGAACATATTTAAAAAGAAAAACAATTAAAAACAAACAGGAAGCTTGTAAATTGAAATTGAAGTTTAAGGTAGGCAACTTACAATGCACTACACGTCACGAAGACATCTTCTTTACTTCATGTTCTCCTGATACAAAATCGCAAATTTTAGAAATTATTCGTGTTAGGTTAGCGTTTTACGAGAAACTTGAGGACGTCGATTTTTGGGTTTAAATACACAAAATTAAGAATATTTTGTTACTAACGTCTGTAATAGGCCTAAAACTAATTAAAAATAATAAAACTTTATTTGGCAAAAAGCGTTAAGCCTTGTTAATCAAAAATTTCGATTTGTCAAAAACTAAAAATATTTTTAATTGTAATTATTTAAATATACCTGATGGTCAATTACGAACATATTTAAAAAGAAAAACAATTAAAAAACAAACAGGAAGCTTGTAAATTGAAATTGAAGTTTAAGGTAGGCAACTTACAATGCACTACACGTCACGAAGACATCTTCTTTACTTCATGTTCTCCTGATACAAAATCGCAAATTTTAGAAATTATTCGTGTTAGGTTAGCGTTTTACGAGAAACTTGAGGACGTCGATTTTTGGGTTTAAATACACAAAATTAAGAATATTTTGTTACTAACGTCTGTAATAGGCCTAAAACTAATTAAAAATAATAAAACTTTATTTGGCAAAAAGCGTTAAGCCTTGTTAATCAAAAATTTCGATTTGTCAAAAAACTAAAAAAATATTTTTAATTGTAATTATTTAAATATACCTGATGGTCAATTACGAACATATTTAAAAAGAAAAAACAATTAAAAAACAAACAGGAAGCTTGTAAATTGAAATTGAAGTTTAAGGTAGGCAACTTACAATGCACTACACGTCACGAAGACATCTTCTTTACTTCATGTTCTCCTGATACAAAATCGCAAATTTTAGAAATTATTCGTGTTAGGTTAGCGTTTTACGAGAAACTTGAGGACGTCGATTTTTGGGTTTAAATACACAAAATTAAGAATATTTTGTTACTAACGTCTGTAATAGGCCTAAAACTAATTAAAAATAATAAAACTTTATTTGGCAAAAAGCGTTAAGCCTTGTTAATCAAAAATTTCGATTTGTCAAAAAACTAAAAAAATATTTTTAATTGTAATTATTTAAATATACCTGATGGTCAATTACGAACATATTTAAAAAGAAAAACAATTAAAAACAAACAGGAAGCTTGTAAATTGAAATTGAAGTTTAAGGTAGGCAACTTACAATGCACTACACGTCACGAAGACATCTTCTTTACTTCATGTTCTCCTGATACAAAATCGCAAATTTTAGAAATTATTCGTGTTAGGTTAGCGTTTTACGAGAAACTTGAGGACGTCGATTTTTGGGTTTAAATACACAAAATTAAGAATATTTTGTTACTAACGTCTGTAATAGGCCTAAAACTAATTAAAAATAATAAAACTTTATTTGGCAAAAAGCGTTAAGCCTTGTTAATCAAAAATTTCGATTTGTCAAAAAACTAAAAAAATATTTTTAATTGTAATTATTTAAATATACCTGATGGTCAATTACGAACATATTTAAAAAGAAAAAACAATTAAAAACAAACAGGAAGCTTGTAAATTGAAATTGAAGTTTAAGGTAGGCAACTTACAATGCACTACACGTCACGAAGACATCTTCTTTACTTCATGTTCTCCTGATACAAAATCGCAAATTTTAGAAATTATTCGTGTTAGGTTAGCGTTTTACGAGAAACTTGAGGACGTCGATTTTTGGGTTTAAATACACAAAATTAAGAATATTTTGTTACTAACGTCTGTAATAGGCCTAAAACTAATTAAAAATAATAAAACTTTATTTGGCAAAAGCGTTAAGCCTTGTTAATCAAAAATTTCGATTTGTCAAAAAACTAAAAAAATATTTTTAATTGTAATTATTTAAATATACCTGATGGTCAATTACGAACATATTTAAAAAGAAAAAACAATTAAAAAACAAACAGGAAGCTTGTAAATTGAAATTGAAGTTTAAGGTAGGCAACTTACAATGCACTACACGTCACGAAGACATCTTCTTTACTTCATGTTCTCCTGATACAAAATCGCAAATTTTAGAAATTATTCGTGTTAGGTTAGCGTTTTACGAGAAACTTGAGGACGTCGATTTTTGGGTTTAAATACACAAAATTAAGAATATTTTGTTACTAACGTCTGTAATAGGCCTAAAACTAATTAAAAATAATAAAACTTCTTTTGGCAAAAAGCGTTAAGCCTTGTTAATCAAAAATTTCGATTTGTCAAAAAACTAAAAAAATTTTTTTAATTGTAATTATTTAAATATACCTGATGGTCAATTACAAACATTATTACAAAGAAAAAATAATTAAAAAACAAACAGGAAGCTTGTAAATTGAAAATGAAGTTTAAGGTAGGCAACTTACAATGCACTACACGTCACGAAGACATCTTCTTTACTTCATGTTCTCCTGATACAAAATCGCAAATTTTAGAAATCATTCGTGTTAGGTTAGCGTTTTACGAGAAACTTGAGGACGTCGATTTTTGGGTTTAAATACACAAAATTAAGAATATTTTGTTACTAACGTCTGTAATAGGCCTAAAACTAATTAGAAATAATAAAACTTTATTTGGCAAAAAGCGTTAAGCCTTGTTAATCAAAAATTTCGATTTGTCAAAAAACTAAAAAAATATTTTTAATTGTAATTATTTAAATATACCTGATGGTCAATTACAAACATTATTACAAAGAAAAAATAATTAAAAAACAAACAGGAAGCTTGTAAATTGAAATTGAAATTTAAGGTGGGCAACTTACATTGCACTACACTTTACGAAGACTACTTTATTTCATGTTCTCTTGATACAAAATCGTAAGTTTTCGAAATTTTCAGTTAGGTCAGGGTTTTAGAAGAAACTTTAAGACGTCAATTTTTTTGGTTTAAACACAAAAAAATTGAGAATGTGTTGATTCTAAACGAGTCAAATACACTAATTTAAAATGTAGATCATGAAGACTTTTCTCATTTTCTAATATATTTTCTTGTATCACACATACAGTAAGTTTAATTTGGAAAGAAGCTGTAAATGCAAAATGAAATTCCGTTAATAAATGAATTTAGTGCAATTTAAATGTACACATAGTTGTAGATTGTCAAAATCTTACATTATGTACAACTCACACACTTTAATATGATTTACACAAGAAACCTTAACAATATGTTACAAAATTAATATCAACACATTACGCGCAATTTGTTATGGCACAATAAATTAAAACTTATATTAGCAACTATAAAATACTGCACAAACGTTTTCTTACAGATTAAAAATATATTTTTTCTTATTTAAATAAAAATAGGGCTCGACACCTTAAAAACTACATATCATGTACTTTGTTAATAAAATTAAAACTGTGTCATCTTTTGTACCCACTATTGTTTATAAAAAACTTAAAAGATTAATATCACTCTGTATTTCTGAAATAACGTCACGATCAAACATACGACGATATTTGCATCTATAATTGCACAATCCTTTTAAACTACCTTTACTAGAATACTAAGTTTTTGTGCTACAACATTTACTATATTGACCTACAAATAAAAATAAAAAGTAAAAACCAATTGCCCTTTGCCTAAAACATTTAGCTTAAATTTTCGTTTGCACTGTAGTTAATCAAATAAAAGGAAACCGGGCAAAGATATTTTATCACACATCGATAACACTATTTGAAAGCTGCGAGAAATAGCACATAGCTAGAGATTCTCGCGTTCGAAGTAGAGCTTAAATTTAGTTAGGCCTTCTAATAGTAACTTTTTCTTCACTAATATTAAATAATTTACACTATAATACACACAAAACATTTGGTAATTTCGTTAAAAACATAAATTATACAAATGTCTGGTCTAAACATTAATTCTGTGTGCATTTTTTTACGATTACAAGGGTTCAGTCGTAATTCATAAAACTATCGCAATTGCGCATATTCCTTGGTACATAAGTAGAGAATTATATAATCACAGCTTCGTTTATCGAAGCGAATCATTTTCATTCAGCCCAAATATTTTGAAAATGAAACAACTCGATATTAATACAAACATTTAGAACACAATCACCTTTTCGTTTTTACCTTCCGATATGTTGTATAAATATAAATGCAAAATAGCGAAATAACAAAAGTCAATAAAAAGATTTCGTTGCTCTACATTTCATTGTGCAATGTATCTAAGATTCAAGTAAAAAAGATGCCATTTTTTTTAAAGCTTTCGTCAGTTCTCTTAAAGACTAAGTCGAAAAAATAATGGTAACAATCGTTTTCATTTAAGTAATCCCAAGGTGCGATAGAAACACCTACGTTAAACATTTTTAACCCTAAGCAGTTTTCTTTCCACGAGGTTTAATTGATTCCGACAGCTGCCACATCGCATCCTCTCCAATAAAATCGTCGAAATTTTGAAAGAAATTTATTATGCGATCGTTCTTCTTAAACGAGTACGTACTAAAACATTTGAACAATTTTCAATTAGAAAGAAATCATTAACGCTACTTACCATTTTTTGAACCGTTTCATATTTTCGACAATGTTAAATTGCTGCCATCGTTTTGAAAAATTAATCATACCGGTCGGAAGCAAATTACTATTCCCTATGTGAACGAAAGTTAAATCTTGCAAAACGAGACCGCTGCAATAAGAAAATGATAACTTCGCACACCACCACAAGACGGTGGTCTTACTTACATGTATGGTATACAAGGAGGTTGTGTTTCAGCAAGTGCTTGACGATATGCCCTAAAACTGGACGAACTATCGATAAGTGCGCAATACTCTTTCAGTCCTTCCTGCACGTGCTTCTGCCACTCTAATCTTCTAACAGGCGCAGAATCCAACGCCGACAACAACGCCAAATACGAATTAAAATTGTTGATTTTCCTCAAATGCTTCATAATTTTAATAAACTTCATAAAATACTTTTCTCTATCTTTAGCGTCGGCACTTAAAATCCTGGTCCTTGCCCTTAAAAATGACAAATAAAACTAAAACTTTTAATAATAAGTGTCGTACCAATATGACATTTTATTGAAATGTTCCGTGAAGCGCGTCAAATTTGGACTTCTTTCTTCGTTTTGTTCTTGTGCCCATATCAATACTTCAGGTATCTCAATTTTCATAAACAAATCTGCGTCTAATAAAGTCATTTGTTCGGCAATTTGTTCTGATTTAAAATCGAGCAATGTGGATATGCGTGAACACAACGTTAAACTGCTTTGGTAGTTCGTTAAAGCTATCGTCCGTTGTTTAGCTTCGTGTTTTTCTAAATGCTTAACTCGTAGCGCTTTAGCCAACGTTAATTCACCACAAGATATCAACTGTTGAACAAAGTCCATCAACACTTGTTGTAAATTATTTCCCAAATCGGAAGGACTAAAACAAAAATTTAAAATCTTGATTTGCCAAGTATAACGTTATAAATGAAAAATTACGCTCACTCTTGACAATTTTTAACTAAGAGAGAAGTTACTGAAAAATCTCACAACTGTTTTATCCTGTATATAACTTTTGCTTTTAACAGGTTTAGTCGCCATCTGTTGAATAATATTTGAACTAAAATAACTCGGCAACAAATCTTGCGTATGTGCGAATATTCCAAAACCAAAAATGTTTTATGTTGATTTACATCGCATAATATAAAAAAAAAACTTTCTCAAAATGAACTTTAATATTCTACTTACGTTAAATCGCTAACAACTCGAACTATCAATGCAAATGCCTCACGCGATCTAGGCTTGCGATCTGGTATACAATAAAAATGATTGTATCTTCGAATAAGCTTATTAATTAATTCGTAAGGTGATATGAATGTCCTGTAGGTTGTTAGAAAAGCCTCTTGATATGTAAAAACTGAAATAGGAAAAACAATTACAAAATTGTTAAATAAAGAATTACTAATCACCATTTTCTTTTTCCTCTGTTAGCATGAGAAAAAGTCGTTAGTAACAAAAACACTGTACTCAAATTTAGAACTTACCTCCGTTCTTAGTAGCTTTTGTCGCCATTATAATAAGCGCATCAACCTGTCCCCCTCGAATTTCTGGTCCATCGTCTTCAGGTTTTTTCAAAACTAATTGTTTGCTAACATCTAATTCCTCGATAAGATCTAAATTGCACATATTAAAGTCGTCCGTTTCTCCCTTATCTAACTTTTTATCTTCGGTTACTTTCGACGGTTGATTTGTATGTTCGAGTAAATCCGGTAAAGATTTAACTGGAGATGGTTTACGTTCTGGTAGGGTAGGAGACATAGGTGGTTCAGATATGTTAGATTTTGTACGAGCACGTTTAGGTGGCAACGCTGGTGGAATACCATTACTAGTTGATGTTATAGAAGAACTAGGTGAACGTAAAGGAGACGGTGTAGTACTAAAATAAATTAATTTTTATATACAAATCAAAAATGAAAAACTCTTACGTACGTTGTATTTTCTCCCATGGAAGTTTGTAAGGATAAGGTTTTTAACTGTGTATGAGTTGTGAATCGACTCGATGTTTGAGAGGTGTGGCTGAACGTGCACGATTGAGTCGTTGGCATACCCGGACTGCTTGGTTGAACCCATTGATCTTGAACCATGTGAATCGAATGACGCAGAAACTCCTGATCGTTAGCGTGCGAACAATTTCCAAACATTTCCATGTAAGCCATTACTAAAATTACACCCAATATGTTACAACCTTAATCGAACACAAATTCATTTTATATCCCAACAAACACACTTTACATAAAAGCCTTGTAAAAGCAACTTTTTGAATCAAAAACACTAATATCTTAGTTTTATTCCACATACGTTTCATATATTTAGGCTTACTTACCAGAGTAAGCCACCGATTGAAACACTATGAAAAAATTTCATTCAGTTAAAGATTATTAAAACGTAACAGTTAGTTTGAAACTAAAATTATTACTTACTGTGCTTCTTTTTGAGAGGTAACGGTGGTGGTCGATTATCTTGTTCGGCATCGGCAAGCATATTTTGAGATTGGTGTAACTGACAAGCTACTAGTAATTCTCCACCTAAAAAGGAAATTAAAAAATGTTACTTTTTCCATTTTCATTTTTTAGTAAAATCCAGTGGTAAAATCTTTGTTTAAAGAATTACTTGACACCTATTCCGTAATATCTGAACTAACATTAACGTTACCTATTTTACCAACCTTTCATAGCAGTCTAGCTTTTTACTTCAACTAAATACAATTTTGAAAAATTATTACAATATTTGTACTTTGATCAATAAAATATTAAAAAAATTCTTAAAAATCGTTTTTAAACATTTATTCTTAAGTAAGCGGTATGATTCAAACTATTAGATGCTACTGCCATCTAGTATGATAACCGCACACTTAAGAAAACGTAGACGCTGTGATTGTCTTCACTTAACAAGATTTCATTTTACGAATATTTACTATTTACATTTAATCTAAGTAACATCAATGATTTTTATATACAACATAATTAACTCATAATTGTCCATCATTTCGTAATAATTAACGATAATCATTGTTACCAACATAAACTTAATAATATACCGAGTACTCAATCATTACCATACAAACACGACTCAAATTAAAAAATAAATAAAATAAAATAAAAAAAATATACAGGAAAACTTACCTAAATTATCATCGGGTACATTATCGTAAGGTGAAGGTTGACGATCTGGTTTCCGTTTCGTTTTTTGAGGTATCGCCGGAGGAGTATCATCGAAGACTTCGTCCTTCGTAATGGAATTACTATTACCGCAATAACTAGAAATCGTGCTGCTGCTTAGATTTTGTTTAAAATTAACTTCGGCCCTCGTTTGAGACACTAAATTAAAACTCTTTTGTATAACGCTTTCCGATTTTGTCACTTCAGTGATAGTATTAGACGATTGTTTTGAAAAACCCTGTTGAGAACTCCATTGCGAGCTAACGCTACTTTGTTGAGAACTTCGTTTCGAATAACCGGAACTTCTTTGTGACACCATCGATACAAAATCAGAATCTGCATTTGATAACCGATTTATGTCGGTTAACTCGTTTGATTGATTTAATAATGATATGGACGCGTTTTGCGCATTACTTAATAACGAATCGTCCCAATAATTATCTAAACCATTAGCACCCGCAATACCGGATATGTCGTTGTCCAAAACTAATGTATCTACATCAGGATTATGGTCCATTAGAGCCTTAATTTCTTCTTCTTCTCTCGATTGATTCAGCATAGAATCTAAACTACCAGCGCTTGCGGAAAGCAAAGAACTGGAATCTTCGGGCGAACGTGATCTCAAAGACATTCTGCAATAAATTCTTGTAAAAATAGGCAACGTAGGAATTTTTTTACCTTTCTAAACTAGAAGCAAATAAAGAATTGTCCGAACTAAAGCATTCGTCCATAAGTTGGTAACTTCGATTGTTCCCTTTCTTTTTTGGTGGAAGAGGAGGAGGAAGACCGCTGGATTCCTCCACGCGACAGATTTTGTACATCCTGAGTATTTAAGTGTATTTAGTTTCAGTTAAAAATGAATTTTAAAAAAACTCACCCGTCAGGTAGAGGAGGTTTCGGTGGAGGACTATTATCTCTTAAAACCGATTCTGAGCTATGACTGCTTCGTACTTTACCAGGAACGCAAGAAGTTTGTTCAAGAATTTGTCTTTCTCTTGGTGTTAAAGGAATATCGGGTAAGGAATTTCGTTGTGTCGATACTTCGAGGGACGAATTTCCAAAAGAAGTTCTTGGTGTTGTCTTATAAGAAACAGTATGTTGGTGCATTATTTTCTCTTGAGCCAGTTTAATTAACGTCTATAAGGATGATTTATTATTACGAAAGTTAGTACTTTTATTAATTACCTTAACGGCGTCCTCTACTTGCGCAACTACCTCGTTCACGTTCTCTTGGTCTAAAGCTGAACTATTTGCTCCGTCGATTAAAACATCATCGCATAACTTAATAAGACGCGCCACGCTCTGGTACATATGATGCGTAGCGGAAACAATACTATTGCTAAATTCTGATGAAACGGACGACTTCACAGCCAAATTTATAGCCCATACGGTATCGAGAACGATGGTTCCATTACCAGGCAACATCTCCAATATACTTTTAGAAACCACGTCCCGAAAATGTTTAAGAGCCACTTGTACTTGTTTTTCCAGAAGATCCAACTCGTGTATGGGGCCTTTGGCAGGTGGGGTTTCGTTTGGAGCATCCGTCTTATGGTGGCCTCTTCCCTTAGGACTTTGAGAACGAAGCCCTTGATTCGTTGGACTACGCATTTGGGAAATTTTTTCCAAAAAATCGTCTTTAAACGAACGAGCTCGTCTAGCCAACTTCGTACTTTTAAACGAGGGTTTGTGTCCCGCCGGACCTGAACCCACGAGAGGGGATGATAACGGACTATCGCCTTCTAAAACAAAAACAAAACTATTTAGTATTCGGTAAGCGACTCATCGAAATATGTTTGTTTAAGATTACAACGCATACTGTGATTTGGAGAAAATTTTCCTGTGTCAATCTTTATCTTTTTTGAATGAGAATTCCGCTTAAAGTTATTTCATTTAGGTTGTGTTATTAAAATTAGAAAAATGACAAGAAAATGAGTAACTTTATTTAAACAAAATGTGGTTTTCCTATAGAGGAAGGTGCACAGTCACATCCTCGTATATTATTTTATATTAAACACCTATACTGGATTACTAGCTACTTTAAAAATGCATATTTAAAGAGTTACATCTTACAGACTTACTAAGCTGTAAAAACTTTAAAATCAAAAATTTGACGACTAATCGTCAAAAAAATTTTGCATCGAATTATGGAAAAAGCTATAAATACCGTATGCTATTAAACTCTAAATTAACATTTAACGAGTTCAAGAGGCTAATTAGCTGCATACCAGAAATATTTCGAAATGAAAGACACTAAAAACCAAACTTCGCTGCAACTCCAAATACGTGCAAACCGAGAGAATCGCGGAATAAACAATCTTGCAAAAAACGCGCAGTCAGAAGGTCACTTAAAAACGTTTTCTTAATCGTAACAAACACGCTCGAATCTTAAACTTTTACGTACATATAAACATAATGAGTGTTACAGACTGTGGGTATTGCTTAAAATAACGAGGTGGGGACACTGAGATCATACATTTATAGTTTATGGCACGTACTCGCCGTTTTCAATTAATATAATTGCAGAGTCCGTACGGGGAAATTGCACGAAGGTAGACACACGCCCAGGTTTAATGACAACATAAACATCTATTCGGTATAATAATTAAAAAAACGCAGATTTTTGGAGGCGTCAATTCTTCACTGTTAAGGATGCTCATGACGTAATTATTACATACTCCAGATGTTTGATCGCGAAAAGTTACAGTTAAAAATAAATTCGACCTAAAAAATTTTAATGACATTTCAATCCGGTAGAAAAATATTTAACAGTGCTTAGAATCACCAGATTTATATCACGACATACTGGTATCATCTCTTAATCATTCGTTTCTTAAAAAAAAATTAAGCCACCCAGTTAAGAAACTTAAACTCCAAAGATGCCAATATAACAAAATCAATAGAAAGGCTAAAGATCAATGCCATTCCGTAGATAAAGCAAAGACTGGGCAGCAAACTCAAACAAGCGGAAAGAAAATCGACACTCCGGAACAAATCCCTGTGGTGTAATCGCATCCCAATAATCCAACACAAAAATATTTAACATAACTAATAATAATAATATTAGTTCTGTTAAATATTTTTATGTTGGCTTATACTTACAAAGTGAGTGAGTGGTTTATTTTTCCCTCCTAACGAAAAGCTTTACAACAGCCTGTTACGGTTAGAACTTAAATCCGCGCTAGGCTCAAGTGCGATCATTTATACCAAAGCAAGTAGCGGCCGCTCGGAACTAGTGGGTTTAAAATTAATTGGATTCACTCTGATCTTTGATGTGTCAATTATAATCTAATTAAAAGAGCGCCAAAACGGGGAGAAATCTAAATTACAGATTCCCTTTTCACCTGACAACGCTTAAGGTAGATAAATCGACCAACACAAGTCCAAGAACAAGTATATTTATTTCAACAAAAACAAAAATAATAAAAGAGTAAGTAGAATAAGAAATATATAACATTTCTTAAAAATTCTCAAAGTTCTGGCAGACAGTAAAAGTGCAGATAAACCTGTTAGAGAAGATTTCATCCTCATTTTAGCCTGGAATCTGCAGTATAAATATCATGTACTCTGTAGTACGTAGCCAACGAAGTTCTTTTCAGTCAATCTTGTACAAAATGAGCAAGACAGAATTCAACAAACAAGATTTCTAACAGGTCATTGAACTAGGAACAAAGAACCGAGAAGCCGCAATACAAAACTCATCTTTCCTGCTAAACTACACCCTTTCGTGACAAACAAATTTTGTGAAAAGCGTAGACACCCAAAAACAAATCCTTAACTTTTGAAAAAGCTTTTGGCTATATCAAATAGCAGAAGCTGATCTACACACCGAAGAGCCTACTCGAGTCAGTTTATAGTAAAGGTGACCATTAATAAAGAAGTGTGTCAAAAACGCATACTGTCTTACCACAACATCTACATAGAATTGTAATACGAAGCGTGTTACGATTAACGGCAAAAAGATTTATAACCTCCGTTTCGCCGAAGACATCAAAACTCATCACTATTACAGAACACGAGCACAAACTATAGCCATTGCGTTAATATTAAAAAAACGAAGATAATAGTAGTAGATCGAAAGAACTACGAAGAAGTACGAGATGGTAGAAGAGTTTGTCTACCTAGGAGATACAATAAACAACGAGAGTAGTTGGAAAACAAAGATACTTATACAGGTGAGACGTAATAATAAGGTAGTCAACAACTACTAAGACCTAAACAAACTCGGTCAACACCACGGTGTGTCCTATAACGACCTATAACTCCAAAATCTGAAGAGATCGAGGCCTTTGAAATGTGGTGCTGACCTTCCACAAACATAAAATAAGTCCTGCTTCCCACAGACCACCAAAATGTGGGCTACGTGCAGATAAAGTGCCAATTTACATTCTTATTAGCAAGAGTTTCAACAATAGTAAAATGCTGAGTAACAAAAAAATTTTGTAATTCCTGCAACTCACAGAGTTAGCGCCAACAAAGCGTCTCAATGTTAACAAAAAGGCTCGTAAAAAGGTCCATCACTAACTCTAAGTGAACGTCCTTTGTAGAAAAACAAACAAATAAAAGTTATGATAATTTTAGGCTTACGGCCCTTGCAATCTTTTATACGAAAAAGACCACGGTAGTCTATACCACAACAAAAAAGGGAGATGTAGGCTCCAGTCGACTTGACGGAAGATTTCCTATAATAGGCTTTGTAACCTGTGAATCAAATGTAGCATCGCAAACAATTATAAACAACTTCTGTTGTCAAATTTCGTCCAAAAGTAATCACGAAACGGTCTCCTAAAGTTTTCAATAGAAACTGAGTACGAAGCAACCTAACATGCTCGTAAAATAAGATCAGTTTAGCAATATTATACTTTCTAGAAAGAACAATACGGTACTTTTTGTCATATGAAAATTGTGAGTGAAGCATTCTACTCATAAAACGCCGGAAGAATCTAATAAAGGATTAAGCTTGACTAATGCAGATTTAAGCATTTGGACTTGAGAAAGAAAAAAAGTTCTTTAGCAAAGCTTTGTATATGAGCAATTTTAACAATAATCGACAATAAATTGAAAAGTTCAGTGGAAAAAAAATTACCAACTATACGTTTTTCCTTGGGAGCACAATGCTGTTAATAAATCGAATGGATCTGAACATGCAACATACTTGTTGTTGAGACTATTGCCCTAGACAAAAAAATCCGTTAAGTTTTATAGCATGAGAGGATCTTTGCTGAATGTCAGCAACTGTGTTGCACACAAACGTCTTTAAAAGATTAGGATTTGTTTTTAGTCACCCTAAGACTATAGTGGCGTCTGTTCCCAATTGTAAATTTGCAAAGTGAGAGACTTTTCGACAGTAGCAATGCCTCGCAAAGTTCAAGCTATGGAATAGTGATGTGTTTTACTAGTGCGACTTGTAATTAGAACAACTAATATGACTATGAATTTTTAATCACTCAACTCACAACGACATGGCAAATACTTTTCTCGAATACAACTTAGAACCGGATCATCCCAAGTTAGTTTTTGCAACCAAAGTTGTAGCAAAATAAATTTAGCTAAAAGGGTACATTGAGCTAGTAATCCAAGATCAAAAATTTGAGCGATATGAGAAAGCATTGTTCACTTGGTGACACTATCGCCATAGAAGTTTGATACGGAGTACAAGTGGTCAGAACGGAAAAACCAGATAAGCCAAGCATGTTTGTATGCTCATGCTCGCCGAAATGTAGGAGTCTTATTTCTGGATGGCTTTCTTGTTCGCGACGCTCAGGTTCCTACTCGTCAACAACCATAACAGTTTTCCAGAGCCATTCGACTTTTTCTTCAAGTTGCGAACAATTGCTACACTCCGCCCGATATAGTCTTCTGGACGAGGCATCAGCGTTCCGATGACTGCTTCCAACACGGTGTTCTGTGTCATAGTCATACTATGGAAGCCACTTGTCCTTCCGGGTTACGGAACTGCAAAAGCCATTTTAAAGCGGCGTGATCCGTTCTCAGTAAAAATTTTCGTCGATACAAATATTTGTAGAACTGTTCTATGGACTTGACTAGTCACGCAATAATTCCTTTCTGGCGTGGACAAAACTTTACTAAAATTCGCGGTGACTTTTTCTTATCCATCTTGCGTAAAAACGTGAAAAACTACTGGGATCCTAACGTATCGTCAATTCTCGGGTAGCTGTCCTTTTTGGTCGCGTCGTTTAGCTGTCTGTCTACGCAAAACCTCGTTGATCCATTTTTCTTCTTTACTATTTACTATTTGAAGGTTCAATCACACCTTCTTTCTCCATATCCATAATTATTTGTTCGGCTTTTTCTCTTTCCGCCAAAGGAAGTCAGCGTGGATGTTGTCGTATCGGCCGAGCGTCTCCGGTATTAATTTTATGCTTCACCACGTTAATTTTTCCCTTTGGAACCACTCTTCAGTCCAAACACATCTTGATAATGCTAGATGAACACTTGAACTTTAGCCAGCTGGTCTTAGTTAAGGTTTTGGCATTTGGAGGTAAGACGGTCCAATAGATGTTTTAGGCAGTTCTTCGGCGGTGTATCTTCGTTCGAATTCACGCATCTCACAATTTGAAATACTTGCGTGCATTCGCCTACTACAGTCTTCTTTTTCAACCTTACTAGATCTGAGTTGACATTTAAGATCCTTACTGACATCGTACTAAAGTTCTTCCAACGAGTAATCCTTTTTCAACAAAGTCGCCCTCCATTGGTTCAATCGCGGGAATATAAACTTCTCTGAGATTTCCATCCAGGCATGCCATCACCACACTTTCAGTTCTTACAGGCAGAGTCACGTTTCACTCAATAAGACTCGCACAGCTGCCTTCTCTAACGAATGAAAACAAATTTCATCATTGTCCATCTTCAGGACATCATTCTTCATATCCAAATCGAACCCATATTTCTTTATCACATCCATTCCCAAGATTACTTCTTCTGTGATGTCTGCTACCAGTACTTGATGGTCGAGTACTCCATCTCCCAAACCAATGGTCACTTGTACTTGTCCGTGAGTAGGTATTTCTTTGCCCGTCGCCGTTCGAAGTCGTACTGTTACTTGTGATGTCTTCTCGTTTTCCAATAACATGTCAGGACGAAAGAAAGTCGTCGTCGCTCCTGTGTCAACCAGTAACTGAACACTTCGTCTATTAATCTTGCCATCGCAATAAATGCTATGCAATTGCTCTGTAGCAGATGCCATTTAAATGGTAATCTCCGGGGCATGGCTCGTTGAGGTCGACTTTCGCCTGATTCCGTCGACCTGTGCTAGTTTTCCGAACGCTCTTCTGGTCTTCTTTTAGGCTTAGTACAGGGTTGTCGTGCGTAGCCAACTTCCCTGCAGTTCCAGCACGTCATTTCTCTTCCTCGAGCTACTTGTTTCTGAAATACACATCACACTATTTCTTCAATGCTCCCTTGTGTCTGCGCGAGTATTTCTGTAGCACAGCGGAGTTTATGGTTGCCTCAGTGTGATGGTTTGATATTGAAACGTTCTCAAATTCAAGAGCCTTCTCGAAGTTTTATCCATTTTCTAGAACGTTCACGACAGAATGTAGAAGCTTCTAGAATGTTTGCAGAAGCGTATAAATACGGTACAAACCAATCGTAGGTCAGTTATTTCCGTAATTCGAAGACGGCAGTGTTACCTATTCAAGTGTAAATAAATAAGTCGTTAACGCGTGTGAGATAAATCTACGGTGTATAACCTTCTACGTGACTTTAGTGTAAACAAACAAGTGTGTGACTTTATCTTATTTTCGTGTAAGTGATAGATACATAAATTATAGTGTAAGTGTTTTTATTAAATTTCCTTAGATTTAATTAGTTCGGTTAGTTTAAACGTGCATATATTTTTACTATAAATAAATTAAATAAGTTTTAATAATAATAAAATACGTAACAATATGTTATTATACATCATCTGTTTTATATGTGCAAATTTGCAAAAAAATTAACCGCGCGCTCATACTTAAAATTGAGTGCAAAGTTAGCCTTGATGCGGGCACTGGACAACATCATCTGTCGTTAGAAATAAATAACTTTTTATACAAAAATAGTTAATTTTTATTTTTTGATATGTTATTATACATCATCTTTTCTGTGTGCAAAATTGCATAAAAGTTAAACGGAGCACTAGTTTTCCTAATTAATTTAGGCATACTTTATAAAAATAATATCAAAATGTAATAAAATATTGCTCTATTCTGCTTGTAATCTACGTTTTAGATCTTTGTTACAAAATAGATGCCATACATCCATGTTTAAGTTACTAAACTGAGAAACAATTTTTATGGCTGACTGTATGGATAACTTCACACCACACATAATTAACACGTGTTATTATTTTTATTGACGATTCGAGACGCTCTATTATTATCTACGTTAACTAGAAAAAGTTTATAAATTAAAACATTCCTTTCGCCTCTATTTTTGTGAGCGACATGCCAAAAAAAAAGACATACAATGGTCTATCGTTCTTCCGTGTAATTCAAAATATGATTCTCCTCGGTTATAACGTTTATCAGACACGTGAAAACGTACGACAGAAGAGCATCAAAAACGAATAAAACCAGTAAACAAAAGGAGAAATCACGTCTACAGTGTATCAAAAAAAAAAACTACGTTCTAAGCAAAGCAAATACCGTGGCCTTAAGATTATCTGTTAAACAATGCTAAAAACCCCATTTCCCAACCAACGAAAACTGGATTGGCAAAAAAGATCTCACTACAGAACCCAGCCGTCCTGACTATTTACAAAACCACCCGAGTCCAGTCAGTTCCGTGATCTACATGAATTAAAATAAAAATCTGTTAATCCAATGATTGCAGCGCAGACGGAGAATAACAAACATAATACACCCTGATATCCAAATGCCAAAGACAAGCAAAACAAAATCCATGCAAAATCTCAACATGACACAAAATTAAATATTGAGAAAAAACCAGACGGCCGTAAAAACAATGAATGGCGACTTTATTCAAAATTAATTTTGTTTGGCGTATAAATAAGCTTGAAATTAATTCAGTATATTTTTAATCTTTTTCGTTGAGAATCATCAAAGAAATTATCGAGTAAGTAATTAATCTAACAGAATAAAGTATATAGTCTTCAATTTTTCTGGTAGGATGGATAACATTGCTTTTATACCGAGAGACGACGTATACTCAAAGAAGAAGGTCGATTCTAAACAAGATAATGTTGAGTTGAAATCGTCGTTAGAGAATCTTCAACAAAATCAACCTTCTGAACATGTACCAGTGTTAATTAAAATATCCAACAATTTAGTGTCACAAACTAAGGTCGAAAGCAAAACGCAAGAGTCGATTGAAACCGTATTTGAAAAACGAAGTGTTGAGGAAGATAAAACAGAATCTATCACCGATTCCACGTTTCACTCTGTAGCAGAAAAAAGCTCCGATAAACAAACTATAGAAACAGTTCCACTAAATTTCGAATTGAGAGAACCGCTTCCTATCACACCATCCAGAAAAAAATTGATTGATAGCTTAGACACGCTTAAAAGTCCTTCTAACTCTTGTTCGATAGACGGTTTCCATACGTCCAGATTACCTCACAGGCGTACAAACGTAAGTTCCGTATTTCCCATTGGATGCATGGGGTGTAAAGATGACGCTGTTATTGAGTCATCGACAACAAATAAAGAGAAAGTCGAGTGCTACTATCAAAAAACGATTCTGGCTGTTCCCGAAAAAGACGATACGAAAATTTTACAAGAAAGTCGTAGACAAATAATCAGACGAAAAGGTGTGCTGCACTACTTTATTTTGATTACTCTATAAATTATTTTACAGATGGAAATCCACTTCTGGGAGTAGGATATGAAGATAGTCCACCTACTTTTACAACAACTGCTTGTAAAATACCTCCTGGAGGTTTTTCCCATGGTTTATGGTAAACTGTAATTGCAAGGAAACCTTAAAAATAAAGTCAAATATTGTTTTTCTCTTAATTCGTTAAACATCTATAGTAGATTCATTTGTATTATTTTATAATCTCAACGATCTCTTTACACTATTACCTTCATTTGCAGCCTCGAAAAAGGAAACACCTACTAACTCAATCCAAGATTTAGTCCACGCAAAGTGTTGAGAGTAAACTTTATATTTTCGTTGGTTTTTAGAAGGTTCACTTAGTACTTCATTATCCTGTAGCATTGCACCTCAGAATTCACTTTTTAACAGTTTATAAAAATGCATGCACAAAAAAAACAATTTTTACACAATCTTTGAAACAAAATACCAGTATCTGGCCCAAATCCAATTACCTTTAGCTATTTTTGACTTCAGCATTGGAAATATGTGAGCAATCTTAAATTCCCAAAGAATTGTCTAGACAAGTTAAATGTTACTAAATATAATCGTTAATGATCAGTGACCTAATACATGCAAAACAATTGGCAATGTAAATCGATGCATAATTAACAATTTGCCTCAACCTGTTGCAACCAAAATAAGTATGTAAATATTTACACGACGTGAAAGATAAATTTATTGATAATCCCAAAACTGAAAGCAAAACAGTACTTAAATGCCAAAAGGTCATCCAGGTACAACAGGAGAATCCGCCCACGAGCAAAACGTCAAACCTGCACCTTCCGCGACACAAATTTAATTACAACGATTACAGCAAACAAATATAAATTACCTTGTGCATATTTTGCAGATGCAGATTTTGAAGTAGATGTCATAGTTAACAACACCCATTTGCACCCCACATCGTGAAAAATATATTTAATCACATTTTTACACAAATATTATTAAACGCGCAACGTAAACTATATCGCGATTACCTTTATTCATTGCACTACAAGAAATTAAGCGAAATTGTCCAAGTTTTAATATTACTTATTAATACTGCCATGTTGAAATGACAATTGACAACAAATCGATATGTTCTGATTTTAGAACATCGGTACAATAAACACTTCCAATTTTCTAATTTGCCAATCGGATTAATGTAATTGAACCGCCAGGAATTTAAACCAGGACTTATTTTGACAAATTTTATAAACTCAAACATAATCGTAATCACGAGAAGTGTCTGATAACTTATACTTAACCGAATAGATAATTAAAATAATGTAGTATAATTATCACTTAATTTTTTCCGTTAAAGAAAGATGGGAAATCTTTAGAAAGTCGGTAACGCTAATCTCTATGACGTAGGTTATTTATAACGCCAGCGTACGCCGGTAACGTAAACAACGTTCCTTCAGTTTATATCGCTTTGAAATAAATTAACTGTTGCTCAAACGTAAACTGCCTTTAAGTCAAAGAATCTTAACAGTTTTATTTCATACTACAAATAGTATTATAATTACCCACATTTCAAACCTAGCTTTAGACTTAAAAAGTACACGGGATAAAACCGCAGTTCATGAATTTCAGTTCATCCATTCAATAGCGATAGTCTTTCATTAGGTCAAATCACATATTTGTAACCAAAAAATACATTGTTGCGTTATTTTGATTAAACCAATTGAAGGGTCTGGTGCAAAAAGGGTACAAGTGATTTTTTTACATTTTTGATTCAAACGCATATATGTCAAGTTAAACCTACCCTCTGTTAGTACAAAAAAGATACAAGTGCATTTTGATATTAGCAGTGACATTTTTAGAGAAGTAGCATAACACACTAAAGTAAAACCTCACAATGGTATTTGCAAAAACGATAATAAAGGCACTAACTCAAATTGTCAACTTATACACTTATACCCTTTTTGCACCAAACCCTTCAATTATTGTTTTAAAATAGCATTTTTAGTAATACTAAAGATAATTAGTACTGTGCCATTTCTATGCTACAAATTAAAATGAGTTTTTCCTTTCCGATGATTGGCGTTTAAACGTCATATATTGTTAATTTCTAGATCGCTTCTGGTTTCTGGTATCTGGTGCCTACTATTATATTTATGGACTGTACTCGCGAACTATATTAATTATTTAGAATTTATTAATTATATTATTTTAATTAAATAGCATATTTATTCGTTTTTATTAAAAAACGTCAATACGATTAATTATTATATAAAATTGTATCTTAACAACCATAACAAAAAATATAAATTAACTTACTATAAAATAACATAAGCTTTGAACATATATGCTGTTACCTAAAAGAAAAATACAAACCGTTATGTCTATTAACATTACTACCTCTTCATGAAACATATTTTATTTTATCTTAAAACTTTGCTCAAGTTGTCAATATTTTATTTTATCAATATTACAGGTATCACCATTAAATACTGTAAAGAATTACGTTTATTAAACGTAATTGGTCATTTCTGGTTGAATGGGTAATACTGTTCACATGTAATAGAAGACCTATGTTAGAAACATTCTTATTAGAATCGCACTCTTTTCCTGTTATAACATTAGTTTCATTGCTCATAATAGTTTACTTGTTGCAAGTTTACTCTGATGATGCTTTTCTTTCCTGTAAACCGTTATGGTTTTTTGGTAGTTTGATAATTATTATTGTTTAAAATTTTCCTAATTCTCGTAATTTGTCATCCAGGCATAATTTTTTATTTGACTTATTAAAAATAATTATTGATAACAAACCAAAGAGGGTAATGGAGACACAACTTTGCATGTCAATTTTGACGTTTAAATTTCATGGTTATAAGATAACAGAAAAATTCAATTAAACTATTTCTACATTTTTACAAACATTAAATAAATTATTTTGTATCAGCTTTCTGCGGTATTAAGTGCATCTGTGATATAAGAAATATTAATATTTTGAATATGTTATGAAAAGCCATAATTGCCAATAATGGGAAACTCCGGTTTAAAACAACACTTGGAAACATCTAAAAAGACAGGGGTATTAAAAATATCTCAACAAAAACTAAACGAGTTTCCTCCAGGTCTATTACAGCTCGAAGGAAACCTAAGAACTTTAGATATATCTGATAACAAATTTATTGCATTACCAAACGAAATCAGTAGATTTATACACTTGAAACAATTAAACTTAAATAAAAATAAATTAACAAAATTACCAGACTGTATTGGAGCGTTGACAAAACTCGAGTTATTCAACGCTTCGCATAATAATTTAACTAGTTTACCACGTACGATTTCTAACTTGATACATTTAAAACAAGTGTACTTGTCCAATAACAGATTAAAAGAGTTCCCGTTAGTTTTTTGTGGACTTAAACATTTGGATGTGTTGGATTTGTCCAAAAATGAAATAAATACCATTCCTTCCGAAGTTTCTGGGTTATACGCCACAGAACTAAATTTAAATCAAAATCAAATATCGGAAATCACCTACCATATGTCTGCATGTCCACGGCTCAAAACGTTAAGATTAGAAGAGAATTGTTTGCAATTAGCTGCTATACATCCGAGTATTTTAAGTGACTCTAAAATAGCAAATCTTGCAGTCGATGGTAATTTATTCGAGGTAAAAGAGCTTAACGATGTTGAAGGCTACGATAGTTATATGGAAAGATTTACGGCTGTAAAAAAAAAGATGTTTTGAAATGGATTTTTGTCACTTACAGCCACGTCTATTTTTTGTATATACACAAAACCGTTACACAGGTATTTACAATTTGGTGCTTCTACGTCAATTTTCAATATAATTGTTGCTTAAATGTACGTATACAATTTCTATTATCAAAAGGTTCGTGTTAATGTACTTTACCCATTAGTATCAACTTTCTCAATCTAAAAAAACACCAATAACTGTAGTCAGTTTATTTGGATATTTTCGTTACAAAATATATCAGAAACATATCTGTTAATCACTATTTTTGACTATTTACCTACATAAAAGTTTGATGATTATCAAACAGGATTGACAATAAGTCTAAAAACATCAATCTTGTTGGAACTATAAGTATATCAACCACACGCTATTTATTCATTGCACAACTTCTTCCACGAATAATGGTCCAAAAATTGCTCATTTCGTCAAACTTATTTCAAGTATTAAGTCATATACTGTAGTTAATAGAATATAAGTAATAAATATTCCATCATTTAAATGTTTAATCGCTTTTATTGTTGTCTGTATTCGATGTTTGATGTATGTGTAATCCAACAAAAAAAAAAAGAAAAACAATAAAAAAGACAATCAAAGTTTATATAAACATAAGACTATCGGTGTGTGTTAAATTATATTCTAGTCTACACTGTAACTTTTAAATACTTATGAATAAATGTATGTTTATTTAACTGTTATTGTATTTTATCGGAATTGCCTACTAAAAAGTTGCAATTTTTTCTTAACAATTTGTATGTGTGCAAAAGTTCTTTGTTATCACGTATCGAGGTAGCCGAGTTAGTTACGTTTTCCTCCACGCCCGAGCAGATTACCTCGTCATTATCTTTTGTTTCCGAACAAAAACTGAAAATGTAATCTTTAAAATGTACTAAGTCTTTAGCATTTTCCCGTGGAATTTGATAATAAGGAAGGTCGACATCGGTGTCTATACAAAAACTGATCTGTGTTTTTGCTATGTCATTAAACACTTGGAAACTTTCTTGGATTGTACCGAGCTTTTGTAGCATTGCCGAATTCTTCACCTGTTGCTCTTGATCATTATATAATTGTTGCAATTTAATCAGTTCCCTTTCCTTACGATACATACTGCTGTCAACATTCATTTCTAAAACCTAAAAATAGACGTAACTGAAGCTAGATTGGAGAATTCTATCGCTGCAATGTATAGTAAAATAAGTTTTTACCAAGTATGACTATTTTGGCTTTTATTATATTTAAAAAGTAATTACATTTATTGAACACAATCAAAATATTCGTCCGAGGTTAACATAGAATTCTTAAGATCATCGTATAAATTTAATACTGGCAATATTAAAGCTATATAACCTTCAGCTATAGGTCTGTTAACTAACAAATCGGGATTACTGATTAAATTTTCGTTAATTTCCAACAGTTTTCCAGTAACACAACTATACACAGGATAAGATTCACCATTCTCGCATTCCACATAACACAAAACTGAATCTGGCATTAACTTTTGTGCACCACGTTTTCCTTTACCAGAAGACGTATTTAATAAGCGATTAATTTTACTATCAATTGTGCAATTTATTTTAAGAATCTTTTTGCAATTTTTAATAACTGTATGATTTTGTGATAACGAAATCATACAAATACGATTCGAATGAAAACTAATTCTCTGATCTAAATTTTCAGTACCTACGCTGAATTTTGTACAATACTTGTGTTCATAATAACGATCACTAACGCTTAGGAACCTCGTAGCTACCTTTGAATCGATAGAATCTATAATTTTACTTGGATTCATCCTTCCTTTTTAAACGCTTTCGGGATTTATCAAAGTTTTGTTGTCTTCGAGTTAATCTTTCCTTCTTAAGACACTTTAACATTAAGTGATCGATAGAATTGCAGTATCCAACAAATTTTAAGAACCAATGCTAAAATACATAAAGTTTTGTTAAACGATCATTAGAAGGGTGTATAAATACGTCTTTATGACAGGTTTTTAATTGGTTTATTAATTCGTTACACTCTGGGGTATGCAAATGGGGCGATAAATCCGTGTGCATTTTTTTACAAAATTTATAATTATTTATTACCTTTAAATGTTGTTTAATTACTGGGGAAACGAAACCTAAACTTTGAATTAATTTTGAGGTTATCTTTCGTACGTTACTATGCAATGTTGCAACGTTGAATAAACAGATTTGTAGTGCATTGTTGTCGGCTATTTAATTATTCATCATTAAATTAATAAAAAATGGTTTTTGCATGTATTTGTGGCTTTTATTGTGCTAGCTTCCACTAAAACTGATCTGACATTGTCCAAACTATTGTTTTTGTTAGTTTTAAGCTACTAAATAGCATGCTTAAAACTGTTATAAAAGACGTAGGCCCGGTTTGACCATTATGGATTAAATCCTGTCATATCATTGGTTAGTGGATTTCAGCTAACCAATAATATGACAGGATTTTAAAGTTAACCGTAGGTTAGTTCATCTGGAGTTTAATTCTTAATGGTGAAACCGAATCTTAGCTTATCTTGAATTTGTTGTTTTAGATGTATATTACAAGATTATATCTTGTGATAGCTATAGTAAAGAACAAAAGCTACATCGAAAGCACACAGTATTAAACTATTCGTAATTGAAGCCTCTGTAATTCCAAAAAACTATTAGGACAATTCTTAAAAATAAGAATATTGCTGAATTCGCGCGTTTATGGCAAGGTTAAATAATCAAAGGCAATTACATAATGTTAAAACTCAATATTCTGTATTTCCCAAAGGACATGAAATATATATTTATAAACTTATATGTTCTCGTTTTTCTAAGAACGTAAACCACGTTCTCTCTATCTTTGATGTACTTTACCACTCTTTAATACAACTTAATATATAGGCCGCACCTTTTACAGGCCCGTATAATACTTAAATTAAAATCAAATATTTGGCTCAACGGAAGCCTTAAGAGACATTCCTGAAAATAACGTGCGCAGACGAGACAACTAGAGAGTGGCTAGTCGGACCGTCAAACAAAAAGAAACCCACTGGAGGAGAATAGAGAACTTGAGATTATTTATCTCAAAAACCTTTCTGAACCCAAAAAGTCTATCACTTAGGTCCCGAGGTCACCTTACTGAAAAGAATATCGGTACAGAACAACATCAGTTTCGAAACATAGTGGATGATTAACGCTAAACCCAATCCAAAAAGAATCCAAAACGTCCTGCTTATAGTCAAGGGACACTGGAAGAAGGTGGAAGCATTACCCAACCAATAACTGTACCTCGGATTTTTGAGGATTACTCTCCGGACGTTGGCCGACTCCAAAAAAAACCGGATGTTACAAGTCATGTTGACGAGGCAATGGATGTATCTCTTTCATTATCGGACCAGGTTACCTCCCCTGTGCCTAGACAGGACTACCGCCAGAAAAAATGCAGTGCTTGATCAGCGGGATTAACAAACTAGAATTATAAGACGGAGGTGTATTCTAAACACCGTCAAAAAATAATGCAAAAAAGGGCTATTAGTAAACCTAATTAAGACAGCAATCGTTCCGTTTACCAAACGACAGAAAACGAATGACAAAAAAACTATCTACGATGCAGGACGCTCTCGATAACAAAAGAAGTAAAACCAGACTACCTTTCAACGCTCATCTAGAAAAAGTCGCAACGAAGACCATCAAGGTTCTTAATACAACCAAACGGATGGTCAGGCGCACATGGGGATTGAAACCCACAATTACCAAATGGTTAAATACTGTAGTGACAAGACCCATCATCACAGACGGTGCGCTTGTAAGGGGTCGGAGAAGCAATCTAAAAAGCACAGCTTTCAAGCTAGGAAAGTACAGAGAATGGCATGTCTGTTGATAACCGGAGCGATGAGACCCACGCTCACAGCATCCACCATTACAGCTCGTTGTAATGATGGTAGCAAGATAAACAGCATTCAGGCTGCAGATTAATCAATTTTAACTATGAGATTCGATTTCACAAAATATTATTGCATCTTAAAGAAATTTGAAGTAATAATACCGTCACGAGACGTGTGAATAACAAAAAAACATTTACCCGGGCGCGGTTAAACAAACTATCTAGTACACAGATAAGGTCAAAAATCGCAATGATACCAGTGCAGGAATATACGGAGACAGGCACTGACTGCCCAAATAGCACACGATATCTTAAAGACGTCTGTTTTATGTCATATTAACGTCTTGATGTCTTACGATCAAAAATGGACATCTTTGAGATGTCTTTTAAAAACCATCTTTAAGATGCACTATAATAACACATCTCAAAGATGTCTTTTAAATATCTTATGCGGAGATATTAAAAGTTGAAATAAAAAAAAACTTAATAAATTTGATATTTTTATCTTTGCATAGTCACAGACATAGTTCTGTTTTGTTTACATTTTTGGTTTTAAATTCTAATTTCTAATTTTCGTAAAAATTTAGTTGCAATTTATTCAGATATACAATACTTGACAGATTACTGACAATTTATTTTAAATTGTCTTGATAGAGGCAGCATTTTTTAAACTTTACCTTAGTTTTGCGTGATAATCGTGCACGTTCGGTTATTTTCGTTGCCAAGTATGAAAATATTGTTTTCGTTTTCAAAAGGTTCTGAACCACGAGTTTTGAACTGAACATGTGAATTGATGTGAATCTTTGCTGTTAATTGTGATTTGATTGTGATCGCCATTTTTTATTCATCATAGGTTTCGTATAATAACGGTATAATCGTTGGTTGAGAGAATTGAATTGATGGTAAATAGTAACACGATATATGGTAAGTTATTAACAATTTTGTATACTAAGAATTTACGTAATTAATCTTTATGTAACGTAAATTTTGCCAACGTTGCAACAATATATTTACTCAAAATTCTAAAGTTCTTACTGCTGAGATCTAGGTAGTCTTCGTGGTCTTGTTGGAATTGTTCAAGAAGTATGGGTCTGTTTTGTGTTTTTAAAAAGCAGAACAGTCCGAGTAACAAGTAAGGGACAATAGAAGTTTACATTTAACAATATATAAGTGTAAATACTGTATCTGCTTGAAGACATGGTTCCAGCAAAGATTTCATGCATGTATTTGTGAGGATGCTCAGGCTAAATTAACCTACCTAATTAGTTGTTTCGGTTAACACAAAACACCGGAGCGCCTGATCAGTTTCTCTCTAATTCAATTTGAACAGCATGTATTTTATTTATTTATTTATGCATATGGTTACATATGTTTGTGTTGTGATGTGAGTGTTTCAAATAATTAGTATAAACCCATGTGCATATTAAAACACAACTCGATCCCGGTACTTTTTGGACATAGCTAAAACGTTACCATACTTTGTAATTGTAGCTACAAAAAATTGTTTACACTTTGCTTTAGCGGTTGAAATGGATACTAAAACTTGGACAGTAGTGCAATTCCTCGATGACGAAACAGTGGAGGCTGTTCCATCTCCGTGGATTCAAGGGACAAATGAGTGCCATTGGCCTACATTACCACCTGAAAAATTAAGGCAGGCTATTAAAAAATGGGAACCTTTGAACACTTGCTGGGCAACTCACAAAATACGCATATTTAGAAATGCAACGTTCGGTAAGTCAGAAAGTATTTATATTTTATTTATTAAAACATAATGAATAATTATCTAAAATTGTAATTATTATATTAACATATATTTTTATTTATTGTTTATGGTTTTCAGATGACTACTTGTTAGCAACACAAAAAGCTAAACTTGCACAACAAACCAGCGACCTGAACAGTGAAATAGATGATTCTACGCAACCCATTCAAATTACAAGATCAGGAAGAAAGGTTCAAAAAATTTTATCTAGTAGTGATGAATCCTTTAATTGTAGTGATTTACCAGAGCCTCCCAAAATTAAATCAGCGTTAAAAATAAAAAGTTAGTATTCAAAAAAATTCCTTCCATATAAACAAACAGTTTTTATTGAAATGTGTAGACCCATCCTGGAAGAAAGCTTGTTTATTTACATACATTTAAAAACATTAAGAGCATGTTTCACTAAACTAAATTTTTCTTAGGCCAATCAAAAGTTCGAGAAACAGTAGAACCAAATTCTAAGAACTGTAATGATGCTAACGAATACGTCATAACCAGCAGTAAGGAAAAAGGTACGCTTGCTTTTATTGTATTTTTGAAGTAATTATTTACTAGTTTTATCAGTTACATATAAAATCACAGTCTCAGGCGATGGACAATTTTCTCTGATTTATTCTGAAAGTTTAACCATCTGTTTTACAAGTAAATGTAAAGTAAAGTGAAACTTGGGAACTTCTTTATGAGTACTTGAATATAACTTAAAATATTAATTTTTGAATATAGTTATAGAAAACACCCTGCAAAAGTTAGTGAAAAGGACTAATCTACTCACAGAAATGTTAAGAGATGCCTTAACATTGCTAAAAGACCTAAGAAAAGATGTAAGCATTATGTTTAATAACAACAAACAACTGGAAATGAATAAAAGTAGTTTTTTTGAAGACTGTAAAATTAAATTACCTATTGATAACAATCACGATTTTGAAGAACTGGAATCATTTTTCTCGAGCGAAGATAATGTTAATAAAGCGGTAAAAGTTTAAAAAAATATTAATGCAGCCTTTTAAAATCGCATTACATATTATAGGTATTGGAGCTTTCAAAAGTAGGCGGGAGCACAATCTATGATTTTATAAAAAGATGTCTTGGTCTACTAATGACAAATTCACAGGCTCTATGTTTTAGTTGGATGGGTTTGAAGGGCAAAAGAAAATTTAAGAATCTTAACATCTCTAAAGTTGTTATAAGTAAGTAAATATGAAATGCATTAATTGTTTGTTCAATTTATTTTTAAATTATCTACTCTTTCAACTGGTACAGTGAAATTTAATGCAGTAGCAGAGTCTATATCTTTTCCTACTAGTTTCTAACTAATCGTTTAAAAATTCAGTAGTTAAAAACATAAAACTTTACTTTGTAATTTTTGTTTCACTGTCGTTTTGTTATTCAGTATATATTTTTTCAGAATCAGCGGAAAGAAGTGGTTTATCCAAAGACAATAAAGAAATTGAAGTTGCTGTTCAGTTGTGGCTTAGGAGAGCATCTGATAGACAGAGAAGTAATAAGGCTAAAATTTAGTGTGTATGTGTCTGTTAAAAGCAAATATTTTTACAAACTTTTAATCTAAATCATCTTTTGAAATGTTGTTTAGTATCCACTTAATTACATTTAGTTTTTCATTCTTGTGAGCACCAAGTTACATAAATAACTGATTTCGTACTTTCTACCTAGAATCTCAGCATGCATAGCTTTCTAACAATTTAGAATATTAAACATTGGTTTGTTTTGGTTTCAGAATTAATATAACTTCAATGTTACAATGAGTGAAAGAAACTTTCAAAAATATTATATGCGTGTCAAAAGAGCTAACGTAAAAGAGAATGATGATGATTCTTCTCAAAAGGTATCTAAAAACAAATCCTGTGTAAATAAAGAATCTCATTTATGTTCAATCAGTGAGACTTTGGAACATCAAATTGGTATTGAAACTGTTGAACACACAAGTGAAACAGAATCTGAACCTGATTCTATTATAGTCCACATGGGAGCAGATATCTCAAGAAGTACTGCAAATTCAATACCACTTAAATCAAAGTTAATAGACTGGGCTCAAAAATACAACATTCCAAATAATGCAACTTCAGATTTACTCAAACTTCTTCAAAACTATGTAGGCGAAGATTTGCCTTTAGATGCACGTACATTGCTTCATACAGCCCGAGTTGTCAATCTGAAAGAAGTAATGCCTGGCCAGTATTACCACTTTGGATTGCAACAAGCAATTGTACATATTCTGAGCTCACAACAAAACTATTTCAAAAACATTAACGTTTTAGAAATAAATGTAAATGTAGATGGTTTACCGTTATCCAAAAGTTCCAGTAGTCAGGTGTACCCGATCCTTATATCTATTGTTGGAGAAATTAAATGTGTAGCGATGGTTGGCCTGTATCATGGTTATGATAAACCAAAAAATTCCAATGAATTTCTTTATGATTTTGTGCAAGATGCTGTAAAATTGACATATAATGGCTTAGAAGCTAATGGTAAACATTTCCAAGTAAAAATAAAAGCAATTATCTGTGATGCACCAGCCAAATCTTTTGTGAAGTGTATTAGAGGGCACACAGGATACTCATCTTGTTCTAAATGTTACATTCGCGGTTCATTTAAAGACAAAATGTATTTCCGGGAGTTAGACAACTTAGTCTTAAGAACAGATGAACAGTTTAGAGCGAAGAATGACGAAGATCATCATACTGGTTATTCAATTTTAGAAGAAATACCTAACTTAGACATGATTAATAGCTTTCCATTAGATTATATGCACCTGGTGTGCTTAGGAATGGTTAAAAAAATTTTGTATTTGTTATGTTTTGGAACTCCACAAACCAAAATTCCACATGCAAAAGTTACTGCTATCTCCCAATCTCTCCTTAATTTGTCTAGTAACATTCCAATTGAATTTAACCGAAAACCGAGAAGTTTATCGGATTTAAAAAGGTGGAAAGCAACGGAGTTTCGCCAGGTACTTTTCTATACTGGTCCTATAATTTTTAAAAAGCATTTGAGCCCAGACCGATATCTAAATTTTTTGTGTTTGCATGTAGCATTTTCAATTTCAAGTCAAAGAAATAGTTCACTCTTGCCCTACGCCACGGAACTATTAAAATTTTTTGTAAAAACTTTTCAACAATTGTACGGTATTACAAATACATCCCACAATGTACACAACTTACTTCATATAGCAGATGATGTAAAACTTCATGGCCCGATAGATAATTTTAGCGCATTTGAGTTTGAAAATTTTTTACAAAGTATTTTGAAATCGCTGAGAAAAAATGAGAAACCTCTACAACAGATTGTTAAAAGATATTCTGAAAAAATTGAAAGACTTGAAAATCGACAAGCCAGTACTAATCTTCCTCTGCTTAAACATGAACACAGAAACGGACCTCTAATTGAAAATTGTGACTTAAATGCACAGCAATTTAAGACTGTTTCATTTGAAAAGTTTACATTGAAGATTAGTTTTCCAGATAATTGCTGCGTTCTAACAAATAATAATATTATTGTTATTGAAAATATATTACAATTAAATAAAGAAATAAAGTTTCTGGGTAGAAAGTATAACTTTAAAAAATTCTTTTATATTAGTCCATGTGAATCCACTGAAATTAGTATTTTTGAAACTAAAGAAATTCATTTAGGACCTTTAGAATATTTTAATGTTAGCGAAGTAGACTATAAGTGTGTAAAACTTAGGTTTGATACCGATATAATCATTTTACCACTGCTCCATTGTTAAATTGTATGTACTATTTTGTATTTCAAAAATTAGATTTGTAGCAAACATGTACGTTACGTAAGATGAAATAGTATTTACTTTCAAATCGAACTACATAATTTAATTGTTTGAACTTTTTTTACTTTAAATACGTGTTATTGGTTCTCGATACCTTCTTTGATAGTTATTTATGTTGAAATAAACAATTATTTTGAAACATTATTTTTGTTATGAATTTTTTATTTTAATGAAATAATAAACATTTTCACATTACAGTCTTTATATTCTCGATTTTTTTTATAATTTCCTTAAAAAAAGCATGACATTTTTAGGTGTCTTAGTGACATCTTTACGACGCCTTTATAGACATTTTAAAGATGTCTTACAAGACGTCTTAAAGACGTCCCACAGATGTCGTTTTTTGTAACAACAGACATCTTAGGAACATCTTAAAGATGTCTTTCAGGTTTAAACAGACATCTTCAGAATGTCACTGTTGTCTTTAAGGAGACACCTTTAAGATCTCTTAAAGATGTCTTTGTGCTATCTGGGTGATGTGTCAGAAATATTATCGACTCGAAATCGTATGCTAATGGTCCGATATCGATTATGTCTGACAGTCAAGCAGCACTACTGGCACTAAGATCGCCAGTAATAAAATCCAAACTGATTACGGCTTGCATTAACAGTCTGGAAATATTAGCAACGGACCAACAGTAAAGCTTATCTGGATACCAAAAGACTAAAGTGTTGGGAAACCTAATGGCGGATAGCTAGCTAAAAAAACACAAGAAGGACATATATCAGACCTGAACCCGGAATCGCCTACGAGACCGGAAAAAAAATAATTCGCAGCAAACTAGGAGCGGAGCATAAGAAACAGGGACGAGGCATCCAAAATTCACTATCAAGTTAACAAAAGTTAAAAAAACTCACAGGACTAATACCAGCGTCTTAACAAGAAATGCACAAAATGAAACAAAAAAGTATAGCCTTTTATGCCGCAGAAGCTTAGAGGACGACAAAACTCCGCAGCATCTGCTGTGTAAATTCAAAGCGTGTTAAACGCAATGCAGCCTTTTAGAATAAACTTCTGAACTTCATTGACGAAACAGAACTGCTGAGGAAGTATAATAGAGGTGCACAAAAGAACCGAAGATTCATATATACCAAATAATTGGTCCAAAAGAAGCCTTAACAAGTAGAGTAGATTACCAATAATTTTTGGTGGTTATAGCACAACGCATATGTTTTCTTAGCAACGTAAAAACCTTCGACAAGATTTGGCAGAAACTGTAACTAATAAACAGCAACATCTCTCTGCTTATGTTCCATGCATCGGTCTGTAGACAAACTTTTAAGGCGAATTTACACTCGTCCAAGCCTGAGAAAGCTGCTTTACGTGCAAGTGTTCTTACCACAATTTACGGAAGTCACAACGAAACAGAAATCTATAGCAATGTATGACATTTCAAAAAAGTGACATAAGATTTGAACTACACAAAGATGTAAAAATCAGTATATAACAGAGACTTAACTTTGTGATATGAATGTGACGTATCAACAAAGTCACAACCAGTGTCGTATGTGGTGACATAATTATGTTATGTAAATATAATATAACATAACCCTCTTATCTACCACTTAGAAATCTGCCTCTGTTGTATACTCATTGCTAATTGGTGATGAATAAGCAACATGAAATATATTGTATACATATGTGATTCTAATTTGTAATTTTGGGGTCAATTACTTCATCGTTATTTCCGAATTTCGAATGCAGCCGTGTTACAATGACCTCGAAACTACGTTGTTTACAGAGCAATATATTACATAATACAAAATACATAATTATATAATGAGGCATTTAGCTTTTCGATTCATACACAAATAAACCTATAAAAAATTTAATTGTAAAGAAAACGGAAATATAAAAATAGCTACGTTGCCGCTTTGAAATTAAACTGGAAAATTTATTAAACAATAAAAATATTAAATTTGTTGTTTAATTAATTCTATAGAATCATAATAAAATAAATAAATTCGACTATAAAAATGTTTTGGGCGTATTAAATTGTGTTAAACGTCGAAATTAGAAAGTCGCTATTTTTAAACTGTTATTTTTTTATTATATATTTTTGCTGCGTAGAAGATTTGAAATGAAAGATAGCAAGAACGGTGTAGTCTCGCGCGGCCGTACGGATTGTATTTTTCAAGACGGCGAAAGGGGATCTTTCGTTTCGTGCTATTGCGGCTTGTAGCGTATGGGTGGAAAAGAGAACGAAGACTTATTTACTTCTGCGTCGACGTTGGGAAACTTTATTCGGAATGAGATTGTTTATGGCTGTAGTGTGTGGTGTATTACGCAAAACTCTATTATTGCAATATTAGACCGTCTTTCTTCGATTTTCACAAGTAATTGAACTAATTACAGTTACAGGTACGCAATTTGCACTCGTTTTTTACACGTTACGCGCTTTTTTTGCGATTCTTCTTTACCGGTAACCCACCCAGATGGTTTTTGTTTATGTTGCACGTTAAGACTTGTTTATCGCAATAATTTAAATTCTACAACTATGATCGTTGCATCTTTGTCCTGCAACTCGCGATTTCTACGATTTTTAGACAAATAGAAAGATGTACATTAAGGTAGGGCAGGTTTGTCACGTACACCAACGGCGTACGACGTGTAGTAAAATATACCAAAAATAGCTTATTTGTTTGTTTACAAAAATACCGTTAATTAATAACACCTTTTAATTGCAGTTCTACTTCCACTTTCGTTATAAATTCCATATCGACTTGTACAATGGCTTCCGATAAAGAATCCGTCGAACTCGATATCGAAATCGATAACGAAATAAAACCCCCAGCGCCTCAAGAACAAACCAACGGAGACCCAAGCGTTTCCACCGATATCTCAAAACGCAAACCGCGAAAGTTGAACAGGCAGCATAGCAAAGAGAACCCGGCAGTGCATTCCGGATTCATACACGGACCCCGCAGTTGGAAAAACAGTCGGCGTTCTCGTAACGGACACGGCAGAGGCTTACCCAAAAAAGGTGGAGCGGGTGGAAAAGGAGTTTGGGGAATACCCGGTTCTGAATTATTAGAAGCGTACGAAGATGCCAACGACCCTAACTACGATTACGAAAATTTAAGTAATGGCGATATCGAGCTCAAAGTGGTTATACCTGAAGTTTCTAATGAGGATTTAAAAAAGAAAATTGAACCAATCATATTAGAGTATTTTGAGAACGGAGATACTCACGAAGCTGCACTATCCGTTCAAGATACGATTTCTTATAAATTCCGAGACATATTCATACAGTTTGCGGTAGAAATTTCTATGGATCATAAACCCTCTCATAGGGAAATGACTTCGGTTTTAATTTCCGATTTGTTTGGACACGTAATTAACGAAACTGATATTACTAAGGCTTTTGAAAACCTGTTGGCAAATCTACCGGATTTAATATTAGATTGTCCGGATGCATGCACTATAATAGGTAATTTTGTTGCCAGGGCAATTGCCGATGATTGTATTCCACCAAAGTTCCTTATGACTGCAAAGGGTAAGTGCAACGAAAAATACTTCCAAGAAGCAATAACACGTGCCGATACGTTATTGTCGATGAAACATGGTTTGGTTCGTTTGCATAATGTTTGGGGCGTAGGAGGTGCTTTGCGACCCGTAAAATACCTAACACGACAAATGACTCTGCTATTACAAGAATTCATTTCGTCAGGTGATATTGACGAAGCCAGTCGTTGTTTACATGCTTTGGAAGTGCCTCACTTCCATCACGAACTTGTCTACGAGGCTATCGTAATGGCATTGGAAGCTAATAACGTTTTAAAAGAAGAAGCTCTTTGTCGATTGCTCAAAGCATTCGAAGCAGCCGTTTTGGTAACGCAAGATCAAATGGAACGAGGATTTTTACGAGTTTTCGACGATTTACCCGACATATCGATGGACGTTCCTTTGGCGTACATCATATTGGACCGATTCGTCGATCGTTGTTCCAAGCAAGGCTTTTTATCCGAAACTGTTATTGCTAAACTACCTTCTAGAGGCCGTAAACGCTTTGTCTCCGAAGGAGACCAACAATTTCTAAAAACATACAAAATATCTTAAACCGATGATTTCTTTTTTGTTCGAGCATTAACAATTATGTTGATTTGCATTTAGTTGTTTCGTACATTATTAGCACTATGTGCGTAACCAATAAACAAATGTATGTTAATTTTTTTTTGTAACGTTCTATATGAATAAATTTATTGAAGTTAATTTTGCACGACTTAATTTTGATTAAAATAATAGAGTGACGTGAGCCAATCATGTTGTTGTGATCGTTTTATAAGATAATCGCCTAAATGCTGATAAGAGTGGTACTTAATATACAAGGCGTTGATTAAGCCTAAAACAAACTACGAAAAACGTTTTAGATAAAATTGTTTACGTCTCAACGAGATGATTTATAATTACGGTATTAAAATTGAGTTAACAACTAAACCCGTGACTTAAAAAAAATTACATACTAATGCGTTAAATTGTTTAAACTTTTGCGAAATTGATACAGGGCTTTATCAGTGCAGGACTTGACCTTTAATCGTATTGTTTAACCATGGAATGATTACATTGACGATGCAAACTGTTTTCTGGTGGTCTCCAGATTTTGGGAATTATTTCCCAGTTATATATATACTATAACATCTACTAGATATTCTTACCTCCAAGTGCTAAAACCTCAGCCAAGACCAGTTAACTAAGCGTTGATCCAGCAGTAGCAAGATGTTTTTGCACTGGAGAGTGGTTTCAAAGCTAACATGGTAAAGCATAAAATTAATAACGATACGACAAGATCCATGCCGACTTCCTTTATCAAAAAGAGAAGAACAAATAATTACGGAAGAAAGATGGATCAAGACACAGACTCCTATTAGGATTTTCTTATTGAGATCAATAATAGATTCGATTGGGTATCCTACAGTGAAATCATAGGATAATCTATGGGAGTCACCTAATAGTTCTCTCTTAGATTGTCCTATGGGACATTTTAAAATTTTTAAGATTCTCTTTAGAGCCCAATTTATTATAATAGACGCTTACAACTAACAAAACATTTAGAGGATTTGTTTTGTAATTTAATTTATCGCGGTTTTTGCACCGATTTGTAAACTAAGATGATCCCATTTAAATTTAAACCCAATTAAAAACGCGCGAAATTATGTAAGCATCGCCATCTGGCGGAAAAAGCAATAACTACCAATCCGTTGGGCATGAGGAAATGGCGCCCGCTAAGGGTTGTATGTCGAGGAAGAAGCATTCCAGTTCGTTGTACAATTAGCCTTCTTATAAAATCTTAAGCTTTCGCGGTTGTTATGTTTAAAATTATAAGCGACTTTCGGCTTAGACCGCGTCGTAGTAAAACACCCAAACTTAGGCTTGGTCATAGTCTCTTCTTGAGAGCCAAAACAAGAAGTAGAACTTGGCCTTTGCCGTATTGTCGTTCGTGAACCCAAACAAACTGACGTTTCGCAAGACATTGCAGCTTGCATCTTCAGAGTGGTAAATGTCACTGAAAGAAAAAGTGTAAATGACGATATTTATACCAATAGCGATTAGCGTGATTAACGAACCTTATCGTTCCGTTAACGCTTGACTGACTTCGTTATTACTCGGAGTAAGTGTTTGTGTCCTTTCCAAGAAGGTCGATCTTTGTCTTAGAGGATATAATACTGGTAGCCAAGATTTGCTGAGTCTTAAACCGTCTTCTCGGTTCATATTACATAGAAAAACATCCTTGTAATATGAACCGAGACCAAAAGTTTCATATGTCCTTCCAGTGGCGGGCACAGGCTATGGCCCTGTCGGTGGCTGCGGTGAGGTCCTCCATGGTGCATTTTTCGTCGAGGAGTCGGCAGATCGGAAGATGTTCCATGGTCTGTCTTTCCCCGCAGTCGCATAAATCGCTGTCGCTAGAGTACCCCCACTTGGCCATGTTGACTTTGGATCTGCCAGTTCTAGTGCGTAGGCGGTTTAGGCTTTTCCACGTAGTCCAGTCCAGATCACCGCCAGCGGGTAGGTGTTCTTCCACTTCTAGGCTGGTACCGTCGATTGCGTCGGTGTTTTTAACGCGTTCGCGCCATGAATCCAACCTCGCTACTTTAGCTGTTGAGTCCAGAGGTTTCTCGGGTATGAAGCTTTTTCGGGATTTTAGGAGTTTGTCGACGTTGGTATGGCCGTACAATTGATGTCTGGGGTCCTCTAGTTGCCTCAGTTTTTCCCGCCTACTCGCTACATTTCTTCTTATGTCTGGTGGAGCAATACCGGCTAATAGGTAGAGGCTGTTGATGGGTGTCGGTTTCAGGCATCCCGTGATCTAGCGACAGCTCTCGTTGAGCACCGGGTCGAGTTTTTTGGCATGAGATGACCGCTCCCAAACTGGGCACGCAAATTCTGCTGTGGAGTAGCAGAGTGCGAATGCAGTAGAGCGCAGGGTGGTCGACGATTAGAAGTAAACGTAACTAATTAAATCTAACGATATTTAAGAAAAACAACTTAGATTCATTTATATAATATGATAATACTATCACTAGACATTCACTATTTCTAAAAACTGGTCTTTGTTTATGTTTACAAGTTCGCGACGTTATATTTATCTTAGTACACGCGTTAAACACTTACTTTATTTAAACCGAAAAAGTCTTCTTCCGATTTATTTCTTCGTTATCAGCATTCATGAATATTTCTCGAAGTTTCCAATTACTTGGGAAACGCTTCATTAATTAAATCTTAAAATTATTAAAACGTGTTTTAAAGGAAGGCTTGAAATGTGATTTAAAGTTGTTTTTGGTTTATTTGATAATTTTATGTATGTAATTTTAAACACAACATTAAGCGTCGTAAATTGAACTAATTAACTATTTGATACTTAAATTTGAAGATTATTAAACATGAAAGTGGCTTTGTACAGATGTTTGTTTGTAAAAAGAAGCTATTTAAACTTCATTGTCATTTATTTTTGTTATTTGTATATCCTTGACGTGTTTTAGAATCAATTTGTGTTAATCTATTAAATCATCTTATCTGCAAGTTATTTATGTTAATCGACTACAACTTTAAATTATGCATACTTTATTTGTTTTTTAGGTTTATAATTTGATGATTTAAAAGTTAGTCAAAGTCAAAAAATCGTTTCGATCGTAATATTTACTTATTGATGGTGATATTAATGGGTTTGATAACAGGGGAAAACACCAGTGTATGCATTGCCTTGTAAAGTGTCATCATATATTTTATCCTGAGGTGTAATAGTGCTACTTGTATCCATTTTATGAACAATTGCCTATTTTATGCATGAAAGTCGCGGTAGGTTGCTTTCTGATTAGATCCTACAGCATTTTATAACATTTTTCATATTTTTTTTTGGCTTTACGTTTATTTGTACCGACACTCCTAACTTCAGCTGGATTGCTTCCGTAACCAGGACCTCAGTACTCAGTGACAGACCGTCAGTTAACTAACTCTTCTTCTGTTTAGTATAATGATGTTTCTTTATGTGCGTTGAGATTTAAACTTATCATATCTGCGTATTCGTTTAATCGACTCAAATTTGGGATGTCCTAATTTTCCAATGTTTATTAATATCTTTAATTATAAACTAATCGCTTGATAAATCTAAGTTATGTAATGATTTTGCATTTACGTTCAGTTAGAGGACCGGAGAGGTTTCTTTGCCTGTTCTTCTCCTCCTAATGCGAGTTCCACCGAACGACAAAATTTCGGTTCAAACTTAACGATTACATCACAAAACTAGTTGTTATTTAGCTGTTGTTTTTCGTAACCGTAATACGATTCGTTCAAACAAGCAAAGAACACAGCTTTCAAACATTATAATTTTTACATTGGTTTTAAATTGTAGTTTTTGCCGTGAATAGCGATAAAATGTAGATATTAATAATAATTACTTGTTTTATCACCATTAGATAATAATGTTTTAGAGTATTTTTAACAAAGACGTGCTAACTTGTCGGAGTTATAATCTTATTTTTATGATTTTACAATGCTAAAAATACTGGATAATTCCTATTTAATTTTTTTCTACTTTTTATATCAATTAAGACATCTTTTAATAAAAAATGTTTTTATTTTCCTGTCAAAATCCTATTGTGATCTAAGCTGCATATAAGAGAAGTTGCAGGGCAGTGCGAGGGACATACAAAAGTGTCCCATCTGGCATCCCCACATACATCCCGTGGATCTTTTAGGAACCCTTTAACATATCAATTAGTTCCCGTAAGGATGTTACAAACATATCCCTGGATTAATTGGTGCTATGTTAGCACCGAGAAATGACGATACTTTAGACAACCTGTGAAAATCCCAGTGGTTTTCTACGTTTGATTTGAAGAGTGATGACTGGCAGGTAGAATTAGATCCATGGACTGTAAAAAGATACCGTTTAATATTCGAACTGGTTTGTGGCAGTTCACTGTTATACCCTTCGGTTTGTGTAACATTCGAGCGTTTGATGGATGCGAAGATTGTCTTAAAAGACGTGCTTAGTTTATCTAGAAGACGTGATTGTGGTTGGAAGGCCCTTTGAAAAACATTTTAACAATCTGAAGGAAGTGTTCCCGAACAAAATGTTCCGAGCTCCGAAAATTTCCATTGCGACGTGTGACAAAAGTTCAGCTTGTGTGATAACAACACGGGAATTATCCAGAATGCCACCCGAGGAACCCTGAATTCTACTATAAAATAAATAATATTTATAACCTGCATCTATTTCCATTATTTTTAAGAATATATCAAACTTCAATTAACCACATATATGAACTTAGTTTCAAATAGAATGGTTATATTATTTATTTTTTACATAAAGGAAACAATATGGCAATATTTTGCAATTTTCGTAAAGCTATTTTGTTGTCTGTGGAAACAATCCTTTACAACCAACTTTTCGATTCAAATGCGTAAAACCGTGTAAAACGTGATGTTATTCATCCCTACCTAATCTGTTAGGGATTGAATTAACCAATAAAAACATTTTATTCTAGCCAAATAAGAAACCTCATGGAAATTTTGTCTTTGAAAACCCAGCCTAGGAACCCAGCGGGTAAAGTTTTCATTTAGCTGGAACGCAGTAATGTCTAAACACACGAAATTTGTATTAATTTTTTTAGTAGACAACAATTTAATATCAAAAATTATCACCTGTATTTTTTTAAGTTGGCATTATAGGTACTTATCTAATTACAATCACTGCAGTTTTTTCTGACTATTTACCTATTACAATTTTCTTAAACAATTTGCTTACATAAAAGAACTATTAAAAACAAACCAAATTAAGCACTGGAAGGCTGGAATTTAGTGCTAATTTATACAATACTGTCATATAACAATGTGCTTATAAAAATCAAGTTACATTAAATACAAAGAATTATAAAATACGGTTTACACTTGAAGACACTAAAAAGATTTTTTTAATTAGCAAAAATATGAAACAAGAAGTAAATTTCAATGTGAAAAACGTAGTACAATTAATTGCGAGAATTAAAAATTATATGAAACTACTAAAGTCTAATGCATTAATAATGAACGGGAACCATACTACTTATTAATTTTAATTATCTGGATTGTGTAATTAAAAGATTAAAATCTTTTAATTGTTACTTAAATAACATTAGACAATATGCTTAAAAATAAGGCCAATTTAATTCTACTGTAAAGAAAGTTATTAACGGTAATCTAAAGTAAGCCCTATAATTATTGAATGGCATTCTATTTTTAGTTAGTCTGAAAGAAACAAACATACGTGTACTTACAAATTTATAATAAACCCGGCAAAATTGAAATTGCATTATTCACCTTAAATATACAATTACAGGAATCTTTCAGTTTGAAACAATGCTACATACCGAGTTGTAATAGATTGGGTTAAACCTCGTTTATAGTTATGTTAGTACTCAGAAGCAGATAGTGCCCCGTTTTTTTCTTTTCTGAGTGTACGTTTTTCAGAAATTATAGTACTTTTGTGTTTATATACGATTATTGAGCAAGAAGCAATTCAAGAAATTGACTAGGTTTTTAACAGGTCAAATCTACTATAAATTCTTCAGAGAAGACTACACACATTTCATATTCAACCTAATTGCAGTCAAACATTCTAACTAATTTGGGGTGTTTAAAAACGAAAACCTCCACAGTTTTTGAAGTAGATCAAAAAGAAATCTCTCTAATGTTAAATTAAAATCGACACAGGTATTTATTTGAAACAACTTTTACATAAAATAGTTTTATGGTATAATTAAAATAACAATGTATATAAAAGTATTGTATGTAGATACACTACTATGAGTACTATACGGTAACATACGTATTTGTGCTGTAAGAATGTGGCTGAAAAATTCTTAATGCACCGTTTTTTGGACGCGAAAAAAAAAACAAAAATGTTTAGCTGAACGGCGTAAATTTAAATCGAGTTACAATTACGTTTTTATCTTAACTAATACGTCGGCGTTAAAATATATTGGCAAAATTTCAACAAATACGTGTATGGGTAAATTTTTAAAATAAACTAAGTATCGTCACTTGTAAACTAATGACAATGTTCTGTAACGTCCACTATAACAGATTTTTTCCATCCAAATAGAAAATATCCTACGGCCGCACCTAACACCACCGCCAGACACAGCCATACATTGTAGGTCATGAATATTAACATCAAAAAATAAGATAAAGTTATTTGTATAATATGTAACAACGTCTGGAAAAAGTGCATCCAACTCATCATCGTCGGCCTAAAAACACACAATGTTAATTCCACAAAATTTAATCACAGATTAATTTGCAAACACATTTAAAAAATCAAGTCAACGAGTTCTTGTAGAAAAGTCGAAGAAAGTGTTTTTTCTATATACAAAGTAACTACTTCTATCCTAGTCAAGAATATATACTACTGGCTTTATTTTATACCGGAGGATATACTCCAAACAACTACTAAACTCCTTCCCGTAAGTAAACGTATATAAAGTATATGATAAATGTTAAATCAAACGCAAAGAAAAGGAAATTGAGAGTTAGAAAAACGTGAAAAAAAAATTAGCGAAACTAACAAAAACTAATAACATGCAAAGCTTTTCCCGTTAACGTTTAATTCCAACTTACGGTTGTTTATGGATGACTTCGCCAACCATACTAGGAAAAGAATTAAACGAGTTACTAATAATTCTTTCGAAATATGAAAACGATTTACTGATAATATGCACTTACTGTACAACTTGGTTGTCCTCGTTAACAACACCTTTTTCCGCTGGGAACGTGACTGCACGGTACTGAAGAGCATTATACGTTTTCCAAAAAAGAAATTCTCTAAATAAAAGCTTTCAATATAGAATATTAACAGAATAATCTACGTACCTGTAGTATTTAAGTCCTTCGTAAAGCGCTGCCATAAAAAATATTCCTACCATGGAACCAATAAGACCTCCGACAGTGTGAAATTCCCAACTATCGAATAATACTTTTTCCATCACACCGAAATGAAACTGAAAGCAACCACATGGAATAATGGACTTCCCCGATTACAACAGACTTACACTCATACTCATGTGGCCGCCACCACCACCACCACCGTGTTCTCCTTCGCCTCCATGACCACTGTGTACCGAAGCGTCGCTTACAGGAGGCACGTCGAAACTAGAAGTATCGTGATGATGGTGCGCATGGTCGTGATGATATTCAGGGTTCATGTCGATTACTTAAATTAGAAAAACAAAACATTGTAATACGGGACCAGATAGGATGTTGTGGTTCCTCTAGGGGAAAATCATAGACAAATATTTTTCAAGTTCTTATCAATCATATCAAGGTAAAAGTGGCAAATAAAAACATAGATAAATCCAATGCATTGTTCTTGTAAATTAAGTATAGGTGTAACCTATATTGAAGTATATTATAAACTAAACCGTTATTTAAACTGGTTAAGATTAATTAGGCATATATAACTTACAGTTTATGCACCCGACACTTAACTCAACAGCACGTAACCTACCTGCTTCTATTCACAAATTCAAAACATAATTATCGCTGTACAATGTTTTCTTATAATTGTAGAATGTTTCTACTTACAAAGATAAGAACTTCAAAAACATTCAAATTTACGACATAATCCTATCGTTAACGTTTGCAAATATTTATTACAGTTGTAAGAATGGAATTACAAAGACTTAGTATCAATACGCTCTTTAAAAATGTTATCTGTTTATCTATTTGAGATAGGTACGATGCAATGACTAAGGAGTTCCCACTTTCAATATACTGTCGTCGACTCTTGAAATAAGTAGGTTGCATACATCGACCTCTCATTAGAAAGTAACTAATACAATTTCTAATTGAAAAACACTGCAAAAACCCAGGACTTTCTTGGTAACTCCAAGAAAGCACCCATTAAAGAAACTCCATTAACAAGGTTGAATTTTACGCGAAGGGCGAATAGTTACACGCTAACGTGCGGTTTCTTAAGTTACAACAGCGATAAAAACGAAAATATGTTAACAATAATACTAACCTTAAATTTGTCAGATTTCTAACCACAATTTAAACAAAACTCACTTTAACATTAAGTACTTAAAAAAGGCACCTTAATTCCTACAATATCGTTTAGTTTCCTTAATGAAAGTACAAAAATACGAATAAAATTATTAAACTGTTCCACCTTTCACTTACGCAACTTAACTAAAGGTTACATGTTATACCGTTATCTCTTTAAAGTAGATTACATCAAAGTCAAGTGAGCGAGATGGATGCGTCTACGTAATTTCTTAAACGAAGGTTAGAATTTTATTGTGTAATTAGAAATACAGATTAAGATCAGAAATTAATCAAAATAAATTAAAGTTTTATTGCCCTTGTCCTGGCACCGATCGAACACTATTGGCCACCGAGGAATTGGGATCGTACGGTACATCCATCTCTATTTCTTCATCGTCCTCTTCATCGTGTGTCTCCGATTCATCGTCGTCGTCATTATCGTCCTCCTCGTCATCTTCTTCGTCCTCATCTAAGGTCTTAAACACAAAATGTCGACACAAAAGGACTTTTATTAAAATGACAATACCTCGGTAGCAGTTTTTCCAATTGGAATTAAATCGCTATTCCTTTGAGCTATACTGTTTAACTAAAACAGAAAAATTAAACCACCAAGAGACTGCACTGTTTAAATAATACCCAAATTTGATGATCCTGTTCTAATTGTTCTACTTCGACTTCGTCGTCACAAGGTTGATTAACGTTGAACCACAACGAATCCACCAATTTTGGTTTTAATGTTGGAAATAATGGATAATGAAACATTTTTGTAAATTAGAAAAATAATCTAAATTTTTATAAGAAAATTCTAGGTTATATTTACAGTGTTTGCAATCAAATTTACAATAGTAAAATTGCTACATCGAATTTGACTTTCATATACAGATGGAAAATATATCGATAAGAATAACCAGTGGGTCAATTTATAAATTAATTTCTAAAATAGTAATTAATGATTATTTGTAGTTGTATTAAGAATGCGTTTAACATATTGGTTTATATTTAAATGTAATTTAATTATTATTATTATTATAATATAATAACAAATAACGACGTAGCAGATATCTCATAAATACTTAAATCCAAAAAACATTGATTGATTTAATTAATTTGTGAAATGAAATAAATAACCGTTTCAAATTAATCAAAAAGAAAAACAAATATATAAATAAACAATATAATCAATAAAAGACATAAAAAATGATCAAAGAAAGTTTGGTATTATAAAAGTAAAAGCAAAGTATTATGTCATGCAATATATTCAAGAAAAAGTGGTACACCAGAAATTTAAAAAAAATGTATGAAAACGAATGATGAAAACAGTAAAAAACACATATAACTATCTAGAGAAACAGAAAAAAAAACCCTGTAAGTTAAAACATTTATGGTTACTATATTATTTCAAAATTTCTGTATTTTTTTGTATTTAATTTGTAATATATAATTTGTGTATATCACAATAACGTAAAAGTGATGTAATAAAGACGATCTGGTTAACTAAGAAGAATCAAAACAATTTTAATAATTAATAAATTTCTATACATTTAGTACCTACTAATAAGTGTCAGTTTAAAATATTCAAAGTTTTAAGCTTTTAAAAAATTTAATTGCTTTACATTTTCCTTTCATTTTAAATCATTTCAATTTTAAGTAAATTATGTTTATAAAGTAATTCTGTCACCTTCAACCACAGATAATAATACAGACAAAAATTAAGCGCATATTTTTTATTATAATAACACAAGATTTGTTTTTTCAACTTCGTATCTTTATTTAAACTACGGGTAACGATTATTTTTAACCGACTTCCGTACAGCAAAATTAAAGCTACAATATCGTATGAACTTAAACATTATGTACAAAATATATGGAACGTATATTTTCGCGATTAAATAAATGATATCTTAGAGAGCTATTAGCAAATACTTCAAAAGTAAGCAATGAAAAAAATACAATAAAATAAACTTTGAACGTTTATCTAACAATAAGTAACGATAGATAAGAGTAGGTGCTATTACAACAAGTATTGAAATTAAAAACCATGTTTTGAATTGTAATTAATATGATAAGATACATGTCATAAAGTTAAAAAAATATTTTTGTTTTTAACATTCTTGTTTAACAAAGTTATTCCCGCATTATTGTAGTTTATTGTATATTGTAAATAACTTACGTGTAAATGTTTGTTTTTGTGTATGGTTGTTTCCAAACAAACTCGCGTTGTAACATATCAAACCAATATCTTTTGCTACATCTATAAAAGTACCTCTAGAGTAGAACGCAGACCATAAACTAACTCTGACGCAGACACATTTAGTTAAGTGTATCAATTGGTTGTTAACACCTATAATAAACAGAAGCGTCAGAAGTTTTAAAGATGATTCATGTTTCTGACTTCTTCTACTAGAAGAATTGCGCGTTAAGCTGCATTGTTCTAATTAAATACTCAAGTTTCTCAAGTAACAATTAATGACGTTAAATTAATGTAACTGGCATTCTCTGAAAGTAACGTTGTTAGATTTCAAATCTTATTGGCTAAATTACAGTTCGCAAAAACTGCAAGCCATTTGGTGTTACTATCATTTTGTAATTTTTGTATTTGTTTTCTTAAACCAATCAAAAAACTCGCATATACAAATTATTTTATTGAAAATGTTTGTGGTTATGTGAGGTGCGTTACAAAAGTACTGTAATAACGTAAATGTGATGTAATTAAAATGCAATTTGATTGACTGGTCTGTTAGTTCTTAAGTCTTTTTTGCACATATTTATAAAAATCGTTGTCGAAATTTAATTGTTTTAGCAAGAGAGTAGCTTCATTTTTGATCTAAAATAAAATCACATCATCAACACTGTTATTATTTAGTGTAAACTTATTGGCAACGCTGTTTTTGAGTTTGTTAATAAACAAATAGGTTAAGTTGTGATTCATCTTTTTGAATTATTTTGAAAGGTACGTACTAAATACTAATAATTTTAATAAAATTTAATGATGTGTAACGAATTCGATAACAAAATAAGATGCGTAAAAATTTTTGGTATAATCAAATCGCGTAACTTAATTATTTCCTTTATTTGAGTTACTTTTGTAGTTATACAGGGCAACATTATAAAAAAAGTAATGCCGAGATCTGGTTGGGATCCGACAGAGGATTCCGAACAAGGAACATTAACAGCAACAGCTTCTAGCCGAATTAAACGGTACACATACTTCCACGTTTAATCAACATACACATAAGACTTGAATTCTAGAGATTTGATGACGATTTTTACTGACCCACCTCCAGGATTATTTGTAGTTGGAGATGAATTGAACTTAAAAATAATTCACGCTATTATTGTCGGCGTTATGGATACCCCTTATGAAGGAGGCTTTTTTTATTTCGTTTTGAAATGCCCTAATGATTATCCTATTCGTCCTCCAAAAGTAAAACTAATGACCACCGATGCAGGTAATGTCAGATTTAATCCTAACATTTACAGCAGCGGAAAAGTTTGTCTTAGCATTTTGGGGTTTGTAATCTAACATCTATTTTAACACTTTTAAAATAAGTACTTTTAGAACTTGGAATGGTCCAGCTTGGAGCCCTGCTCAACAGCTATCTAGTTTATTGTTATCAATACAAAGTTTACTTAATGAAAAACCATATTTCAATGAACCCGGGCTAGTTCAGGTTATATCTATCTGTATTTCAATCAATTTTTTTGATCTACTGTTTTAGGAACAAATACCTGGCGATTCAAAACGGTACAATGAGTTTATCCAGCATGAGACTTTAAGAGTATCCGTGTGTGGTATGATGGAAAACCAATGTCGTTTAAGTATCCCCGAGCAATTAAAAGACATCATGGGAAAAACTTTTTTAGAATTCTACGATCAGTATGTGGAAATTGCAAAAAATAACATGCACTTGGATGGTACCGAAATGATTGTAAGAGTTTATTAAAAATAACCTGATGTATACATTTATTGCTTTAGGATCCTTTTAACAAAGGCAGGCATCTATGTCATTACAAAAACTTATTATTGAGACTTGAGAAAATACGTGCAAAAGTGATGGGTAAAACTTGGAATTTTTTTAAAGAACCATCTTGCACAAACGTTGACCTTAAGGAGAGACAAACCAACGAAGAAGCTAAATGTAGCTCAACCATTGCTTCTTAAACTTTAGCATTTGTTTCTAGTTTTAAGTATTTTTCGTTAATTGCTAATTTATAATTGGGGCCATTATTTTATTGTTGCCATGTACTGTATATACTTATTTTTGTATATAAGATATTTTTGAAATTACAGAATTTATTAATTCGCGAATTAATGATTTTTTCCTTGATCGTACTTCAGTTGAAGTAAGTACAAAAATGATTTAGAACCGTTCTGATAACACTAGTAGTAATAATCGTATAAACTCATACAAAACCAATTAAAAAAAACTTTTAATAATTTACTTAACTAAATAACAATTAGTATTAAACATTTTTTATTAAAGTTCAGTTTATACAAACTTATGATCATAAACACAACAAGTTTAACCTTGTTTTTGTGCTAATTCTCTTGCTTTAGCCTTCTCAATCTTAGCAATACGTGCTGCAGATTTGGATCCTAAGAGACCACCGCCCCAGTGACGTCTAATTTCATCTCCACGATCGTTAAAGTTAGTTTTAATAACTTCTAATAATTTAGTGAAATTGGCACGGTCGGCCGCATCCACCTATGATCAACATTTACAAACAGAATAAGAGAAATACTTTCGTTTTACCTGTGTCAATGCCATCGACGTGCAAGTTTTTCTTCTTACAAGTAAACCTAAGCGAGCTTTTCCCTTGACAATGCAATAGGGTACACCCATTTTGCGACACAATGCTGGGAGGAATAACACAAGCTAAAAAAAAGATTCAATTAATTTCACAGAGTATTTAATCAACGAATTAATGTTGACAAAAATCAATCAGATGTCGTGATTCTTCAATTTAACAGTGCCAATCAGGTGAAGAGATTCTTTTTCATCATTTATTTACATACAAATCAACAAGTAGACAACAACTTACTTCAATAGGATCTACGTCGTGCGCAATCACAACTAACTGCGCCTTTTTTTGTTCAACTAGTGTTGTAACAGTATTGGTGCCTGCACGTAATGTAATAGGGCGTTTAGTAGGTTTATCTTCTTTCTTGGCAGTCTTTGCCTCAGCACGAAGCTTTAAGCGTTGTTTCTTCTGTAGTTTAGTCTCGGGACGATATTTCTCCAAGACCTTAAATAATTGGCTCGCTAAATAAAAAAACAAAAATGTTACCAAATGTTAAACACCAACAAATAAATATTAGATTCTAGTGCTTCAGACAAGTTGTGTGGTAGTATAGTTATCGTCAAAACATCTCGGATAGCAAATACAGGAATCATCATAACAATCACATAAGTTTTACATATAACAACCAAATCTCACCTGTTTGTTTGTCTAAGGTTTGAGTGAACTGATTTATCGGAGGTGGCACCTTCAAACGCTTCTGTAAAATTGCCTTTTGTCTTTGAATCCTAATGTATTTGGGCCATTTAACAAACCTAGACAGGTCACGTTTAGGACGAATATCCTGACCTACGACAAAATTGATTAAAATACTGCCCAGAACTATCACGTATCTAAACAAATCGTGATTTAATCAGAATTAAAAAGCTCGTTTTAAAATCAACAAAGTATAATCTGTATTATAAAAATTCATCATAGTTGAAATATAGTAAATATTTACAAGTTTGAATACTAACCAATTCCAAAGTTACGGGGTCGTTTTTCAAACAGTGGGTTCACCACTTTCTTAACCTCTACTTTCTTTACTTCGAGAGGAGCAGCCGCTACCTTCTTGCCAGTTTTCTTCTTCGGCTGTAATACAGAAACAGTTAGATAACATGCAATGGAACTGAACAATTCAGAAATGAAAAAATTAATCAGACTAATGTGGTAGTTGCTTCATCATCATGCAATATGAGTAGCAAATACAATAATCATCATTTTTCGTCCATGCATTAATGAATACACGATCATCGGTAAATAATCATAACGAAGCAGATAAATTTGAATTAATATAAATAAATATGCTTTCGTACCTTCTTTTGCACCATTTTTCAGTGAAGAATGGTGAGTGATCACTTAAATAAAATCAAATGTATAATTTCATGAACTAGCGCAGCACATAGAAGCACCGTCCGTGAAAAAAGAGAGTCGCGTAGAAACGGAAGTAACTGTTTCGGTTTGAGAGTTGGTACGATCTGAAAGCATTATACTGTGGTTGGTACCAATGACTGTTATACACAGACGTGCAAATCTTTTTTAGTTAGAGGATGTTAATGTTAAGTTGTAACACCCAAACATGACAGTTAAAACTCATTGGAACAAACAACTTTTCTTAGTTTACATTTTTGATTTGGAGCCCCGGTTCATACCTATGACGTTTTTTTTTCCAAAAATCGTCATTACTCCCGTATTTTAAAGAACATTAAAAAAATACAAAACTCTCAGCATTTGCTTCCGGTTCTCTAAAACATTTGTATTTACTTATTATTTTATATTTTATCAAATAACAAAATGGCGCTTTCAAAACACGATATATTGCAAAATCACTCAATTAATTTATAAAATTAAAACATTCATAAAATGCTTCTGAAACATTTTATTCGATCTGTCTAAAAAAGGTTTTTAGTTAAAGTACTTGTAAATAAATTTAGTTGCAATCATTAAAGTCTATCTGATTAATAATTGTAAAATTATGGCTAACACTTTAGATTATAATATTTAATATATGTATGATCTAACTATTCTAACATTCTATATAGAACAATAAAGTTTATTAAATTCTGGCGTACCCGGTATATTATTCTTATCGTTTTTTTGGTATTTAGTAAAAATTAAAGTTTGTAACGTTTTTCATACGTGACTTTATCCTATTCTTTATCCCAAGGTTAATTAATCCCTGATATGTAAAGAGGCGCTCTAATCGATTTTAATCATAAATCATAACCATAAATTTTTACAAAATTTTAGTTTGTTTAGAATAAAGTACATTTAAGAAAACATTAACATAACTATGGTGATATTTGTTAAAAACTTGTTAAACAATAGATTAAATCAACTCGGTAATAAAATGAAGTATTCTTTTGATACACCTTTAATTCTGAAATCATTTTAGTTCGTCGCTACTGCAATAACTTGACTAAAAGCAAACTGACAATTAAAAAAACACTTACAAAGTCGTTTGGCCAGCCGACTGCTGGTACTCATCCGCACTTATTAAATAATGGAGAAGTTACTCCGTATATACAACGAAAAGAATTTCAAGAACGACGGCAAAATCTTATTGAATCAATTGTAGCACATTCTTTGAATTGTGATACTAATCTTAAACGACATTTAGTAAGCTTAATAACTTTTAACAGTCTAAACGATAGTTTGTTCTTGTAGATTATAATACCGTCAGCGACTAAACAATACATGTCCGATAAAATACCATACGTTTTTCGACAAAATACTGATTTTTTATATCTTAGTGGTTGTTTAGAACCCGACACCTGCCTTGTTTTAACAACGACAGAATCGTTAAACCAGCATCGTTCTATATTATTTATGAGGGAAAATGATAGTCATTCAGAGTTATGGGATGGACCTCGCACTGGCTTAGAAGATGCTATTGAATTATTTGGTGTTGATTTAGCATTCCCGTTTAGCGAATTGGAGAACTATTTGGAAATGTTTATGAAAACTAATTCAGAGGCGATGCTATGGTACAGTTGTTAATTTTTTGTTTACACTTTCATAAAAAATTTGTAGGTACGATTTTTTATCGCCTGTTCAGAAACAAGTCGACAGCACGATGAATAATTTTTTAAATAAGAAATTTAATAAGATGTGGGAGTCTCCCACTCCGTTTGTACATAGATTACGATTAATAAAATCGGCGGCGGAGATTAAACTTATGCAACAGTCTTGTGATATTGCTTCAGATGCTATTAGCAAAACTATAGCTTTTTCTAAACCAGGTATTTCATCAACTCGAATAAGGATGTGTTATGTAATTGTTGTTTAAGGTGTAACGGAGCATCAGATATTTGCGAATGTTGATTTTGAATGCAAGATGAGAGGTGCTGAATATCTTGCATATCCACCAGTTGTAGCTGGGGGCAATAGAGCTAATATCATACATTATATAAACAACGATCAAGTTGTAATGGATAAGGAGATGGTACTGATGGATGCAGGTAATTGTATGGGATTATATAAAAGATTAGTTGACGACTGTTACATTTTAGGCTGTGAATTTCATGGATACAGTAGTGACATTACTAGAACATGGCCAATTAATGGAAAATTCACTTCACAACAAAGGGAAATTTACGAAATCCTTTTAACTACCCAGCAGAAATTAATAGAATTGTGTTCCGATTTTCCCACTTTAGACGATTTATTTGAGTCAATGTGTATCATTTTAGGTAAACATTTGGAAGAAACTGGGTTAATACGAAAAAATTACTCCGAAAATACTATAAAAGTAAGTAGAAATTAAATCATGGTGTTCCATGGTGTTGTTAAAATTTCTCAGTAATTTTTCTAGATGGTCTATAGATTTTGTCCTCATCATGTTTCGCATTATTTAGGAATGGATGTACATGATACTTCTACCATTCCTCGCAATATTCGAATTAAGCCGGGAATGGTTATAACAGTTGAGCCAGGTAGATGCCTATTTCATTTTTTGGGTTTAGATTAATATGCGATTGTAGGAGTTTACATAAATAATAAGATGAAAGTGCCTGAGCAGTATCGTGGTATCGGAATACGAATTGAGGATGATGTGTTAATCACTAATGATGGTCCAGTCGTTTTAACAAAAAAATGTCCTCGGAAATTAGAAGATATTGAAAAATTGGCAGCTCAAAATCAAACCTTTTGAAAAGGAAGTTTCCGGTTCTAATACATAGCTTTGTGTTCATCTTTTGTAACAAAAAATAATCTACTTAAATATACTTTGTTTTAGATTTTATGCGAATTTATTATTTTTATCATTATATTAATAATAATGTATAATGTTTCTTAACAGTTAAGCCTTGCTCTTTTTCTAATTTATTAATATTACAACGCGCGGGTGAAACCAATAACGCAGTAACCACCTGCTTGGAACCCTATATCAAAGCGAGCAATTCATCAGCAAAATAAAGGTTTTATGAGATGAGTTTTGATGACTATCGATATGAGTTTTGATGACTATCGATCTATGAAAAGCGTCAGTCAAGAGAACAAAACCTTATCGTCAAAGGGTGGAACTCATATAGATTAACTTCCAATAAGTTTCTGTCGATGTTTTTAGCAAATTCATTAATGTTCAATTGCACCGTACTTTTTAAGTTATACTTAATAAGGGTTAGTTATCGTAGAAACAATTGTTATAACAAATACAGTAATTAAATGTTACTTAGTTCTAAATACAACTTAAAAAATAGGGAACAATCGGACATAAGTATCGTTTATTTTAAAATTTTTACATGTAGTAAACCTAGCGCCATCTCGCGCTGTTTCATTTAACTTAACCGAATTACTGAAACTGTTTGAAGATAAGAATTATTTCTAAATTTATTTACACATTATTATAAACATTCAAACGTCATATAAATATTTCTTAAAACTATTTAGTGTGTCAAAAACGACGCGATTTATATTTAAAGTTGTTACCAATCCAGTGCCGTAGGTACGCCTTCTGGATAATCTCCAGTTAGACACGCAGTACAATGTCCAACTGTACTAGGACTCTTAACTTCAATATCGCTTCTTACTGCTTTCACTAAACCTTCAACGCTAAGGTACTCAAGGGAATCGGCCCCTATGTTTAAGATAAACTTCCTCGATCAGATATAAAGTTTAATTACCAACTTACCAACGTGTTGTGCTAATTGTTGCGGGTTTAATTTATTTGCGATTAATTCTTCTCTAGTTGGGATGTTGATTCCCATGTAACACGGATATAAAAGAGGAGGACTGGCAATGCGTATGTGAACTTCCGTTGCACCGGCATTTCTTAAAAGTTTAATTATGGGACCGATAGTATTTCCTCTAACAATCGAATCGTCAACTAAAGTAATACGTTTCCCCCTAACGTTTCCAGCTAAGGCGCCAAATTTCTTAGCAACAGCTAATTGCCTCAGCCTTGTGCTCGGTTGAATAAAGCTTCTACCGACGTACCTATTTTTGCACAATACTTCTGCGAATCTTATACCAGTTTGGCGCGAAAAACCATGAGCGGCTGCAGTACCTGATTCTGGTACCGAACTAACTATATCCGCTACTACAGGTTTTTCTATAGCTAATTGACGACCGCATTGTAGACGGACTGCGTATACCATCTGACCTTCAAAAATACTATCTGCTCTAGCAAAATACACATACTCAAATATACAAAATGCTTGGGTCTTATTTTTGGGTCTGTCGACAATATCGATTGAGCGTATTCCGTGTTTAGTCATTTCTATAATTTCCCCGGGAAAAACTTCGCGCACATATTGTGCGCCTATAGACAAAAACCCACAAGATTCTGACGCAACAACCCAGCCTTCCGCTTTTCTATTTTCGTCGCAATCCCCGTAGAGCGCTGAAACGATTAATTAACGCAGACCTCACCAATCGTAATACTTACGTTCGTTTAAAGGCAACATTTTTCCAAGACAAAGCGGCCTATTACCGTAAGGATCACGAACGGCGTAGATTTTATTACGTAACATAATGACTAACGAATAGCTAAGAGGCGCCAACTGCATCAAGTGTTTAATGCGAGCGGTCCAATCCGGACCATTTTTTTCACCTTCTGGTGGGTTTAAACATAGCGCTTGCGTTATTAACTCGCTGTCAGAATGCGTCGACAAACCAACACCTCTTGATAATACCTGCAATAAAACCTTGTTTAAATGACCAGTATATAAAAAAAACAACACATCGATATGGTAGTTTCGTCATCTAAGTCTTACTATTGTCGTTTGTTTTTCTAATCAGCGCTTCTAAATTTAGCAGGATTCTTTGAAATATTATCAAAAAAAAGCTAATGAACTATTACAATCGTGGACTAAATGTTGTGTGTTTACTTGAACTATTTTCTTGTTTTTGCTGCAACAAAGATGACGCAAATCAACATTTATTGACGATTCTGTTTGTGTCGATTTTTTTTGTAACAAGAAGTTCGGATTTTCGCAACATGTTGACGCAGTCAAAAGTTTTCTGTGGCATTTGGACGATTAGCGTTAAGGTGACCCAAAATCTTAAACTAACCCACATTCGGATAATAGATATAATAGGGGGCATTGGAGATAACCCCGACATTCATTGACTGTTAAGACCTCCCGCGGTGGCGATCAGAATATATAATGAAGTTATTTTTTTTGTTTTATCGTGTTAAAAAATAGAACTTACCATTTTGCGTAGACTGTCGCAGTTGACTAATTCCCCATTGTGGGCAACAGCTAAAGCTCCATGTTCTGTGTGAACAACAAACGGTTGACAATTAACTTCTTCTGATGCAGCAGATGTGGAGTAGCGCGTGTGACCAATACCTAAGTTACCTTTGAGTTTTTTTATAGCTTCGTCATTGAAAATGTTATTGATCATCCCCATTCCTTTGTATACGCTAAAGTTCTTGGAACATCTGCCTTCGCTAGTTACGATACCGGCAGATTCTTGTCCCCTGGTTTGTGACGTTTAACCACATATATCACGTAAACAATTATTCTTACCTGTGTTGGAGAGCGACTAGTCCCCAGCAAACGATTTGCGCAATTTCTAACTCGGTCGGCCATTCTCCTGTGGCGATGGCACCAAAAACACCACACTCGTGGGTTAAACCTGATTCGCGCGCTCCACGCCCTAGACGTTTTTTACCTAAGGGATATTTTTCTACTACTTCTGAAAGCTGTTGATCCGCAGACATCCTCTCTATATAAGAACAATTAGTTTTAGGTATCTTTGCGTTCGTAAGAAAATACTTACTTATCGGTTTTTGTTTATTAGGCAGTAATGAGATCAATCACAAAACATATCGTCAAACTAAAATTATGATTTTGCCGCTTTCGTATTTACGAATTTATACCAGCACGTGGTATCCCACCACTCGCAGTTAAGAGTCACCACGTGGCCGTACGTATTTATTTTTTTACGAAATTACCTAAGCGAATTCTTTTGTCATTCGAAAATATTTAGTTAAGGATATGTGTTTACACAGTTTGATAATTTAAGGAAAGTGTATAATTTAGGTAATTTCAAAAAATCCGAATTTTTGAAAAGTTGTGACGCGCATGCGCTGTTTCCATAAACTAATAATCCCTATAAGAGATCGAAGTTTATTCTTCTATTTACTTTTAAAGATATCTGTTGACAAGTTATTTATTGATTGTTGCTTTAGTGTTTAACGTGATGAGTACTAACGGTAAGTGCACTTTTAATATCTTTTCAACGGGCACTTGTTGATTCCTAGGGGTGACCAAAATCATTCTTTTTCTTTTCAACACAAATTGTTTTAGTTGGGGGCTACAAATTAGGCGAGCTTGTCATTGAGGGCAAGACGAAACAAGTGTTTAATTTGCCCGATCACCCTGGTATGGTGTTGCTCTTAAGCAAAGATAGAATAACGGCAGGTGATGGTGTAAAATCACATGCTCTCGAAGGAAAGGCCCAAATCTCCAATAAAACTAATGCAAAAGTTTTTGAAATTCTTAATACAGCTGGTAAGATTTATATAAATTGTTTATTCTTTTTACAATTTACTTTACAGGTATAAACTGCGCATTCGTGAAGGTGGCTGCTGATAATGCGTTTATAGCAAAAAAATGTGAAATGATACCAATCGAGTGGGTCACAAGACGTTTAGCCACAGGTTCATTTGTAAAGCGGCATGTGGGTGTACCTGAAGGATATCGCTTTTACCCACCAAAATTTGAAACGTTTTATAAAGATGATGCAAATCATGATCCTCAATGGTCAGAGGAGCAAGTTGTATCAGCTCAGTTCAAGGTTAATGGCCTTACTATTGGTATGTTGAACTGTTTATATCGGTGATGATTACTCAATAAGATCTTAGAAAATTTCCATCGATTACAGTAGATTGCATTCGTCAATTGTTGGTGTTTATTTATAACCACCGTCATAAACTTGTTTTGTAAATTTTATTATTTATTTATTTTATTTGTACGTCCTAATCTTTTGAACAAAAAAAGTACTTTGTAATTGTTTAATTGCAGTTTAATATATAATCGGTAATATAGGGTTCTGTAATAATCGGTAATAATAACAGCACTGACTGTCTATTTTAGGCAATTCTTATATACAGGGTGTTAAGCTGTAACTTTTTTATTTTTCAAAAAATCGTCATTACTCTCTTATTGTAAGAAAGATGTCAAAAATACAAAAACTTTCAGCATTTGTTCTAAAACATTTGTATTTACAATTATTTTCTTCAAATAACGAAACGGCGAAAAATTAAAAACTTCAAAACAAGATATTTTGAAAACCAAATCGATTTTTGAAAATAAAACATTTATAAAATTGTTAGACTATCTACTATAACATTTGTCTGAAAAAAATTTTTACTCATATTTAATTACAAGATACATTTTAACAAACTGCAACAATCATTTAAAACAAAGTTGGTTTCCTGCCATAAAACAAGAAAAATAACTAGAGAGGGACTAAATTTATTTTCAAAATGACCATCATTTATAGCAACGCAAACTCGGTAGCGTGTTTTAATATTAGAAGAGACACTTGCAAGAGCTGCCTGCTTGTCTTTGTTATATCTTCTGCTGCAGCTACTATTCTAGTCACTAGTTCTAATTCGATGTTTACTGATTTCACATATACAGAGGTCTTCATCTGACCCCAGAAAAACAAATCTAGGGAAGTTAGGTCAGGGCTACGGGCAGGCCACGCAACAGGACTTCTTCTCGCAGTCCACTTATTTGGATATTTTCTATTTAGTACTGCTATGATTTCTCGGGCTGTGTGAGTTCCATCACGTTGAAATCAGAGTCTTCGTCTGATGTATAGCGGCAAGTCATCAAGAAGGTCTGACAGAACGTTATTTAGGAAATCACAATAATTTTTACTATTCAAGCGGTTTGAGAGAATCCAAAAACGTACTCCCTTACGATTCTAGCCTATACATTTACTGAAAAACATGAATAAATGTTGTGTGGGGATTTTCATCACACACATTGCGAGAATTCAATACAACGTTTCAGCTTCGTCTGTAAAGAAAATACATTTTTCAAAGCGCCTCTGAAGATTGTACCGTCTAAGAAACCAAAGACAAAACAACAATCTTGACAGGAAGTCTTCAGGTCACAAATTCTAACAAACGTCCTCATATTCTTCTAAAAATGCGGCAACTTGGTTGCTGACGATTTCGATATCTGCTCCAATAAATTCTACAAGCTTCTAATGCCTTGTCATGAATCAACCCGCTCAAACTAAAGGAAAAACTGGACGAAGCCAAAATAGCCGATCGAAAAACATCACCACGGTTCACCGACCGAACACTCGCCTGTACCAGCGGAAGACAGCGCAGGAAATGCCAGCTACCGAGACGACGACGACACCGGCAGGACAACTTATTCAGCTAACCATAGAACAGCTAAACCAGCTCCTGTTCATCATCGGACGTCCAGCAAACGGCTCATTCTCAAAGTGCACTGCCAGATACCAGCGAGGAGATGACGCACTTGCGTTCACGAATGCAGTCCAAATCTATAAAGACGCATGCATGGGACTATCAATGCGCCTGAAAAAAAAAGCAGCGACTTGGTGGCAAGGTATCAAGAATACCATTATGACATGGGATGAAGCATGTATACACTCCGAAAAGCTTTTGGGTACACAAAGGCACCTCCAAGTCTTAAAAGAGATCTTCACCATAAAGCAAAATGACTTCACACCAACAGAATGTTTCATATGGCGGAACCTTCGGAAGATCGACTTATACCTGAACCGCTACAGCTAGATACGATATATTGCTTACTGCACCGTCTTATCAAAAAAACAAACTTGCGAGAAAGCAGTTCTGTGTCTACTACAACCGCTAGCGCACCGCTCCCCTGCTTCGGTTGCAAGAAATAAGGAAACTGTTACCAAAGCAGACGACAGTGCTCAATCGTACACGTCAACGTCGGCAAGACAATTGGGCGTGCTTAATTTATACGGGAGCACGCTAAAGCATAGCCCGCCACGCGCTCTATAAAACTACAAGAAGCTCAGTTCAACCTAGTACTGGCAGACGATCAAGACCGACCACAAAAGTCCTCACGATAAGATTCAACGTAGTTTTCAAAGGAAAAGCTACTCGACGTCGACTTCATAGAAGACGTAGACATCATCCTTTATCTTCTCGGCAGACGGTGGCACTTCGCTAGCGAAATAGAGGTTTCGTACGGTTTCGAAGCATATGGAACCCCGGAAGTTAAAAAAGCGATGGTTACTCATTCCCGTCCGGAAACGCCCCATGTACCAAGGGCTGACACACCAGCACTAAACGACCAGAGAACCAAGACTTAGAACCAATGCACTGTTGAGAGCAGACGACAGCGAGTGTGAAGAGGAAGCCGATTAGTACTCGTTTGAAAGACAATACCCTGTGTTTGCCACATGAGTAAACGACATTCTCCCTCTACTCCTTTCATCTAGTATATTCCCGCGTTCTCCGAATAGGAAGCTTCAACGAGTGGAGATACAGATGGCCGAGATAGAAACACTCGAACTAGGCCAAGACGAAGGGGAGGTGCTACCGCCATAAGGACACCTACACCTACTGGAAGTATTTTCGGACGTGTTTTCTTTGGAGAAAGAAGCAACGCCATACAACGAACACCGGATTGAGACTGGTAACAACCCGCCGGTGGCAACAGCTCCATACCGATTGGCAGAGAAAAAAAAGCTAGTGCTACGAGAAGAAGTAGACAAAATGCTGAAATTAAACATTATCGAGGAGTGCGATTCACCGTGAGCCGCGCCGGTAGTGATGGTGTCAAAGCCGGACAACAAAATGCGCGTGTGCGTGGACTATCGGAAATTGAACTACCGATCGTTACCCACACACCAGGATGGATGACCTACTCCACAAGGCACGAGCCACGATCATTTTCACTTCGGATCTCAATTCAGGCAGATGTCAGTGTCCGAGTGTGACCGGGACAAAACCGCGTTCGTTACTCCGTTCGGGCTATTTTGGTTTCACAGAATGCCTTTCGGACTCCGTAACGCACTGGCTTCCTTCCAACGCTTGATGGACTGCTTTCACACCAGCACCTCACAAGTTATTTTACTAGCTGACTTGGATGACCTCATCCTGCTGTCAAAATCCAGTGAAGACTATGTGAAGGATCTACAAGTCGTTTTACGACAACTACGAACTTACAAGCTATACGTAAGAAGGAGTAAGTGCACGTTCGGCTACGAGCAAGTCAAATACTTGGGGCCTTATATCAACCCGGAAGGTATCTCAGTATACCCAGGAAAGGCTATAGTCATCACCCGGCTATTAGAGGCGAAAACGGTCAAACAAATAATGTTCTACTTGCAACCTGCTCGTGGTATCGGTGTTTCATCTCAAAATCTCCAAAATCGACTAGTGTCAAGCTTGCTAAAGAAAAAGGCAACATGGGCTTGGGGCCCAGACCAGACAGCGGCATTGCACTAACTAAAGATGCTACTAACGTCTGCACTCATTTTACGTCAAGCAGATATGTCCATCCCTTTTACGCTAAGAACGGATGCTAGTAGTTACGCCCTCGGTGCCGTGCTCTGCCAGAGAGAAGGCAAGTGGAATATGCAAGCAAACTCCTGTTGCCAGCTGAGAAAAACTATTCAACAACAGAGCCGGAAGGTCTCGTCATTATCTGTACTGTAAACAAGTTCAGAATTATCTGGAAGCAAACCCGGTACGCGTGATGACAGACCACCCACCACTGCCACTTCAGTGGTGGGTGCTCTGTCATCACGCCTTCTATCGCTATAGTTGCTAACGGGAAGGCTCGCCCGTTGGGCACTAGCGCTTCATTCCTATGAGATAACTTACACATATACTCCAGTGAAAATGAATGTGGTAGCAGACGGTTTATCACGGCCACTCTGTCCACACGAGGAAAATGAAAATTGCCTCTCGTGTATAGTATTTCTTAACATCCATACAAGATTCGGACTGGATATTCGATACGGCAAATTCTAAGATTTAGAGCTACAAAAAATTATCAAATGTTTCGAACAACCAAACTCCGCACCGACAGACTTCTCTTGGTGGACAAACCAAAGATACTTGATGTCAAGAGGTATTCTATTCCAGTACGCTCACGAAGTCGACACCGAAGAAGCTCAACAAATGGTCCCAGCCCAGGAACGCGAGGCCATTATGAAGAAATACCATGACGCCCCGACGACAGGCCACTACGGAGAAGACCGTACATTCCAACGTATAGCTACTCGGTAAAGGTTCAAAGCGAACGACCACAAAACAGCAGGTCTGATGTAGACGCCAGCACCATCTCAACGATTTGAGACACCCGTCATAGACTTGTTTAGGCCTCTCCCGGAGTGTCCCAATGTAGTAAAATGGATTTTCATCACAGAAGATATAATGTCCATAATTGGTAGAATTGTTCGCTAAAATATGGAACGTCACGTAGACTTTGCAGCGACAAGGGTTTGTAAGCGACACAATGCAACACGTCGCCTGTTGTCTAAACCTCCAGCAGAGCCTCACATCAGTATATCATCCACAGATTAATCCAGTGGAACGAAGAAACCGGGATCTCAAAACTTAACTAGCCATACTAGTAAAGCGCACACACAACAATTGGCCAGACAAGCTACCAGCTGTCAGGTTCACTTTATACGGCAGCATGCCAAAGCACAGGATACAAAGCAGCATACTTAACATTTGGAAGGGAACTAAGAACCACAGATGACGTGACACGTGACCAAAAGGCAATTTTAGAAGGAGACACCTTTATACCTACCATCACCTCGCACCTTCTAAGGAGAATCGACACCATTAGACAAGCAAAAGAAAATAACGAACGGGCACAGGATCGTTTCAAGGAAATCGCAGATAAGGGAGACGTGACACCCCTGCATTCCAACCATTTGACCTAGTATGGGTTACGACGCACCCACTTAGAAACGTCGCTAAACTGGAATCAAAACATCTCCTATCACATACGAGGTAGTGGCACCACACGTTTCAACCACACCACTAAGAAAGTAACACATATCAATGCTAACGTCATACAAGGGGAGCAAAGTCAATATTCCGAAAGCAGTCCTTCCAATTAGAAAAAGGGGAAGACCTCCGAAGAAGCAAAACCAATAAATACCAGCACAACCGCAACAACAGGCATTCTACGATCATACGTTGTTATGTAATAGTAGATAGTTTAAGGATTTTATAAATGTATTTTAAAAAATGGTGGTTTTCAAAATATCATTTTGATGTTCGAAGAAAATCATTGTAAATACGAATGTTTTCGAGAACCGAAAACAAATGCTGAAAGTTTTTGTTTTTTTTTTAAATATTCTTTAAAATAAGGGAGTAATGACGATATTTCAAAAAATAAAATCTTTTCCTTCTAAATAGAAGCTCATTATTTAGTGTTTCATTAAACGATGATGCAAAAATGTACTGCTTACATGCAGCAAGTTTCTAATGTGTAAAATTACATTTTTTAGGACAAGTTGAATACGACATAATGAGAAAAATGAGCATTTTGGTGTTCGAAATTTTAGAAAAGGCATGGTCAACAAGAAACTGTGCTCTGATCGACATGAAGGTCGAGTATGGCGTTGATAAAAACGGTAACGTCTCTAACCATTAATAAACATCTTGTAACATTTGTTTTGATAGGTGAGATTCTGCTGGCTGATATAATTGATTCAGACAGTTGGCGTTTGTGGCCATCTGGAGATAAACGTCTAATGGTCGATAAGCAGGTATACCGTGATTTGCAGTCGGTGACGCAATCAGATTTGGATACTGTGAAACGCAATTTTGAATGGGTCAGCGAACAATTGAGTCATTTAATTCCGGAAAACAACAATCTCGTAGTTATTTTAATGGGTAGCCCGGCAGATCAAGAACATTGCAACAACATAAAAAAGCATTGCGAATCGTACGGACTAAACGTTGCGATTCGTGTAGCGAGTGCACATAAGTCGACCGAAGAAACTTTAAAAATTGTAAAATACTACGAATCTTTGACGCTAAAAGTAGTTTTTGTTGCCGTAGCGGGACGTTCCAACGGGCTAGGACCGGTGATTTCAGCCAACTGTACTTTACCCGTCATTAATTGCCCTCCCGTTAAAATGGATAACATAAATTTGGATATATGGTCGAGCTTGAATGTGCCATCAGGATTAGGTTGTACGACCGTTATGTACCCAGAAACGGCTGCTTTAAGTGCAGCTCAAATTATCGGCCTTAATAATTACATGGTGTGGAGTAAGTTAAGAGTGAAGCAATTCAACAATTGCACATCCATTGTTAAAGCTGATCAAAAACTACAATAATTGCGAAATGTTTTTGTTATAAGATAAACATTCTGTTTAAACGAAAGTAATTTCTTAACATTATATATCAACAACTTTGTTTTTATTATTGTTCTAAATGATATACAGCATAAATATTTTATGTAAGCGTTTGTATATAAAAGGAAATATACACGATTTTTTTAATTTATAGTGGTGTTAAATTCCACTTATTTACAATTTGTTGATGGTGTCTTTTGAAGGTTGTGTTTGTTTTCGTGTAGCAGCTTGGTACTCGCGCATGTCTAGATGTGTAAAGGTGGGTCCGTATTTGACGCGTACGCGTTTTGCGTGCTTAAAACGAAAAATTCCAATTTACTGCGTTTTTACGCTTTGTTTTGGCGTTCTGGCAAACGAAGATACTATCAAAGAATATATACATTCGACATATTAAAGTTATTTTTGTGCATATTTCAAAATGAGCGCGATTACACAGGATGTACTAAGTATGTACATGCATCGAATCCAAATAAGAAAATTCTGTGCTCTATATTTATATAAGAAATATAAAAAACAAAAGAATTTAGTACTGGAATACGTTTTTCTACTTATTTCCACTCTTTAGATTATAATTTAATTTTATGCGCTATTCAAAACTAAAGGTTATAACTAACAAGTACCTATCCTCACACATATTTAAAAAAGTGAGATAGACATAGCTTAAAAAAAGATTTACATAAACGAGTAAAATTGTGGTACGCTGAAAGTAAAGTTAAACCAACTTCTGGCGCACTGACCTTGAAACGCGTGTGTTCAAAAATAAACGAATACTATTGGCTGTTGGTAAAGCGCTTTACGCGTCGCGTCAAATACGGACCCACCTGGGTCGCTGTACTACACGTAGGCTCATTGGTAATTAAAATAAAGCCTAGTCTGCACTGCAAGCAGTTTGTCGGTAGGAACCCATTAATGTTTTCCGATGCTAAAGGTTTGACCATTTTTTCGAATTGTAGGGTCATATAACGCCTAAATTTGGTGAAAAGTATTTTGTTCACTAACGCCTAACTTATGCTTGTATTTGCCTGATACAGGCAACTGTATACTAAAGCTGTTTTTCATAAGCTCATTTTTTAAAAGGTAAAACCTTTAACAATTCCTACTAAAATATGACAAAGAATTTTGAACGACACTGTATTAAAAAGTAAGAATGGACAGTCGCCAGCACCATCTAACAGCAGCAACAGAATTAATGTATGAATAATACCATATAATACATTAAATATTTACTTTAATTTTTTTAAATATATATACAAATTTTATCTTTTGGATTGGATTTTATGGGATTTTAGTGAATCGCTCTTAGCAAGCGCTTCATAATTAACTAAGTGATACAGTGATTCATAGTTTACAGGGTTGGTCCTAAGTGTTTCGAGGTAAATGTAATTGTATTTTATACACAATTATAATTTAGGATTTTCTAGAATGATTGAACAAATAGTAAATCGGCACTGTCCTTATGAATGGACATTTGCAGATTTTTCAGATTATAAAGTATGTGACGTACCCAGTTATAGCAGTGAGTATGAAAACTTTAAAATAGCCCTTTCGTACAGTTTTAATGAGGGTATTGAAAGAATTGTAAGAGTTGAGAATCCTTATTTATATGGGCAGTTTTTATTAAAGAAAGAAGAATATGAAACACGTGGATATTGCTCCGTTAAACAATTATATCATGATACGGCTTCCTTCAAGGTTGATTCTATTTTATCAACCAATTTAGATTGGAGGCTTGCTAATAGAGTTAAGTACGGACGGGGTGTTAGCTTCTCTCCATCGCCAGCTTATGCAAACAAAGAATCATCTCGTAGCAATGGCACAGCAAGGGCAATGATTGTCGCAGATGTATTAGTGCAGAATGCACAACTTGTTGCAACAACTGTAAATTTACCAGACACTAATTATGATACAACTATCGGAAATTGTAGCCAAGTGTATGTTAAATATTATGATGACGAATTTTATCCAAAATATGTTATTTACTATAAAAGTAAAATCATACCATATGTGCGTCGACGTCGTTATTTTTAAGTTTTCATTTTACTCATTAATCCTTTATACGTAAACTTTCTCTATAATCGTTTTATACATACAAGGTAATATGTATTGTGTATCTTTTGTGATAAATATTTTTATACATGTTAATACGTGAGATTATATATAATAAATATAAAGATTTTTTCATTTGTTCATTTTATAATAATGATATGTTTCATATAACTGTTTTGGCGGCGTGTGCCGCTTTGGCAAGATATAGCTGTTAGCATACGATTAGATGAATTTAATATACTGAATACAACCCATATAGCACAAGTTCATGCAAGTAGAGCATATGTACTTAACACGAATACGTGCAGTTTACGTACATTAGCGTATGTACACTGTACATACAAATTACGTACATGGAAGAATGTATGTAAGATGTATGTACCACAAATGGACGAAGTTTGCTATCTGGAATTATTACATTATATTACCAACGTATGAGAAAAATTTTTAACTTACGTTTAACTACAGTAAAATTATAATATGTTAACAACTCTAGTTTCTATGTAGTGCGATATAAATGTGCGTTAGCATAATGCAAATGCATTTGGGCATACACGCACTTAATTAAATTAACGAGTACGAAATGATTAGGAAATTAAGTCGTCTCATGAAACCCTTCCTAGTGATGCGAATTCATTTTGATGCCGCGAACATCACAAAAATTTCGTTATCGACAAAGTAAAAGCACTTTAAATCGTGCGATCTAACAGTGCGTTTTACCTTTGCGAATAGGAATGGTGCCACGATGTTAGAAACGGGCGGTTAGAATGGGAGCGCGGTCGTTGGATACGTGTTTACGTTCTGGATTCAGCATTGATGAATGGACAGACGTAGTGCTGTTTGATGAGACAACTTGTAACTTGAGAGTGCATCGACTAAAGATTTTCTTTGTACGAGATGTGACGAATGTCAGTTGATAATTGCAATATAAAATCTAGATGGTGATTCGCTTGTGATCTGCAGAAATTGTTCCTTTGACCATTTGAAAATGTTTGATGGCTAGTAGTTTGTGGTCATTGATCTATACATCTTGTCAAACGTTTTTTTCAATACCCTGGAAACCCGCTTGATGTCGATTTTTGTTAGAGACGGATATGTATCCAAGTTTCTGGCTTATTAACGTCATGTTTAATCTTCGCTAAAGGTACGTAAAAGGTATTAGTGGACCGTTCTACTGATGATACCGATTTCCTATTTTATCGTGAACGAGGATTCCTATCTCTAGTACATATCATCTTTTCAACTCAAGGTATTTATGCAGCATTATTTAACCCTCTACGCGAACGCAATCGACAAACACGGTGGTTAGTAAGGAGATGAAATCCGCTAGTAACACAGGGCTTCTGGTTTATTAATAATTGTCTTACTACACGATGCATGAAGATTGTGTTGTGAGTTTGGGAGCCTTTTTCTTTACCCCGAACCTATTTTTCTCTACTACCATCTCAACCTACGGCCATCTCCGATACTAAGCTAGCCAACGCAGGTACACTCCAAGAATTGATTTTCTTTTTGTTTCTCAACCTTTGCAATTTATTCTGGGCGCATCAAGAAATAGTCCAGCGAAAAAACGCAAAGCACCAATATAACGTGGGAAGCCCTTTAGAAAGAGTAGCTTATAAATATCGAGTGATAGTTATATATAAATTCCTTGTAAGTTGTTTTTCTTTCAATATCGCTAGCAATGCATCTTAATAGTGTTAGTTGTATTAAAAATTAGTTACATTGATAATAATATCTAAATTACGTGTAAATAGTTTAAATAAATTCGTTACAATATATTAACTCGTGTCGGTTTGTCAAATTGCAACTGAAGTGTGCTGTACGGTCAAAGAATTGATGTGGTTAGTTGGTTTTATGCATTATGTTGATGGAATGGTAAATAATAGCTGGTGCAGGTGTGTCATTATTTCTTTTAAAGATGTACGGGTACAATAGGAACATCCAAAGTTGTAAACTCTGATCAGTAAATGTACATAGTACCTATTTATATGAATATCTTATGAACAATAGTATTTTTACATTAGAATATCTTTATTTTACGTATGTGTTGTACTCGTTTTTGCATAGGAAAATGAAAGTTAAAATGAAATGCAATCATCTACGCTGTTATGTAACACAGTGGCTTTAAAGTTACGGAATATTCATGCTATTTCGAAGACAGAAAGAATTTGTGTTGTTTATGATTTTTGTATCTGAACAGGATAAAAAAACTTTCGTGTTTTTAAGAACAAACATTTATTCTTCATGAGCAACAAATCTCTTTGAAAAATTTTACAAATTAATATTTTCAAGCGATGTTTTTATCTTATCAATATGATTATATATTTTTGATTACTAGGTAAGTCATATCTGATATAAACACATCAAAGTGAATCATTCTCTTCTATTTATACCATACAAGTACAAGCGATTATTCATTAACACAGGATGATGGTAAGTTTATTATATTAATCGATGAAATTATAACGAAAATCTTTACAGATGATTGAGGATATAGTAAACCAGCATTGTCCTGCTAACTGGGAATATCAAAATTTGGCAAATTATAAAACATATGATTTGCGTTCGTCTTCTAGGCAGTATGAACAGTTCGAAAGCCATCTTTCGGGCGATTTTAACAAGGGTATCGATAGGATTGTGAGAGTTGAGAACACGTACTTATATGGGCAGTTTTTATTACGAAAGGAAGAATACGAAACTCGTGGATGTTGCACAGTTTTGCAATTGTTTCATGATACCGCTGAGTCTAAAGTCGATTCCATTTTATGTAACAATTTAGATTGGAGACTAGCTAAAAGAGTCAAATTTGGACAAGGTGTAAGCTTTTCTGGATCACCAGCTTATGCAAATAAACAATCTTCTTGGAGCAATGGAACTGAAAGAGCCATGATAGTGGCAGATGTTTTAGTGCAAAACACACAACATGTTCGGAACTCATTACAATTACCAAAGGAAGATTATGATACAACTGTTGGAAACAAAGGCAAAGTGTATGTGAAATATCATGACGACGAATTTTATCCAACATATGTTATTTATTATGAAAGTAATTAAGTTTTTATAGTACGCTTGTATGACAGTATTTTTTAATTGGGTTTATCAGTGTTGTATCAGTATGTTGTAGTTATTTAATTAAAAAGTTAAACATAACACAATTATTTATTAATATAATATTTAAATATGGGTATATCATGACGTCAGAAGATGTTACCGTTAATCTGTAATGATCTATTATCGTTTTTGCAATGAAGACTGGAACACCTAGTTGTGTTGCACTCAGGATTGTTTAAACAAAATTAGTATAAGTAAAATACTATTCACTATCTTCATCCTCAAATTTAGATTCATTTTTAAAGTCTTGTTTCTTCATATTTGGCCATCGTTTTATACCAGACAATGCTGGTAACGGTATATTCAAGTTCTTGGATAAATACATGTAGCATCTTTTATTACTTAAATGTCTTGGTGTAACCCATAGCCATATCATCGTTACTCCAATAAACTTTCTTCTTACCAGATAAAATTTATATTTGAGATTCGGAAAACACCTTGGGCAAAATATTTTTTTGATCAGCTAAACTCATATACTTGTTCTATGTTTACCAAATAGGAAAGTCATGTGATACAGCACTACTCTAACTGGTGGAGGAAATTGAAAAGGTTATGTAGCGTAAGGAGTATGCAGTTGAAACGTTTCTTAATATACAGGGAGTCCTCAACAACACTTCTTATCACTTTATGGAAAGGGCAATAACAATAACCATCAGATCAACAATACTACGATAAAGCTATGGGAATCCTTAATACAAGAATTGTAAAACTCAAATTGTTTGGTAAGGAAAAAACAGTATAAGCGACAAGGGAATGTTCACAAGGAAGTGTACTCACTCCGTCTCTGTTGTGACACACAGTCGATGAACTACTCACCCAGCTAAACAATAGAGTCTATTACACTCAGGGATATGCCGATGACGTGTCATACTGACGCATATGGTAAATACCAGAGTACTGTAGACAATACAATGAAAACAGCATTAACGATAATCAAAAAGTGGTGTCTAGAGAATTATATTAGAATTAATCCAAAAAAAAAAACACCTTATTCACCTTCACTCGTAGAAGCAGTATTGATCGAATGCAATATCTGGCTAATCGGTGCATTACCTGTGCTTGTAAAGGCACTCCAGGCCAAGCACGCAATGCCATTCTAAATCTACCACTTCTGCATATCTTCTTGGAAAGTGAAATCAGAATGGCAGCTTACAGATTACAAAGGTATGGCATCAAAGCCTTGCTAAGACTGCACACAACTTACACCAAGCAAGTAGTCAATCTTCTGGAGGGCATTAGAGCCTTTATAGAAAAATGATGCAGATAATTAGCATCTATAAGAATGAACCGGTATGCAGACTTTGTCAAGAGGATAAGATAAAACAGCATACCATGTACTCTTTGAATGCCCAGCATTAAAGCGCAGAAGATACCAGCTAGATTGGAACATTTAACTCCATTGACAACCGCAATCTAATAGCGAAGCCTATCAACTGGAAAACAGTACAACAAGCCGGAAAGGTTGACGTGCATATACCAGCTATAGGCAATCGGAATTTAATCTAATTTGAATCTAATCTAATCTAGTTGTATTAAAAGTTAGTTACACGTATAATAATAATTTCTAAATTACGTGTAAATAGTTTAAATAAAATCGTTTTTAAAAGTTGTTACAGTATATTAACTGTGTGGCGGTTTGTCAGATTGCAGCTAAAATGTGTGCTGTACGGAAGAGTTGATGTAGTTATGACACTTAACGTTGCTCTGTAAAAGCAGGTTGATTTTACGCATTAAGTTGATGGAATGGTAGGTAATAGTTGATGCAAGAGTACGTCAAGTTTTTTTCAAATGATGTGTGGCTGTAATATAGAGACATCCAAAGTTGTCAAATTTGAATATCTTAAGCCGTGTCCAGATCTGTACCACCTCGCGCAACAATACCACGTCGCGAACTCCGTTGCAAACTTTATCTCGCAACTGCGTACGCGTACGCCGCACCGAACAACATCTCGAACCTCGAGTTGCAACATTGACGCGTTCCATTAATACTGGCATTTTCGATTTTTAATTTTTCCTCAGTAGTCATTTTAAATTTTAAAACGGATGTCGCTGCAGCAGCGTTTATTTACATCCATTACGCTTTATCCGCTAAAAAGCGAAAACAAAAACAAAAGCGATGGTGGCAAAAGGAAATATTTAAAAATAGACAGAAATATGGTGCAAATAATTTACTAGCAGATTTAAAGATGCAAAAAATTAGTGGTCAATACAAAAATTTCACTCGAATGTCACCAACAGATTTTGAATATCTCTTCTTAATGCAATTGGGCCTAAATTAGGAAAGCAAATTACAAAGTTCCGAAAAGCAATCTCAGTGCAAGAAAGGCTAGCTGTAACTCTACGTTTTCTGGCCACGGGAGATTCCTACACAAGCTTACAATATTTGTTCAGAATCTCCAAGCAGTCCATTAGCGAAATCGTTCTAAAAGTTTATCAAGCTTTAGTTGAAGAATTGAAAGGAAATATTCAGGTAAGTAAATGAACAAATTTAAAGTTTTCATGTTTTCTTTATTTTAAAAAGTTGTAAACAAAGTAAAACCATTTTATTAATCCATATTACTGAGTAAGCGCCGGTTTTAGAAGCTCTTCAAATGTTGCTTCTTCCGACGAAGGATATATAGGGGAACAGACTGACGGAGATGAATCGTGATATTCTTGTGGCGATGCAGGATTGGAAAATTGAGATTGTTGGAAATTATGGGGTAGGTTCTAAGAATATAAGGATCTAGAGATGATCTTGTGGGAACACAAGTTTGTGACCTTGCAGGGCGAGTATTACATTTGATGTAGGATTAGGATGATATATATATTGAACATTTGATCGGGGAATATTAAATGGGCTACGGTACGGAGGTTGAAGTTGGTCATAGAACCCAGAATCTGCTTGAAATATGATATCCATTACAGCTTTCTGCACATTGATTTTCGTAACTTTCGAATATGAATCGAGTTTTTTAGCTACCAATTTTCTAAATAGATCAGATTCGTTGTCTTCTTTCTTATTTTGAGCAGCAGAGGTTTGCAGAATTTCGAAAGCTTTTTCTAATTGCTTTTCCGATGTGTTATTTTTCCTACTTTTTTTGGAAGGTGAACCAGATGATGGACCTGAGACTGGATTAGCTGTACTAGGACAAGCAGATACCATCTGTTCCCGCTCAGTGTCAGACAGTCCGTCTGCTGCAGTTGATTGTGTCTCGGATTGTGAGTCTTCATCCGGAATTTATGATAAAAAGTAGTTTTTGTATACTTACATAGGGATAAAAACAACTATAGTAATTTGCACCCATGCTGAAATCATCAAGTTTGTTTCATTTTGTAATTGTTCAGGTCTAATGCTAAACATTGTTTTAGTAAAATTTATGTACGTTTTACAGATCACCACTTCACAACAAGGGTGGGTAACTATCGCCGAAGAGTATGAATCAGTGTGGAACTTTCCACATTGTCTCGGAGCATTAGACGAAAAACATGTCGTTTTACAAGGACCCATAAATAGCGAAAGCGAGTATTTTAATTATAAAAGTACTTTTAGTATTGTCCTTTTTGCTGTGATGGACGCAAAGTATAATTTTTTATATGTAAATGCTGGTTGCCAAGGCAGAATATCTGATGGCGGAGTCTTCAAAAACACACAACTATATAAGAAATTAGAGCAAAATGATTTACTTATTCTACCAGCTCAACGTTTAAATAAAAGACAAAAATGTATACCTTTCTTTTCCCTTGAAGACGAAGCTTTCGCATTGACAGAGAATCTAATGAAACCTTTTCCAGGGTTACATAATAAAGGGTCAGTAAAAAGAGTTTATAACCCACACAGCACAAGCATATCCAATGGATATGAAATGTACACACCAACCATGGATACCGGAGGTGCATCGAACATCCATATTTAATATTATGGAGCAAGGATGGAGGTCCATTGGATATATCATTCCGTCACGGAAAAATCTTCATAGTATGTCCATAGGACCTCCAGGTGGATAAACATTTTACATCCATATGGAGATACATTGAACAGTCATATGAACGTACAAAATACATACATATGGAGGTTCAATGAACATTTAATTAAAGTATAATAAACATTCATTTTTTTATAGAACCTTCATATGTAGGTAAAATATATGTGCGTATCTATATATTAACAAAAAATATGGCCACACGTCAAATAAAGTCAATACAAAATGCCAATAGTGATATTTTCCAGATGCAACAACTCCGGTTGGTCCACAGAAAATATGACCACTTGTTCATTTTCACTCAAACACAATCGAACTTTGTTATTTACACATTCTCTCATTTTTCTAGAGCTTTTATCCATTATTTATATTATAGGAATCCAAATACTTACTAGATTAATGTACAGCAAAAGTAAATTCAAATATGCAAAAATACCTTATCTTTACCCAATAAACACAAATCAATGGGTCTGTACTGGCAATGTACTCCTTAGCCGGCACTCAGAATGCTGGCAATGTACTAAAATGAAGTACACTGCCGGTAACCAGGTGACACACCGGCCGATATATTGCCGGATGAATCTTGCCAATGCAGAAATTGCATCGAACCAATATCGGCAAGTTATGTATATTAATACAAGTTAAATGCAGAATGCCAGTGAAATCTGTGCAATATAATATGTACTTTGCCATCACATAAATAGTGCGCAATTTTAAAAGCATTGGCAATGTTAGCAACTTAACACAAATTAAATGCATACAATGGTATTATCATTTTTAATTTAATTAATAAAACAATTTGGAAACTTAACATACAATGTCCATATATGTACTGAAAAAATTTAAAAATATAAAAACCTATTTACATTCATTCTGTGCTTATGTTTATTGGCGTCTTTCGTACCCACTACTCCTGGTGTTTATTGCGTGTTGTAAAGCTGCACCACAATTTGAATTTTTTCTTATGGATACTGTAAAATAAAAATTACATTGTAATGCTACTCAAATAACTTATGCACTTTTTTTTAGCAATTTCTAAACTAAATTTTGAAGTTTTTGAAGTAATTATAAAGAATTACTTTGTAAATAGTCGTGAAATAAAATACAATACGAAAGTCGAGTTTGGCAGTAACGCACTTGAAATCACATTACGTTAATATACATATAAAGTTAATGTTTTAAGTTTTAACCTATAAACTATAAAATACTTTGAAGCCTCTTACCATAAATGAAATTTAAAATATTTTTACAAATTTGTTTTGCTTGATCCAGACCAATTACTTGGTTAAAACATGTCTCGTTTGCTATATCTTTTCATCCAACAAAGTAGATTGAATCGATCTAAAAAAAAATTTCAATTAAATAAAACTCAGTGTTAAGCACGACGGTGGTTCGTACTTAATAGGTGGACACCTGCCCAGGTAATCAGTATCTGAACGATACCAGATTCTAGGACAGATGTCAGTGATCAAACAAGTTTTACTTTGAATGATAGTTTATTAATAAAAAGTTGAGTATTTATACAATTCAAATTGCTTGGTTTTACATTTTACTATTTCATTGTTAGCCTACATTATAAAATATTTGCTTATGTGTTATGGCATTGTAAAGAATGTGTTAATACACAATACATGTTGTGACATTGAAAAGAATTTGCTGATATACATTATAAGCATTATAAGGAATGTGTATAGGATTACATCACAATTATATTATTACGTTTTAACTTAGAAATTTTATAATTTATATTTGTAAAATTTAGAGGTTTTAGATTAAATTTAAATGTTATGATTAAAAATGATTGTTCATGTATGAACACTCAGCAATAAGAATAATGAATTGGGAAATTGTAGATAAACTCACAAACTGGCTCTTAGATTACAAATTCCAATGTCATTATATATTTTCTCGAAAACGTGTTAGTTTTTAGGTTATATATTTATTATTAAGAAATAATTTATATTTGAATTTAATACTTACTTATTTTGTTTACTCATCCATCCTAAATGATGAAAAACAAACACATTTTTTCGAAATTTTAAAGCACAAAATGGTTTGCATACGATAAATACAAGCTAAACAAAAAGCCAAAAAGTTTGCGTGTGCAATAATTCCTTAAATAATTCAGTGGCGATAATATACGCGAAAACCTTGGCGAAAACAAACGAACAACGAAGAAAGTTTAAATTAAACCACGCCAAGTATTTTTTTTTACTTTTTCAATTTTTCATTAAACTTGTTGTTGCATGTTAAATATTTACTACAAATGTTAAATTTTAGAGAATATAATTATTTCTAAATAATTTTGATAAAAAATAGCAACTCACAAAATTATGTAACATGATAGATAAAAAGAAATGTTTCCGAACATAACACTTAAGATAATCCTATTTCACAGATATCCATGAATGTATATAAGGTGCATATACAATGGATATTAAACTACGAATGTACATCAATGGATATTATATAGATAAATATGTATATCCATTGCATCTCGCGTACTGTGTGGGAACTATCGCCTCTGTAGAGCACGCCGCGTGTGGTGGAAAATGTCTTTGGCATTACTTCGGCAGTTTTTTTGAGTGATTCGAAAGCTCACTACTATTAGAACCAAAAAAGGCAGAGTTAATTGTAATGGCAATAGTTTATTTGCACAATTTTTTAAGAAGAAGTTGTAATTCTTGTGATGTATATACACCTCCCGGCACATTCGATACTGAAGTGGAAGGAAGCTGGAGAAGAATAATTGAGAATGGTGAAATAATGCTCCCACTAAGAAATGTACCTCGTAGGTCATGTAAAACTGCTCAAAAAATTCGAGAAGAATTGGCAGAATATTTTCAAACTCAAGACCAACTTTAAAATTATTCGTAAAAAAATAGTTATAATTTCTATATTACAACAAATATTCAATACAAAATTTCAACTTACTGTACTTAATGTTTTTCTGGGGCAATTTTTGTCAAAAAGAAACTCCATACTCTTGTACGCAAACCAGTTACTTTCATAAATTTCATCTGACCCTATTATAAAAATAAAGTTAGGAATATTGTAAAGATAAACAAGGATATTAAAACATACCTTTCCGGGTTCCTACACTTTTCTTTACTTTAGCCCTTTCACGTCGATAAGAAGAAAGCAAATTAGTAACTTTTTTTTTGCATTCTTCCACTGTTGAACTCTCAATTCAGCAGCTATTTGAACCCATGCATCATATTTTCTTAGTTTATTATAATATAGTGAATGTTTCGGATTCCAAAAGCATTCATTTTGCCTATATAAACTAATTAACAGTTGGATATATAGTATCTTCGGTCCACTCCATTGTCGTTAGTAAAGTTAAACTGAACAAACAAATAACAAAATTGTACGTCTTCCCGTCCAGACTTGTTCAACGTCGTCGCGTACCAATCCTTTGATGTTCCGTCAGTTTACCGACAAGTCGTGGATTACGACGTACCTCGAGCTGCAACGCTTATCAGGTTTGCGACGGCGTTCGTTTCTACGTCCAGATTGCGCGCGACTTAGTACGGGACGTGGTACAAATCTGGACGCGGCTTTATGCACAACAGCATTTTCGTATATTAGAGTATGTTCATTTTACGTATGTGCTGTAGCATAAGAAAATGAAAGATGAGATGAAATGCAATCATTTTACACAGTGGCTTTAAATAAGTTACGAAATTTTCATGCTATTTTGAGGAAAGAAAGAGTTTAATGTGTCGTTCATGGTTTTTTTATATGAACATGATAAAAAAATCTTCCGTGTTTTTAAGAACAAACATTTATTCTCAATGGACAAATTTTTGAAAAATTTTACAAATATATATTTACTTTTTTGTAATTATAGGTTTGAAGCGTTGTTTTTATCTTATCAATATGATTATATATTTTTGATTACTAGGTAAGTCATATCCGGTCATATCTGATATAAACACATCAAAGTGAATCATTCTCTTCAATTTATACCATACAAGTATAAGCGATTATTCATAAACACAGGATGACGGTAAGTTTATTATATTAATCGATGAAATTATAACGAAAATCTTTACAGATGATTGAGGATATAGTAAACCGGCATTGTCCTGCTAACTGGGAATATCAAAATTTGGCAAATTATAAAACATATGATTTGCCTTCGTCTTCTAGGCAGTATGAACAGTTCGAAAGCGATCTTTCGGGCGATTTTAACAAGGGTATCGATAGGATTGTGAGAGTTGAAAATACGTACTTATATGGGCAGTTTTTACTAAGAAAGGAAGAATACGAAAGTCAGGGATATTGCACAGTTTTGCAATTGTTTCATGTTACCGCTGCGTCTAAAGTTGATTCCATTTTACGTAATAATTTAGATTGGAGACTAGCTCAGAGAGTCAAATTTGGACGAGGTGTAAGCTTTTCCGGCTCACCAGCTTACGCAAATAAACAATCCTCTTGGAGCAATGGAACTGAAAGAGCCATGATAGTCGCAGATGTTTTAGTGCAAAACGAACAACATGTTTGGAACTCATTACAATTACCAGACGAAGACTATGATACAACTGTTGGAAACAAAGGGAAAGTGTATGTGAAATATCATGATGACGAATTTTATCCAAGATATGTTATTTACTATGAAACTAATTAAGTTTTTATTGTATGCTTGTATGACATATAGAGTATTTTTTAATTGGGTTTATCAGTGTATTGTAGTTATTTAATTAAAGATTTGAACATAACACAATTATTTAACATATTTAAATATGTGTATATCATGACGTCAGAAGATGTTACCGTTAATCTGTAATGAGCTGTCATCGTCTTTGCAATGAAGATTAGGACATCTAGTTGTGTTGCACTCGGGATTGATTATATAAAAGTTAGTATAAACAAATACTATTCACTATCTTCATCTTCAAATTTAGATTCATTTTTAGGTTCATTTTTAAATTCGTGTTTCTTCAAAGTTGACCATCGTTTTATACTAGACAAAGCTGGTAACGGTATATTCAAGTTCTTCGATAGATACATGTAACACCTTTTATTACTTAAATGTCTTATGGTGTAACCCATAGCCATATCGTCGTTACTCCAATAAATTTTCTTCTTCCCAGATAAAATTTTTATTTGAGATTCAGAAAACACTTTCGACAAAATATTTTTTTGATCGGCTAAACTCATACTTGTTCTTTGCAGGAAGTCGTTATAACTGCTCATTTTTTTAATTTCTTCATCTAGCTTTTTAATAGCTTGTTGCTCAGTTTTAATCTTTTCTTTATGCTGATTTATACTGACTTTAAACTCTTCAATATTTTGTTTTAATCTAGCATTTTCCCTAATTACATCTTCTAATTGCTGTTTACTTAGAATATTGTATTTCTCGTCTTCTTTAAGATCTTGAGTTTCAACTTTTACGAAATTATTTGTTGCAACTTGGTATACGACAATTTCCTTCACATCGGTCACATTTACTTGTTCGGTATTGAAATTTTGTGTACCAGATTTAATCGTAACCGGTCGCGGGTTTGGAAGATAGAGTGTTGGTACGGAATCAAATTTTAACATTTTAGTGTAGTTTCCCAAATAATCCATTTTATATTCGTGCGAGTAACAGCTGTTATCGAAATGAATTGAACATATTTGTGCTGAAAAAGGAATGTTGTCGTTAGCAATTAAAATCAATATCTGCTTACCAGTATTGACATCGATCACATCCGGTCTCCAACAAGCTCCAATCCATTGTTGCAGGAACATAGGATGTTTCGGAAAATAATAATATTGTATTGTAGAGTCGGTGTTGCTTGAATTGTTAGTGCATCCATACACAGCACAAGATGCATTCATTTTTTAGGTTATGTTTGGAATAAGGTCTTTGGGGCAGTTTGTATAATTGTTCGTTTAGACTTTTAATTGTACTCACCTTACAAAACTTTCCAGTATAAGAAGTCGTTTTGGAAGTAAACAGCGAACTTTTTAGCTTGTATAAGAATCCTCACTTAGTGGCTCTGTACCATAATAACAAATGGCAGAAATAATGGACAAAACATTTAAAGACAATTTATTAATAAATAAATTATTTATCATAAAATTATTTTGAAGCAGCCCATTTTTGAACACAACTCAAAGCGGGCAATGGAAAGTTTAAAACACGCTTTAAATAAAGGTAACTGTCTCGATTTCCCATTTGTCGCAATGTAAATGCCATTGCCATATCATCATTACTCCAAACAACTCGCCTTTTATTTAATAAAACGTTTATTTGAGACTGAGAAAACACTCGACACAACAGACTTTTATCCTCATTAGAATGATCGAATTTTTTCAATACTTCATGTTTTTTTTTAAGTATTTTTAACTTCTTCTCTTTTAAAAAACGTCGTTTTTCTAAACTTGTTAGCTTTTTAATGTATGCTTCATTTTCTTCGAACATTTGATTACAAGTCTGTTTTAAGAAACAGTTTTCATCAATTACTTTTTTTATGTCTGTATTTGAGGGAAAATCTTTTTCGCTAAATAAAAATTGTGTAGGCAACGCAGTGGGTTTTAAAACTTTTGTGTTTGGTACGTTGCTTTCTTCGTAGTCATTTGGTAGAAAGTGTATCATGCACACTTTCGCCATATCCACATTAAAATCAAGTTGACGACAACATTTTCCTAGCCATTGCCGTTGAAGCTGTAAATCTGTTGGAAAATTATGATACTTGATTACAGCATTAGGATTGTAGCAGGTAAATATATTTTGACAAGAAGGTACAGCACATTTAAAGGGACGTGTCCTAAAAGAAGGAACTTATTTAGAATTCGTACGAAGCAAGTATTATCTTACCATAATGTGGTGTCACATTGTATATTTGTTGTTACATCTTCTATTTCGAGTGGTATTTTATTTTCATTAGTAGTTTCCATTGTGTTCATTACATTTATTATTACTACTTTATTCTGGCTTTATTTACAAATGAAGAATTGAGGTTAGAAACGCTAAATATATACAAGGTGCAACGAAGTATTTACAATTTGTGTGCATCGAGTCCAAAGTTCATCTATATCTCGATTAAGATCTCAGCGCCATTGCGGTGTGAATAGAAATCTGATTAATAATACATTATTAAATTAAATAGATTTTTGATGTTTATAAGTGATTATAAAGTTAAATTAAAAGTTTTTTTAGAACAAATTGTGATAAGTTTAATTAAAGCTGACGTCAGTTTTAAAATTAAATCGGAAGAAGACTTTGTCGGTTTAAATAAATAAGAATTAACGTGTGTGCTAAGATAAATAAATAAAGTGCACATGTTAGTGACTTTGTAAATGTACGTGTTTTTAATATAAACAAACACCAGTTTAGATAAACAGAAGTTATCCGCGGACATTATTTTTTGAGTGATAGTAATATGTTATATAAATTAATGTAAGTTAAATAATGTATTAAATATCCTTAGATTTAGTTAGTTACGTTAATTGTGTAAATATTTAGTTTTTAAATAAATTAGTTTATCGTTATACAGTACCAGTGTTGTAAATTATCTATATAAATTTATATAGATAAATTAATCTAGATTCATATTTTTTATCTATTTATATATATCTATATACTACCTAAAATATATGTATATATATATATATATATATATATATATATAGATATATGTATGTGTATATATATAATTTTTTATTTAAATTATTTAGATAAAATTTATAAAAATCCAGTGTTCCGTAAAATTCAAGTTACAATATGTATGTTTTTCTTCAGTAATTTCCCACATTCCATAGTAGTTCTTCAAATGAACTCCATCTATCGTTTTACTACCTAGATTATTTCATCTATTATCTGTTATCTATATAAAGTTTAAATAGTTCATCTATTATCTAATACTAGATAATTCTTGCTAGAAAAAAAATTTATCTGTATCTATATCATTTAAAAATTATCTATTTACAACACTGTACAGTACTATAATAAATAATTTGGATTAGTTATCGCAAATTGATTAAAACATACATGGTTTAATGCAAATCTGCGATCAAATAAGTATATTTACAACAATAAGTAAACGATTATTTTAGTATTTAAAGTCGTGTTGTAAATTGTACCAACTACAAATTTTACAAAAATGTGGATTACTAGTACACAAAATGTAAATTAATGTTAAATGTCAGTCAATCGATGGCAATTAATGATATCGTTTACCTTCCGTGGAAGTAGTATAATTAAAAATTGTTGCCAAAATATCTATTAATTTAGTTTATTCAAAAACCTACCAGATAGCGTAAAAAACATAAAATTTTAGCAAAAGTAGTAATAGCAAAATAAGTATTATTACTGTCACTGACATTACAGTGCGATTAGCTCACTGAAATAGTAAGCTGCATTGTAGTAGATTCACAAACGAGAAAACGACATAGGCCAAATTCGATTTTTTGCGTCATCAGGGAAAACTTAAACGGATCGTAAAAAAATTGTGTGTAAATAAAAACAACTTTCATTTTGATAATAAAAAAAAACACATAATTTTGACAACACTTTGTACAAAGTGTTTGGGTATTTATGACGTCAGAGGAAAATGTCCGAATTTACCGTTTTGCATAGAGCTGTTGGAACAATTCAATTTTGACCGTTATTAAGAAATTCGGCAGCTTGACCCTTTTTTTTCATTTAATTTAAATATCAAACTACGTGAAAAGTAAAACAGGAAAACGATATTATATGAGGGCGAATAGTTATAACCGTAAGTGAATTGGTAGATTTGCTTTTGTAAAACCGGTTTGTTTGTGGTCGATTTCCGTTTCAAAAATCTTCTTTTTCGTCAAAAAACGAACAACTTTTACTTACTTTCGTTTATTTGCAGACTAAAAACAGAGTTGCTTTCAATATGGAAGGCGAACAGTTTTCTTTATGTTGGAATAACTTCAACAACAACTTAAGAACTGGTTTTCATGCACTTCTGAAAGATGAAGACTTAGTAGATGTTACTTTGGCTGCCGAGGGTCAATACCTTAAAGCTCACAAAGCGGTTTTATCGATTTGTAGTCCGTACCTTAAAGAATTATTTAGAGCTAATCCTGGAGATCATCCTATAGTTATTTTACCCGATGTTAATTATTCGGCGTTACAAAGTCTGTTAGAATTTATGTACCAAGGAGAAGTTAGTGTAAGCCAAGATGAAATTCCTGCATTTATGAAAGTTGCCGAAACTTTGAAAGTTAAAGGATTAACGGAAAATGACAATGGAAATGCAGTTGCTTCTCCTGCAGTAGGTCTATACAATTTGTTTGCTAATTACTTATTGACGTTTTTATTTTAGAATACTAACGGACTTAGCGATAGTAATAGGAATAGCCCTTACATGTACGGCAATTCAGATTCGAAATTGTTGAAACGTTCGAAATCTCCTGCCAAAAAAGTAATTAAACCAATTCAACAATTACGTTTAACAGAGAGTCCAAAGACTGGAAAATCTTCTCCTTCTGCATCGTCATCTCCTAATCAACCACCTAGTAAAAGGCACTGTGTTAAACCAGAGGGCGCTACCAATATGATAAACCCTAAACAAGAACCTATCGACGAAGATGGTGATAATGACGAATACGACGAAAATTTAGATATGTCACAAATGTTAGATACTACAATTAGCGAACCAGGGCGGTCTTCAGGCAACTGGTTACCAGATTATAAAGGTTCTGCAGATACGTCGAGTCCAGGTATGTATTTTGAGCTTGTATTATTTAGGATACTTTTAAGAGGATCAGAATTTTGTCGTAGTACAGTTTTACATTGTCTTTTTGTTCTTTTGGGTCAGTCTGTTTTAAGGATGCTGCAACTTCTTAGGAAGCGAGAAACGTATATTTCTGATAGCGCCTGCATAATCAAGCAGCAAATTTGTGCAGTTCTCATTTGTTTTATAACCTAACTTTTGAAATAATCTTTTAGCAAACAATGTACTAAAAATTCAAGTTATTAAATTAGCCATTTTGTGAATGGATGTTTAACTGAACTGTGTAATGAAAAACTAAATTTTAAAATTCTACGTTATGTTAACACTAACCTAACTTTAGGTTTAGGCTTCCGATCTTAAATTTACATTAGTTAAACGTGTCTGCCATGAAATGACATAAACTCTGCATTAATAATGGCAAGCCTGGTGTCTCATATTTGTTTCCTTGGTATCCTTCTTTCCTGTAGTTTTAGCACGTTGACTTCTTATATCGACAGCACCCTGTATACTCCTAAAATGTGCAGTTGACAAAAAATTCTGATTCAATTTGGTTTTATAAACGATCTCGGGAACCTCAATAAAATAATACGAGTTAACTTTTAAATACCTTTTTTTGCCTTTTGTTTATTTTTATATGGCATACTTCGTATATGCGTTGTGTCCTCTATAGATGTGCAAAAGGTGATTATTTTATTGAAGTTACTTAGGTTTTTGTATATAAATGCCATATACTTTTGTAGGTATTTAAACGTTAATTTATTATTTTATACGCAGGGACCCTACAGTGTGTGCTGGGAAAACGAGGAAATCCTAGATTAATTGTGGACAGTCATACCTTCTTCAAAAAAAGCACTTATAAAGGAAAATCGTTTTGGTATTGCAAGCATAGTAGGACACCGTACAGGTGCCAAGCTGTTTGTTGGACGTTAAACGGACATATCGTCAAATGGCCATCGAATCATAGCCATGGCGTTATGCCGGAACCCTTTAACCCCGAAGAGGACATGGAAGTACCTATCGAGCGATTGCAAGAAGTCTTACTACATTACGGATGGTAGAAGCGACGCAATAAATAGTTTTTTTAATTTTTCCTTTTGACATTACCACTTATGGTAAACGGTACTGACAATATTTAATTTTTTTTTGTATTATTTTAAAAATAGTGTAACGTCACGGTCGTTTTATGTTAAACAAAGCTTTAAGATCTGACGGTAGGATTAAAAAAGGATCTATACATGACTATTACGTAATTGAATCGATTTTTGTATTATTTACATTTTATTCTAGTTTTTTATATTCGCTTTTAATTGTAAAACGCTTACTATTATTTGTCTTAAATTTCTTTTATAAAGAAAACTCGATTTTATGCTTAATGGAGAATCTCAAAAATTCTTATGTTTCCAAATAAGGATTTTATAGTGAAATTTGTAATTTTTTCTAATACGGATATTAATCGACACTGTAAGCATTGGTGTTTTACTTAAGCAGCTACGAATACCTGCGAACGTATAAAAGTGGAGATGTTGAAAAATTCAAATCCTAAATTGTGTATACATTTACATAAAAATAGTTTTAAGATAACATAAGGATTTTTAGCTTTAGTTTTTTTTAAATATTTAGTTATACGAAATTGCACTTTTTAATTTATGATAAACGATCTACATAACTTTGTTTGGCAATTGCATTTTGTACGACTTCCTTTTGGTTCGTAGATGTAAAGTGTACTTTCATAGTGTAACATAGAACGTAGCAAACTTATTCAGTTTGAATTTTCAGCTTATTACATGTCCAGTATGTAATTTTACTGTATCATTTTCCTAAAAAAAAATAATGAAAATAAATTAATTGTCTCTTTTTGCTGTGTACAAAATTAGTTTTTTAATCTCCTGGAGAAACCTATTGATTTTGAATATTTGTCACAGGTGGGTTTTTCATCTTGAAAAGTCGTAAGGGTCATCCAGTTTTAATAAACAATGGTCATATGTACACGTTGAATCACAAGGAGGACAATCGCAGTACTTGGTTTTGCGTTAAGCGACATAAACTTAATTGTGAAGGGTGTTTAATAACTACGACTGGTTCTTTACTTCTTTCATATAGTGGTCATAACCACGAACAACTACATGATGTTATACAACGATTGAAAGCTTTCGGATGCTGATTGTGATATTTTCAAAATATTTATTATAAATCGTTTTTAATAATGTATAGAGGAAAGCTAAATACTTTTAATTTATATTTATTTATTAAATTTTTTAGTGCAATATTTTTTTTGTTAAAAGTTGTATTGCTTTTGTTTTTATTAATAAATTGTTAAACATTTTTTGTAATTTTTATAAGCTTATTATCACCGTATTTACTTATTTTTTTTTATGTAGATTTTTTGTTATGTTTTGCTTAGGTATTTGGTTCATTGCCAATTAGGCGTTTATCAATTTCAACAACAGTGACTCTTCAGTAATGTTGTTTTTTTAGAAACTTGTAAATCAGGTGTCACACGCTAGCGCATTTTCTGTATAACTTTATTTTCGCTAGTAATTCGAAGAAATGTTCAAAGATTCATGAGAGCAGTATTTGTACTGTCGGACTTTAGCCTGCGTAATACCAGGTAACGTGTTGAGGGATTTTCGCACGCTTAATTGGCCCAGTCTGGGTGCCGTCTCTTAACCAACTAGTCAAACTCGAAATAGTCCCTTTACCGACCTGACCGAGGTTACTGCCGTTACCGTTGGTCACCCCCTTTTCCGCTTACCGAACGCTTGCTTTGTCACTATCTCCCCTACCGTTTGTAAGAATTTGAAATAAAGTTGTTTCTGTTTACTGCTGACTTTTATTGCTTGTCGCCTTACTCCGATTTTAGGACCGCTTGAAGTCCTGGACGTTGTGTCTCCACTGAAGTTACCCAGACAACACCGGCTAACAAGAGAGTAAACTTTTTCAACAATTTTGGTGGCCTAAAACCGCACCGTCCTTTAGCTTTTCTGATTTCAAACACCGCCTTCCGTCTATAATAATCACAAATATTGTCAACGCAGAAGGAGTCCGTAGCGTCCTGGAGAAGGTAGAAGCTATCTTGCAGATTCCAATCTCACTACCGTTAAGAAACACCGAATTCTTGGAGGAGGAAATGAAACATCTACCAAGATAAAAAGATATCAAAACAACTGCATTCCCACCATACATTTAAAGTTGCACGAACAAAATAGAAGGACTTCTCAAAAGTGACTAATAAAGACGAACCGGCAGTGTTATAAATACTTAAACTTATATGGGTGAACTAAAGTTTCAGAACTCTTCTAAAGACGGTTGCGAGAGGATGACCGTTTCAGTCAAGAAACCAAATTCATCAGCCACGCAGTAATAAGTCCGGAAACCAAGCTTTAAGTTTGGACAGCCGCGAAAACTTAAAAGCAATAGTAGTCAAGAAGCAGAAGGTAGGAGCTATTTTGCAGATTCCGACTCCCACCACCGTCAAGAAGCTCCGTCAGTTTCTAGGAGTAGCCTCATGGTACCGTAGTTTCATGCCGCCTTCTTCTACCACGTCGGGTCCGTTAACTAAACTCCTGCGAAAGAAGCAATCTTGAAAATGGGATATCGAGTAGGAAGATAATTTCACTCTTCTTCTCAAACAACTTACCGAATCCCTAATATTGGCCTGTACGGACTTTGGGAGACCGTTTATTTTGCGAACCGACGCATCCGAATATGGGCTTGAGGCGACTCTGCTTCAAAACCATTTCAACAGCGACCACGTGATACCCTACGCCAGCCGCACGTTGAGGATCTCGGAGAAAAACTACTCTGTCACCGGCGTGTTTGGTTATTGTGTGGAATGTCGAGAAGATGAGGCCGTACTTACACTTACTCGAGCAGAAGTCCTAGTCGCATAGCTTACTAGAGTGTTTGCTTACAACAATTCGACTTTGAGATCAAGTACCATAAGGGGATTCTGAATAAGATAGCAGACGCCCTATCTCGGGAACTTTTGCTAGGACCCGTTGATACTCTAGGCGTTGCTGAATGTAGGGGCTGCAAGTGGTACGACCGACTAGTTGACATCGTAAAAACTAATACGCAAAGTGTACCCGATTATACCATAGCGATAAGAATTTCTACTGACACTTGGTGCCACTGAAAAGAGCTATTAAAGAGGACCTTACAAACTCTGAAAGCTTTGCGTACCGACTCTACTTTGACCGCGAATGTTAGAGAACGCAGGTCTGTTTACTGTCATTAAAGTTCTTACCAACCCAATCAACAAGGAAACGTTTTTTTAATATTTTTTTTAACGTTTTGAAAAGATATATTTACATGTTTAAAAACATTGCAAAAACGTCTTAATGGCCAAATTTACGTTGCAAGTGCAAAAACGTTATTTAAATATTAAAAAATGCTTTAGAAAATATGTTTAAAATGTATTTAAAATATTGTAGTATCAATGAATAGATAAAATATTTTTAAAACGTAACAAACACATTTTTCTAAAAAACATTTTTTATTTCAACTATTTTAAAACGTTGTAACGTTTTTAAAACACGAAAAAAACGTTTCCTTGCTGATTGGGAAGGCGCCGTGAACCGTACCGGCTTAGAGTACCTGAGATGCTTGCACTTACAGACAGAAACATGTTGAAACTGGTCCGACATTTGATGAAATGGTCTTTGGCCAATATCTACTTCGAAATTAATTCTGTAATCCACCGACATGAAGAATAATCTCGGATCAAGTCTTTCCAACAACTCCAATTCTACTTAATGTTTTGGTACCATAATAACGCGTGGTCAGTGAGAATCTCGGACTGTGCTGGTAGCATGAAGTCTGGCGTCAGGCCATATTGCTCGATGCATCTCGTCAACGGTGCGAGCGGTCTTCAATTCATCATACATCTCGTTTTTTAGTTGCTCTCTTTTCAGACGGTAAATCCAGCTTATACGGGGACTGTATCTCTTTGATGTCCATATTGGTCTTTGGTTTCTTCCGTCGGATTTGATTGCGGCAGAAACGGTAGCTACTAGCTGCAGTTGGGCGGATAACTCATTCAGGAGAGTTCGGTTCGGGTTGGGAGTAGGTGGAAAGGAACCCGGGGGTGTTTGAAGGTGGTAGTATTCGGATGTCCTCGGAAATAGTTTTCTGGACACGTCTTCACTCGCCAGGTACACTTTGTTTTTTTCTAGTATTTCTTTAACTCGTCAAACGGTAAGTTTCTTCTGGTCAAAAATCAAAGTTCCGAAGATTCTCAATCACGCCCACTCACCGACATCTCGCTACCCGTGGTGACGTGACGTACAAGATATTGACTCATCCTATACATTTCTAGAATTTTGTGGAATAAATGCAACGTTGCCATTTGAAGCATCTAAATTTCAAAATTTCGTTAAAAGCTAACTAGGTTTATTAAAAATTAATTACAATAATATAAGCATCAGATGTAATTAAACTTGCGTACTTGTAGTGATAATCAATTCTGCAAAACCCCGGAGTTAACAATTTAAAAAAAGTATAAACGTGACAACAGTGTTAAAAACAATCGAACATAACCATAAAAACTCAATATCTCATAACTTTGTTATTGCCGAATAAATATTTTTTCTTATAAAATAAGTCGTTTCAGGCAAATATGGAAGAGGTAATTTAATATTATCCTTCGAATTTCTTGTAAAAGTATTCTCAAACACGTTTTAGTTAATGAAAGATCTTGCTGATTTAGAAGCATTGGAATCGCAAGCAAAACGGCAGCGTGTTAAGAACATGCTTTCAGTTGAAATTAAGAAGTTGCAAACCGAAATGAGCAAATTACAAATTGAAGCTTCAAATACTCAAAAACCTGTTGAAATGGGATCCTCAAAGCGTTACCGAACAAAAGTCAATAATTACGGTATGTATTGTAATTTGAAATTTTAATCTAAAATGCATGTTATAGCTTGGGATCAGTCAACGAAGTTTGTTAAGTTTTACGTTACACTTAAGAACGTTCAAAACATACCCCCCGAAAATGTTTCTTGTAGTTTTACCAACAATACATTAGAATTAAATGTAAAAGATTTAGAAAATAAGGATTACGTATTTACAATCAATAATCTACTTATGAGCATAAACCCAGCTGAAAGTAGTTGGAAAGTTAAGACGGACACTGTTTTGATTAACGCTGCGAAGATTGAACAAAAACATTGGGATTTTGTTACTGAAATTGAGAAACGAGCAAGCGAAGCTAAAAAATTAAATACTCCTGATCTTGATAAATCTGCAGATCCTTCAGAAGGACTTATGAGTTTAATGAAGAACATGTGAGTGTTATGTTTTTTGTTGTCTTTTATTAGTACTTGTTTCTAGGTATGATCAAGGGGATGATGAAATGAAGAGAACAATTGCCAAAGCTCTACATGAAAGTCGTGCAAAGACTGGGGGATTTTAATTTATGTCGTATATAAATTATGTCTACTTACAGTATATAATAACTTACGTAAAATAGTACATCAATTTCTTTTTGCTTTGGTTATTTCTTTAGTTTCTTTAATTCAACGAATAAAGCAACTACTACTGTAAATTATTTTTTATAATTTCATGGTAAATACATAATTGTCTTCAAATCTGCTTTCTCCAAATTGTACAATCTTTCTACTGATGATTTATAAAAGGTTGAAACACGAGTGTAGTTTTTCTTGCTTGTGTTATAAATTATTTTGTTACTTCATTAACAAAACTTAAAATTTCTTTGAAGTGCTTCTGAGAGTTCTATAGACATAAAATGAAACACATTTTATATTAATTTATATAGGTCTGATCAGTTAGGCTACTAAACATACACTGATGTAAATTGTGTAATGATTCATATTCAAAAATTGAAACCAATAAAAAATTGGCACATTTAAATAACAGACAGAATCCTATCAAATAGACACAAACTCAAAAACACACTGGGAGATAATCCATCAAATTCCGGGGAATTCTCAGTGATTGAGTTTTTGCTCTAAGAAAAATGTTAAAAAGAAGTAATAAATATAGAGTTATCTATGTCTTTTTCGCATTTTTAAAATTCAATTAATTTTAATTGCATATAGTTTACACAATTATTATAAATGTAAGTAACTTACAAAAAAAAATACCGGCACGTTCTTTTTTACACTCACTTACTAATTCTTTTATTCGTGTTGTTTCCCCATAATCGAGTACAGCTTGGCCGTGAGTGCTGACGCACTCGCTGCGATATTGTGCAGAAGCTGTTTCCATGATAGTCTTTTGTTCAGAACGAGTCCTATGTTCTTCCACTGTATGTCGGCACCTGTTAGGATGACGACGTACCGGCCTGACTTTCTTGAGACGGGTAAAGAGTACTACGGTGTTTTTTTATCGGGTTAACGGCGATTCTCTAGTCGGCGTGCAGACTGGGCAGGTGATCTATAGCGACCTGAAACGGATTGAACTTATTGTTACTGCAGTGTAGTTAGCGTATAGCGCGTATTTCACTCGTGGGTACTTTTAGATGTCGCAAGTGAAGATGTTATAAAGCAGACGATTTAGGACTGATCCTTAAAGTTCTGAATTCTTTTCGAGTTGGATTTGAATTGTTTAATTTCACTCGAAACGTGTGGTTGATGGATAAGAACGAATGAAGTGAATCATTGACCGCGAGATGTTTCAGTAGAAGTCTCTGAGGAAAACTACTCCGTTGTGGATTTTTCTTTTAGTATCGCGCTAATCTTCTGCGTCGTCGCGTGTAAGATTTTCTCTCAGCTTCGGGAGGAAAATCATATGAGCGGACTTTCATTTTGGATTGGAAATAGTCTAAAAGAGAGGCGTTGAATATGTTCAAAATAGTCAGCAAGAACGCAGGAATGTTAGGAGCACACAATGAAACGACTTTGTAGTACAAATGGTCAGCATTAACTACTTTATTATAATGTGCAACAAAAACTGCTAAGTTTATTTTACACTTTCAGACTTTTCACTAAACTAAATTCAATACTTCGGATAATTTTTATATTCATACGTTATTTGAATCTAGAACATTCCAGCTTTTCTGGCGCTCTACTGCCCTCTTCTTAAAACTATTCACTCTCAGAACGGTAAACCAAAACGCTTTTACACGTGAGTACTTCTTTGGATTCAGTTTTAGATAGGTTCCACTTAGTTGGAACACACTTCCTTCGAGTTATTGAAACGTTTTTCAAACGATCTTCCAACTACAATTACCTCATCCAGATATACCAAGTACGTCTTCCAAGTCAGTCCCCACAGGATGGTCTCAATCAGACGCTCAAACGTTTTAAGAGCGTTACACAGGCCGACTGGCATAACAGTAAACTGCCAAAAACCAGTTCTAATCGTAAATGCTGTTTTTTCACGGTCTTTGATGGGTTCCAATTTTACCTGCCAATAACCATTGTTAAAATCCAACGTTGAAAACCACTGGGATTCTGACAGGGTGTCTGTCTGTCGTTTTTCGTCACATCGTTAAACTATCTGTAATTTACGCAAAACCTTATTGATCCATTTTTTTTCTTTATTAGTACTACTGAGAAGGCCCATTTGAAGTTTCAATCACACTTTCTCTTTCAATATCCGTAATTATTTGTTCGGCTTCTCGCTTTGTCAAATAAAGTTAATGTGGGTATTGGCAGAGCGGCGTCTCCTGTATTAGGTTTGTGTTTTTACACGTTAGTTTTTCTTTTTGAATCACTTGTTACTATTGTCTTAATGCAAGATCTCCGTGCTAAAGAAATAATTCTCTCTTGGAGTAGAGTCAAGCCATTTGGCTAACTACGCGAGGAGACGAGAGCCGCAGAAGTCTACTAATCGTCATCTGCATTGCCGTTGGTCTGATTTGCATAGTCATATTCCGCCGGGAGTATCGGCCTGTGTTGCACACCGCTTACAGCCGTGTTCGCACCCTGAATCTACCCTTGCCGCCGCATCAGCTATGAGGTGCCGTTGCTGGTGATTCATCGTTTTTCATGTGTGTAGTAATAGTGTTCACTTTAGACTTCGCTTTCTATTATCAAGATTCATCATTGTACATTTTATTTCCCAGTAAACACACGACGTCCCAAGGACGTTCGTTTTATGTCCAAATGATGTCTTTACATCCCGGGCTTTAAAACGGACCTGTATAGGATGTCTTTAATAGGACGTCCTCAGGATGTCAATGAAGAACGTACGATGGGATGTCATATGCGGGAAAAAACAAATGCAAACTTAGTGCGCGTGCCCACTTTCCTTCTTGTTCTCTGGTGCCTACTCAACACCCGTACGCTTCTTTGGTATATCAAAGTAGTACACTCTGTTTGCACCGTTTGCACTCTGTATCTGTTTTTGTTGGTCTTCTGACTACTTTATTTATCTGTACTTTTTATTATCTAACGTTTTTTGGGTGTTTTAGTGCATAAACAAATTTATTTGGTAAGTTTTTGGTACCTTGTATTTATTTATAATGTTTAAAATCATCATTTATAATTATTATTTTGAATTACTAAAAATTAGTAAAAGTTTATTAAAATTAAAAGATCACAATTATTAATAATGGTGATTTAAAACCCCATCTCGCGCGCATACCTATGCGGTGAATTGAAAATATTTATTTTATGTAAAAAAAAAATTTTTTACTCAAAAAATTATTTAAAAAATGTTTTCTTTGTATTAAAGGTTTAAAAGTGTGACGTTATCTCACGACTTTTATCGTCGCGATTCACAATAAGTCATCCAAAAATGTCAACATGACCGATAAGGCACAAAATCGCTAATCTAACTAAGAAACTATAACGTTATCGCGTTCTTGGTATTCATAGTTATGATTAGTGTGCGCATTTCTCGTATTGTATTACTATTTCTACAATAATTAGTTAGGTAAATTTACGTCTAGAAATAATTTTGTTTTTATCACATTCCTCTGATGAAATGTAAATGCGAAACGTATAAAAATTCTTAATGAATTTGCAAAACTGACGCGTTTACAGTTTTTTTTTTAAAACGATGTAAACAATTTTTAACTGGTTATAATCTATCATCTCTCATGATTTAATCAATAATAGCATCGTCAAAAAGATCAATCAATAATTCTACAAAAGCAGTATCACTTTATCAATTCTTTAATTTAGAAAAATGTAAATTCTGATTACATAGAAATACCAAAATAAGCTTTTTGTATTAACTTTTTTATCGACTCTACATAACGATTATCATCTCTTATGTAGTTGCATTGTTCCAGGCGCCACTTAAAAAAAGTCGGGAAGAAAGTATAGAAAACTCGCTAAGGAGGACCAAAGAACGCCGGGATCGAGAAGATAAAAAAATGAAATAATCTGAATTTATTTTAATTGAATATAATTTGGATTATTATTTAAAAATAGTTTTATGTAATAATAATTTGTATTTTATTTGATGAAGTTATTTTTATTCATTACGTCAAGTCGCAGAGGAGTACGTTAAGTCTCCTTATTGAAAAAAAAAACAATAGAAAAAAACACAAATTAGATGTACTTTAACTGGAAATGGTACTTTTCTTGATAAAAATATAATATATTGTTGCGAATTTATTTATTAAAAAAAACTAATTTATTTAAAACGACTAAAAATACGTTTACTTATTCTAGAAATATGTACACTTTTAAATTAACCGAACTTATAAAATCTAATAATAAAAACACTTACACTATAATTTATGTATAACCGTTGTATAACACTATTACTAACACGAGATAAGATAACGTCCTCGGATATCACACTTGTTTACACTAATTATCACGTTGACGATTATTCTCGATTTATTTATGTAGACACACGCGTGTTAACGATTTATTTCCACATGATAATCTTCTTAACACATTCGCATTCCAGCAATAACTGACCTACGATCTGTCTCGTCGCTATATAAAGACATACGGAAATCCTTCTCGATCGTTCCTCACTTTTCGCTATAACTTCTAGAAGATAGATAACAACCTTCTAGAAGGCTCTTGCGTTTGCAAGTAATTTCTCGACCGTTTCACTGCCCCCTTCTTAGGACTGTTCTGTCCCAGAACAGGAGACTGGATGTGACACCGGTAAAAGGGATCGTGGCGATAGCGGCAGCTTCCTCCATTTCGGCAACTTCCTTGACCATAAAAGTAACAGTCAATGGACTTTTCCTGACCCAATACTCTCCTCGGTTGGTAACTACAGACCAACACTTGAATGCCTGTTCCTCGGAAGACGACCTCCAACATGTTTCGAACTGTCCTCCAATTCAGTTGATCTAAGCCACAGCCAAGCTTGGGTACTGCCAATTTCTTAACATGATGGAACTCCATTTGTCTCTTGAGACTCCATAATGTTCGCCACAGATCTTTGTATAACGGCTTGACACGTGAGTATTTCTTGGTGACCAGATAGAAAACGAAGCGTCCGTCACCACGTAGTCCTAAAACCTTTCCGACTGCCGGTTGCTGTCTTCGTAATTTATCTAGCTGCCCAAACTTCTTTTTAAACACGACTGCACCCCCTTTGGACATGTCAAGGTCCTCGCTCACGCAATGTGCGATGGCGTAATCTTTTTGTGTATGGAACAGGTCTTGTTGTTCCTCGGTGGTAACTCCGAACCTAGCTTTTCCAGAACCTCCGTATAAGTTCATAAACTTTTCGAACTCCATTTCTTCGATTGAATTCCTGGTTCTGCTACTTATTACTCTGGTTCGGACCTGAACTTGCGGATTGTGGTTATCGCCAGCAAACGGGGCTGAACGATCGACGTGGACCATTTTTGGCTTGCCTCTGGGCGGTTTTCGGATGCGGTATATAACGTCGTTAATACGCTGCACGACTTCATAGGGGCCCTCCCATTGCCTTTGCAGCTTCGGCGACAAACCACGTCTCCTTTGAGGGTTATACAACCAGACCATATCGCCAGGTTGAAACCCACCATTTTGCGCCTTGACGTCATATCTTGTTTTCATCCTGTCGCTGGCAATTCGTGTGTTTTACGGACCTCTTCATGTACTTCGTCTAACCTCTTGGCCAGCTTGCTGACGTAATCTTCTCCAGCACCTTCTTCTTACGGTTATCGTCCAAATTGAAGATCGCATGGTAATCTTATCTCACGACCGAGCATGACACAGGATGGTGTTTGACCTGTGCTTTCGTGAACGGATGATCGGTATGCCATTAGGAAAAGGTGCAAGTACTGATCCCAGTCTCTTTGGTGTTCGGACACTACCTTGGCTAAGTACTTGCCCATTGTCCGATTCATCCGTTCAACCATGCCATCAGATTGAGGATGGAGAGGCGTTGTCCTAGTCTTCTTAATTCCTAACAGTCGGCAAACTTCTTGGAAACAGCCCAGACTCAAAATTGCGGCCTTGATCGGAGTGTAATTCCAACGGAACTCCAAACCGGCAGAAAAACTCTTTTACTAATACGTCTGCGACTGTAGCTGCTTCCTGATTGGGTATGGCGTAAGCCTCCGTCCATTTCGTGAAATAATCCATCGCCACCAGTATGTATTTATTTCCCGAATCGGATTCTGGGAACGGCCCTGCGATGTCAATCGCTACTCTTTCCAAAGGGCTTCCTACGTTGTATTGTTTCATGGGTGCTTTGCGCTTTCTCGCTGGACCATTTCCTGATGCGCAGACTATGCATTTACGACACCATTTCATGACGTCCTCTTTGCAGTTCATCCAGTAGAATCGTTCTCGCACTTTACCCAACGTCTTCTTAATGCCAAAGTGTCCTCCTGATGTCCCATCGTGGAGATGCTTCAACACTTCGGTCACCCTGCTCTTCGGCACTACCAGCTGTAGCTTGTTTCCCGTGCCCTCGGCACTTTGTAGGGATCGCTTAAGAAGACCGTCTTCTACTATCAAGGAGTCCCACTGGGCCCAGTACGCTTTGATATTTCTGCCCAAAGCACTCACTTCTTCCCAGGTTGGTCGTCGGCCGCTTTCTTTCCAGTCGAGGAGTTGTCTTAACCATAGCAGTTCTCCGGAGACATTCGACTTTTTCTTCCAGTCGCGAACAATGGCTGCAGTCCGCCGGACATGGTCTTCTGAACAAGGCATCAGCGTTTTGATGACTGCTTCCGGCACGGTGTTCTGTGTCATAGTCATACTCTTGCAGTCTCTCGATCCATCTTGCCACTTGTCCTTCTAGGTTACGGAACTGCAGAAGCCATTTTAAAGCGGCGTGGTCTGTTCTCAGTAAAAATTTTCGTCCATACAAATACTTGTAGAAATGTTCGATGGACTTAACGACTGCTAACAGCTCCCTCCTAGTCACGCAATAATTCCTTTCTGGCCTGGACAAAACCTTGCTAAAATACGCGATAACCTTTTCTTGTCCATCTTGAATCTGCGAAAGGACCGCGCCTATGGCGAGATTGCTTGCGTCGGTATCCAAAACAAACTTTCCATCTTCTCTTGGATAACTCAAAATCGGCGAAGTGACTAGGGCTTGTTTTAGTTGATTAAAAGAACTTTCGCAGTCTTCATTCCATCTAAATTCTGCTTTTTCTTCAGTTAATTTTGTTAATGGTTTGGCAATATTGGCAAATCCAGGTACAAATCTTCTATAATAAGTGCACAACCCAAGGAAACTTCGGACCTGATGTTTGTCGATTGGTCTTGGCCATGCTTGCACTGCTCGGATTTTGTCTGGGTCAGCCCTCACTCCATCTCTAGATACGACGTGGCCAAGGTATTGGACTTCCTTCTTAAATACGTGGCACTTCTTTGGGCTCAGTTTGAGGTTAGCCCCACGTAATCGCTGGAACACTTCCTTCAAGTTGCTCAAGTGTTCTTCAAACGACCTTCCAACCACGATCACGTCGTCCAGGTAAACCAAGCACGTCTTCCAAGACAATCCGCGCAAGATGGTCTCCATCAAACGCTCGAACGTTGCAGGAGCGTTACACAAGCCGAAGGGCATTACAGTGAACTGCCACAAACCAGTTCCGATCGTAAAAGCTGTTTTTTCACGATCCTTGGGTTCTAATTCTACCTGCCAGTATCCACTCTTTAAATCTAACGTAGAAAACCACTGGGATCCTGACAGGGTGTCTAGCGTATCGTCAATTCTGGGTAAAGGGTAGCTGTCCTTTTTGGTCACGTTGTTTAGCTGTCTGTAGTCTACACAAAACCTCGTTGATCCATCTTTCTTCTTTACGAGTACCACTGGGGATGCCCATGGACTACTTGAAGGTTCAATCACGCCTTCTCTCTCCATATCCGTAATTATTTGTTCGGCTTCTTCTCTTTTCGCCAAAGGAAGTCTGCGTGGATGTTGTCGTATCGGCCGAGCGTCTCCGGTATTAATTTTATGTTTCACCACGTTAGTTCTTCCTTTGGAGCCACTCTCCAGCGCGAACACATCTTGGTACTCTTGGATCAACACTTTAACTTTAGCCAGCTGGTCTTGGCTGAGGTTTTCGCATTTGGTGGTAATAATGTCCAATAGATGTTGTGGACACTTCTTCGGCGACGTATCTTCGTTCGACTTCACGCATCTCACAATTTTTGTGATACTGGCGTGCATTGGCCTACCACGGTCTTCTTTTTCAGCGTTACAGGATCTGAGTTGATGTTTAAGATCCTTACTGGCATCGTTTTCTTTACTCGTACTAAAGTTCTGCCAACGAGTAGTCCCTTTTCAACTAAGCCGCCCTCCATTGGTTCAATCGCGCGTATGTAGCCTTCCCGGAGACTTCCATCCAGGCGTGCCATCACCACACTTTCAGTCCTTGCAGGCAGAGTCACGTCTTCACTCAATAAGACTCGCACGGCTGCCTTCTCTGACGAATGAAAAGGAATTTCTTCATTGTCGATCTTCAGGACATCGTTCTTCATATCCAAATGGAACCCATACTTCTTTATCACGTCCATTCCCAGGATAACTTCTTTCGTGATGTCGGCTACCAGTACTTGATGGTCGAGTACTCCATTTCCCAAACCAATGGTTACTTTGACTTGTCCGTGAGTAGGTATTTCGTCGCCCGTCGCCGTTCGAAGTCGTACTGTTACTGGTGATGTCTTCTCGTTTTCCAATAACATGTCAGGACGAATGATGGTCTTCGTCGCTCCCGTGTCAACCAGTAACTGGACGCTTCTCCCATTGATCTTGCCATCGAGATAAATGCTATGAAATTGCTCCCTAGGCGATGCCATTTGGATTGTAATCTCCGGAGTCTGACTAGATGAGATTACTTTTTGTCTCTTTTGCTCGCCTCGTTCCAAATTATCGAGCGCTCTTCTTGTCCTCTTCTTAGGTCTAGTACGATGCCGTCGTACATGGCCTATTTCATCGCAGTTCAAAGCTGTCACTCCTCTTTCCCGAAGTATTCGTCGCGCTATCTCTTCGATGCTTTCCAGTGTCTGCGCGGGCGCCTCTGTAGCACAGCAGAGTCTATGACCATCTCGTTGCGATGTTTGTTTTGCTGCTTCAAACTCCAAAGCATGCACCAAAGCGTCATCCAATGTCTTCGGTCGAGCTAACCGGAGAGTCTGCTGCGTTTCGATGTCTCGGAGGCCGTCTACAAAGGTTTGAATAGCCAATTGCTCCAAGAAGGTATCTGGCGCTGTAGGATACGCAAGCCGCGTTAGTCTGGCGATGTCAGCCTCAAACTCTTGAAGACTTTCGGCAGCTTTTTGATCTCGACTTTTAATTTGAGCTTGATAGACTTGTTGAAGATGGGCATCTCCATATCTCATTTCTAATCGTGATATTAAAAGTTCATAATTTTCTTGCAGGTGGTCCGGAACAGTTTGTAAAATTCCAAGCGCTTCTCCACGTAAGGACACTATTAAAGACGTCGCTTTCTGCTTGTTGCTCCAACCATTAGCAGTAGCTGCGGCTTCAAACTGCTTGTAGTAGGTTGACCAGGGCACTTTACCATCAAAATTTGGTGGAAGAACTTTAAACTTGTGTGTGGTTTCTTCCCCGTGGTCCATTATTAAATCTTCACTCGTGACGCTACCTTCACTGTGGCAATTCATTTGCTTCATTCTTTCTTCAATCAGTTTTATTCTGTCTTCTAATTTGTCCTCTATTGCTTCTATTTTCTCATTCACAGATTCGCAAATTTCTTTTTTCAAATTTAGCATATCTGCTTGGGTTTCCTCTTGCGCAATTTTGATTTGATTTCCTACACTAACCTGTATTTGTTCCTCAATAGTCTTTATTTGATTTTCCATGCTCGCTCTTATTTCTTCTTTTAAACTTCTAGCATTTTCTTCCATTTTTCTAGAATTTTCTTCCATCTTCTGTGAATTTTCGGAGAGTTTTTCTTCCATTTTTCTTGAACTTTCCGACAGTTTTTCTTCAATTTTCTGTGAATTTTCGCCCATTTTTCTATTCATCGATTCGAGAATTTCAATTATTTTTGAATCCATTTTAACTGCTTGCAAACGCGTCACCGGCATAAATTTAAACACGAATATAAAGTTTAAATACACTACTTTTTAAAATGCAGTTTTTGTATAACACAAAATATCGCGATCACGCACTTGTTAATAGAAAAAGTTTATTAAACACTATTTTATACTTTATAAATAAACACGCGTATCGCGAACAGTTATTTACGCAATCAATTACGGAAGCGATATTATATTACTTAATGGTATTTACACTAATAAAAACGAACCCAACACCGACACCAATGTTGCGAATTTATTTATTAAAAAAAACTAATTTATTTAAAACGACTAAAAATACGTTTACTTATTCTAAAAATATGTACACTTTTAAATTAACCGAACTAATAAAATCTAATAATAAAAACACTTACACTATAATTTATGTATAACCGTTGTATAACACTATCACTAACACGAGATAAGATAACGTCCTCGGATATCACACTTGTTTACACTAATTATCACGTTCACGATTATTCTCGATTTATTTATGTAGACACACGCGTGTTAACGATTTATTTCCACTTGATAATCTTCTTAACACATTCGCATTCCAGCAATAACTGACCTACGATCTGTCTCGTCGCTATATAAAGACATACGGAAATCCTTCTCGATCGTTCCTCACTTTTCGCTATAACTTCTAGAAGATAGATAACAGCCTTCTAGAAGGCTCTTGCGTTTGCAAGTAATTTCTCGACCGTTTAAATATATTAAAATAAAACTAAATTTTAGCGTTGTTGCGTACCAATGCGAATGCGAACCAATGAATAAACGGGCAAGTACGAACAAATCTTAAAACTCGACGGCGGACTTTGATCGTTTCTGTTTCTTAATTAAATAATCTTCCAAGAACTAATAATTACGAAATTTTACAGGCAGGTGCGAGATGTTGTTTTGAACAACTTTTAATTGAGTGGACGTCGATCGGGCCACTAATGAAATTAAGAGCGCTATTTACGTGAAAAATTAAGGTTGCTCATGTTAAATTGAATTGTAATAAAAGAAAAAAAAATAAATGCAGCAAATTGAAACACGTAATTTTACTAGCGCTTGTTAACAGTCTGGTGAGTAAGTAAGGATACTATATAGTAGTTTGAAGCTTTATGGTAGTTGTTTATTTTATCCATGGTTTAGTTAAATAAAGTTCTCGTAGGCGTGGTCAACAAATCTCCAAGTCGTTCGAGTGATCCAGGTAACACGCGGTCGTCAATCACACAAAAATCAGCTTTGGTTTACAAGAAATCAGAAAACGGTTTTTTGGAAAATATTTATCAAATATTGAAGTAATCTTATATATATTTAATCGACATTTAATGTATAATAGATATTAAATATTGTAACGATTTTTTAAAAAATCTTAAACATTTTTCAACGATTAGTTTTTCTTCTAGAAAATATTTAAAAGTATAAAATTTCTTTTCGACCGCTTAAGGGCGGTGCTATTTCTTTTGCTAAAACTTGAGGATTATTTTATAACTATGTGTTTTAATTTGGCATAAAAATCAATACTTATTTGTAACATACAAATCTTTAACTCAATTTGTTTAATAATAATTCTTTAAATATTAAGCTACGAGCAGTGCTAAAGAGCTTATTTGCTTAGAAAAGCAATATCAAGCAAACCTAATTAAAAATTGTTGTGTTCTACCAATTTAGTAACTTAAAAAAAGTTTTATTTATAGAAATGTAACACAATTGGTTTTAAAAATAGATTTATGGTTTGATTTTGCGTACGTTTTAATCTTCAAGCAATTTTTCAAAACTGACAGTTCTTATGAAAACAAAAATAAATATCGATTAAAAATAATTACTTTATTAATGGTAGAAAGTTTTTGAGGTAATTTATATACGAAACGTTTTGAGAGAATAACATTTGTGATGGCACCATGCACGTCAGTTTGTAACAATAACAGGTGTTGAGGTTTTTGCGAGCTCTTCAGTCACGCTTTCAAATTCGTGCCAGATTCTTGCCACCTCGTCACATGCTAAATATTTAAAGTTCCTCGTCGCGTCGCTTTATTGTCGTAAGTTTGTTTATGTTAACGTAGAATTTATAAGCGCTTATGCATGTAGATGACATTCATTAATTTTTTCAAGTTATATAGATTAGAAAAGATTTTATTAAAAAAAAAATTCCAGATAATTTAACAATAAATTTCTTATTTTGGCGTCTATTGGTGTTTTTTTAACTTTTTCAAAACAGTTTGTTTTTAGTAGCTTTTTTAATTAGCTTTTGTGTACTTCAGTAGTAATAATAATTGGGTTCAAAAAGCAATGAGTTAGAACGCTAATATGCGATGTTGAAGAGTTTTTTAGTTAACTTAAAGTTTTTGCAAATGTTTATTTAAAACTTATCGCTGATACAAGTGAACTTATAAGACAAAGATAAATAGTTAATAACAAACCTGATTTGAACAAAACAATTCTCAAAATAAAAATGTTAAGTGATAATATATTTAATTATACACAACAAAACTGATTGGTTCACATAGCACGACAACAATATAAATAAAATACAATTGAAATTGCAAAATAAATTACTGTTCAAAAAATAATGTAAATGAAGTTTTAACAAATTACAAAATCAAATTAAAAATATGTATCAAAATTATCTTATTGCTAACGTTGAGGTTAATATACTCAAATTTATTATGAAGAAAGTACTCGTGGATATGTGGCGTACATTAAAAAACGTAATAACGTACAATTTATGTAATAAAAACGCGATCTGGTTGTCTGGGTTCTATTTTTATTTGGTGCGGATGGTATTTAGCTAGCTCTTCTAATGAACCAATTTCAAAAAATGCATTAAATAAAATGCATGTAAAAAATAATTAGTTAATTTAGTTATAATTTACATGAAATTACTTTTTGCAGTAATTCATAATCAAATTTGTAATATATCGTTTCTTAACATCAGTCGTCAACAGATATCTATATTTAATTGTTTTCATTGACAATCTTAATCGCTTCAATAGTAAATTGATAGCTGGAATCAACATATATTTTGGTCCTGGCAGAAACCACGTGAACGTTTTCTTTGCAATACTTTGTTAAAAACGTGTTGAAATAATGAATTGTTTAATTATGCAATTGGGATATTGCAACTCACTAACTGTATAAATCTGGTTGAAACTTTCTTGGCCTGAAACCTTGGTTTGGTTTGTAGTGATGACCTGCTGAACCTAATCTTGAGGTTTTTTACTTTAAGAGTTTTATGTGTTAGCCGTTCCAGGATGTTGATTAACTTAAAATTTCTTTACACGTATAACAATAAAAAACAGCATGGAAAAACAGTCCCTAGTAGAGCAAAACGTTTCTAAATCATTTACATTTGTAACATTTTTAATACGCTTAAATGGTACATTAAAACGTTTATAAAACGTTTTCAAATCAATGTCATACTGCTTCAAAAGCGAATCCGAACATTGTTTTTTAGACGGTTTTTGAAGCGCACACCCTAGTAGAAAAATTCATTTCTGTCACATTTTCAAAACGATTTTTATGAAATAAAGAAATATACCAGAATCGTTTCACACTTGTCTCAAATTTGATAAATGTCCGCCCTTTGCAATGTTTCTATAAATCATTTCCTAAATCATTCTTGAAATGTTTTAAAACACTTCTAAAAATGATAACTAGAATCGTTACTTATTCATGTTCATTTAATTTATTAAATTCTTTCTTAAAATAGCATTGGAACGATTATTAAGTTTAAATCCAAAATAAGGAAAGTATACGTTCAAAAAACGATTTTTTGAAATGTTTTTGGAACGTTTACCCAAGCGGGGTTTGCAACGATTATAAAGTTCAATTTCAAAATAATGCAATTATGCGTTCAAAATATAGGATAGGAAAACTTGCTAGAACTTGATCTTGACGATCGATTGGACTTGTTTAACGAATAAAAAACGTCATTTGATATATTGCTTTATAAACAACCAAAAAATATAATAAGTATCACGAGTGAGACTCGTTATTTCTACGTTTGGCAAAGGGTACATACCACAAGTTTGGCTCGTTATTTTGTCCCAATGGATTAATACTGAATCGTCAAAAAACAAAGCTATCTAATAGCTTTTTGTATTGAGTTTTTTAACGGTTTCATATGTATAATTTTGGAAATACAAATACAAATCATTCAAAAAATGTACGTGTAAATCGTTTCTAGAAACATTAAAAGATGATAACTGTGTATTATTCTGCAACGTTCTTTAGATAACTCCGTAAATTATTTTGGACATCAACGTTTAATATTTAGTGGAAACTAACTGAAAATGTTACAAACACGATTTAGGCAATAATTTTTCAGTCAATTTTGGTATAATTTCTGAAATCGATTTCTAGGCGCTTCAAAACCCGTCTAAAAAACAATGTTCGGAATCGCTTTTGAAGCAATATGACATTGATTTGAAAACGTTTTATAAACGTTTTAATGTACCATTTAAGCGTATTAAAAATGTTACAAATGTAAATGATTTAGAAACGTTTTGCTCTACTAGGGCACAAATCGATTTCAGAAATAATATCAAAATTGACTGAAAAATTATTTCCTAAATCGTGTTTGTAATATTTTCAGTTAGTTTCCACTAAATATTAAACGTTGATGTCCAAAATAATTTACGGAGTTATCTACGTAACGTTGCAGAATAATACACCAGTTATCATCTTTTAATGTTTCTAGAAACGATTTACACGTACATTTTTTGAATGATTTGTATTTCCAAAATTATACATATGAAACCGTTAAAAAACTCAATACAAAAAGCTATTAGATAGCTTTGTTTTTTGACGATTCAGTATTAATCCATTGGGACAAAATAACGAGCCAAACTCGTGGTATGTAACCTTTGCCAAACTTAGAATTAACGAGTCTCACTCGTGATACTTATTATATTTTTTGGTTGTTTATAAAGGAATATATCAAATGACGCTTTTTATTCGTTAAACAAGTCCAATCGGCCGTCAAGATCAAGTTGTAGCAAGTTTTCCTATCCTATATTTTGAACGCATAATTGCATTATTTTGAAATTGAACTTTATAATCGTTGCAAACCCCGCCTGTGCAAACGTTCCAAAAACATTTCAAAAAATCGTTTTTTGAACGTATACTTTCCTTATTTTGGATTTAAACTTAATAATCGTTGCAATGCTATTTTAAGAAACAATTTAATAAATTAAATGAACATGAATAAGTAACGACTCTAGTTATCATTTTTAGAAGTGTTTTAAAACATTTCAAGAATTATTTAGGAAATGATTTATAGAAACATTGCAAAGGGCGGACATTTATCAAATTTGAGACAAGTGTGAAACGATTCTGGTATATTTCTTTATTTCATAAAAATCGTTTTAAAAATGTTGCAGAAATGAATTTTTCTACTAGTCACTTCTCATAACGGAAATTTACAAAACTAATTCTATTAGAATATGCGAGTAGATCTGCTAATAGCGATCCTTTTCGTATAACTTTTTGGTATAACTGTCACGGACATTTCGATAAAAATTTTATTAATAAACGATTTGCAATCTTAGCCCTCAATAAAGGTGTTAATGTCTGAAATGTAAATTAAACCTTCAATTCATGATCAATGTAACAAAACTAGAAAAAATGCTAATTTCGTGCTTCAAAAATAGTAGTACGTTTATAAATTGTTTATCAAAATTCATTCATCATTTTGTCAGTGTAAACGTCTTAAACAGGATCGAGTTGTGCCGACGGTGCAAGATACAAAAGCCTGGTTGTATAAAGCGTATAGCGACGATGTAGTTAACTACTTGGTCATATCGTTAAGTGTTGCCATAGGTCATCAAGTATAAAATCAATGACAACGGCATCAGTTCACCACATAGTTAACTTTAGTTTATGCAACCGGGTATAAGTGTTAATACTAGGAAATGACTAGATTTCTAAAAAAAATATTTAATATGTACACTCGTTTTAAAAAAAATCGAGACAAACTTTTGTTTAATGTGTAAACGAAGTTTGATTGTAGAAACCGCTTCTTTTCCTTAGGTGGCCCTACTCAACGCAGAAAAAAATAAAAACTAATTTTATGAAAATATGATTAATAATAAATTTCAAGTAAATAGTAGTTAAATCGGGACTTTTTGCCGGGTATGGCAGGACATGCAGGTTATTTTCTGTACGAACGTGGATGAATGTATCGGGGCATTATCTAATAATTCAAAAGAAGTTGTTATGTAAACTGCTGCAGTAGTAGAGAAATTAGAATGAATAAAAAACACTTACTTGTTGATAAATATATTATTTCGCCGGATATTGCTTTTGGACCAACGGTAGTATTACGTCGCGTAGGGTACTTACGTAAGCCATGGAATCTAAGCGCTCTTCAACAGCACAACAAACTCCTGGGCCGCAGTATTTTTTAATCAACCCCAAGTATTTATTGAGAAACGGCCGCAGAGACTGACGTAATTTTGATGGTAGCCTTAAACAATTTTTTGTCGCTGAATAACGCTTTGCCTAAACTCTAAAAGCTCATAGCGTTGAGCGAACTCTATACGACTCCTCTTGTTTCTGTTTTTTTTTAAATATCTATAGATGCCGCCGTATATTTTTTTAGGCCGCTGTCGCGAATTCTTAACAAAGCCTTAGAAATACAGCCAGAAAAGCTTGTTTCTTGTATAGCGCGCTTTTGAGAGCGAAAAATGGATTTTCTCTGGCGTGCATAATTAAAGCCACATTTTGTGTTTAAGTGAAAATTTTCGGCCTATCACTACCCACAGTCCTCTCAAGTGTATGCTCACAGTTTCATTTTATTTGCACATGACCCACAGTTGCTATCGAAGCATCCTAAATTGCAACGACTTTACGGAGGGTACGATCATGCGATAATAAACCACCTTCAGTTCTTCACAATAATTGCATTGCTAATTATCCAATCGTGCGTCAATGCATCAAAAAGAAGTGAAAAACAATTTTATTATTAGATGTTTTTCCAATTCCAAAAAAGTGTCTCAAATTAATTTTAAATTAATATTCATGAAATAATTTCTCCTTATTAGTTATATTGGGTATCAACATGTAATCGAAAGCAATTCAAATTCCTTTTGTTAGCCCTATTTTATTCAAATACGTCATTAATTCTCTAAATAGTTTGTGTATTTTTACCGGTAATCAATTTCTTACGAAAAATTAAATTCAATTTCATTCAATAAAATTTTAACTTTTATTTGAGCCAAGGTAGTCTAGTAGGGCCGAAAATAAATACAGACCAACCAAAACTCATCAGCTCAGCTTGATGATGCAATTCAAGATGCGTGGAATGCCATAAACAAAGATTTCATTCAGGCATTGGTATTATCGATACCCACACGGTAGGTGTATTAAAAGTCATGGGGGTCATCACGTTATTAATTATATGTTATATATTTTTGTTAATAACTTTATTTTTACTATAGTTATTTTAAGTGTTTTAAATTAATAAAATATGTAATTGCTCTATTTTATTTAAATAAGTCATTTTTCTCAAGCAGTTTGGGTATTTTTATAGGTCATTATTCTCTTACGAAAAATCCGATTCAATTTTATTCAAAAGAATAGCAGAACCGCTATATAAATACAAATTCAATAACACATTAAAAGGTACTCCTGTAACGTCCCGTTAGAGTTCATTACCATTAAAATTCAATTTTACATTCGTTTATTTTTGCAACTAATATTGCACGTAAATCTATTCAGTTTGGCAACGTCGCGTCGTATTTCGGAAGCGGCTGCGTAGTCGACTTAATAGCTTAAGCTTGCACTTCCGTTTGAGGCCACGCTTGGCGTGCGTGTCGTAGTGATGCGGAGAAGTCACATTTTCTTGATTATGGCGTAAAAACCCATGTAATTTAATTTTTATTCATTCCACCTAATTATTGTGATTTCAAAAGGTTACGCAATGTTTAGACAAAGGAATTTATTTTGAAGGCCGTTGCATTGAAGGTGTAACGGTTTTTTTATTTTCTGGTATTTCGTTTCTAACTGGATCTTTCATTTTGGTTTTGTCGTTTAATTACTGGATTTTTCGTTATTGGAGTTTATTATACATTGGTTTTTGCTTGTTGTTGTGTTTGGAAATTTACATTCGTTTGGACGAATCTTATCACATCAAGCAAGTATGTGCTAAAAATAGAAGATACCCGATAACGTTATATTAAATATGGTGAGTCAACTGGAATTAAGTTACTACATTTTACATTCAAATAATCAAATTGTGTTATTAAAACTTTTCACTCGATAACAAATCAAACGTTTACGACATTTGCATTTAATATCAATAATTAATAATTAGATGTAAGATTTTACGCTTTTTATTTATCACCGATTTAAAGGTGGTTGGCGCCCTAATATTTTATTTTAAATCCTGTTTTATTTCTAATATGTTTAATTCAAATATTGTTCATTGTTCTCTAATGTAAATAGTATATTAAGTTATAGTTAATAAATTAACGAAGTTTACGTCTTTGTATTTACTTGCATTCAACCCATACCCAGAGGTCTGTGCTTACGATTGCTACCGTGGTCAAATTATTATTTTTACTTTTATTATACATTCTTTATTTCGGAATATTTTTTATTTACACTCCTTATAGACAAATGATATTTTTCTCGATTACGGATAATAGAAATTTTTAAATGAAAAAAATAATAATAAACCTTAACTTCAAAACGAATAAGTACAATGTATCTCATATATCCGTCGAGGTCAAACAACATCTATACTGACTGCAAGAGTTTTTTTTTTAAATAAAAAGTAGAGTAGTTTAAAAAAAAATAATAGTGAATGAAGTGACAAAACGTACTACTTAGGAATAAGTGAAAACAGTTATAAAGGAGTATTACGTGAGCAACGATAACGGGTACAGTGTCGCGATCAAAAACCAGAAATGGTAGAAAAAATTGAAATTCGCGATTTCTTAAAAAACATCAGAAGACATATCTTACAGTTTTATATGAAAAAAAGTTTCTCAACTATTGTAGAATTCCATGAAATATTAAAGGACGACCTTTCTGATTTTCTTTAGGTTTGTACTTCTACTTTAAAACACTGGGTGAAGTCAATGAATTTTACATATCAAAAATTGGTAAATAATATATATAGCTGTCAAAAGATCACAATAATTGTACTCCGCGAAAAAATATCGCGAAGAGAGTTCCCAACAAACACAAGGATGTCCCAAGGATGTCCCGGGGACATGATGTTGCGGATCACTGAATGTCCCAAAGTCATCCCATTTTGGTTCTGTGTACGTCCTAGGGACATTCATGGGACGTTCTTTTGTCACAAGTCTGTGCATCCTTACGATGTTCTTATAGGACATCCTTGCGTATCCGCAACGGGACGTCTCTTTTAGATGGCTGTAGGATACTATATATGTATATTATATTTTTATCAAGAAAAGTACCGTTTCCAGTTAAAGTACATTTACTTTGTGGTTTTTTTATTGTTTTTTTTTTATTCAGTAAGGAGACTTAACGTACTCCTCTGCGACTTGACGTAATGAATAAAAATAACTTTATCAAATAAAATACAAATTATTATTACATAAAACTATATTTTTAAATAATAATCCAAATTATATTCAATTAAAATAAATTTAGATTATTTCATTTTTTTATCTTTTCGATCCCGGCGTTCTTTGGCCCTCCTTAGCGAGTTTTTTATACTTTCTTCCCGATTTTTTTAAGTGGCGCCTGAAACAATGCAACTACATAAGAGATGGTAATCGTCATGTAGAATCGATAAAAAAGTTAATACAAAAAGCTTATTTTGGTATTTCTATGTAATCAGAATTTACATTTTTCTAAATTAAAGAATTGATAAAGTGATACTTCTTTTGTAGAATTATTGATTGATCTTTTTGACAATTCTATTATTGATTAAATCATAAGAGATGATCGATTATAACCAGTTAAAAATTGTTTACATCGTTTTTTAAAAAAAAATTTGTAAACGCGTCAGTTTTGCAAATTCATTAAGAATTTTTATACGTTTCGCATTTACATTTTATCAGAGGAATGTGGTAAAAACAAAAATATTTCTAGACGTATTTTTAACTACCTAACTAATTATTGTGGAAATAGTAATACAATACGAGAAATACGCACAGTAATCATAAATATGAATACCAAGAACCCGATAACGTTGTAGTTTCTTAGTTAGATTAGCGATTTTGTTCCTTATCGGTCATGTTGACATTTTTGGATGACTTATTGTGAATCGCGACGATAAAAGTCGTGAGATAACGTCACACTTTTAAACCTTTAATACAAATAAAACATTTTTTAAATAATTTTTTGAGTAAAAAAAATTTTTTTTACATAAAATAAATATTTTCAATTTGCCGCATAGGTATGCGCGCGAGATGGGGTTTTATATCACCATTATTAATAATTGAGATCTTTTAATTTCAATAAACTTTTATCAATTTTTAGTAATTCAAAATAATAATTATAAATGATGATTTTTATACATTATAAATAAATACAAGGTACCAAAAACTTACCAAATAAATTTGTTTATGCACTAAAACACCCAAAAAACGTTAGATAATAAAAAGTACAGATAAATAAAGTACGCAGAAAATCAACAAAAACAGATACACAGTGCAAACGGTGCAAACACAGTGTACCACTTTGATATACCAAAGGAGCGTACGGGTGTTGAGTAGGCACCAGAGAACAAGAAGGAAAGTGCAGGGCACGCGTACTAAGTTTGCATTTGTTTTTTCCCGCATAGGACATCCCATCGTACTTCTTCATTGACATCCTGAGGACGTGTTATTAAAGACATCCTATACAGGTCCGTTTTAAAACCCGGGATGTAAAGACATCATTTGAACATAAAACAAACGTCCCTGGGACGTCGTGTGTTTACTGGGTTGGAATGTATTCTATACCGACGAGACATAGTGTAGTGCCAACTATTCCAGAAAATTTGATTAGGTGGAAACAGTTACATCAGAGATTTGTACCTAGTTTGATAAATGTAGAAGAACTATTCAAGAAGTTAATGGGTCTAGAAGTGGCATCAAACGACTTTCCGGTTCAGGTCAAGCGATCATAATATATATTGGTTACGAAGATGGATTTTTAGAAGGAAATGAACAAACAGCACTATGGAAAACAGCCTAGATTTGTATTAACACCCATTTTTGTCAAGTCAATAATTGTAATTTACCAAGCATCATATTTTGTTAGATAATTGACTGAAATATTCTTAAAGATAGTCAGCTTACAGGAATATGCGATCCATAAGTTTGTACTGCGCACTAGAGGTTATTAGTATACTTTTTGTGCTGAATTGGTTTGTTACGTTGCTGTGCAGTGTACTGTAAAGTGTTGCTAACAAAATTGTAGTAGTTTCATTTAATTGTGCTAATATTTAAATAATTTCTTCACAATGTTGCCAGTGTTACGAATTAATTTATATACGACATTTGTACTAGTTTATTGGTTTACGTGTAAAATTTAAGTAAATAATCATAGTACAATGACAACCTTATGTAAGACTTAAATTTTTAATAGTATGTTGTAAAACTTGTTGATGTATTTATTTTGCATTGCTGTTACTTTAATTAATAATTGTATAGTTTTTTGTATATGACAAACTATATTAAGATATATTATTTTTTACAACAATAAAATTATTCTACGAGAGTACGTTACTAAAAGTATTAACGTAAATATTAAAATTTTTTGTTATGTAAATACAGTGAAACCTGTTAAAATTTGCCGGAACCAGGTAAATTTTCTGCTTTATGTTAGATTCCGCAATGTAAAGTTTTAATTAAATATGAAACAATACGAACATTTTTTAAAATAAAATAGTAAAACTTGAAAACATTAATTTAATAATCACATAGATATGTTATGCATTTTTAAACATATAAAAAAATTGCAATTGGTGACATAATTTTGATTTTCTATTACTGTAATTACCAGTTTTTTGTTTTAAAATAAGTAAGACATCGTTGTGCTTATAGAAATTGTTATACAATTCTGGAAATAATTCTCCTTGTATGCGATCGACTTCCTATAAATAACGAAGAAGGTGCAAAAATTGATTGACAAATTGTGGAGACCCAATGTTACTACTACGTATGAACGATTCAAGTCATTTGCAAAAACACTTTACGTCCAATACCCAGTAAACACACGACGTCCCAGGGACGTTCGTTTTATGTCCAAATGATGTCTTTACATCCCGGGCTTTAAAACGGGCCTGTATAGGATGTCTTTAATAAGACGTCCTCAGAATGTCAATGAAGAACGTACGATGGGATGTCCTATGCGAGAAAAAACAAATGCAAACTTAGTACGCGTGCCCACTTTCCTTTTTGTTCTCTGCGGTGCCTACTCAACACCCGTACGCTCCTTTGGTATATCAAAATGGTACACTGTTTGCACCGTTTGCACTCTGTATCTGTTTTTGTTGGTGTTCTGATTACTTTATTTATCTGTACTTTTTATTATCTAACGTTTTTTGGGTGTTTTAGTGCATAAACAAATTTATTTGGTAAGTTTTTGGTACCTTGTATTTTATTTATAATGTATAGAATTCATCATTTATAATTATTATTTTGAATTACTAAAAATTAATAACAGTTTATTAAAATTAAAAGATCACAATTATTAATAATGGTGATTTAAAACCCCATCTCGCACGCATACCTATGCGGTGAATTGAAAATATTTATTTTATGTAAAAAAAAAATTTTTTTTACTCAAAAAATTATTTAAAAATAAATGTTTACTTTGTATTAAATTTTTAAAAGCGTGACATTATCTCACGACTTTTATCGTCGCAATTCACAATAAGTCATCCAAAAATGTCAACATGACCGATAAGGCACAAAATCGCTAATCTAACTAAGAAACTATAACGTTATCGCGTTCTTGGTATTCATAGTTATGATTAGTGTGCGTGTTTCTCGTATTGTATTACTATTTCCACAATAATTAGTTAAGTAGTTAAAAATACGTCGAGAAATAATTTTGTTTTTACCACATTCGTCTGATGAAATGTAAATGCAAAACGTATAAAAATTCTTAATGAATTTGCAAAACTGACGCGTTTACAAATTTTTTTTTAAAAAACGTATTAAACAATTTTTAACTGGTTATAATCGATCACCTCTTATGATTTAATCAATAATAGAATCGTCAAAAAGATCAATCAATAAGTCTACAAAAGAAGTATCAATTTATCAATTCTTTAATTTAGAAAAATGTAAATTCTGATTACATAGAAATACCAAAATAAGCTTTTTGTATTAACTTTTGTATCGATTCTACATAGTTGCATTGTTTCAGGCGCCACTTAAAAAAAGTCGGGAAGAAAGTATAAAAACCTCGCTAAGGAGGGCCAAAAAACGTCGGGATCGAGAAGATAAAAAAATGAAATAATCTAAATTTATTTTAATTGAATATAATTTGGATTATTATTTAAAAATATAGTTTTATGTAATAATAATTTGTATTTTATTTGATAAAGTTATTTTTATTCATTACGTCAAGTCGCAGAGGAGTACGTTAAGTCTCCTTACTGAATAAAAAAAACAATAGAAAAAACCACAAAGTAGATGTACTTTAACTGGAAATGGTACTTTTCTTGATAAAAATATAATATACATATATAGTACATATCCTACAGCCATCTAAAAGGGACGTCCTGTTGTGGATACGCAAGGATGTCCTATAAGGACATCGTAGGGATGCACACACTTGTGACAAAAGAACGTCCCATGAATGTTCCTAGGACGTACACAGAACCAAAATAGGATGACTTTGGGATATTCAGTGATTCGCAACATCATGTCCCCGGGATATCCTTGGGACATCCTTGTGTTTGTTGGGTAGTTTTCGAGCTTTAAATAAACAACTTAATTTTAATGCTATTCCGTAAAAGTACACATTAGATAAGCTATTTTTTGACTATGAATTAAAAATGTTGGGATTTTAGTTATTTTTATAGAGTGAAATGCAAAGAAGACTGTTCGTGAAGTCGTTTATTAATTTATTAAGTAGGTATAATGACTACAACTGTTATTGTTTTTATTAAGTTTTACAGCCGTCTACCACGGTCTCTATTACTCTGTGTATCTTAATTTTACAATACATCTTTTATTACTAGGAGCGCCGTCCCTTCCATTTACATTAAACTTACACTATCTAGCGATGTTTCATTTAACTTTTCTTAACAAAAAAAATAAGTGAAATGACGTGGCCTAGACTTCTCATAATATTTAGAATAACTGGAGTATCACAAAAATAAGAATTACCTTTATTAAATTTTTAGGCAGGCATTTTAAAGATTACACTGTTTATTTGAATCGATAAGTAAAAGAGTACACGCTAATTATCCAAATGTTTAGATTAGCGAGCTTTATTTTAATAATAAACAAATTACCAAAAAAAAACGTAATATTAATATCAATAATTGAGCAATAATACGAAATTTGAATAAGAAGAAAAATAAATTGCCATTTAAATTTGCACCGTCTTTCATTGTCTGTGCACGTAATATACTATATAAAACTAAAATATCCGTGCATGATACTTTTTTCTTCGGTTCCTCCTCATTTATATAATTTATCTGTTTTTTCCCCACGAGTTAATATCAGCTGATCTACTTGATAATGCACTTACAAGATCATCAGCCTTATTTTTATCACTGGTGTAAAAAGGCTTCATTTTTTATTTATTCGCTGATAAATTGTGTTTCAGGCCATGTCAAATTATTAACCTTTAAACGCCGTGTTCAGTTGTAGTTACGTCCTTACCGTAGTGCGGTCTATTTAAACTTTGATTAAAAACTGTTGCTGGCAATGTTGCTTGTTTTAAAAACTCCTTTATGTTTTTAGGATTTTTGATAAACTCAGACAAAAGCAGAAATTTTCGTTAGTATACGACGACTTTTTTAATTAATTAATAAAAACCATCTAGCATTATTGTTGTATTATAAATCAACTAGTGTTTATGAATTTTTTTCGCGATTTAGGTTTTGTTTTAGAAGGAATTTCGACTATTAAGTTTTAGTTGGGGATAATAATTTGAAAGCAAGTACGAATGACTGTCTTACAAAAAAACATAAAAAAAGTAGACGGAATTGCAGTTAAAAAAAACAGTGCGTTGTGTTTTATTACTTACAAACACATTATGGCTTATATAATAGCAAAAATGAAAACAATTTAAAAAAACAGCTTAAGGCGAACAAATTCGTGGTTGATTGAATGCAATTCACATAAAACAATAATTATTATGCAATTGATTGACTTAAACTTTATAAAACATTAAAATGGTCAGTTGGTAATACTAACACTGGCACTGGTAAGAATGTTAGGACACTTAAAAAACTCATCGTAAGATCAGAATCTTATCAATGTAGAAGATGTTATTTTTTTTATATGTATGCATTATAATGTATAAATATTTCCAAATAAGTAATAAAAAAACGAATGTATCTTAGTATTTAATTTGTTTGTTGTCATATATATAATTAAAACGGCGTTAGTTAGAAGTATAAAATTTGAATATGTTATTTAATACTAATCAGTTGCAGTCATATATATTTTTTAAATATTATTACTTCTAAGTTTTGATTTTATTTGACTTCAAATTTTTTTTACTTTGATAGTAGATGTACTGCAGCATATTCACCTGTGAATTAATTAATTAGCGATTTAGCTGATGCTAACATTAAAAATGTACAAAAAAAGTTATATCTAAATATAAATTGAAACCAATACACAAAAATCAAATCTTCTAAAGTCAGTAAAATAAAACGATTGAACCTTGAACTAATATTGTCAAATATTGTTATTGTTTTTTTCTTTACGACTAGTTAAAAAAAGTTATAATTTACCCCTAACATAAAATAAAACCTTTAAAGTATCTTCCGCAAATCTGTCTTCTCACGATTTAGTCAACGTCACTTAAGTTTAGATTTAATTTTTTTAGTTAAATAAAATAATTGTAAACACGAAATATCGCATACTTATCAATCATAACTAAATTGAATTTCTTGTCGAATTCGTATAGAATCGAAATAGATTTATATCAAATAACATAAATTTTGTTATCAATTATGATGCGAATTCAATAAAGTAATTCTTTACAGGAAGTTCCAAATCTAAACGTTTATGCCAAATCACTTCATTATAAGTTTAAACAAACACAATTTTAAAGTATCGTGCTAAATTAGTACACGTAAAATGCAATGCAACGCGTGCAACATGCAATTGGCATTAAAGACAGTGATATTTACGTTTGTTTTAGACCGGCCTATATATAAAGAAATCGCTAAAATGGAAGAATTAGAGACATTTTCGAATGAGCATCAGCTTTTGATCAACCTCAGTTCCGCCGGGGACGGAAACATATTTTCGCAGTTGCCGGAAATTCTTAATAAAATGCTAGCGCCGGAAGTATTAGTAGGTGAAGGATTAGAAGATGAATTTAATATGGTGTTGCCTAGCGATTACAACTGGAGGATGAAGATTTATTTTAAGTTGTTGAAAAAAATACGCGACAACGATCAAGAGTAAGTTGCTTTGTATTATAAATTAGTTTTGCATCAACTAGATAATGAGTTCGAGACTATTAATTTAACGAGAAAACTTTCTTAATCTACATTTAATGTTCTATATTTGAGTTTAACAAAAAACTAGAACGAGTTCACTGCAGTCATTTTCAAGATATTAATAATGTTTAACTTTAATTATTTTGCGTAATTTTTTGAATATGTTAAAATAGTGAAGGTAAGTGCGTGATTTAAGAAACTAACCATAGGTAATTTATTTTCGCCATGAAATACGCGACAAGTGCGTGTTAATCTGAAGTCGCGTGTTTTGAATTTGCGTGTGACAACTTCTGTCGCATGATGAACACTCAAATAAACTCATACGACATAAATCAAGACCTTATAAACATAAACGATAAAAGTTTAAAATTTTGAGTTTTAAAACAGTACAAAAGAGAACAGAAATTGATCAGTCTGGATATTTTATTATCGGCGACTTAAATTTTTAATACAAAAAGTGAACAAAACGTTCATTATCAGAATTGTTTTCTTAATTTTTGCCAAACTTGTAAATTAGATTCACAAAATTTTAAATAAATTAAAACGTATGTACAGGATATGTGCTGAGAACGTTTCGTGCACCATCGCAAGCACATTACCTCTTGGCATTCTTAAAAAAACACAATCGTAAAATAATGTTTCTTGTAATAAAATTTGATTACACGCTGTAGACAATAAAGTTATTTTTACGACGTATTAGTAAGTTCACGAAAATTTGAATTTAGAATAAAAATATTTTAAAAATAGTTTTGTCTTGTATGTACCTCGCATGTGTGTGGAATATTAATGTCTAGAAACAAGATCAATAAATTCACATACTTATTGTTCTCCGTTAGTTGTAAATTTCGAGCTTTGATTTTAATCTGATCGCATGCATTAAGTGCCAATCGATTACTTATTAATAAGAGACTGTCTGATTTAGCGTCAAAACAATTTTAAAACTAATTTGTTTAAACTAACTATTTATGCTTGTTGTGTCTTATAAAGATTCAACTTATTAGGTCAACTTCTATAATAAATTTCAAAGTCAGACTTAAGAGATTGTTTGCTATTATTTTCATTTCTATATACATATTTAGCCCCAAAATCTAGCGCTTACAAGACCTGAACATTCGTATAGTATGTGAAGAGATTCAGTTGTATATTAGTGAATAAGTGTGTCATAAGTGGACAGCGTCCTGTCCGACAGAGCCCATCTTAGTTGGTTTTTACTTAAACACCTTTGGCTGTTTTAGTTCGGGATCTGCTAACTAGTGGGAGATATGTCTTTGTCTCAATAAGTATCTGATCTCACCCCTGATGGTCTTATATGCTAGACCACAGGTTGGCTCAGGCCTTATTAGACGAATTATAGCTTTCTTTTTTGCTAAAAGGTCTGCTTCTTCGTTTCCTTTGTCTCATTGATGTCCATTGTACAGTAACTCTGTTGTCTGAAGTCTTCGTAAATTGTTGAGTTTTGTTATGGATTCTCTTCAGTTGGATTTATATGTCACCAAATTAGAGATCCACATGTAACTGTGGAAACTATTATCCAAAACTATATTCAAAGAATTATTTTTGGTTTTAGTCCGCATGTTTTATCTATCAAACTTCTACAGGTCCAAAATGATAGAGTAGCTTTGTTAATTGTTTTCTCTAAACGAGCGTTAAAGGTTAATTTAGTGTCTAAAGTGAGTCTCAAATAATTAGCTTCATTGCTCAGTTGAAGTTCTATAGTTTTTTTGAAGTATTAGTACAATATCTACATTGTTCTTCTTACATAGTTCTGTAGGATACTCGAAGCTGCCTTGCAGTGTTGTGGATATATCTGTATGACCGTGAAGACATCTGCTTTACAGTTGGGATGTCTTCCTTGTCGACGTCGTTGGTTCGATAGTCGTCCCTATTTCAGCTATCTCTGATCTCTTTTGCTCCTTCTTCCTTTTTCCTTCCAGACGTCTAAATAAGATTTGGGAAAGATTTAGGTAAGATCTGCAAAGGATTTTTTCCCATGAGTTTTAACTCATGAGAAGGATAAGTTGTTGTACTTTCGGATCTTCTTTCTTACCTACAACACTCTAGGTTTCTATTAGAAGTTTTAGATTTTGAACCTTTAAGCACTTTAGTATTATTTTCAATTTCCCGATGGGTTTCGGAATTAATATTATGGCCCTAGCTGGTTTTGGAACGTTCTTAGCATCAGCAATGTTAAGTTTTGCACCTGGCCTGGGTTCTTTTTCAGGAGTCCGCACCAGTCAATCTTTAGTAAACTGCTCAGCACAAGACCTCAATAGAAAACCTTCTAAAAGCGGATTATTTTTCGGTTAATGTGTCTAGAGTTGCTTTAATAAAGCCCACTTTTTCTTCGCTTAAGACAAACCTTGGATATTTTTGTGGCATTATTGCCATTCAAATATCAGACAAAACTGTAGAATAAGGGGCGAAGGGTTTAAATAAATTTAAATAATATACATATAACAAAATTAATAATGCCTAAGACTTAAAATTATTAGAAAATTAGATTTCTTGGGAAGTTAAATTAAAAGTTAAACCCGGAACTACTGTAAACTGCGGTTTTATATATAAGTTTAACTTTAATTGTTGCCATTTGGCTTACAAATTTGATCATGCTATACTACATAACATTCTATATTTACATTTACATTCTATTTACTTTTTTTTTTTGTTTCTTATCCCTTCTCTCCCCTTAACTTTTTTCTCCTGTTCCATACTTCCTCCATCCATTCCGCTCCTTTTCCGTTTTCATCTAAGATTTCCTCTATTTTCATCACCTCTTCTCTTAGTTCCCTGCATTTCTGTCTCATGTGGTTAAGGTCTTCCGTTTCTTCTCCACATAGCCTGCACATCTTTTCTGGTTCTTCTTTCCAATATTTGTTCCCTAACTCCTCGTTGCCACATCTGAACCTTGCCACCATTTTTTCCTTTTGTTGCTTTTAATCTCACTGTCTTTTAAATATTCCGGCACCCCTTCACCCTTGATATCTTTATAATTCCTATTATATCTGCTCTCTTTTATCTTTGTCCATCTTTCTTATTTTCGATGTCTCTATCATCTCTCCTTATTATTTCTTCTCTTGTCCCTATCCCCCCACTTCTCTTAATCTCTCCACTTCTTCACTCGCGTACCCGTTTCTTTTGTAATACTCTTCTCTGCCCTCCTGTCCGTACTTCACTTTCCCTCCCTTCATCTCTTTCCAACATTCTTGCAGTATTTTGCAATCTGTTCTTTCCCTCATTTCTTCCTCGTATTTTATTGCTCTTTTTCCTGTCTCAATCCTTATTTTTTCTATATGAACCTCCTCTCTCACAATATACCCCGGTGTATCCCTGTCCAATCCTAACACCCATCTCCAATATTTTTCCTGTAGCCCCTCTACCTCCCTCCACTCCTTCCAGTCCCATATTTCCGGTCCATACATTACCACCCCCTTTATTAATTTTTCAAACAACAACTTTCTTTTTTCTATATCCATCTCGAATACTCTTTCCCCCACACCCCACACTTGTCTTAATAACCTGCTTCCTTTCTTCACCCTTTCCTTTATGTGTTCTCCCTCTTTATTATCCTGTTTCATCGTGTAGCCCAGGTATGTAAATTCCTTCACTTGTTGCACTTTCTCATCACTCCATATCCACTCCTCTCTTTTTCTTTTCCCCCTCCTTTTCTAAATATCATTATCTTTGTTTTTTCCGTGTTTACTTCCATTTCTTTTTTTTTCATGTATTTTTCTAGCGTTTTCATCATCTCTTTCATTTCCTTTTCCTCCTTAGCCACCAGCACTATGTCACCCGTATACGCCAACGACCATACCTTATCTTTCCCTACCACTATCCCTCCTGTCTGTTGTCTTCTCATTGTCTCTTCCAGATCCCCCGTATATACTGAGAACAGACTTGGGCTCAGTGGACATCCCTGCCTCAACCCTCTCTTTGTGATGAATTTTTCGCTCTCTTCCCCATTCACTTTAACCCTGCTCCTCGTATCTTCGTAGATTTCCTCTATTCTTTGTATTAATCTTTCATTGATTTTTTTTCTTTTCATGTATTCCCACAGCTTTTCCCTATTCACTTTGTCAAAAGCAGCTTTTAGATCTACGAATAATGCCACCATTTTCCCTCTTTTTTTTTCTAGTTCTTTATTTGCTAAGTGTTTCAGTATATATATGTTGTCTATCGCCCTTCTTCCTTTTCTGAATCCCGCTTGTCCGTCTGGTACCAAACTTCTTTCCTCTATTTCCTTCTGTAGTCTTTCTTGCAGTATTGTCGCATATAATTTGTATGCCGTGCTCAATAATGTTACCCCTCTATAATTCTTGACTTTATTTTTTCGCCTTTTTTATGGATTGGGCATATTATTCCCTCTCTCCATCTCTCTGGAAATCCTTCCCCTTTCCTATTTTGTTTAGTATTTCCGTCATCCTTTTTGCTACACTTTCTCCCCCGTATATCCACTCTTCTCCTTGTATCCCATCTTCTCCTGCCGCCTTTCCTTTTTTTATATTCTTTATCGCCTCTATTACTTCTTCTTCACTTATTCTATCCCTATCTCCTTCTTCCTGTCTTACTACCGCGTCTTTTCTTTTTTTTTCTGCTTTTGTTCTTCCCCTCCCAACAGGTTCCGAAAATATATCTCACATTCTTTAATTTGTATTCCCTTTGTCGTAATGTTTTTTTCCTCTGTTTCTTTAGGTACTTCCATACATCTTCTTCCGTTTTTATTCCTTTGATCTGCTCCTCTTGTTTATTTTTGTTTTCTTCCTTCTTTCTGTCGCATGTTTTTTTGTATATTTTTACTGCTTCTTTGTATTCTTTTTTTTTTCCTCCCTTTTTTCCACTGTCTTAATGCTCTTCTTGCATTTTTCTTTGCTTCCTTGCATTCCTTATCCCACCATTTTTTCCATCCTGTTTTCTCCTCCTTTCATTTTCTAAATCTGACTCTCTCTGTTGCTTTCTCCATCATCTCTCTCATTTCCTCTACACTTTCTTGTAATTCCTTCCCTATCCATACCGTTTTCCCTATTCTCTCTTTATATCTTTTTATACCCTCTTATGTCCACTTTTTTTTAGTTATGTACTTCTCCTCTTCCTCTCTCTTTTCTTTTTCTCTTCCTTCCATTGTCAATTCCAGTGGTTGATGGTCTGACTCTACCCTTTCTCCCACCTTAAATGTCTTTACCTTTTCTGCGGCCTCTTCATTTATCATTACAAAATCTATTATTGATTCTCCCCTTCCTCCAATGTACGTAAATTCCTCCTTTCCATCTTCTTCTCTGTTCCCGTTCATTATTTCCCACCCTTTTTCGTTGCACAATTCCAGCAGTTCTTCTCCCTCTTTATTTATCACCTTGTCCTTTGTTTGTCTCTTTCCCGTCCCTTTTCTTTCTTGTATTCCCCCTCTTCCCCTATTCTTGCGTTGAAGTCCCCTCCTACTATTATCAATCCCTCTTTCCTCTCTTCTATCATCTCTTCTATGTTTTTCCTTGTCTCTTTCATTCTACTGCTATAAACCGTCACTACTTTTATTTTTGTTTTTCCCCACTGCATGTTCCTTTCTACAACTCCTCTTCTCTGTTGCACTTTCTCCTTCTTTTCCTGGTTCAACCATTTTTTCTTATTCCGTTATTATCCCCCCCTTTGCTCTCCCTTTTTTCTTTTCTCTTTCTGTATGTTGCACCACCCACTCAAATTCCTCCGGCAACTCTTTTTCCCACCACTCCCATTCTTTTTCTTCCATCCATGTTTCCTGTAATCCCACTACATCCTGTTCCTTGATGTACTTCCAGAACTCATGTTCCTTGTTTTTTATTTCCGCTACGTTCCAAAACAATACTCTCAGCTCACTCACCTCCCCCTGTGCTTCTTCCTTACTTTCTTTTTTTCTTCCTTCTTTTTCTTTTCCATTTCCATCTCTCATTATTCCTTTTCTTTGCCATTTCGTCAACTTTCCCTCCTTTACCACCCCCCCTTTGCCCTTTAGTTTTTTGCCTCTTGGTTCCCCAATTTCTCTCCTCTTTCTTTGCTCAGTCCCCTATCCTTGTCGTTCCATATGTATCTGTCTCCGTCTATCTCCATTTTTCTGTACCCTACCCATACCCTTTTTCCTTCCGCTCTTTTTTTCACCGCTATGTTCATTATTTCTCGTTGCACTCTTCTTTCCTCCCATGTCAAATCGTGACTTATATATATTCTTGTACTCTTTAATTTCTTCTTCTCCGCCATTACCTTCTGTTTTTCCTCCCATCCTCCGATTTCCGCCACCACCATCTCATTTTTCTTCTCTTTGTTTATTACTGTCACTTTTTTCACCTCTACTTTTACATTTAATTTTTCTTCCAGCATCACTGCTAAATCGATTTGTGGTTTTTCACTTCTCCACCCATTTATCACAATATTATTCTTTCTTTTCCATCTTTCCTCGTCTTCCGCTTTTTTCTCCAGTTTTTCTATTCTCTCCACCAGTTTCTCTTTTTCTTTCTCCCACTTCTTTTCTCTTTCTCCCATTTCTTTTTTCATTTCTTTGATTTCTTGTCTTATTCCTTGCATATTTTCTTCTATCTGTTTCATCATTTCTCTCATTAATTCTTTTAACTCCTCCATTTCTTTCCTTCCTCCTTCTGTTCTTGAGGTTTTTCCTTCGCTCTCCTCCGATATCTTTTTAATGTCTGGTGATCTTATTCTTTTCTTTCCTCTTTCAAATATTTGTTGCCTTTCTTTTTCCTCTTCCTCTCTGCGGTATTAATGACTGAAATTATCTTGATAACATCCATCATTGTAGGGTATGCTTAAGTCTTAAGAATAAGAACTGATCGATGAATATGAAATCTATAATATTAAAAATTTTGATTTTATTAAGCTGATGATGCTGGTTAATCAAAACATGTTAGATTAATGAAAAACAACAGAATAAAAAAAAATGTTCAGAACACTTGTAAAATAGATTACTTTGCTAATGTTCGAATGTAAATAAAAATTAACCAAACTGTCACAAATTTTTAAGTTTTTTTCGTCTGTCAAACTTTTTATTTTTTAATAATTTAGATAAAAATGGTTTGTCGGTTATTTTTCTTCTGAAACGCATTTTAGCATGTTTAATTCATGGTCCGAAGAAAATGAGCCTGTTCAATTGCATCACTGGAACATCGTGCCAAAAACCACATGTATAACAAACGAAGTTAGTCAAAACAGTAGAAAGGAATCGGTCGCTGGTCCGCCACCGATTACTTGGACCGTTAATGACATCGCCAAAGCGGCCAGTTTACTAAGCACACCATCTCAACGTATCCACTTTGATGATGAACAAGAAATGCGCAGAGTCTACACACTTATTTACGACACCTATAGATGTAAGTTTTTTTTACCAAATTAAGTCATTTACAAAGTGTGTACTTTAGATAAAGGGATTCTTAATCAAGCTCTAAATGACATATCGTTCTACCAGTTGTACCCTCAAGTAAGTTAATATTTTTACCTAATTGGTAGTAATTTTCTTTGTAGTTTGAGAAGTTATATACGCGAGTTTGGATGCTACTATTTGATTTGTATCATCGCAGTTTTAAAAAACGCGAATCCGCCGTAGCGACAACAGCCACTGAATTATTCAAATCGGTCAAAATAAATTCAATAGAAAATGCCCTTTGGGAGCAAAGAGTGAAATTAGCAGCGGCGGTAGCTCGCTTACGAATCAAAAACAGCGCGCTTAATTTAAACGATCTTTTGCCGAAGCATTTGAGAAAGGATCCTACCAATAACAGCTCAGATAATTCTCCAGTTACGTGTTGGATTAACCGCAATAAAGTAAAGTGAGTACTCTGTTAGTTTATTAAAGTCGTTGGTGTTTAAAAAAAATTTTAGAAACGACGAGGAAATTATATTGGCATTAGAACGAGCTCTGTGCTTAAAGAACATCGATAATAGTGCCAGTTTATCGCCGAATTCATACAAATGGGATCAGATATGTCCAAACTTTCTTACTTTTCATCATTCTTTAAGAACAATATTGGCACGTAGTTACCTCGTTCAGAAACATAAATTAATTGTGCAGGTAATTTTGCTTTGTTTTATTGTATTAAAATTTTGTAGAACAAACACAATTTTTTGTACACTCAAAAAAAGAAAAAACGGGACAATTTTTTAAATTGGCTAAATTAAAGTGCTTGAGTCGTGAATCAGATTGCACCCATTGCCCTTCTTAGATCCGTGCAGCCTCCATGCAAAATCTCATTACCACTCAGCACAAAAAAAAGTTTGATAAACACCCTAATGCACCGAGCCCGGACCATATGCGAACCAGAACATCCAGACTAAGAACTATACTATCTAAGGACATCGAGCGGGCCATTAAAAAGAGAGAACAGCTCTGACAACAACGTACGTCTCTTAAAAAAATACGGCATCAACACTACAAGAAAGTAGTAACATCAATCTTTCTATAAACCAGGCGTAACCATAAAGAATTCCGAGGGTCCGGTATATATAGCGTCTCATGCACCCGAAGAAAGGTTTATACAGCCACGTAGAAAAATCAGCAAAAGCAGAACACAGAGCGAACACCGGACATTCTATTGAACTGGTGAAAAAATCTTAGTAAAGGAAAGAAGAAGAATCAAATATGAAGTCAACCGCGGAAATTAACCAACAGAACAACACAAAATCAACCACAAGAACGTCAAGTACCGTTGACTGACGACCATCTAAACTCCGACTCAACGACTTAACTTCTAGTTTCAGAACTTCTGAAGAAGAAGAATTTTGAGTGTGTTTTCTAATGAACTCACTGCTTTTCTTTTGGTGTCGATTTTGGTGTTATAGCAAAGTTTAATCACATAGGTAAAATGACTGTTCCTGGTTTACTGAGTTCGGTTGGGGGAAAGATTGACGATGATCCTGTCTGTTTCCAATCTGACATCTCTTTCTAACCACAAAAATTCAATCTGCCGCCAATGTTTTAAAATCAAAGCAGACAACAGCACCATTTAAGGAACCATATATGAGTCTACCACAATTTGTTCTTTGTGAGTTAATGTGGAACAAAAGAGGTACAACTTTGCTACTCGGACAAGAGCACTTCATTATGTTTATTAAAAAAGAATTTTTATAGTTTTTTCACTGTTTATAACGATATTAAAAAAAACTTACGTGAACCCTTTAAGGTTTGTGTTGCAGTAAATAAAATTAAACCTCTTCTAAACAACTATATGTTTGTACTAAAAAGCAGTCCCGTTGTTTCTTTTTTTGAGTGTACATTATTTTAGAAAATGTTTACCAATGTGCGCGCAGTTTTCGCGTTGGTGACGATTGCCACTTTTTTTCTGATGTTAAGGTATGGGCCGAAATCGCTCTGTCCCATCAAAAATTGCAACGTGAACTTTACGGCTTTTTTTCCAACTTATCGGCTTATGCAAATTCAAGATTTATTATTTTTCATTTTAGGACAGATCATTTTGCTTAGGACCAGCAACGTTTGGAAAAGTTGTACGCGAACTAGAATTAAAAGGTACCGTCATACAGAGCCATGTCAATTCTCCAAGAACTACAGCATATCTCGCAATGCTTTTATCCAGAAACTCAAGAATCAACAACTTAATAGTGTTCGGCGCCGGATCAAGGTAGGTAACTTTGCCGTTTTTACAAATACAACTTTAATTATTAATTACAGGAAAGAAGAATATTGCAGTTATTTATCGGAAATTGGTGTAACAAACGTTTTGGTGCAGTCAGAGAAATTAATAGAAGTGTCTCCGGAAGCTAATATTTTAGAAGAAGTAATTGCCGTTTTCGCAACACCGCCTAATAGTTATTCAGCGATTAATGATCCCATAGACTTGGTAAATAGTTTCTAAAATTTTTTGTTGTTAAGTACTATGATTTATAGGTGTGTAGCAGGGGTGGGGATTTGTCTATGTTAGAGGTTTTGACTGAATCTGAAATAACCGAAGAAGGTAGAGATAGAGTTACTGGTATTTTAGATGAACAAAGAAAAACGTTAAAGTACGCAATGTCGCGACCGCAAATCCAATTCGTCTTGTATGAAACGCATTCGGAACTTAGTATCGAAAATCAGGACATGGTACAAAGAACCATGAAGGATATTAATAAAATAACGACGTTGAAGCATGCAGCTCTGCAAGGAAAACTAAAAGTTGATCCTATGTACTCGGATTTGCTATTGCAGGTATGACTGTACAAAGCTACACATTTAGCAATTAGAAATTTTTTTTATAGGAAATAAACAACAACGAAACAATAAAAATTGAAATATTTCCATCGGATGATAGCATTTTTAGCGAATCTTCTAAACAACCATCGCTAATTTCGAAAACGTCAATAGAAAGCGTCGAGGCGTTTGAAAATGTATATAAAGATGTCTTGGTAAGATGCGTTTTTGAATCTATGTCGTTTGACGGATATTCTTTAGGTGCCAAATTGCGATCTTTTTGATCAACCTGATTTACCTATTTTGTGTTCAAACAACGACGATTGCTTAAATCTTTTAGAACAGGGGTGTTATTTGGCTTTAATTAAAAGAAAGGTAAAAATTGATTATGTATTTTACGCTTTACACAAATTTGATATAACAGGAAGTAACGAATTTAGATAATAAATATATGATAGAAATGGCGGAAGTAAGAGGTGTGTTTGGAAGCACGTCTTCGACTACACGTACCAAAGGCAGTCGCACATCAAAAGCTAAAAAACAAGAAAAACGTTTAGCTTCGCCACCGCTTACTAAAAATAAACGAAAATCCAGACAATTACAAGTATGGTGTTATATAAGCCTCGAAAAATAGAAAAAAAAACGTTTTGTGTATTGCAGATTGAAAGAATAGCTGCTCCGACTCAATCATCTTCAAATAGAACTTTTCAATCGTGCTGCAGCGAACTTCAACCGTGCCCAAAAGTTCAAAAGGAAGAGGATACTACAATACCTAAGGTGCCTCAAAGTCGTCGTTGGTGGACCGAAACCACACAACATCTTAAAAATTTAAAACAATCTTTAGTTCATAAAAACATCGTATCTAACGTGAAACTATCGTTTTCGCAACCATTACCTAATGCGAAAAAACATTCTTTAAAGTCATTACAAATAGACGAAATTGTAGCAAAGAGCTCAGAAGGTTATAAAATTCCTATATTCCCCAGACTTAGATTGACGAGAAACACGCGATTAGAAAAAATTCCTTTACCAGTTTCCGTCACTTTAGTACAATTTCCAAATCATAATATTTTTACGCGTTAATTACCAAAATTGATCAAAGTTCTAAGTATTTTAGCTTTAAAAGTAGACAATTTTTTTATTGTAACTAATTTATAAATAAACATTTCTTTACTTGTAAATTAAAATTTATTATAAACACATCCAGTATAAGTATTTATAGAAAAAGGTAAAAATTTGATCAAAGAAATTCTTGGTAATTTAGCTTGTGTTTTCAGACTATGGGTATCCTTACTAGCGTTGTTGAAGAAATGTCGTCGGTGACACGAAAATGGGAAGAGTATAAAATTGAACGGGACGGATATGACTCCGACATTGAAGAAACACCCGAAGAAGAAAACCTTAAGTTTAATAAAGAAGATGAATTATTTTTTCATGGTCTTAAGATGTTAACTGAATCAAAGGAAAAGTTAAAAGATATAGTTTCTAGTCGGTTACCTTATCAATATTATAAGAAATTATTACCCCAAAAATCTAAACGTTCTCTAACCAGCGAGAAAAATGAATCCATCCAGAGTATTAGTGATCATAACTTTAACGTGGAACTGAACATACCTGTTAAACAAACTGGAGGAAAACAACCGTCGCCAAAAGTAACGATATATATTTTTTATCTTAAAACGCATTCACTTTTGATTTTAGGAAAACCAACTGAAATTGTCTGTCGTTAAACCAATATTTTTCCCACTTGATAGAAAAATATAAATCACACTGTTTCTAATTCGATTGTAATTTTATTACTTTGGATCATTTGAATTGTAAAAAAAACAAAAAATAAATAAATATTTTTCTCTCATTTGTTCAAGTATTTAAGATTGTTGCAAAGACGTAACCGATTGTATCAACGAGCACAATGCAGCTGAAGAAAGTGCAATAAAGCAAATAAAATATTCGCTTTTTTGGCAAGTTAACCCACAATTATTGTGGTTCGCGGAAGGTCAATTCCACGCTCACGCAATTAAGGCAGACGCTACCAAATATTACACGGTAATTAGTGCATTAGACTAGTGCGGGTTTATAATATAAGCTACCCGGGTTGTGCCGCCTCTATCTTTATTTGTATCTGTTTATCTATGCAATAATTATTATTTATTCTACCAAAATGACCGTGTGCTCTCTGAAACATGTCGCCCCTACGCCACGGCTTATTGACAAATCCAGCACTGCATCAGTGTGCTACAGGTGTTAGACATTTTGTTATATTAAAAATATTTCGATATAGGTTGCGTGCTGTATGAAACTTGTCCCGGAACATTAACTGTCACTTTGACGTATAGCTCGTTTCGCTGGGGTAAGAATTAATTTGTATTATTTCTCATAATTATTATAGGGAATCGGGCCGCCGCCACGTGTCTGTCCCTTTAGAACTGTACTTGTCTATTAAGTATACCTCTTTCGAGTCAATAACTTGGAGCACGTGTGAGTGTGAAGATTGATTACTAACACCGATTTCAAGAATCAATTTGGGATTAAGTCAATCAAACATTCGTGGGATAGATGATTAAATTTGAAGACAAGCTTGCGATATTAATCGTGCAAGCCATTTGGAAGTTTAACGCATTCGGTTTATGAATATCATTAGTTGACTTACGATTATTATTTGTTAAATTTATCACAAGTGCGTTGTACTTTTAATTCCGTAATCACTGGATTCAATTTCTTATTCTTTGCTTAGATATTAACTTATATTTTTATATTGTAATACGATGTACGAAGTGTTGCCTAATCTAAGAGACCGGCATCATTATTATTAGCTGTAATATTTATTGACGAACTCTTAATTGATATTTATCTGCTTAGTTCTACATCGTTTTTTAAGCACTTTCTTTCTTTCTCGAAATAAATATATTTGTTGTTATAATCGTGTTTGGCAATTTGTTTACCTTCAATGTTCGACAGAAGTGTTGAGCGGCCGGCTGCATTAAGTTTCGTTTGCAACCGCGCAGCAAACGGCTCTAGTAACCCATTCTTCTATCTTAACGCTTGAACGGAAGGAGTTTACAAAAATGACCGAGTAGGTGAACCGCAACGGCGCACGCAAACGAGAAAAAAGCCAGGCGTTTATTTTTATCACCGTCGGTGTCGATTTAAAAACTGCCAAAGTAGGCGCACTCAACTCTGTTTGATCTCTTAAAAACAGGAAAAGTAGAAAGACTGTCGGTTAGACGAGGCGCTCAATAACATATCCTACAGCAGCCGCCTCTTTATAATCAATAAAACAACGGAATAACTTTTTTAAACATCGGTGCCGACGTGTCAGTGATACCCGCAAAAACAATTAAACGTAACGCGTTGTGACATTTCCGTTTGTACTTCGCGAACGGGCACACAATAGACACTTACGAAACTAAGCTGTTATGTTTAAATTTCGAGTTACGTCGCCCGTATTAGTGCAAGTTTTACGTAGCACACGTGTCACGTCGGCGCGGATTTTTAACCACCATTGGGCTTAACGAAACAACCACTAAGCTGTATATGTGTCCGCTCCTGTCAACACTGCAACAGCAATTTCAACAATAAACAAGCTTTATGCTCTACTAGCAGAGTTTGATGACGTTATTAGATCAACGCTAATGCCGACAAAGAAGCATTATGTTCAACAAAACATAATAGTAAAAAGTCCGCCAATCGCACAAGGTCACCGACGGCTCCCGCCCGAAAACCTTCCAGCAGTAAAAGCAGAGTTTAAATTTATGCTGGAACAAGGCATTTGTAGGTCAACCAGCAGAGAAGAGAAGAAAGAAGCTGGTTCGTGACGTCTGAGCAGAGACTACCGACGTTTAAACGTGGTAACTGTAACGTTAACGATTTTACTAAATCAAAGTAAGATATTTTCAAAACTGGATTTAGTTTATGAGTACCACCAAATTCCGATTGCTGAAAAGAACATTTCTAAAACCGCGGTAACGACGCCTTTATTCGAATTCAGATATATGACCTTTGAATTTTCCAAAGCGACACTAACTTTTTAGAGGTTTATGCACAGAGTACTGCAAGGTCTAAATTGTTGTCATGCCTACATAGACGATATTTGGATTTTCTTGCCAAAGTAATTTGAAGTGCGTTTAAACGTTTGCGTGAATACGACGTCTGAATCAACCCCGCGAAGTGCGTGATTAGTTTTGAAAGAATAGAATACCTCGATTATTTAATGTCGTCTGAAGGAATCCAATATTTTCCCAAACGCGTGCATGCTGTACAAAAGTACAGGAGACCTGAAATTATTCTGTTTACATGTTTTTAAGTGTTGTAAATTTTTATCCTAAATTTGTAAGAAACGCGGCACACATACAAGCGATCCTCCAGGAGAACTTACACGGCGCCCGTTGATGGGACAAACGCCAGATCGATGTACCGATGCTTTGTCGCGGATAGACACCATAACCTTTCCATCGGTGGTCCGAGGGAGGAATTAGCATTTGAGCATAAACGAGATGCGGAATTTCATCAGCTTGACGCTACATTGTTAAAAATGCAACAGTTTACGCCACGGGAAAAGTGGCGCGAATAAGGTGCAAGGTTTTTACAGAAAATGTAAGACCATACGTAACCAGCAGCTGAGGAAGTGAATTTTTGATATGTGTCAGGGCAGCGTGTGTGCAACGATGCGAACTATTCACAGCGTTTCATTTGATATAGTATGTGGAAAGACATTGCAGAGGAGACACGAAGCTGTATCCCTTGCCAAAGGTCTAAAATTAACAAGCACACCAAAAACGGGATTCTTATTCTCACAAATGCTATAACAGCACATATGCGAAAGATCCGATGGGAACAGTTGTTTTTGTTCCTCATAAGCTTATCGCTTGCACACGTTTTTCTGCGGGACGACAGCACCAGAAAACCGTTGCAGCAGCCGTTGGGAGTCCGTTCAAAGTTTTTGTTAGAAATGGTAAAGCATTCGCCGTTAGAGTAAATGAAAATGCGATATGGATCGTCTAAAACCATGCTTTACGTTACTTATGGAAAATCAACCACGGCTGACGACAAATACTCCAATCTCCGCGGCAACAAAGGTGACGACATCATTTCATCAAAGAGATAAAAGCAAGCTCCAACGACACTAGCAATCAACGCTTCTAGAACCAGTGGAGTAATTAGGCGCCCGGTTAGATACGACCAAACATTACGAGAGCGACTCCGTCGCTGAAAGAGAAGTACTGTAACGGTTGTGTTTGAGGTAGCTAACTATTTAAATCTAGCGCCTGAAAGCAATATGTAAAAAGAACCGTGAAATAAGGATGACGCTAACGCGTTCCATCATGAGTTAGTTCATCGTCGACGGTTGTCCGATAATACTGGAGTATCATTATGTTATATGTATTTTGTAAAGGTTATTATTAAAACTTACTAATTTATTTATACTACAAATATGTACACGTTTAAATTAACCGAACTAATTAAATCTTAATTACTTATTTATTTAGACTTGAATAATCTTTTTAACACTGCCGTCTTCGAATTACGGGAAATAACTAACTTCTGATTTGTTCGTGCTGCATTTATACATTTAGAAAATCCTTCTCGAATGTTCCATATCTTTCGCTATACGTTTTGGAAAACCTCGCGAAGGCTCTCGAACGTTTCAGTATTCTTTTGTTGTAATATAGTATATGTGTTGAAGCAGAGGCTATTATTCACTTAACTGATTTCAACACTAGCTCGCTTCATCTACATCCACATGAATAATAGCCACCATTGTACGCTCGTTGAAAAGTTTACTATTATCAAACGCTCAAACTTTGCAGCAGTAACAGTCCAAAACAGATTCGATCAGTCACGGTCTTTGGGTTCCAGTAATTAGCTGCTTTATATTAATTTTTTTTTAAACCATTTTTTGGCTTATACAAGTGAGTATGAAGCCATACTTTATAACGTACACTTTTCTTATCTTAAAGTTGCGCCGCTATTAAGCATATCTTCTGATAGATGATGGTCTTTGTCGCTTCGATGTTGTAGTCGACTTTTGGTCCACCCAGTCGATCCGTTTTAGTTTTCCATCCAGAACCTGGTCTAAACATTAAAAAAAATCAATCTCTTTCAGTTATAAATGAATAGGTTAACGCCATTCACCACCGGTATTAAGAATACTGCAATCAAGCAATACATTGCAAAATATTGCTAAAAATTCCAAAGCTACAGACTACTAAAGCCCTGCCAAATTGAACATAACGGAAAAGAGATGACGTGCGCATGTTAAATATAGACAATCGAAACTTTTAATCTAATAATCTACTATCCATTGAAGTACGCCACATAGGCAACCCATCATACGTGTGAATGTTTTAAATAAAAATATAGCGCAAATTTGAATTTTCAAGACTTTCCTTGTCTGTCTAGATAATCTTATACTCATTTTACTTCTTTTTAATTGACGTAGTCCCTATGTAGTCAGTTAGATCTACTTTTTTCACTTATAAGAGTTAAAACTTCGAGAGCAGCCGTCGAAGCCATATGAGGGAAGATACATGCGTAGTGATACTTTATCATTGTAGATTCATTTTTATGAGCTACTATATTAATTCTCAAGCTTATGAAGTTTGTACAGATTTGAATTTTTTGGGAGGAAATGTGGGTTGCTTATTCGATCTTCCAAATCATTTTAAACTTTTTCAGTTATAAAAGGTTATTTCTTAATTAAAAAACTCATCAAGATAATACATTCTGATTAATATAAAAATAAATATTTACATAAAAATTAACTAAGATTCGTAGTTTTTATATGTTGCGGATTATGCAGCCAATCTAAATACTTTTCTTCAGTCATACAAGATATGGCTTGGCCCATCTTCACTCTTTGTCCAGGAACTAAGTTGAATTGAAAATTCTTAGGCGCTTCAAATATTAATACGATAGTTGATCCCATGCGAAATTCTCCAAACGCGTCGCCCTTCATAAACTTCAAATTACTACCTAAATATTTATCTTTGCTGATTTGACCTCGTTGTTTATATTTTGGTAAATTCGTTTGCAACCATTTGTCGCAATAAATCTTAATCGATCCAACGTTCGTCGCACCTACACAAAGAATTATGTATAATTTTTAATTTGCGCGTTGATACCAACCAATAGCGGCCAATGAAAAAAACCCGTACGCCCAACGTCCTAAATAAATCGCACGCTCATTTATGCAAAATAAACCGGGTAACCATTTTGCAACACCAGGATTGACAGATAAAAGTTGTCCCGAAAAATGCCTTCGTAGCGTAGGTTGCCAATCAGTTGGCGAATGAAATCTAAAACCTTAGTTATAATTTAGCTTTTAAAGAGATGATATTAAACACCTGTGATAATCTCCAGGTGCAAGATATATAACACAATGATAAAGTCTTGAGTTATCTAATTTGTTATACAATAACCCGTTTTGGTAATTTTTAGCTTCGACATTAGGATTCTTGTACCATATATTATCACCTAAGAAATTTTCTAAAGTGTACGTAACACCTTTCACCTGTAAATAAACATTATTTAACAAGTAGATTCAAAATTAAGTTGGGTATTCACAGCTCGTTATTCAATTTATTCAATTTATTAAGCTTCGTTGTGCGTCATTATACAATTTACTTCTCTATTAATAAAGAGATGCTAAAGCACTTTGTCATGTTTTAAAGAACAATAAATGTCCGTTATGATAAAAATTTCCACAAAAAGTAGACTTTAAACAAACCGTGAATGCGTTGGTATGAACTTACTGATGATAAACATAAGGTCAGGAAGTGACTAAACGATAAGAGGCGACAAAACGTTTTATCAAAAGTTGAAAATGTTATCAAAAACAAAATAAAACCCACCTGCTCGATATGTCCAGAATTAACAGTACCAAAGTGTAACACAGTCCCATCGCATGGTGCAACTAAGCAACTATCGTTATCTACAAGGCGTGCTCCTTCTTTTAACGGCCTACAAAGTCACTTAGTGATCTAAAGTTGTTGTTGTTAAAATACATACCTGCAAAAGAATTCTGCTAGGCTACGATACGCTTTGTAGTCTTCGTTAGCAGCTTCATTAAGATTTACTCCAAATGTGAAGGAATAAAGGCCGTACATATAAGGTCTAATCCATTCGGGTATTTGTTTATCTATAATAATAGTAATTATAAAATACAAAGCTTTAAGTTGATTTAATTAAGCACCTTACCAGCCAGCCAACCCCAACAACGACTAACAGTACGCAAGGGAAGAGCACAATAACAAGAAATCTCCCATTGCTTAGCATAACGTTCCGTAGATAATTTTCTATATGCTCTCCATTGCATTACCGCTACTAAGCAAATTCCTAAAGGTACAAATCCTGTCATAATTCCTTTCCATGTTGACCATTCTAATGCAAAAAAAATATTAAAGTTTATTCATTTTAAATCATTTACATTATTAAACCTTGAGAAATTATGAAAAGATCAATAATGGGTAAGTAGAGAGTAGAAAATAGATGGACTGTCATCTTTTCTACTCTAAATAAGTACTAATAGAAGGGAATGAATTGAAACAGTCAAATTATGTTGATAACCTTTTATCAACAATGTTAATGCACTTTTATACATACCTCTAATTTTTCCCCGGTTTGTCGTAATTAGTTTTATGTGATTAATGCTAGATAAATTCCATTTTTGTTGTAGTAAAGTGCTGCAGTTTGCGTTTATAAATTGTTTGCTAATTTTGCCAATTAGCATATTTTAAATATTATTTTTAATACGTCACTTTATAAACAAAAACATTAAAATCTTGGGTTTTTACAATAAATTGCGATTAGAGTAAGAAATTTAAATTTTTTAATTAAAAAAACACAACATAACCTTTGCTAAAAATTATCGAACTTGAATTAATGTGTCAGTGTGTGTCTTTAAACCACCGCTAGGTGGCTAATTATACAAGGTGGGTCGAATAATTACTCTATTATTATAGTCAAAGTAATGTAAGGTTTCAACGGTTTTAATAACAATCAGAAGTACAAATAACATGTTAGGTACACTCGTAAAAATTAAATAATTTTATATATAAGATCCAAAGCGTTCACTGTCGATGTTTATATTAAAATAAATAAGTCTTTTATAGTAGAATGTAGGTTCCCAAGGGTTGCATTCGTAATACAAAATACAATACAGTTTGTTCCGGGATCTGAAGATGTCCACTGCGACGTGTGACTAAAACTCAGTTTTTGTGATAACAACAACACGAAAATTATCCAAAATGGAAAATTGTATCAAGTCTTTTATAATTACATATTCTGGAGTACAATAAATAAACTTGATCAGCTACTACTATTTGGGGAACTTCCTCGTGTTAAGCAGATTCTCTAACATAAAATCTTTGATTTGAAGACTTTTATTACATCTTTGATCTTTGTCGGTAGCTTTTCTATCAACGATTATCCGGATAGCGTAAAATTTTGTCTGGAAGCATTGCGGATTAAAATCCAGTTTTTCAATTAAAGTTAACTAACTTGCAATTTTCTCGTGCTTCGGTACGCATCTATACTAGTTGAGCAGATACATATTCCTGTTTACCTTGGCAGGTGTTGAAGTCTCTGTCTAAAATCCGTACGTACTTCAATAGTAGTGTCAAATCAGCTCAAGCTGTAGTGTCGTGGCAAAAGTCAACACTGAAAACACGATGACTATCGCTGCTCTACTGCAAGCCAAACCTTTTGCTGCTGTGAACATGTCTCACGGACAAACAGTGTTGGGGGTCTGGGCTTAATTCTTTGAACCAAGAAGAGACAACTTTATTAAAAACCTAAATTTAAGAAAGAAAATACCAGGCCGATAAATGCGTGACTGGATAGAAAACTAGTCGTTACTAGTTCCAACCTCGGAGCACAAGGCGAACTCCGTTGTATATAGCGTTTCATTCGTATCGGGGCACTGTGCACGGTGACTTTTATTTCATCCGTACTGGAATAACATATATGGAACCACTCTCAGAAAATTGGAAAAAAGACGACGACTTAGCGAAACCCAAAAATATCGGCTAAACCAAGACCTGAACAACTTAAAATTTATTTTAAAATCTAATTTAGACATAATAAATAACGGAGATGCGCTTACTTTTATAACTGTGACGCGCAGTAAACTTATTGACTTTACGCTTGCTATGCTAAAGGCAAGCAAAGTGATAATAATATGTCATGTATCAGATGAACCTTTTTTATCTAACCATAGATACATTCGGTTCAACATTAAATCAGACGAGAAACTCTCTGACATATTACATTAGTTAGTAGTGGTTAGTACAAAATCGATAACCAATAATAAAGTATTTTTAAATTAACCTGAGTTTAAGTTAACCAAAATTTAAACTATGATTGAAAAACCGGTCCTAAGTCACCTAACACAACTGCTATGTCTCCAAGCAACCAGATCACGTAGTAATTACATCACATTTATTCTAACGTTATACTTATATCATTTATATTATGTTATATATTGAGATGGTCTAGTTTAAATTTAAACCCAATTAAAGACGCGCAAAATTACGTAAGCATGGTCATCTAGCAGAAAGAACGATAACTACAAAAATGCACATTATCTGTTTTAAAAAGGGGTTGCGCACGCTATGGGTTGAACGTCGACGAAAAAGGGTTTCAGCCCACGGCACGATCACCATTTTTAGTATAAAATTATTATTTAGATTACTAAAATTCTAAGAGGCGTTATGTTTCTTTGTTTATAACAGGACGCTACTTAAATTTCTTTGTCATTTATATACCTATAACAACCTGTTTTAGTATCAATTTGCGTTAATATATTAAATTATTTTTATTAATGCTAATTTCTGACATAATTTGAGTTGGTCAAAGTTAGAACATCTTTTCGATCGTAAAATTTACCTATTGGTAGTTATATTCTAATTGGTTTCATAAAAAAGAAAAACACCAGTGTATGCATTGCCTTGTAAAGTGTAATTTAATATTTTATCTACCGTGAGGGTCCACATTTGTTTGTAACGACCCTTCAACTTTTCTGGGGTTGCTTCCGTAACTAGGATCTAAATACCCACTGACAGGTCGTTAACTAACTCTACTTCTGTTTAATATAATGATGTTAGTGCATGTGTTTATATATGTCCGGTTTTAAACCTGTTTTCATATCTGTGTATGTGTTTAATTGACTTACATTTGAAGATGTTCTAACTTTCTGATATTTATTGATAGTATCTTTAATTATAAACTGATTGCTTGATAAATCTAAATTATGCAGTGATCTTGAATTTACATTCAGTTAGAGAACCGAAGGAGATTATTTGCCTGCTTGCTTGCCTAACGTAAAGCATAATAATTGTAATCCATAGTTTTTTGATACTTTGTAAAAAAAGTTTGTACTAAAGTTGTTGTAATATCTTGAATTTGAATATTATTTTATTATGTAGTATTGTTTGATTTATGGACGTCCTACAAAAATGTCCAGTGATACAACAAAAAGGCTAATAATTATTAAATTAGGTTAATTATGCTTTTTAATTGGATGTTCACCAAAGTTTAACCAATCACATAACACATTAACTTTAATTTTAATAAAATGTTTAATTCGTTTTTTGTAAATCCACCCTTAAAATATAATGTTTTACGATCCTGTTTCTTTGTTGTTACCATTGAATAATAAGTGTAAGGTTGTTACGCTACATATATAAAGTAGCAGAAGTAATCTAGTAACGTTAAAGTGATATAATAACAACGTGTTTTAGTTGTAGCGATAAAAGGCGAGAATGGAAATGAAAATTAAACCATATTTTCTCATTTGTATGATTACAGATTTTGATCTTAAAAAACGATAATGAATGTTGTAAAGTTGTTTAAAACAATTATAATAAAAGGATCATGTATAAAGAATATACAACACCCTATATATAGATTACTAGTTTTGATTTGATAAAGTTTTAAGGTTACAACAGTTTCAAACATTTCTGAACTGTTCTCAACTTGCTTTGTTTAATAAAACAGTAATGAACCTCGCCAAAACCAAAAATGGAAAATTATCTAATAGAGATAATAGTAAGATTTTAGTTAAACTTATTTTAAAAAATTTTACCATACAATTTTTCAGGAAATGTATCGAATCAAAAGTTGCCGAGCTTTGACGACACATTTCTTAAAGAAGCAGACTTGGATGTACTTGAACGGGAAATTTCGGGTTCTAAATGTAAACTAAGAAATTCTAAGGACAAATTTAAACCTATCAGAAATTACAAGATTCCACAGAATGTGTGTGACGAATTAAATGAAATAAAACCAACAACGTCGAAAGTTCTAGAATCTCTTCCTCGGAAAACTTTCTCGAGAACAACTACAAGTTGTAAGTTGAATATGATATAAGCTTATTAAATTTTTATATTTGGGATAGATTGGTATTGTTTTATATATTTTAAAAATATTCAAAGTTTAATATAAAGAGTTGGCCTAAACTGGTCAAAGTTTGAGTTTATGAGCTTTTAGTGTTAATTATTATTAAATCAGTAATTATTTGATCTAATTTTTGTAGTTGCTTTCACTTTTTTCTGCTGTTGATCATTCCGTTTTTAAGTTCTTTTCAGATTTGTGTTCTTTGTTTATTTTATTTGTACATTTGTATTTACTACTCATTGTACATTCAAATACAAATTTCTGTTTATTACTTCTTTCTAGTACTCTTTCAGAATTGTCACTCTTTTTACTGTCTTTATTTTTGGATTTCTGTTCAACTGCAGTCTCTATTTTCAACTTATGCTTGCGTTTTAGGCTTTTGTGGTAGTTGTCCAATATTGTAATTTGGTTTCCGGGCTGGTTACTGCGTCGTTGATGACTTTGGCTTCTTGACGTTTTGGACAACATCTTGGACCCTCTTCAGAAGATTTCTAAATCTGTTTACTGGTCCGTGTCGTTTCGGTTTTCCGGTCTCTAAATAAATGCTTCTGGATCATTTCTCTGTAGATTCTTGGCTAAAAGTGTCCTGGTTCTGGCGATTACATGTCCTGTAGTCTGAGAGAGTTCTGGTACTCTCGATATCGTGCTCTTCTTTTTTGTGTGCAGTCTCTTGTTTATCTTCTTTTCGGTCTGATCTATGTATACCTTCCCATAAGAGCTGGAAATACTGTAGACTTTGGGATCTTGAAGTTTCTTCTTGCGTTCTTTGGGTTTCGGGAACAGTGTTGATATCTTCTCTTTAGTAATGAAGATTACTACTGTCACTTCATTTCTCTAGAGGAGTTTTTCTATTTTGTATATGCGTTTTTCAGTGTATGGTAGGAATGCTGTCGCTGCTCACCGTCAATTGTCTTCGGATGGTGTTGAGAATGTTCCTCTTGTAGTACCAATTCTTTAGTAGAGCACTTTGTAAATGTTTAATTTTTTCCTCCAATGATTCTGGTTCACATACCAGTTACCCTCTTCACCAAGGTGTGGAGCACTCTTAGTTTTTGAATCGGATGGCGATGTGATTGCGCGTTTAGATACTTGTTTGTGTGTGTTGGTTTCCTGTATAACCGCGTGACTAAATGAGCAGTCGGTCTTCTTGGTTATGAGGATATCTAGAAATTGTATTGTTTTCCACATCCATGGTGAATTGGATGTTGGTTGTTGAGTTGCACCATGAACTCGTCTAGAGGTTCTTTGCCGTGGGGTCACACTATCGGTACCAGTAGTGCCAATACTTTTTCCTCAAACCGTTCCATGTAGATATTTGCTACTACTTTGGACAAGTTACTGTGCCGTTCGCCATGGCCCCAAGAATTATTCCGAAAGAGGACTTTGTCAACGCCATCGAGAGCACCTTTAGACCTTAAGGATGAAATAAGGAAATATTGAAGAAGGCTAGACCACCAAAATCCAACATCAGCGGAGAAGAGCGAAGAGGAGAAATAAGGATATCACTTTCCTTCTAGTCGACAAGGAAAATGCTACAGTGGTCAACGGACTATAACGCTCTCTTGGAGGACCCCACCTACGGGAAGATCACAAACAACGTAAACAGACAATTGGAAAAGTATGTCTCAGATGCCATCGAAAAACCGAGTCTCTCGCTTTTATAGGCTTCCTAAAATCTACAAACAAAAATATTTTTGACCAATTGTGATCAGCCACCCACTAAGTACCTGTGCAACAGTTTACAGAAGTTCGTTAGAAAATCAGAAGCTCACATTAGGAAGTCAATTTTATCGACAAAATACGGAGTATAGACTAGTAAGTTCTCATGTTACTTTCCTCTTTAGTAAAATCCTTATGAATCAAGCTTTAGAGCTCACTTGTAGAAAAAATACGCCTCTGCACGAAGTCTACAGTGTTTACGTTCAACGGATCTTATTACAAGTAGACGGACGACGATTCTTTGTCCCCAGTAGTAGCAAATATCTACATGGAAGAATTCGAGTAGAGAGTACAAGCGACCAGCAATTTAAAACTAAAGTGCTGGTACTGATAGTGTGACTCTACGGCAAAGAAAGTCTAGACGAATTTATGGTGCACCTAAAGAACCACTACCCAAACATTCAAATCAGGAACCAGAAAGGCTCATTCGGTCACCGGAACAAATCAGGAAACCAACACACACGGACAGATACCTAAACGTGCAATCTCACCACCATCTGATTTAGAAACTAGGATCGCTCTACACCTTGGTGAAGAGGGCAATCGTGATATGTAAACCAGAATTTTTGGAGACAGAAATGAAACATGTACAAAGTTCTCGGTTCCACAAGAGGGACATTCTCAACGCGATCCGAAAACAACCGACCGAGAAATCAAGACAAAAAGATACCAGAACAACAACGTTTTTATCATACATTTAAGAACGCACGAACACAATAGGAAGGCTACTCAAGAGAAATGAGGTGAAGATGGTCTTCAGTTCTAAAGAGAAAATATGAACTCTATTCTCGCAAACCAAACTGTTCTTGTGGAGAGGTATACATAGGACAGACTGGAAGGAAAATCCACACTAGGCTGCACGAACATATTGCAGACAGAAGAAGGCAGAGCGGCATGTTGCGGAAAACTCGAAAAATCACAGGGCATGCAATCAGCTTTGACTGAACCAGGGCACTTGCTATACTCAGACACTTTTGGCCAAGAATCTACAGAGAAGTGATAGACATCCAGAAACATGGAAATAAAGCGGAATAAAGCTTTCTTCAACCTGGAAACATTTATTCACTGACCCGTCAAACGAAACGTTGGCTTGAAACGTCAAGAAACCGAAGTCATCAACGACGCGGTAACCAGCCTAGAAACCAATTTTGAATTGTTTCCAATATCATCTCCAACTTTTTCATCTTCATGCTTTTGTCATCTTTTCTTTTATTATTAGTTTTGTTTTTTTATATTTGTCAGTTTTCGAATTTTAATTTTGCTATTTCTTTTATTCTCTCCATTAATCATACCGATTTCTTTGCTTATGAATGTTATCTAATTGTTATTGTTACTGATGTAGCGGATAGAATATTTCAATCGCCCGACAGTGGTGTGGACACATTAAGCACCGTCGACAAAGATTCATCATCATTTCCTTTTAATAACAATTCAAAAAGTAGTAAGTATAATAAGAGAGTAATTTAAGAAGTTTATTAAAATATTTTAAGGTACTTCAAAACCCGCTACCTCAGACGATTTATCTCAGCTTAGTGTTGATTTATTACGAGACGAAGTAAAACATAATCGAAAGATCGAAACCGTATCGAAAAAACGTAAATCTTCAGAAACAAACGATTTTTTGCATAATAAACTTGAGATTCAGGATTTACCAGAAGCGGAACAGGACGATCTGTTTTATTTTTTATTGAAGGATACTCAACCTACTAATGAAGTTTTAAAAAATAAGCAAGTTTTGGACAATGATCCGAAAGCTAAGCATTCGGTATTACAGAGTATTGACTCACCTTCTCCAGCGAATACTAATGTTACAAATACTGGTATTGAACACCGAATGACCCAGTTGCTAAAGTCTTCTCAGTATCGTCAAGAAATATCACAGCTATTTGAAAATTTAGAACATTCCATTTGTCACTTTGGTTCGAAAGATAATCAAAATGATCATGTGGTCAATGATTCTTTAGTAAATGATGACCTTTTATCAAAATTTACTCTGGATTCTAATACCAGCATCGGTGATGTCATTCGAAACGCTTTGAAAGACAACGTAAATAAATCGTTACTTGCAAAGAATTACGTCAACTCTACGTTACTGCCTAGCGAGGCGGTGTTTATACAATTAGGACCGTTTTATGGACTACCCGATAAAGTTTGGGAACTTATAAAGACTTTGAAAGGAATTGACGCACTTTATGGTAAATCACTCTAAAACAATAACGGAAAATAAAGTTTTTTTTTAGATTGGCAAACCGAATGTTTAAATCTTCCCGCTATTAAGCAACGAAAAAATTTAATTTATTCTTTACCTACGAGCGGAGGCAAAACATTAGTGGCGGAAATTTTAATCTTGCGCGAGATTTTATGTAGAAAACGGAACGTTGTATTTGTGCTCCCGTACGTTTCTATTGTCCAAGAGAAAGTTTGGTCACTTTCTTCCATTGCTGTTGAGTTAGATTTTTTGGTGGAAGAGTACGCAGCCGGTAAAGGTACGTATCCACCCAGAAAACGCAGACACAAAAACTCGGTGTACGTAGCAACAACCGAAAAGGCTTTAGGTCTTGTAAATAGTTTAATAGAAATGGGACGGTTAAGCGAGTTAGGGTTATTGGTGGTCGACGAGCTTCATCTGATTGGAGATAGTCAACGAGGTCCCACTCTAGAGACATTATTAACTAAGTTGATGTTTACAACAGGTTGTGGTAGCTTTTCGCTTGGATTGAGGCTAATATTCAGTTTTAGATGATGTACATATAGTAGGTATGAGCGCTACGATAGGTAACTTAGCCGATATTAGCTGTTTTTTAAACGCCGATGTTTACACTCGTAATTTTCGACCGGTAGAACTGACAGAGTACGTCAAATGTGGTCGTCAAATAGCTAAAGTAAATCTCAATGCCGACGAGGATAACATTTTTGAAGTTTGTCGGGATGTAGGTTTCGATGTAGGTGCTACATTACTTCTTTAATACCTGCAATAATTCGTGGTGTTTTAGTACTCCGAGAAGTTAAATTTTGTCGATCCTGATCACATTGGAGGCCTCGTGATGGAAACAATTCCAGATGGTTCCTGCTTAGTATTTTGTCCAACAAAGAAAAATTGCGAGAACGTTGCTAAACTTCTTTGCAAAGTAATCAGAAGGTGAGTTTTTATAGTAAGTGACATTAGAAGTGTTACACCCAGAAAGAATAATTTCTTTAATTTGATTTTTTGGCAACAGAATGACTATTTTTTCCAAAGCATGCTATGGTAGATAGATATTGGGTTTACTGTTGAGAGGCATGTACACTCAGCACTGTTGGAGTAATGGTTTGGGGGGCTATTGCTTATGGTCGCCAATCACTAATTGTCTTTATTCGAGGCAGTATGACAGTTGCGCGTTTGTTTACTACTTTATTGCCACCCACACGTCCTTTTCCAGCAAGACAACGCGCATCCTCACAGCTCGTCGAATTTCCTCCAAGAAGCAGGCGTTAATGTTTTGCCGTGGACACCCGGTCCACCGAATTTAAATCGAGCATGTGCTGGATGTGATGGGGAGTAGACTGTTTATTTTGCACCAAACTCCACAGACTCTTGCACAGTTGATTCACAAGTAGACATTGATTATCTCATTTTATTGATACTTATACGTGTACTCAGTTACAAGGTTGCCAAACACTTTTTTTTTGTTTTCATTTATTCTTGCGGGGGGTCTACCTAGGGTAGGCGCAAGACTGGCCTTCTCGTCGATTTCTTGTCATCCGCTGCTATTACTTCAGCAAGCTCATCTCTCCGCTGCTTTGTGTTCTTCATTCTGTTCTTCAGAACGTTCAAGCTCTATTATAAGCTAACTTCTGGATTATTCCGCTGCGCAGTTTTCTTAGAAGACGCATCTGTCAATGCATGACGTGTCATCCTTTTAGAGGTAACACATTTAAGCGCCTTTACCCGCAGACAGCGTTAATTCGCAAAAGATTATGCCGGATCTTCGTACGTTTCGTACTATTAAGGCTACTTGTGTTTAATTAACAATTTTGAATTCTTCGTTCAAGGAGGGGCATAAAACCTATTGACTAGTTTTTTATGCCCCTTCTTGACCGAAGAATTCAAAATTGTTAATTAAAGTTAAATAAGGAAACCGTACCATTGAATACTAACCTGTGTTTGTTGGTCTGCACTCTCACTAAAGCTGTACATCTTGAGTTTGGTTCGTCTTTATCTACAGAAGCTTCTTTTGCTTGTTTGGACAGATTCATTGCGCGGAATACTATTTCCCATTAAATCAGACGTAATTTTGTTGGCGCAGCTAGAAAACTTACTGATCTGTATGATTTTTTGCGCAAAAACAATCATTCATTTTGCGAACGCCTCTCACTTCGTAGTATTAATTAGGAATCCTCGGTATGCTCCTCATTTCGGAGACCTTTGGGAAGCAACTATTAAGTCTGCTAAGCGTCTGTTATATCAAAATTGGTAACGCAACTCTTAGTTTTGAAGAGTTTTGTACTACATTTTCTCAAATCGAAGAGATATTAAATAGCCGTCCGTTGTGTGTTCTTTCATCTGTCCCGCCGAAGTGGCAAACTATTAGAGTTCAGGTCAATTTCTTATTGGTGAGCTATTGCTTTCGTGTCCTTTTTTTCTTGACGTTAATCACTTTATTTAAAGAAACGCTAGCGACATCAAACCAATATTATACAATCTGTTTGGCGTCTCTGGTCTGCTGAATACTTGCAGACATTAACCCATTGGAAAAAAAGGTCTCGACATAACCCAAGACTTTAAGTGGGTGATGCAGCTGTAGTTCATAATCTCAACCGACGGTTATTGTCATGTCTGGTTCGTAGAATGACCGAGTTACATCAGGTTTTCGCGGTTAGTTCGGGTTCCTGAACCCGAATAACTTCTTCTTTTCATTTTTATTTGTTGTTTTAATTTGTTGTGTGTGCGGTATATTAGCGCGAGCGTTTGGTTATAGCCGTTGCCCCCTAGATTCGTTTCCGGTTTCGTTGTTTCCTGCTTCTAACTTAAGTTTATTTTTATTTCCAAATTTTGGTAGTTTTTCATAACTTCACCTAACTTGATGCGAGGCGGCTGCTTTTGTGTTTATTAAAGACTCCTTATACCGCCATTGGTATGTTGAGCAATCGCATATTTCTGGGTGAATCGAAGCTTCGATGTATTTCAGGGTTGGGTGGGTCTGCGCGCCTGACCGTAGGAAGCTGTCCCGAGACGTTACGTAAGTAAATTTTCATTTCCGTTCTTAAATTACTCTTTCTTTGGGTAGGTTGCTAACCGGAAGTCTTCTTTCTTCTCAAAAGTTTAATATAGTTGTTTATTTTAGTGGACTGTAGTTCTTTATTTTGTTAAGTACATAGAACGATATGAATAAAACACAAAGTAATAAGAACGAATAAAATTTATCGAAAGAACATTCGTTTCATCATGTGGCTACATGATGACTGATTTTACAAAGAGGGATGTTGGTTGAAATCCCTGCCACCATCAGTAGCGTAACAATAAAGTTTTAATAAAATAAGTTTACAATCTAAACATGCCCCCGGCCTTGAAAGCACAACTTTCAAAGAAACGACAATAATTTGAGTAGTCTCTAAAATCTTAAATTCTATTAGCACACATAAACAAAGATAAAACTATTCCAAAGGCTATTTTTCACGACACTTTCACACAGTTTCGCTGATCTCTACAGAGAAAGGGCAAACCTTAGCGAATGAACGTCGCACTACACCATTTGCGGTTTTTGTGGTGGCAACTCTGTTTACGCCATCGCTGCCTGGATGCAGCTCTACAATTCTGCCAATTTTCCAATACATGGCGGGTTGGTTATCTTCTTTAATGAGAACTATCGTGTTCCTTTAAAGATCAGAAATGTTTGGTCGCCATTTTGGGCGCTGCTACAACCCGACAAGATACTCGTGACTCCATCTTCTCCATATATGTTGATGAAGTCTCTGAATCATTTGAAATAAAGATAAACGACGCTGAAGAATGCTCGTAACGTCTGGATCCGGGAGCGCTATCAACGGTCTACCAATCAAAAAATGTGCAGGCGTGAGGGCTTGAAGGTCATTAGGATTGGACGTCAGAGGACACAAGGGACGAGAGTTCAGGGTTGCTTCGATTTGAACAAGCACAGTGCAAAACTCCTCATAAGTCAAAATAGAATTTCCTAATATTCGTTTGATGTGTTTTTTCACGGACTTTATGCCAGCCTCCCATAAACCTCCAAAATAAGGGCTATGGGGAGGAATAAAATGCCATTCGCTGCCCATGGCAGCAACGGTTTCGACAATAGAAGTCTGTTGCTTCTTAAAAAATTCAGCTAATTTTTGCAGTTCCGAATTAGCTCCGACGAAATTAGTACCGTTATCGGAAAAAACACTGAATGGTTTGCCTCTACGGGCAACAAAACGTCGAAATGTCATAACAAATAGTTCGGTGGTTAGGCCAGTCACCAGTTCCAGGTGAACTGCTTTAGTCGAAAAACAAATAAATAAGCAGACATAAGCCTTCATAGACTTATACCCGCGACCCTTGCGGTCTTTAATCATTATGGGGCCTCCATAATCAATGCCAGTAATGTGGAAAGGCGGAGAAGGTTGCACTCGTGAAGCAGGAAGGTTGCCCATAATCGGGGCTGTTGTTTTTGGCGAAAACCGAAAGCATTTTACACATTTATGCACAATTTGTCTAACAAGATGCCTAGCTGATAAGATCCAAAATTGATCTCGAAGCGAAGCCAATATTAATTGAGGGCCTGCGTGGAGCAGTCTAAGATGTTCCCGTGTTACTATCAATTTGGCTAACAAGTGTTTTCCCGACAAAAGAAACGGATGTTTTTTGTCGAACGAAAATGGAGCATTTCGGAGTCTACCTCCGACAGGAATGATGCCCATGTCATCAAGGAATGGAGCAAAACCCACTAATGGCGAGGAACTTTTCAGTTGTTTAGACCGCTGAAGCGATTTAAGCTCGTCAGAAAAGGAGTCAGCTTGGGACATTTTGATCAGGCACAGTAAAGCTGATCGGATTTCTTGAACAGTAATAGGTCCGCAAAACCGATTGTTTGGCGAGTTTGAAGAATTTTTGTAGAAACGAAGACTATAAGCGACGACTCTTTCTAAACGAGTCATACTAGAGAAATTCTCTATGGGAAAATCATTTGGACGATGCGAAATTAAAGTTTGAACTTCCGTTTTCAGATCTAGAAGTTCGGAACTAACATGAGCAGAACAAGGCCACGAAGATTTGTCATCCAATAACCAAGATGGACCATTCCACCAAAGAGTAAGCCCTTTTAAATTTTGAGGAGGTATGCCTCTGGACAGCATATCGGCTGGATTCGATTTAATAGGAACATGTCGCCAAACGGAAGCCGAAGTGAGTTGCTGGATGTCAGCAACTCTATTGCACACAAATGGTTTGAGAAGAGTAGGGCGTGTTTTTAGCCAGCCCAAGATTATGGTAGAGTCCGACCATAAGTTACAAGACGATATAGTTAATCCCATGATTTTCAAAACATGGGCTAAAAGTTTAGCAAGTAGCAAAGTTCCGCAAAGCTCAAGCCTAGGGATTGTAGTGGGCTTAAGAGGTGCTACCTTTGACTTAGCACATAAAAGATGAGAATGAACCCGGTTGTAATCAACAGAACGAAGGTACAAACATGCACCATATGCGCTTGTGGAAGCGTCACAAAATCCATGTACTTGGATATCTATGGAATTCTTGCACAAAGTATGCCGAGGAATTTGTAAATCCCGCAGAATGACGAGTTCAAAAGCATATGAACGCCATTTTGAACATACATTGTTGGGAACAGGGTCGTTCCAGGACAGCTTTTCCATCCAGAGCTGTTGGAGCATTATTTTTGCAGAAATCGTGCAAGGTGAAAGCACCCCTAGAGGATCAAAAATACGAGATATTTCGGAAAGCATTGACCGCTTTGTGACCTTGCCTATCAAAGGCTTTGAAATAGAAAACATAAAATTGTCGTTTTGGAAAGACCAAATAAGACCCAGAGTACTAGTGTGTGCATGATCACCGATTTCAAGAACATTGCGATGAATTCCTGTATCTGAAAAGCCAGAAAGAACACGCGGGTCGTTGCAGATCCATTTACGAAGTTTGAAACACCCTGAACTAAGTGTAGTTGAAAGGTCGGAACATAATTTGCGAGCTTGTTCTAAATCGTTGGCGCCTGTCAACAGGTCGTCAACATAAAAATCATTTTTGATGATTTGCGAGACTTCAGGCATAGTAGTCTCACATTCGATAACGAGCTGGTAAAGACAACGAATGGCAAGAAACGAAGCAGATGCCATTCCATAAGTGACAGTGTTTAGATCAAACGATAGAATGGGTTTTGTGGGATCCCATCTCCACAAAATACGCTGAAGGGATCTTTGGCTAGGGTTGAGCAGAACCTGCCTATACATCTTCTCGATATCTGCCGATATGGCGTAATAATGTTTGCGAAAGCGAACCAAAATGGAAAACAGATCTTGCTGCATGGTAGGGCCGACCATTTGAATGCTATTGAGCGAATGCCCTGTTGTGGTTGCTGATGAACCGTTGAAAACGACACGTAACCTGGTCGTCACACTTTCCTCCTTGAGCACACCGTGGTGAGGAAGATAAACTGATGTTTCATTGCAAGTGGGGTTGACAACTGACATGTGCCTCAGCTCCTGATATTCTTGCATAAAATCAGAATCAAGTTTATATAGCTCTGGGTTGATTCGAAAGCGCCGCTCCTGAGACAACAATCTACCTTGAGCATTATCGAACGAGTTGCCTAGCAACTCTATTGGCTGTTTGAATGGAATTGAAACAACGAATCTACCGTCATTGTCTCTTCTGAAATTTTTAACAAAATGAGCTTCGCAGGGATTTTTCTCCTGCGATAACACCTTTTCGCTTGGATAACTTTCCAACTCCCAGAACCGCGAAAGCTGATTTGAAAGATCGTCCAACGTGCTAAGATGACAAGACAAATTAGTAGCAATAACTGAGTTTATCGGTCCAGCTAAAACCCAACCGAAACGAGTATTTTGAACAATAGGAAGATTAGGACCTAATTGTATTTGACCAATACACAACAATTGGAAAAAAATTGGAGAACCTATCAAAAGATCAATGTCGCCTGGAGTGTCGTACGAACTGTCAGATAATCTGATGTTATCTGGTATCTTGAAATTGTTTCGGTTTACGTGGAAGCTTGGAGTAGTTCCAGTGATCTCGTCAAGAACGAGACACGTGAGATCTAATTTGAAACGAGAGTGATGAGCCCGAATAGTCACATCACACTTTAAACGAATGTGGGAAGCCAATTTACTTAACCCCGAAACGATAATATTTGCATCAGATGTGCGCAGCTTTAATTTATTGCATAAGCTCGAACGAATAAAATTCGATTGAGAACCTGAATCAAGTAACATTCGAATACAGTGGGAGTTTCCTTCAGAATCTAGAATCTGAGCGGAAGCCGTAGGTAAAAGAACTTGAATTGTGTTTGAAGTAAAAGCCGAAACTATTTGGGTTGGTTCAACAGAGAGATCTGCGCTTGACAAATGTTCCGACTGCATCAACGGCATGGTCGTAGGAGCATCTCCAATGTGCAGTAGTGAATTGTGCTTGGACTTGCACGTTCGGCAAGTATGCTGTAAAGAACATTGAGACACAAAATGACCTTTATACAAACAATTCAGACAAAGTCTTAATTCTTTCGATTTAGTTAATCTTGCACGCGGAGAAAGCTTTATAAATTCATCGCACTTGGTTACTGAATGAGAACCTTTGCAAAGTACGCATGCAAGCGTATTTGCAACAAAAGATTTGGAGTACGATTTTGGTCTCTCAGAAGAAGGTTTGAACTTTTCCGAATGCGGTTTGGCCTGATTGGGCCCTAAACAATCTAGTAAATTGGCAGTGTTTGTGAGAAAAGTTTTGAATTTCTCTAGCGAAGGTAAAGCAGAACCTGACCTATTTCTCAGAGTTTCCCACTGGCGAAAAGTAATGGGATCAAGTTTGTTTGAAACAATATGGATGATCAGAGCCTCGAATAACTGTTCATCTGCGGAAAGCGATCTGAGCGCTGTCACGTGTTTCAATAAGGAATCAGAAATTTTTCTTAACTTGAAAGCGGATTCTTTATTTAATGACTCCATGTCTAAAATAGATTTGAAATGGTTGTGTATGAGCAAACGGGGTTGATCGTACCTAGTGCAAATAGTTTGCCAAGCAACTTGATAATTGTCGGCTGAAAATTGTAGCGATTTAATAACTTGGGCTGCATCTCCGATCAAACTGGATTTTAAGTAATGAAGACGTTGAACATCGTCAAGATCTTTGTTGTTGTATAGTAGTAGTATAGTATATTTTTCGCGAAATTCTAGCCATGCCTCTAAATCCCCAGAAAATTTGGGTATAGAAATTTTTGGCAGATTAAATAATGCTTTTTGGTGGCCATGATGACCCGTACTACACAAGTCGTTACTGCGATGGACACTACTCCTGGAGGAGCTGCTATTAGAAGTAGTTTTGAGGCTGTGACCCCATTTATTTATAAAGTTTTTTGCTCGAGAGAGCGCCGAAAAATATGAGTTTTCGAATTGTTCTTGATGTTTGTATTCCGCGGTGACGTCAGTAGTCACTTCGATAATTTGTATTTGAATTTGTTCAAAATCAGATAATAAAGAATTAGCTGATTCTAATCTCGTTTCAATTTCAAAAACATGTTCGTCTTCTGGTTTATCGGTATGCATTAATCCAAAATTGCTTAAGAACGTATGAAATCCTGTAAGTTTGGATTCAACTAAACCGCGATTTCTAATTAAAGCTTCTATAATGAATAGATTTATTTTAATATTTTCTTTTCAACTAAGCAACGGCAAGTTAAGAATTAAATGCAAAAATAACGGTAACAATATCGTTACTTACAAAAACAAAAATTGTAATTAATTAATTAATACAAATGCAAAATGAATCTAGAAAAATAGTATTCTCAATTAAAACAACGCCGCGCCGTGCTGCCGAATGCAGCGAATGACACGTTATTCAATCAAAATAAATTTCGAACGTAATTCAATTTTAAAGCTTAAGATTAGTACAACTATAAATAGAACACGTTGGAATAAATGCACTGGCTTAACAAAGTAAGCAAGCAAAACAAATGTAAAGGAAAGAGAAGGCAAACCTGCTATCGTTTGTGGGTATCAACCCTTCAAGTTGTTGGCGAAAGAAGTCTTTGGCTGTCTCTCTCTAACTCATAGGCACGAAATTGCATATTTCGTCAAACAATATAAATTCTTGCGAAATCTTGAAAATTCACTGTTTCTTGTAATAATCCGGCTCGAAGGACCAAAATGTTTATTTTAGTGGACTGTAGTTCTTTATTTTGTTAAGTACATAGAACGATATGAATAAAACACAAAGTAATAAGAACGAATAAAATTTATCGAAAGAACATTCGTTTCATCATGTGGCTACATGATGACTGATTTTACAAAGAGGGATGTTGGTTGAAATCCCTGCCACCATCAGTAGCGTAACAATAAAGTTTTGATAAAATAAGTTTACAATCTAAACAACAGTCAACTGCTGACTTCCGTGCAGCCGAAACAACAATTTATTGCAAATGTTATTGTTTCATTCTTGATGTAAGACTACCATATTGTCAGAAAATTAAGTTGAAGAAACATTTCCTTCTGGGTGTAACACTTTTAATGTCACTGAGTATATTTACGTAACTACTTATGTGTTTGTTTTAAAAGTGATTTAAAGTGCCATAAGTTAAATGATAAAATGCAGTTGTTGACTGCTTTGCGAAACGACGCTGGAACTATTTGTGATATTCTGAAGGAATGTGTGCCTTTAGGCGTTGCATATCACCATTCAGGTATATCTTTATCGTATATTTAAACCAGTCACTTCTTTTTTGTAAACAGGCTTAACTTCCGAGGAGCGAAAACTGATCGAAGAAGCGTACAGAAGAGGCATTTTATGTGTCATTTGCTGCACGTCCACCTTAGCCGCTGGCGTTAATCTACCAGCTAAACGAGTAATTATTAGGAAACCTTATATTGCGCAAGACTTTATCAATTTATCGAGATATAAACAAATGATTGGGAGAGCGGGAAGGGCTGGTTTAGGAGAAGTCGGTGAAAGCTTTTTGGTATGTACCAAAGAGGAGATTCCAAAAGTAAAACTATTGTTTACGGCACCTATGGATGAGACGTTGTCTAAACTACACGAAGCTGATTACTCACGTTTAACGTAATGCTCGTCGCATTCATTAGAAAAGTATTTTATGTATTATTTTTAGGCATTTATTCTTGAGTTGTATTAACTTAGGCACGGCCACTACCAAAGGGCAATTAAAAACCGTAGTCAAGAAATCTCTACTAGCTGTACAAGAAAAAAAATTGAGCGTTAACATTGAGAACATCTTACGAAAAGTAATCTACGATTTAGTTAAGTCGGGGGCAGTTCACATAGATCCTACGATTAATTTAGATAGTGCTTGTAACTCTTCTGTACGCATTAGGGAACGTAATGCCATTTACTAACTATGAAAATTTTAGGCTTATAGTATAACGCAACCCAAATCGGCTCAAAAAAAGAAAGCAATAACGATAGACAGTAGTACAAAACTTATTGTTAGCAAAATGGGCAACGCCGCAATGAAAGGAAATTTAAGTTTGCGTGAATCGCAACGGTTATACGATGATTTAACTAAAGCGAAAGATAGTTTAGTATTAGTAAATTGTTTGCATCTTTTGTATTTGGTCACGCCGTATAATTTAGTAGACGTAGTTAAGCCAGAAAAAAGTCAATTTCACTATATTGTAAGTAATAACTTGTAAAGTAGCAATAGTTTGATAATTATTTTTGTAGATGACTCAGTTAGGTTCTGAGGAACGAAAAACGGCTAACGTTTTAGGCATAAATGAATCTTGTGTTGTCCGCCTGCTGAGCAATCAACAAATTAAGGTAGGTACATTCGCGAAAAGAAAAAACGAGACCCAAGCCTGTAGCTGTGTAAGCGCGGCTTAACCCTGCCCGTTACATCCGCACAAGCGATAAATGGTCCGTTTTTTCTTTTCTGGAGTGTACCTGTAAAATCTGTTTCTTAATGTTTATTTATGTTAATAGGGCGTTCCCGAACACGTCCTTAATCGTTTCTACACGTCGTTGATGCTTTATGAATTGTGGAATGAAATGTCGGTTATTGAAGTATCGGAAAAATATCAGGTAATGTTTTTTTAGTTACTAAAATCTGTTTCCGTTGTGCTGAGTCATTGGTTTCTTGGTACGGATGCGTTTCTTATTATATCAATCTATCATACACTCAATCTACTAACGACCACAATGTGCTGGCAACCACAGCCGATTGGTCGGATCTTAGCGGGTTTTCAGATTAATTTTACTATAGATATTGCCTGGTCTCTCTGATAGTCTTGTTTGATGCGTGTTGGTAGCTGTTTACAGAGATATATCGTTACTAGTCTTTGGGGTGTAGCCTATTGGCGCAATTTGTTCGTGGATCAAGAAGGATTTATTGTAATGAATATAAGATCACGTTATACTCGTAACAACTACGTACTATTTTATTTTATAAATGATTTGGGCTATGCTATTTATAGTAAAATTACAATCCGTCAACAATCCTACTTCTTATGTAGTGCGAAGTTTAACAAATGTGAATTGCAGATTGCAGTTGGAATGTGTATTTCTGCATTACGAATGATCAGGAAATTAGGTTGCCACAGCACTTCCTTCTCAGTGATGATCGTGATGGGGATTTACCTTGACATCACGAAAATTTCAGTGTTAACTGTGGTTAGCTTAAGTATTTTGGGAATCGGACTCGTCTTGATCAAGAGATTTTGTGTGACTGTGTGTTGTTTTTCGGCTTTGAAGGTTTTTTCCGTTCCGTGTGGGACGACGGAGTATTGATCTTTATAGGGTTGATCGAGAGGTGGTTTTGTAGCGTCACGTCGAACAAACACTTTTATAGTTGTAGCCATAATAAACGTTCGATGTTTTAAATGGTTAGTTCTTGCAATTGGGCGTAGTTCGTTTCTTGTTGTTCACTAATAGTGAAGGTTTTTTTTCCTGTCTTTTATCAATCTGCAATCAGCCAAGAGCTATAATCAGATGTGACTTCTATTATATATAAGTGGCTTTAGATATGCACATCCTGTGATGTGTCATTTCTTGTTATTAGATGATTAGATGGTGGCTAGTCGTATTCTTTTTAGGCGGAATATAGAGTCCTTGGTGTTAAGGAGCTCTGTGGCTAAACTATTTATGTGTTTTTCAAGTCTCTGCTTATAGGCATCAGAAGACTTCTCTATTTCTTCTCTGACTGTAGGGAGTTGCAGATATTCATGCACTTCTGTGTTCCTTATGAACCATGACTAGCTGACCCCCAGAGTTGTATACCATATGTCCATACTGCTTTTATAATGCATTTGTATATCAGGAGCTTATTCTCCAAACTGAGAGTCGATTGCCTGCCCAGCAGCCAGTGCATATCCCTGAACTTTTTGTTTGCTTATTCTCTCTTTGCCTTAATGTGATCCCTCCACGTAAGCCGTTTGTCCAGATGCATACCCAGGTATTTCACTGTTGTTTGCTGTGTCAAGATATCTCCGTTAAGTGTAACAGGTGGACAGGCACCTCTATTCAAAGTAAATGTTATGTGAACTGATTTTGCAGGACTAGCTCTTATTCGCCACATCTTTAGCCATATTCCGATTCTATCTAGATGTTTTTGTAGTTTTACGGATGCTAGACTAGGATCTTTACTGCTAGAAAGGATTGCAGTGTCATCTGCATAGGTTGCAGTTACTACTTCTTCTGTGATAGGTATATCAGCGGTAAATATTGTGTAGAGGATAGGGCCCAGCACCGATCCTTGAGGCACTCCTGCTTCTATTTGGCAGATGGATGACAGGCGATCTCCGCACTTGACTTGGTAGATTCGTTGTTCCAGATAAGACCTCAAAAGCATGTACTCAGTGTTTGGAAGGAGTAGTTTTAGCTTATATAAGAGACCCTTATGCCATACTAGGTCAAAGGCCTGTTGTCTAGGAATACGGCCGTGCAGTACTCCTTCCTCTCCAGCGACTGTCGTATTGTGTGAGCTACTCGGTGTATTTGTTCAGTCGTTCCATGGTGTGCCCGAAATCCGAATTGATGGTCTGGTATTATTTTTTGCTCTTCAAGAACTGGGAGAAGTCGACTTAATATTAGTTTCTCAGTAAGTTTTGATAGTACTGGGAGAAGACTTATAGGTCTGTAAGATGTGACTTCTGTGGGAATCTTCCCCGGTTTAAGTACTATATTTATAATGGACACTTTCCACAGATTTGGGAAGTATTGTAGTCTCAACACTGCATTAAAGAGGATTGTCAGCAGAACTATACCTTTCTTTGGTAGCTGTTTCAGAACTTCTGCCGTTATCAGGTCAAAACCGGGAGCTTTCTTTTGTTTTGTTGAGCTATGGTTTTTTTGACTTCTGCTGGGGTGACTGATTTCAAGGGTAGAGACATTTGCTGATCGCTATTTAAGATCCCGTCGATCGTTTTTTCTGTGTCGTCAGCATCAGCTTCATCGGATTTGAACACACTTTTTAGGAAGGTGGCGAATAATTCTGCTTTATCTGCGGGTTTCCTTGACCAACTGTCATCAGATTTTCTTAGAGGAGGCATGTATTCTTTTGACTTTTTTTAATGATTTAGTAATTTTCCAGAGTGTATAATCTTCTGCTTTGTATGGTGATAAAGTCTTTAATTTGTCTTGCGAAGTCCTATTCTCTAGTTCTTTGAGCATTGATTTCAGTACTTTTTGAGCTTTGTTTAGTGCCTTTTTTGTCTTGGTGATTCCTACTAGTATGCCGTTGTCGCCTTATTTTTCTTTTTACAGCTATCATTTCTCTAATTTCCACGGTAGTGTCCAAATTTTTCGATGTTACTTCTATATAGGGAGATGATAGCCAAGCTGCTTTTTGAATTAAGTTCGTAGTATACAACGCCGCACTTTCTATATCATCTTCCGTTTTAAGAGGTGTACAGAGGTGTGGTATTATCTTCAATGTAATCCCGGAATGCTTCCCAGTCAGTTTTATGGTTGTATAAAGTCTCGGGTTATTGTTTTAAGATCACTGTAGTGCTTAGTGTACATATGATAGGCGTGTGGTCGGAAGAGCCATCCAGGCATGATTCAATTTTTGAGAGTCCTGATGTTCCTTTGGTGACGAAGAAGTCTATGAGGTCTGGGATTTTATTTGTGTCAGTTGGCCAATGAGTCGGTTCCCCTGTTGAAAGTACATTAAGATTATTGCTGTCAATAGCATTTTTCAAAGTTCGGCCTTTCGTATTTGTTAATCGGGAGCCCCAAAATGTGTTTTTGGCATTCCAGTCGCCTCCCGACAGATATCTACCACCCAATGTGCGAAAGAAGTCATTGTACATCTGCTCGTCGATTCGATGTCGGGGGGCAGTACACTGCAGCCACATTCAACGAGCCCTGCCAGTCGTCAACAGATACTATAGCAGCCTGTATATGTGCTTGTGTATATGGTGGTAACATATGATATCTTATGTTTTCTCTTATTACTATAGCAGCTCCAGCATGTGATGTGCCGTCTGGATGATTAGCGTAGCATACGGTATATCCCTTGATTTTAATCACTCTTTGATCAGTCATATGTGTTTCGGAAATTAATAAAACATCAATTTTGTTGTGGTTTATAAACAGCTCAACCTCGTGCTTATTTGGAGATAGGGCATTGATATTCCATGCAGCTATACGTATGAATTTCATTTCTGGTTCTGAGCTATGAGTGTCGTTAAGAGACCCATTAGGGTGCCTATTTGTGTTATGAGGATATCAATTTTTTCTGATTGCTTTATTATTATCTGCTCTAAGGAGCTTGTTGACTGAGAATGTGCATTCTCTATTTTTCGGGTCCAGCAAACATCATTCATGATGTTGGACATCGTTTCAGATGTATGTGCAATGTTTCTTTGCTGGTTGCTTGACTGCTGGTTGCCAAGTTTTAATGGAGGAAAATTATCTTGAGTAAGGGGGGGTGGCATTGTTGTTTGTGTGGGTTGTTTTGCAATTACTGGGTCTCTTTTGTTTGCAATATTTCCCATTTTTCGAGCCTTTATCTCTTTATACACTTGACAGCCCTTGTAATTGGCTGGGTGGTCACCATGACAGAGAGCGCAGGTGGCCGGTGTATTCTTGTCTTTTTTTGGACAATCAGTGGTTTTGTGTCCTTTACCACATTTGACACACTTGTGGGGACGCATACAGTTGTTTTTTGTATGGCCGTATTGTTGGCACCTAGTGCACTGAGGGATCTCAGTCGATTTTCTTGGGTCCTCTATCTTGACTATCTTGACTTTAGTGTGGTATATATATTTTATATTCTTTACATCTGGGTTGTTAGGGCCTGGTTCAATATTCACGAAAAACATATTGAGTGGCTTTTTATTTTTTCTTGATATTGCACAGATGACTTCACCTCTGATCTTGTTTTCAGTATTCTCAATCTCCTCTATAATGGCTGTTTTTGGAGTGGTGTAGTGCAAGTTTTTGACAACAATTCTGTTACATTTGTTTTGCTTCTGTGTGAAGGTGTGTCCAATAAGGCCGTTGGTTCGAATAACTTCTATTAAGTTTTTATAAGTTTCAGGTGTCTGTGACATTACTCTTAGCTGGTCCCTGTTAATGATCTTGTACGTGAAGCTATCTCTAGGCACAGACTTATTTAGTAGTTCTGTTAGTTTAGATAACTCTTCTATGCCATAAAGGACAATAGGTGGGGGCTTGCTATTTTTTCTATTATGGGTGGCTGTAGCTGGCGTTATGTCCTCGGTTAAGTCTATCGGTAATCCACTGAATCTATTCGAGGTATTGATTCCCGTGTGTACTTCAATAGAACTTTGTATATTTGGGGGGCTAGCAGATATTCTCTTTCTTTTTGGGTAGCGGTCTGTGCTATCTGGTACTCTTTGCCATGGAGGAGGGCAAACTTTGTTAGCATCTGTGACATTTGCAGATGGTGGTGACACAATTAATGATTTTGTGAAGGTTGAGAAAAAAGATTTAGATCTTGGACTCACCTGCTTTGGATAGCTCGGTACCGTAGTAGTAACCGTAATGCGGAGAGGGTGAGAGCCACGCAAACACTACTTGAGCATTAGTAGCAAAGAGATTTAAATCGAATGAAAACGGTGCGCTAGCAAAAGCACTCCACAGAGTTCGAGTCTTGAAATTGATCGGATCTTTAAAGCAGCCAGCTTTTAATTAACGATTATGAGGTGGCACGATTCTATTTGTCGAGGCTCAACAACACTAGAACAAGCGTAAATAGACGCAGCGAATCCCCTTTGAAAAGCATCGCTGAAACCAACAACGTGTAGTAATATGATGAGAAGAACGGAAGATTTATCTTGGAAGCACGCGAAGAGGAAGTTGCAAATTTGGATACTTGCACATCAATGTTACAGTTATCAAAATTGTAAGAAAGGGGACTGGATATTCGCATCAAGTTAAACGAAGTTGTAAAAAATTCCCAGCAGCAAGCAACGGAGCCAAAAGCGCATCTAGCACAAACGACTAAAATCAAATGCGATTCTGTTGTCGAAAAACTTGGCGAGGTGTTTCGATTAACGTTTTGCACAACGTCTTTAGATTCTGAGCCGCCCGTCACGTCAGGTTCGTGATCACGTTGCGTTTTTGAATTACATCGGGTTCTTCGATCACGCCGGGATCACCACCTTAATAACCTAAACCTATTCAAATTTTTTTATCTTAATATAACACAAAACGAAGAAATGGAGGAGATAAAAAAAAGCGAAGAGAGCGAGAGAATGTAGAAAAAGGAAGTAAGTATAATATTAATGTAAAAGCTTACAAGAAACCTGAGGCGATACTGAAAAATTTGAAAGAGACTTCAATGCTAGATCAGGAACTTAAATGAAGCCAAAATCGGTCATTTGCAGAGTAGGCAGAACCGCAGACAACAATGAACTTGCTTATTATTTTATCTAAATTTGAATAACTATTTTTTTGCATACTCTTTATTTTTTCTTTAAAACCTAATTTACTTTTGATTCTTAACTATAACTTAGTGATTTTATAGGTTAATCGTGGTATAGTACAAAATTTAATGACCAACGCTGCCACTTTTGCTACAAACGTTGTAATGTTCTGTGAACAACTCGAAGAGCTTTGGGCATTCGTGTATTTGTTAAAAGGAATGAGCCAACGATTGGCCCACTGCTGCTGCAAAGAATTATTACCTTTAATGGAATTACCCGCAGTCAAACAGGTATTTTTCAGTTACGAAAATATACGATTCGATCATTTCGTGTTTTAGGCTCGAGCCAAGCAATTATTCCAAGCTGGGTTTAAGAATTTGCAAAGTATTGCCAAAGCCGACCCAGAAGATTTACTACAAGCGGTTGAATTTATGTCCCGCAAAGTAGCCAATCAACTTATAGCAGCTGCTAAGGTAAACTAATCTTATGTAAGTGTTTGTTTTTTATTCGCATATGCGCAGATGTTGCTCGTGGAGAAAGTCGAGAATCTACGCGAAGAGGCCGAAGATGTTCTAGATGGAATTGATGGAAAATAATTGCAAAAATTTATTTTTCATGTTAATTTTGTTCGTACAAATATGTAATTATTCCCTCATAACGTGCGATAGTATTTCGAACGAAGTTGAATGGATATCTCCTGTTTCAGTTGTTGTATAATAACCAGCGTGGTCATCATTAGTGATCAAAACTTTTCCAAGAAGTAGATTATCATTCGCTTTTATCCTTCCGATGTAAATCTTGTTGTGGTGTTCATCAACGCCTCCTTCAATTAATTCTATTTCGTGTAGTAGTTTCTTTACTTTTTCAGTGTCAGTAGAAAACCATTCCATGTGATCCGGGTAATTAGTGCAGAGGATCTAAAACGTATTCATTAATTATCCAATGAAGAAAAAAATTATTACCTTAAAATGTTTCGTCACTCTTTGAGAGTTTGTGTTCCATTCGTAAATTGATTTGTCACTAGGATATATTGTGCCAGGTATTAATACTTCTTTACCATCTACTACATGTTTGCTTTGGCCAATGTACGTTATTTTATCGTGTTCGTCTGTTCCACCTTTCACAGCATGAGCCAAGCTATTTTCTGTGTAGTCTTCCCAAAAGAACCCTATGTGATCATCGTGATGTCCATGATGATGATGTCCATGCACTAAAGTATGTACAAGAAAAATTAAAGCCAAAACTGTTTTCATCTTGAATTGTACTTGTCAACTGACTATCGAGAATTAAACTAATTTCTTAAGGTCAAGGAAATTGTTTACTCTAAGATTAATCTTTGTTACTAAGTTAAGTTTAAAAAAATGATAACAAAAGTTGTTGTAATGTCAATCTATTTATATTATTATTATCACGTTTATTTTTCGTTATAATTTGACTGCTAGTGATTTATATGTATTTTTTTAAAATTTTATTTGGATTAATTTTTATTTTTCTTTTATGAGACACTTATTAAAATTTGTTTCTAATGGCGCGAGTCTTGGTCTCGCACTCATTTTATTGACTTTGTTTACATGTAAATAAGTTCAATTAAAAAATGCGAAAAAATATTGAAATGGTTATATTTAGTTTTTTCCTGATAAGTTCATAATACGGTTCTTTTTATTAAATAAAAAGAAGGGTTCAGGAGATTTCGAAATATTTCGAGATTGGTCGGAATCTGTACATCACGAAACTGCCGTCTTCGAGATTCTGGTATGAATTTTCTGTTGTCTTGCAGGATGTTTTCCGTCAATTTTGCAATCTTTTGAGGTTCGTCGTATCGGCAATTTTCTTTTGTAGTCAGGAGGATGATTCGTCGATGGTTTTAACTAAACTGCGATAGCTTTAGTTTCTGCCGGCTGAGGCTTTACATTAAAATGGAAAAATACTGATGTCTTTGTATGGCGTTCATTAATTCGGTTCAATACTTCAGCTAAGTGCTTAAGAGCTGTGCTATTGAGTCTTATAGGGAGTTTATTCAGGTTGGAGTTTTTATTGGTTCCTTGGGGGTAGCGCGATAGAATCATAAGCGTTATAGACTGCAACTGAGAGATTTGTCTTTGCCAATGTACGAATAAAGTAATCAAATTTGTTGCAACGTTACAGTTTGGCCATTTTATATACTGGGCGATCATATGCACTTTTTAAAATAAAGTCTAAGAACTTGTTGAGTATAATTAAATTAACTATGTCCTACCGGTCCTACCCAGAATATTAGGAACCGAAGCCTCTGGTTAATGATAACTAAGAAAGAGCAATTTATGTGACAGAAAAGTAACATACTAGTAATTTTAAATAAACGCAAAATAATTAGTCAATCAACTTAAACTTATTACTTAAGAAAAGGGTTAGAACATAAAATCTTAAAAGCTAAACACTCATAAAAGAATTAACTAATTATCATTTTATTCGGGAGTGCTACAAATAACTTTTAGCGTTTTTCATTGAATATATTTGAATCCACTAACACCGGCCGAGTTTACTGTGCACTATTATTGTGTTACCGGCAGTGCATTAACGTTGCACTTCCAGTGAAATATACAATGCTTGAACGGTGCATCATATACAATGCAAGAACTTGTTTATATTGTTACTGATTGTTGCCCTTCGAATTAGTAACGACGTTGTTACTTTACAACTTCCAGACCAATAAACGCATTCCAAACTAATGAGTATGGTTAAAATGCATTTATTTAGAATTTGCATCTATCAAATGTGTTTTTAGCTGATAATGTATATCAATGTATATACACTAAATTACGTAAACGAATTAGTATCAAAGAATTTTTTACATGTTGAGGATATGAACAATATTCAAATTATTTAAAGTCGCTATGTTTGCAGTGGATCTGTTGCACTTGCATCTGTTGTCAGTGCAACAAGTGCATTTATCAGACTAGTGAAAAATAATAAAACTGAATGGGTGCGGATTAAAAATACCAGTGAAAAATAACAAGAAACACTCAGTGCGTAAAAGTGTGCACTAGAATGACTAGTGAAAAACGCTATTAAATAAAGCGAAGAAGAATAATCCTTAGTAAACATTTTTGAGTACGCTCATGGTTGCTCATAAAAAAATGTTCGGCGCTACTGCCTAAACGTCAGTTGGCTTAGGACTACTACAGCATACTTGAACTACCAACTATAATGTGTTAATTGTAATCATTAAATGTATAATTTTGCTTTTAATATAATTTATTTATTTTTGTTTTTTCTTAAGTTAAAAAAAAACAGATTTTGCATGATAATTAAGTATGATTGTTAAAAGCTATGTCATAAATTTCATCATATTTTGCTATAGAAATGAAATGCATATACGTTAAAATGGGCTATATAAATTGAGTTAGTAAATTTTATTATATTAATTTACAATTATCTAAAAAAAAATACTTATAAATATGAGAAACTTGATTTATAATCGTGCTAGTTAGTAGTTCAAGTACACTATAGTAGTTCAAATCGATCCGAACCCCATTTCAAGTTCTTTTAAATTTGTTTTTTAATTATAACGCAAACTACTTAAATTTGGAAATATTTGCAGGCAACATACAACACTCCACCAGAAATGTAAACTCTAAATGGACAACACAAAACAAGAAAAATAATCAGGTATCTTTGATTAGAGGTTTGTTCCTTATAAACTTGAAACTACTACTCGTTTCTATCTTAAGTGACGAATTCGAAAAAACTAAAAACATTGATGAGAAAAAATTTACTATCACCACTATCGCTTTTTATACAAACACGGCTTAAGATTAATGTCAGGTAAATTATTTTGTGTTTTAGCACTTTTTTTCACAAAATCCAAAAAGAAAAATAAATTGTGAGAAAAATCTTTAGTTTTGTTGACAAATCCATAGGAACGCATGTTTTTAATAAAAACTTCGACATCTTCAAATCGGCTTTCCACTTCTGCAATCAATAACTGACCCCTAGAAGAAACGTTTTAAATTAATTTGTAATCGTGAGTGTTATCTTACTTATTCTTCAAAACGCGGTTTGCTTCTAATATGTAATCCTTTATGTTAGTACCCATAAGTGATAAACAAAAAACTACGACATTAACACTATTATCTTCGAGAGGTACATGTGCCATATCACATGCTGTAACTGTTTCGTCGACTGCTACTAAATCAAAGCAATGCACAGTATGTGGAGTTGATTTTGCTAATTTTGCTTCACCGCAACCAAAATCGGCAATTACAAAAGTCTGCGGTCTGAAAACAAACATTTAATTACAAACATTACCCCAACATCCACTTACAATTTTTTAATTTTTCGTGTAATTATGTCAACCGGATTTACAGGCCATTTAGCAACTTGTTGTCGGTAACCTTCATGATATGCTGCATAGGCATTTGGATCATTGTCGAAATACTTTTTAGCATCCTTACCTACGTTCATATACATTTGTTCGTTTAAATAACGAAAACGTGCAGATTTTAATTTTTGAAGCATTTGTTCCCTCAATGATAATTTTTGTTTCGACTTGGTGAGATTAAAGTCATATGCAGACTTTTTAATAAAATCGTTATCTTTTAGTTTTTTACGTTTTTCTGCTTTTAAAAACAGAGTTTGAAGAGTTATCGGTCGTTTTCGCGACTTTACTTTCGGCATATCCTCTACATTACTTTTAACTGGTTTTCTGGTTGCTTCACTGTTAGTGTCAGTGTTTACATCAACAGGTTTAATAAAATTTTTTTTCGCCTTTAATTTTTGTTTGGATTTTTTATGCAGTAGCGGTGTTATTTCTTTTTTTGCTGTACTTTTCTTCATTGGTTTTATTCTCTTTGATTTATCTTTAACAGTCTAAAAATGTATTATAAACGTGTGTACATCTTATTAAAATTTAAATTACCTTCAGTATTTTTTGTTCGTCTTTTCCAGCATTCATGTGTAAATCCCATTCTGGTATTTGAAACATTTTACAGAAAGATGTTTTGAGGTTAACTATATTTTTTTTTTATTTTGGTTACAGATTTAGAGTATTTACTTAAGTTAATTGTTTTAAGTTGGTTGCTCTGTCATAATTATATATATACAGGAGGTTTTTAAATAAATTGTAATCCAGATTGAATTGGCTGCATGAAATTAAAAGTTTGTTATCGTACTGTTTGACTACAGTAAAATAATTTGAAACTGCTTCAAACAGTTTAATGAGCTGTAGGTATCATGTCAAATTTCTTTTATACGATGGCGACGCACTAAAGGCGGGTTGCACAAAACAAATCAAAAATGTAGCAAATGATTATTTCTGAAATCAATTGTTACATCACGAATAAACGTGGTTTCATTGGCTATGTAGCAATTGTTTTGAGAAATAATCAGTTGTTACATTTTTGATTTGCTTTGTGCAACCCGCCTTGATTAGGATTTATTAACATTGTTTTTTAAACGTAGAAGTTCAAGCCACTTTACAGGGTGCTATTTGGTGCAACTTTTCCATGAAACTTTTATGTAAGTTTGTATGCAATATTTTCAGACGTGAAAATTTTCATTAATTGCATAGCACGTTATTGCATCATGCAAGGTGGTTTTTACAGTACTTTCATAGTACTTTATCTATTTAAAATGAATTAAAATGGAGTACGTAGCCTAGAAGTATGGTTTTTAATACAGTACCGATTTTAACGGCTTTTTTAAATTTATTGTTTATTTTCGTTCTTGTTTTTTTTACTTCAGTTGAAGTGTATTTATTTTTATTTGTTGCCATGAATACAAAAAAAGCCGCCACCATCAAGGTAGAATACTCCATATGGTACCCACTGCTTTTTTTGTGGTTCTGTCACGCGCTGTCGCTGTCACGTACGTGTAACTGGTGTAAATTAATGTGTGATAGTCTGGTGATAGTGTACTTATCGGTCTAATACTTAATTTTATCACAGTTACAAAAGATTTTATGTATAATTTTTTATAGTTACATATCGTTATCGATAAAAAACAATCTTGACCTTTAAGTACGATTTATGAATCATTTTCAAGAAAGAAAAATAATCATTGTGGCGCATTCACTATTAAACTGGCAGGTATTTAAGATAATGAAATTAATTTAGATATAGAAGCGTTATTGGTTCTTATATAATCTGCAATTTCCAATGACTTAACCAAAGTGCATTTAAACGTCAATAAATAGATTTGCAATTAATATTTGTGAACCAGCCTTTCATTAAATTTCTAGGTTACTTTTTGGAATCCCCACAGATCACCTCATTCCAAATTCCATCGATTACGTAAGATGACCTCAATTAAATAGAATATTGTTTTGAAAATCGCAGTTGACAAGTGGTAAATGGAATATTTCTGATAAAAGTGATTTGCAAATAGATCGACGAGGAATGGCACGAAGAATTTTGCACTATCTGAAATCTACACCGATAGTGCAGCAGGTGCATTTTTCAATTAAAGCACGAATTGATGACACTCTTAAGTTTGGACCATTAGATGTGTTGTATGACAAAATTGATAAGGGTGAATTAATGCCCGATCCTGTTCAGGTGAAAGTGTGTGAGGCTTTACAAGGGATTTATGAAGAGTTAGATGGTTATAGCCCTAGTGATTATGGAATATTTAACAAATTGTTTGTGGGTAAACCAAAAGTTCCAAAGGGGCTGTATATTTATGGTGCCGTTGGTGGTGGCAAAACTATGCTTATGGATATTTTTCACAGCTGCTGTGATATTGATAGAAAAAGTAGAGTGCACTTTCACTCATTCATGGTAGACGTTCATCAAAAGATACATGAATGTAAACAATTTATGCCTAAAACCCAGCGGTTTGATCCCATCCCACCAGTTGCAGATAAAATTAGTAATCGAGCTTGGTTAATATGTTTTGATGAATTTCAGGTCACTGATATTGCAGATGCTATGATTTTGAAACGTTTATTTACGCAATTGTTTGAAGATGGAGTTGTTGTTATAGCAACAAGTAATCGTGGCACCTGATGATCTTTACAAAATGGTTTACAAAGATCGAATTTTATTCCTTTTATTCAAATACTGAAAGATCATTGTAGCGTAATTAATCTAGATTCAGGAATTGATTACAGACAAAAGGGAATTATAGGTCAAAAACGATACTTTTTAAAATCCAAATATGAGAGCCAGCAACATTTGGACAATATATTTAAATTTTTAATTTCTAAAGAAAATGATGTGGTTCGACCTAAAACTTTTACCATTTTAGGTAGGAATGTAACATTTAATAAAGCTTATGTGGTGTCCTCGATACATCTTTTCAAGAACTCTGTGATAGACCATTGGGAGCAAACGATTATATTCATTTAACACAGTTTTTTCATACCATTATTATTCGGGATGTGCCTCAACTTAATCTTAGATTAAAATCTCAAGCTAGAAGATTTATAACATTAATAGATTCATTATATAATCATAAAACACGAATTGTGTTGTCAACTGAGGTGCCTATTAAACAATTGTTTTCTGCTGAGAAGTTAGAAACTGATGATGAAAGTAGAGTATTAATGGACGATTTACAAATTGATAAAAACCACACGGAAGCATCTGCTAGTATATTTACTGGCGATGAAGAAATTTTTGCTTTTGATCGAACTCTTTCCAGATTAACTGAAATGGAGACACAAGAATATTGGGATAAATTTGAAAAACAATAATTATACTTAATATTACTTTTCTGTATAGTATTATTTTAAATCGTTAATATTTATTTTTGTTGAAATGTTTACAAAACTTTATTTTTGTAGGATTGTACTTAAGTAATAAACACTTTAGAAACATTTATTTCTATATTAAAAGTAAAGGTACTAAAAATTTGAGAAAGGTAAAGGAGTAAGCAATAATAAGCTTTAATGGAATTAAAACTAATGTTTAAACAGTAAATCATTAAACCTTGTTAAGCGTTTTAATTTTTCTAAAAAGTAAGAAAGAATTGTTAACTACTTAAATGTTGTTAAGAAAAAAATAAATAAAAACAAACGAGAAGGTGGTAAATTGAAATCAAAATTTAAGGTAGGTAACTACAAGTTACGAAAACATCTGCTTCATCCTCTGATACAGAATGGCAGTTTAGCGTTTTAGAAGAAACTTGAACACGCTAATTTTTGGGTTTGAAGACAAAAATTAAGAATATTTTAATAGTAATCGATGTAAAAGTCTTACAATTAATTTAAAATAAAACTTTTTGACCAAAAGCGTTAAGCCTTTTGAATCAAAAATTTTTATTTGTGAAAAACTAAGAAAATATTTATAATTATATTTATTTAAATATACCTGATGGTTAATTACGAACATATTTACAAAGAAAAAACAATAAAAGAATAAACAGGAAGCATGTAAATTGAAATTAAAATTTAAGGTAGGCAACTCACAATACTCTTTTAGAACAAACTTTAAGACGTCGATTTTTGGGTTTAAATACAAAAAAACAAGAATGTTTTGTTACTAACGTCTGTAATAGTCTTAAAACTAATTAAAAATAAGAAAATTTTTTTTGGCAAAAAACGTTAAGCCTTGTTAATCAAAAATTTCAATTTGTCAAAAAACTAATAAAATATTTTTAATTGTAATTATTTAAATATACCTGATGGTCAATTACGAACACATTTACAAAGAAAAAACAATTAAAAAACAAACAGGAAGCTTGTAAATTGAGGTTTAAGGTAGGCAACTTACAATGCACTACACGTCACGAAGACATCTTCTTTACTTCATGTTCTCCTGATACAAAATCGCAACTTTTAGAAATTATTCGTGTTAGGTTAGCGTTTTACGAGAAACTTTAAGACGTCGATTTTTGGGTTTAAATACATAAAATTAACAATATTTTAATAGTAATCGTTGTAAATGGCCTAAAACTAATTAAAAATAATAAAACTTTTTTTGGCAAAAAGCGTTAAGCCTTGTTAATCAAAAATTTCGAATTGTCAAAAAACTAAAAAATATTTTTAATTGTAATTATTTAAATATACCTTATGGTCAATTACGAACATATTTACAAAGAAAAAACAATTAAAAAACAAACAGGATGTTTGTAAATTGAAGTTTAAGGTAGGCAACTTACAATGCACTGCACGTCACGAAGACATCTTCTTTACTTCATGTTCTCCTGATACAAAATCGCAACTTTTAGAAATTATTCGTGTTAGGTTAGCGTTTTACGAGAAACTTTAAGACGTCGAGTTTTGGGTTTAAATACAAAAAATTAAGAATATTTTAATAGTAATCGTTGTAAATGGCCTAAAACTAATTAAAAATAATAAAACTTTTTTTGGCAAAAAGCGTTAAGCCTTGTTAATCAAAAATTTCGATTTGTCAAAAAACTAAAAAAATATTTTTAATTGTAATTATTTAAATATACCTGATGGTCAATTACGAACATATTTACAAAGAAAAAACAATTAAAAAACAAACAGGATGTTTGTAAATTGAAGTTTAAGGTAGGCAACTTACAATGCACTGCACGTCACAAAGACATCTTCTTTACTTCATGTTCTCCTGATACAAAATCGCAACTTTTAGAAATTATTCGTGTTAGGTTAGCGTTTTACGAGAAACTTTAAGACGTCGATTTTTGGGTTTAAATACATAAAATTAACAATATTTTAATAGTAATCGTTGTAAATGGCCTAACACTAATTAAAAATAATAAAACTTTTTTTGGCAAAAAGCGTTAAGCCTTGTTAATCAAAAATTTCGAATTGTCAAAAAACTAAAAAATATTTTTAATTGTAATTATTTAAATATACCTTATGGTCAATTACGAACATATTTACAAAGAAAAAACAATTAAAAAACAAACAGGATGTTTGTAAATTGAAGTTTAAGGTAGGCAACTTACAATGCACTGCACGTCACGAAGACATCTTCTTTACTTCATGTTCTCCTGATACAAAATCGCAACTTTTAGAAATTATTCGTGTTAGGTTAGCGTTTTACGAGAAACTTTAAGACGTCGATTTTTGGGTTTAAATACAAAAAATTAAGAATATTTTAATAGTAATCGTTGTAAATGGCCTAAAACTAATTAAAAATAATAAAACTTTTTTGGCAAAAAGCGTTAAGCCTTGTTAATCAAAAATTTCGATTTGTCAAAAACTAAAAATATTTTTAATTGTAATTATTTAAATATACCTGATGGTCAATTACGAACATATTTACAAAGAAAAACAATTAAAAACAAACAGGATGTTTGTAAATTGAAGTTTAAGGTAGGCAACTTACAATGCACTGCACGTCACAAAGACATCTTCTTTACTTCATGTTCTCCTGATACAAAATCGCAACTTTTAGAAATTATTCGTGTTAGGTTAGCGTTTTACGAGAAACTTTAAGACGTCGATTTTTGGGTTTAAATACATAAAATTAACAATATTTTAATAGTAATCGTTGTAAATGGCCTAACACTAATTAAAAATAATAAAACTTTTTTTGGCAAAAAGCGTTAAGCCTTGTTAATCAAAAATTTCGAATTGTCAAAAAACTAAAAAATATTTTTAATTGTAATTATTTAAATATACCTTATGGTCAATTACGAACATATTTACAAAGAAAAAACAATTAAAAAACAAACAGGATGTTTGTAAATTGAAGTTTAAGGTAGGCAACTTACAATGCACTGCACGTCACGAAGACATCTTCTTTACTTCATGTTCTCCTGATACAAAATCGCAACTTTTAGAAATTATTCGTGTTAGGTTAGCGTTTTACGAGAAACTTTAAGACGTCGATTTTTGGGTTTAAATACAAAAAATTAAGAATATTTTAATAGTAATCGTTGTAAATGGCCTAAAACTAATTAAAAATAATAAAACTTTTTTTGGCAAAAAGCGTTAAGCCTTGTTAATCAAAAATTTCGAATTGTCAAAAAACTAAAAATATTTTTAATTGTAATTATTTAAATATACCTTATGGTCAATTACGAACATATTTACAAAGAAAAAACAATTAAAAACAAACAGGATGTTTGTAAATTGAAGTTTAAGGTAGGCAACTTACAATGCACTGCACGTCACGAAGACATCTTCTTTACTTCATGTTCTCCTGATACAAAATCGCAACTTTTAGAAATTATTCGTGTTAGGTTAGCGTTTTACGAGAAACTTTAAGACGTCGATTTTTGGGTTTAAATACAAAAATTAAGAATATTTTAATAGTAATCGTTGTAAATGGCCTAAAACTAATTAAAAATAATAAAACTTTTTTGGCAAAAAGCGTTAAGCCTTGTTAATCAAAAATTTCGATTTGTCAAAAAACTAAAAATATTTTTAATTGTAATTATTTAAATATACCTGATGGTCAATTACGAACATATTTACAAAGAAAAAACAATTAAAAACAAACAGGATGTTTGTAAATTGAAGTTTAAGGTAGGCAACTTACAATGCACTGCACGTCACAAAGACATCTTCTTTACTTCATGTTCTCCTGATACAAAATCGCAACTTTTAGAAATTATTCGTGTTAGGTTAGCGTTTTACGAGAAACTTTAAGACGTCGATTTTTGGGTTTAAATACATAAAATTAACAATATTTTAATAGTAATCGTTGTAAATGGCCTAACACTAATTAAAAATAATAAAACTTTTTTGGCAAAAAGCGTTAAGCCTTGTTAATCAAAAATTTCGAATTGTCAAAAACTAAAAAATATTTTTAATTGTAATTATTTAAATATACTTTATGGTCAATTACGAACATATTTACAAAGAAAAACAATTAAAAACAAACAGGATGTTTGTAAATTGAAGTTTAAGGTAGGCAACTTACAATGCACTGCACGTCACGAAGACATCTTCTTTACTTCATGTTCTCCTGATACAAAATCGCAACTTTTAGAAATTATTCGTGTTAGGTTAGCGTTTTACGAGAAACTTTAAGACGTCGATTTTTGGGTTTAAATACAAAAATTAAGAATATTTTAATAGTAATCGTTGTAAATGGCCTAAAACTAATTAAAAATAATAAAACTTTTTTTGGCAAAAAGCGTTAAGCCTTGTTAATCAAAAATTTCGAATTGTCAAAAAACTAAAAAATATTTTTAATTGTAATTATTTAAATATACCTTATGGTCAATTACGAACATATTTACAAAGAAAAAACAATTAAAAAACAAACAGGATGTTTGTAAATTGAAGTTTAAGGTAGGCAACTTACAATGCACTGCACGTCACGAAGACATCTTCTTTACTTCATGTTCTCCTGATACAAAATCGCAACTTTTAGAAATTATTCGTGTTAGGTTAGCGTTTTACGAGAAACTTTAAGACGTCGATTTTTGGGTTTAAATACAAAATTAAGAATATTTTAATAGTAATCGTTGTAAATGGCCTAAAACTAATTAAAAATAATAAAACTTTTTTGGCAAAAAGCGTTAAGCCTTGTTAATCAAAAATTTCGATTTGTCAAAAACTAAAAAATATTTTTAATTGTAATTATTTAAATATACCTGATGGTCAATTACGAACATATTTACAAAGAAAAAACAATTAAAAAACAAACAGGATGTTTGTAAATTGAAGTTTAAGGTAGGCAACTTACAATGCACTGCACGTCACAAAGACATCTTCTTTACTTCATGTTCTCCTGATACAAAATCGCAACTTTTAGAAATTATTCGTGTTAGGTTAGCGTTTTACGAGAAACTTTAAGACGTCGATTTTTGGGTTTAAATACATAAAATTAACAATATTTTAATAGTAATCGTTGTAAATGGCCTAACACTAATTAAAAATAATAAAACTTTTTTTGGCAAAAAGCGTTAAGCCTTGTTAATCAAAAATTTCGAATTGTCAAAAAACTAAAAAATATTTTTAATTGTAATTATTTAAATATACCTTATGGTCAATTACGAACATATTTACAAAGAAAAAACAATTAAAAAACAAACAGGATGTTTGTAAATTGAAGTTTAAGGTAGGCAACTTACAATGCACTGCACGTCACGAAGACATCTTCTTTACTTCATGTTCTCCTGATACAAAATCGCAACTTTTAGAAATTATTCGTGTTAGGTTAGCGTTTTACGAGAAACTTTAAGACGTCGATTTTTGGGTTTAAATACAAAAATTAAGAATATTTTAATAGTAATCGTTGTAAATGGCCTAAAACTAATTAAAAATAATAAAACTTTTTGGCAAAAAGCGTTAAGCCTTGTTAATCAAAAATTTCGAATTGTCAAAAACTAAAAATATTTTTAATTGTAATTATTTAAATATACCTTATGGTCAATTACGAACATATTTACAAAGAAAAAACAATTAAAAAACAAACAGGATGTTTGTAAATTGAAGTTTAAGGTAGGCAACTTACAATGCACTGCACGTCACGAAGACATCTTCTTTACTTCATGTTCTCCTGATACAAAATCGCAACTTTTAGAAATTATTCGTGTTAGGTTAGCGTTTTACGAGAAACTTTAAGACGTCGATTTTTGGGTTTAAATACAAAAAATTAAGAATATTTTAATAGTAATCGTTGTAAATGGCCTAAAACTAATTAAAAATAATAAAACTTTTTTGGCAAAAAGCGTTAAGCCTTGTTAATCAAAAATTTCGATTTGTCAAAAAACTAAAAAATATTTTTAATTGTAATTATTTAAATATACCTGATGGTCAATTACGAACATATTTACAAAGAAAAAACAATTAAAAACAAACAGGAAGCTTGTAAATTGAAATTGAAGTTTAAGGTAGGCAACTTACAATGCACTGCACGTCACGAAGACATCTTCTTTACTTCATGTTCTCCTGATACAAAATCGCAACTTTTAGAAATTATTCGTGTTAGGTTAGCGTTTTACGAGAAACTTTAAGACGTCGATTTTTGGGTTTAAATACAAAAAATTAAGAATATTTTAATAGTAATCGTTGTAAATGGCCTAAAACTAATTAAAAATAATAAAACTTTTTTTGGCAAAAAGCGTTAAGCCTTGTTAATCAAAAATTTCGAATTGTCAAAAAACTAAAAAATATTTTTAATTGTAATTATTTAAATATACCTTATGGTCAATTACGAACATATTTACAAAGAAAAAACAATTAAAAAACAAACAGGATGTTTGTAAATTGAAGTTTAAGGTAGGCAACTTACAATGCACTGCACGTCACGAAGACATCTTCTTTACTTCATGTTCTCCTGATACAAAATCGCAACTTTTAGAAATTATTCGTGTTAGGTTAGCGTTTTACGAGAAACTTTAAGACGTCGATTTTTGGGTTTAAATACAAAAAATTAAGAATATTTTAATAGTAATCGTTGTAAATGGCCTAAAACTAATTAAAAATAATAAAACTTTTTTTGGCAAAAAGCGTTAAGCCTTGTTAATCAAAAATTTCGATTTGTCAAAAAACTAAAAAAATATTTTTAATTGTAATTATTTAAATATACCTGATGGTCAATTACGAACATATTTACAAAGAAAAAACAATTAAAAAACAAACAGGATGTTTGTAAATTGAAGTTTAAGGTAGGCAACTTACAATGCACTGCACGTCACAAAGACATCTTCTTTACTTCATGTTCTCCTGATACAAAATCGCAACTTTTAGAAATTATTCGTGTTAGGTTAGCGTTTTACGAGAAACTTTAAGACGTCGATTTTTGGGTTTAAATACATAAAATTAACAATATTTTAATAGTAATCGTTGTAAATGGCCTAACACTAATTAAAAATAATAAAACTTTTTTTGGCAAAAAGCGTTAAGCCTTGTTAATCAAAAATTTCGAATTGTCAAAAAACTAAAAAATATTTTTAATTGTAATTATTTAAATATACTTTATGGTCAATTACGAACATATTTACAAAGAAAAAACAATTAAAAAACAAACAGGATGTTTGTAAATTGAAGTTTAAGGTAGGCAACTTACAATGCACTGCACGTCACGAAGACATCTTCTTTACTTCATGTTCTCCTGATACAAAATCGCAACTTTTAGAAATTATTCGTGTTAGGTTAGCGTTTTACGAGAAACTTTAAGACGTCGATTTTTGGGTTTAAATACAAAAATTAAGAATATTTTAATAGTAATCGTTGTAAATGGCCTAAAACTAATTAAAAATAATAAAACTTTTTTGGCAAAAAGCGTTAAGCCTTGTTAATCAAAAATTTCGAATTGTCAAAAAACTAAAAATATTTTTAATTGTAATTATTTAAATATACCTTATGGTCAATTACGAACATATTTACAAAGAAAAAACAATTAAAAACAAACAGGATGTTTGTAAATTGAAGTTTAAGGTAGGCAACTTACAATGCACTGCACGTCACGAAGACATCTTCTTTACTTCATGTTCTCCTGATACAAAATCGCAACTTTTAGAAATTATTCGTGTTAGGTTAGCGTTTTACGAGAAACTTTAAGACGTCGATTTTTGGGTTTAAATACAAAAATTAAGAATATTTTAATAGTAATCGTTGTAAATGGCCTAAAACTAATTAAAAATAATAAAACTTTTTTGGCAAAAGCGTTAAGCCTTGTTAATCAAAAATTTCGATTTGTCAAAAACTAAAAAATATTTTTAATTGTAATTATTTAAATATACCTGATGGTCAATTACGAACATATTTACAAAGAAAAAACAATTAAAAACAAACAGGATGTTTGTAAATTGAAGTTTAAGGTAGGCAACTTACAATGCACTGCACGTCACAAAGACATCTTCTTTACTTCATGTTCTCCTGATACAAAATCGCAACTTTTAGAAATTATTCGTGTTAGGTTAGCGTTTTACGAGAAACTTTAAGACGTCGATTTTTGGGTTTAAATACATAAAATTAACAATATTTTAATAGTAATCGTTGTAAATGGCCTAACACTAATTAAAAATAATAAAACTTTTTTTGGCAAAAAGCGTTAAGCCTTGTTAATCAAAAATTTCGAATTGTCAAAAAACTAAAAAATATTTTTAATTGTAATTATTTAAATATACCTTATGGTCAATTACGAACATATTTACAAAGAAAAACAATTAAAAACAAACAGGATGTTTGTAAATTGAAGTTTAAGGTAGGCAACTTACAATGCACTGCACGTCACGAAGACATCTTCTTTACTTCATGTTCTCCTGATACAAAATCGCAACTTTTAGAAATTATTCGTGTTAGGTTAGCGTTTTACGAGAAACTTTAAGACGTCGATTTTTGGGTTTAAATACAAAAATTAAGAATATTTTAATAGTAATCGTTGTAAATGGCCTAAAACTAATTAAAAATAATAAAACTTTTTTGGCAAAAAGCGTTAAGCCTTGTTAATCAAAAATTTCGAATTGTCAAAAAACTAAAAATATTTTTAATTGTAATTATTTAAATATACCTTATGGTCAATTACGAACATATTTACAAAGAAAAACAATTAAAAACAAACAGGATGCTTGTAAATTGAAATTGAAGTTTAAGGTAGGCAACTTACAATGCACTGCACGTCACGAAGACATCTTCTTTACTTCATGTTCTCCTGATACAAAATCGCAACTTTTAGAAATTATTCGTGTTAGGTTAGCGTTTTACGAGAAACTTTAAGACGTCGATTTTTGGGTTTAAATACAAAAATTAAGAATATTTTAATAGTAATCGTTGTAAATGGCCTAAAACTAATTAAAAATAATAAAACTTTTTTTGGCAAAAAGCGTTAAGCCTTGTTAATCAAAAATTTCGAATTGTCAAAAAACTAAAAAATATTTTTAATTGTAATTATTTAAATATACCTGATGGTCAATTACGAACATATTTACAAAAGAAAAACAATTAAAAACAAACAGGAAGCTTGTAAATTGAAATTGAAGTTTAAGGTAGGCAACTTACAATGCACTGCACGTCACGAAGACATCTTCTTTACTTCATGTTCTCCTGATACAAAATCGCAACTTTTAGAAATTATTCGTGTTAGGTTAGCGTTTTACGAGAAACTTTAAGACGTCGATTTTTGGGTTTAAATACAAAAAATTAAGAATATTTTAATAGTAATCGTTGTAAATGGCCTAAAACTAATTAAAAATAATAAAACTTTTTTGGCAAAAAGCGTTAAGCCTTGTTAATCAAAAATTTCGATTTGTCAAAAAACTAAAAAAATATTTTTAATTGTAATTATTTAAATATACCTGATGGTCAATTACGAACATATTTACAAAGAAAAAACAATTAAAAAACAAACAGGATGTTTGTAAATTGAAGTTTAAGGTAGGCAACTTACAATGCACTGCACGTCACAAAGACATCTTCTTTACTTCATGTTCTCCTGATACAAAATCGCAACTTTTAGAAATTATTCGTGTTAGGTTAGCGTTTTACGAGAAACTTTAAGACGTCGATTTTTGGGTTTAAATACATAAAATAAACAATATTTTAATAGTAATCGTTGTAAATGGCCTAACACTAATTAAAAATAATAAAACTTTTTTTGGCAAAAAGCGTTAAGCCTTGTTAATCAAAAATTTCGAATTGTCAAAAAACTAAAAAAATATTTTTAATTGTAATTATTTAAATATACCTGATGGTCAATTACGAACATATTTACAAAGAAAAAACAATTAAAAAACAAACAGGAAGCTTGTAAATTGAAATTGAAGTTTAAGGTAGGCAACTTACAATGCACTGCACGTCACGAAGACATCTTCTTTACTTCATGTTCTCCTGATACAAAATCGCAACTTTTAGAAATTATTCGTGTTAGGTTAGCGTTTTACGAGAAACTTTAAGACGTCGATTTTTGGGTTTAAATACAAAAATTAAGAATATTTTAATAGTAATCGTTGTAAATGGCCTAAAACTAATTAAAAATAATAAAACTTTTTGGCAAAAAGCGTTAAGCCTTGTTAATCAAAAATTTCGATTTGTCAAAAACTAAAAAATATTTTTAATTGTAATTATTTAAATATACCTGATGGTCAATTACGAACATATTTACAAAGAAAAAACAATTAAAAACAAACAGGATGTTTGTAAATTGAAGTTTAAGGTAGGCAACTTACAATGCACTGCACGTCACAAAGACATCTTCTTTACTTCATGTTCTCCTGATACAAAATCGCAACTTTTAGAAATTATTCGTGTTAGGTTAGCGTTTTACGAGAAACTTTAAGACGTCGATTTTTGGGTTTAAATACATAAAATTAACAATATTTTAATAGTAATCGTTGTAAATGGCCTAACACTAATTAAAAATAATAAAACTTTTTTTGGCAAAAAGCGGTAAGCCTTGTTAATCAAAAATTTCGAATTGTCAAAAACTAAAAATATTTTTAATTGTAATTATTTAAATATACCTTATGGTCAATTACGAACATATTTACAAAGAAAAAACAATTAAAAAACAAACAGGATGTTTGTAAATTGAAGTTTAAGGTAGGCAACTTACAATGCACTGCACGTCACGAAGACATCTTCTTTACTTCATGTTCTCCTGATACAAAATCGCAACTTTTAGAAATTATTCGTGTTAGGTTAGCGTTTTACGAGAAACTTTAAGACGTCGATTTTTGGGTTTAAATACAAAAAATTAAGAATATTTTAATAGTAATCGTTGTAAATGACCTAAAACTAATTAAAAATAATAAAACTTTTTTTGGCAAAAAGCGTTAAGCCTTGTTAATCAAAAATTTCGATTTGTCAAAAAACTAAAAAAATATTTTTAATTGTAATTATTTAAATATACCTGATGGTCAATTACGAACATATTTACAAAGAAAAAACAATTAAAAAACAAACAGGAAGCTTGTAAATTGAAATTGAAGTTTAAGGTAGGCAACTTACAATGCACTGCACGTCACGAAGACATCTTCTTTACTTCATGTTCTCCTGATACAAAATCGCAACTTTTAGAAATTATTCGTGTTAGGTTAGCGTTTTACGAGAAACTTTAAGACGTCGATTTTTGGGTTTAAATACAAAAATTAAGAATATTTTAATAGTAATCGTTGTAAATGGCCTAAAACTAATTAAAAATAATAAAACTTTTTTGGCAAAAAGCGTTAAGCCTTGTTAATCAAAAATTTCGATTTGTCAAAAACTAAAAAATATTTTTAATTGTAATTATTTAAATATACCTGATGGTCAATTACGAACATATTTACAAAGAAAAAACAATTAAAAACAAACAGGAAGCTTGTAAATTGAAATTGAAGTTTAAGGTAGGCAACTTACAATGCACTGCACGTCACGAAGACATCTTCTTTACTTCATGTTCTCCTGATACAAAATCGCAACTTTTAGAAATTATTCGTGTTAGGTTAGCGTTTTACGAGAAACTTTAAGACGTCGATTTTTGGGTTTAAATACAAAAAATTAAGAATATTTTAATAGTAATCGTTGTAAATGGCCTAAAACTAATTAAAAATAATAAAACTTTTTTGGCAAAAAGCGTTAAGCCTTGTTAATCAAAAATTTCGATTTGTCAAAAAACTAAAAAAATATTTTTAATTGTAATTATTTAAATATACCTGATGGTCAATTACGAACATATTTACAAAGAAAAAACAATTAAAAAACAAACAGGAAGCTTGTAAATTGAAATTGAAGTTTAAGGTAGGCAACTTACAATGCACTGCACGTCACGAAGACATCTTCTTTACTTCATGTTCTCCTGATACAAAATCGCAACTTTTAGAAATTATTCGTGTTAGGTTAGCGTTTTACGAGAAACTTTAAGACGTCGATTTTTGGGTTTAAATACATAAAATTAACAATATTTTAATAGTAATCGTTGTAAATGGCCTAACACTAATTAAAAATAATAAAACTTTTTTTGGCAAAAAGCGTTAAGCCTTGTTAATCAAAAATTTCGAATTGTCAAAAAACTAAAAAATATTTTTAATTGTAATTATTTAAATATACCTTATGGTCAATTACGAACATATTTACAAAGAAAAACAATTAAAAACAAACAGGATGTTTGTAAATTGAAGTTTAAGGTAGGCAACTTACAATGCACTGCACGTCACGAAGACATCTTCTTTACTTCATGTTCTCCTGATACAAAATCGCAACTTTTAGAAATTATTCGTGTTAGGTTAGCGTTTTACGAGAAACTTTAAGACGTCGATTTTTGGGTTTAAATACATAAAATTAACAATATTTTAATAGTAATCGTTGTAAATGGCCTAACACTAATTAAAATAATAAAACTTTTTGGCAAAAAGCGTTAAGCCTTGTTAATCAAAAATTTCGAATTGTCAAAACTAAAAAATATTTTTAATTGTAATTATTTAAATATACCTTATGGTCAATTACGAACATATTTACAAAGAAAAACAATTAAAAAACAAACAGGATGTTTGTAAATTGAAGTTTAAGGTAGGCAACTTACAATGCACTGCACGTCACGAAGACATTTTCTTTACTTCATGTTCTCCTGATACAAAATCGCAACTTTTAGAAATTATTCGTGTTAGGTTAGCGTTTTACGAGAAACTTTAAGACGTCGATTTTTGGGTTTAAATACAAAAAATTAAGAATATTTTAATAGTAATCGTTGTAAATGACCTAAAACTAATTAAAAATAATAAAACTTTTTTTGGCAAAAAGCGTTAAGCCTTGTTAATCAAAAATTTCGATTTGTCAAAAACTAAAAATATTTTTAATTGTAATTATTTAAATATACCTGATGGTCAATTACGAACATATTTACAAAGAAAAACAATTAAAAACAAACAGGAAGCTTGTAAATTGAAATTGAAGTTTAAGGTAGGCAACTTACAATGCACTGCACGTCACGAAGACATCTTCTTTACTTCATGTTCTCCTGATACAAAATCGCAACTTTTAGAAATTATTCGTGTTAGGTTAGCGTTTTACGAGAAACTTTAAGACGTCGATTTTTGGGTTTAAATACAAAAATTAAGAATATTTTAATAGTAATCGTTGTAAATGGCCTAAAACTAATTAAAAATAATAAAACTTTTTTGGCAAAAGCGTTAAGCCTTGTTAATCAAAAATTTCGATTTGTCAAAAACTAAAAATATTTTTAATTGTAATTATTTAAATATACCTGATGGTCAATTACGAACATATTTACAAAGAAAAAACAATTAAAAACAAACAGGAAGCTTGTAAATTGAAATTGAAGTTTAAGGTAGGCAACTTACAATGCACTGCACGTCACGAAGACATCTTCTTTACTTCATGTTCTCCTGATACAAAATCGCAACTTTTAGAAATTATTCGTGTTAGGTTAGCGTTTTTCGAGAAACTTTAAGACGTCGATTTTGGGTTTAAATACAAAAAATTAAGAATATTTTAATAGTAATCGTTGTAAATGGCCTAAAACTAATTAAAAATAATAAAACTTTTTTGGCAAAAAGCGTTAAGCCTTGTTAATCAAAAATTTCGATTTGTCAAAACTAAAAAATATTTTTAATTGTAATTATTTAAATATACCTGATGGTCAATTACGAACATATTTACAAAGAAAAAACAATTAAAAACAAACAGGAAGCTTGTAAATTGAAATTGAAGTTTAAGGTAGGCAACTTACAATGCACTGCACGTCACGAAGACATCTTCTTTACTTCATGTTCTCCTGATACAAAATCGCAACTTTTAGAAATTATTCGTGTTAGGTTAGCGTTTTACGAGAAACTTTAAGACGTCGATTTTTGGGTTTAAATACAAAAAAATTAAGAATATTTTAATAGTAATCGTTGTAAATGGCCTAAAACTAATTAAAAATAATAAAACTTTTTTTGGCAAAAAGCGTTAAGCCTTGTTAATCAAAAATTTCGATTTGTCAAAAAACTAAAAAAATATTTTTAATTGTAATTATTTAAATATACCTGATGGTCAATTACGAACATATTTACAAAGAAAAAACAATTAAAATACAAACAGGAATCTTTTAATTTGAAATTGAAGTTTAAGGTAGGCAACTTACAATGCACTGCACGTCACGAAGACATCTTCTTTACTTCATGTTCTCCTGATACAAAATCGCAACTTTTAGAAATTATTCGTGTTAGGTTAGCGTTTTACGAGAAACTTTAAGACGTCGATTTTTGGGTTTAAATACACAAAATTAAGAATATTTTAATAGTAATCGTTGTAAATGGCCTAAAACTAATTAAAAATAATAAAACTTTTTGGCAAAAAGCGTTAAGCCTTGTTAATCAAAAATTTCGATTTGTCAAAAACTAAAAAATATTTTTAATTGTAATTATTTAAATATACCTTATGGTCAATTACGAACATATTTACAAAGAAAAAACAATTAAAAAACAAACAGGATGTTTGTAAATTGAAGTTTAAGGTAGGCAACTTACAATGCACTGCACGTCACGAAGACATCTTCTTTACTTCATGTTCTCCTGATACAAAATCGCAACTTTTAGAAATTATTCGTGTTAGGTTAGCGTTTTACGAGAAACTTTAAGACGTCGATTTTTGGGTTTAAATACAAAAAATTAAGAATATTTTAATAGTAATCGTTGTAAATGGCCTAAAACTAATTAAAAATAATAAAACTTTTTGGCAAAAAGCGTTAAGCCTTGTTAATCAAAAATTTCGATTTGTCAAAAACTAAAATATTTTTAATTGTAATTATTTAAATATACCTGATGGTCAATTACGAACATATTTACAAAGAAAAAACAATTAAAAAACAAACAGGAAGCTTGTAAATTGAAATTGAAGTTTAAGGTAGGCAACTTACAATGCACTGCACGTCACGAAGACATCTTCTTTACTTCATGTTCTCCTGATACAAAATCGCAACTTTTAGAAATTATTCGTGTTAGGTTAGCGTTTTACGAGAAACTTTAAGACGTCGATTTTTGGGTTTAAATACAAAAATTAAGAATATTTTAATAGTAATCGTTGTAAATGGCCTAAAACTAATTAAAAATAATAAAACTTTTTTGGCAAAAAGCGTTAAGCCTTGTTAATCAAAAATTTCGATTTGTCAAAAAACTAAAAATATTTTTAATTGTAATTATTTAAATATACCTGATGGTCAATTACGAACATATTTACAAAGAAAAACAATTAAAAACAAACAGGATGTTTGTAAATTGAAGTTTAAGGTAGGCAACTTACAATGCACTGCACGTCACGAAGACATCTTCTTTACTTCATGTTCTCCTGATACAAAATCGCAACTTTTAGAAATTATTCGTGTTAGGTTAGCGTTTTACGAGAAACTTTAAGACGTCGATTTTTGGGTTTAAATACATAAAATTAACAATATTTTAATAGTAATCGTTGTAAATGGCCTAACACTAATTAAAAATAATAAAACTTTTTTGGCAAAAAGCGTTAAGCCTTGTTAATCAAAAATTTCGATTTGTCAAAAACTAAAAAATATTTTTAATTGTAATTATTTAAATATACCTGATGGTCAATTACGAACATATTTACAAAGAAAAAACAATTAAAAAACAAACAGGAAGCTTGTAAATTGAAATTGAAGTTTAAGGTAGGCAACTTACAATGCACTGCACGTCACGAAGACATCTTCTTTACTTCATGTTCTCCTGATACAAAATCGCAACTTTTAGAAATTATTCGTGTTAGGTTAGCGTTTTACGAGAAACTTTAAGACGTCGATTTTTGGGTTTAAATACAAAAATTAAGAATATTTTAATAGTAATCGTTGTAAATGGCCTAAAACTAATTAAAAATAATAAAACTTTTTTGGCAAAAAGCGTTAAGCCTTGTTAATCAAAAATTTCGATTTGTCAAAAACTAAAAATATTTTTAATTGTAATTATTTAAATATACCTGATGGTCAATTACGAACATATTTACAAAGAAAAACAATTAAAAAACAAACAGGATGTTTGTAAATTGAAGTTTAAGGTAGGCAACTTACAATGCACTGCACGTCACGAAGACATCTTCTTTACTTCATGTTCTCCTGATACAAAATCGCAACTTTTAGAAATTATTCGTGTTAGGTTAGCGTTTTACGAGAAACTTTAAGACGTCGATTTTTGGGTTTAAATACAAAAAATTAAGAATATTTTAATAGTAATCGTTGTAAATGGCCTAAAACTAATTAAAAATAATAAAACTTTTTTTGGCAAAAAGCGTTAAGCCTTGTTAATCAAAAATTTCGATTTGTCAAAAACTAAAAAATATTTTTAATTGTAATTATTTAAATATACCTGATGGTCAATTACGAACATATTTACAAAGAAAAAACAATTAAAAAACAAACAGGATGTTTGTAAATTGAAGTTTAAGGTAGGCAACTTACAATGCACTGCACGTCACAAAGACATCTTCTTTACTTCATGTTCTCCTGATACAAAATCGCAACTTTTAGAAATTATTCGTGTTAGGTTAGCGTTTTACGAGAAACTTTAAGACGTCGATTTTTGGGTTTAAATACATAAAATAAACAATATTTTAATAGTAATCGTTGTAAATGGCCTAACACTAATTAAAAATAATAAAACTTTTTTTGGCAAAAAGCGTTAAGCCTTGTTAATCAAAAATTTCGAATTGTCAAAAAACTAAAAAATATTTTTAATTGTAATTATTTAAATATACCTTATGGTCAATTACGAACATATTTACAAAGAAAAAACAATTAAAAAACAAACAGGATGTTTGTAAATTGAAGTTTAAGGTAGGCAACTTACAATGCACTGCACGTCACGAAGACATCTTCTTTACTTCATGTTCTCCTGATACAAAATCGCAACTTTTAGAAATTATTCGTGTTAGGTTAGCGTTTTACGAGAAACTTTAAGACGTCGATTTTTGGGTTTAAATACAAAAAATTAAGAATATTTTAATAGTAATCGTTGTAAATGACCTAAAACTAATTAAAAATAATAAAACTTTTTTGGCAAAAAGCGTTAAGCCTTGTTAATCAAAAATTTCGATTTGTCAAAAACTAAAAATATTTTTAATTGTAATTATTTAAATATACCTGATGGTCAATTACGAACATATTTACAAAGAAAAACAATTAAAAACAAACAGGAAGCTTGTAAATTGAAATTGAAGTTTAAGGTAGGCAACTTACAATGCACTGCACGTCACGAAGACATCTTCTTTACTTCATGTTCTCCTGATACAAAATCGCAACTTTTAGAAATTATTCGTGTTAGGTTAGCGTTTTACGAGAAACTTTAAGACGTCGATTTTGGGTTTAAATACAAAAATTAAGAATATTTTAATAGTAATCGTTGTAAATGGCCTAAAACTAATTAAAAATAATAAAACTTTTTTGGCAAAAAGCGTTAAGCCTTGTTAATCAAAAATTTCGATTTGTCAAAAAACTAAAAAATATTTTTAATTGTAATTATTTAAATATACCTGATGGTCAATTACGAACATATTTACAAAGAAAAACAATTAAAAACAAACAGGAAGCTTGTAAATTGAAATTGAAGTTTAAGGTAGGCAACTTACAATGCACTGCACGTCACGAAGACATCTTCTTTACTTCATGTTCTCCTGATACAAAATCGCAACTTTTAGAAATTATTCGTGTTAGGTTAGCGTTTTACGAGAAACTTTAAGACGTCGATTTTTGGGTTTAAATACAAAAATTAAGAATATTTTAATAGTAATCGTTGTAAATGACCTAAAACTAATTAAAAATAATAAAACTTTTTTGGCAAAAAGCGTTAAGCCTTGTTAATCAAAAATTTCGATTTGTCAAAAAACTAAAAAATATTTTTAATTGTAATTATTTAAATATACCTGATGGTCAATTACGAACATATTTACAAAGAAAAACAATTAAAAACAAACAGGAAGCTTGTAAATTGAAATTGAAGTTTAAGGTAGGCAACTTACAATGCACTGCACGTCACGAAGACATCTTCTTTACTTCATGTTCTCCTGATACAAAATCGCAACTTTTAGAAATTATTCGTGTTAGGTTAGCGTTTTACGAGAAACTTTAAGACGTCGATTTTTGGGTTTAAATACAAAAAATTAAGAATATTTTAATAGTAATCGTTGTAAATGGCCTAAAACTAATTAAAAATAATAAAACTTTTTTGGCAAAAAGCGTTAAGCCTTGTTAATCAAAAATTTCGATTTGTCAAAAAACTAAAAAATATTTTTAATTGTAATTATTTAAATATACCTGATGGTCAATTACGAACATATTTACAAAGAAAAACAATTAAAAACAAACAGGAAGCTTGTAAATTGAAATTGAAGTTTAAGGTAGGCAACTTACAATGCACTGCACGTCACGAAGACATCTTCTTTACTTCATGTTCTCCTGATACAAAATCGCAACTTTTAGAAATTATTCGTGTTAGGTTAGCGTTTTACGAGAAACTTTAAGACGTCGATTTTTGGGTTTAAATACAAAAATTAAGAATATTTTAATAGTAATCGTTGTAAATGGCCTAAAACTAATTAAAAATAATAAAACTTTTTTGGCAAAAAGCGTTAAGCCTTGTTAATCAAAAATTTCGATTTGTCAAAAAACTAAAAATATTTTTAATTGTAATTATTTAAATATACCTGATGGTCAATTACGAACATATTTACAAAGAAAAAACAATTAAAAAACAAACAGGAAGCTTGTAAATTGAAATTGAAGTTTAAGGTAGGCAACTTACAATGCACTGCACGTCACGAAGACATCTTCTTTACTTCATGTTCTCCTGATACAAAATCGCAACTTTTAGAAATTATTCGTGTTAGGTTAGCGTTTTACGAGAAACTTTAAGACGTCGATTTTTGGGTTTAAATACAAAAATTAAGAATATTTTAATAGTAATCGTTGTAAATGGCCTAAAACTAATTAAAAATAATAAAACTTTTTGGCAAAAAGCGTTAAGCCTTGTTAATCAAAAATTTCGATTTGTCAAAAACTAAAAAATATTTTTAATTGTAATTATTTAAATATACCTGATGGTCAATTACGAACATATTTACAAAGAAAAAACAATTAAAAAACAAACAGGAAGCTTGTAAATTGAAATTGAAGTTTAAGGTAGGCAACTTACAATGCACTGCACGTCACAAAGACATCTTCTTTACTTCATGTTCTCCTGATACAAAATCGCAACTTTTAGAAATTATTCGTGTTAGGTTAGCGTTTTACGAGAAACTTTAAGACGTCGATTTTTGGGTTTAAATACAAAAAATTAAGAATATTTTAATAGTAATCGTTGTAAATGGCCTAAAACTAATTAAAAATAATAAAACTTTTTTGGCAAAAGCGTTAAGCCTTGTTAATCAAAAATTTCGATTTGTCAAAAAACTAAAAAATATTTTTAATTGTAATTATTTAAATATACCTGATGGTCAATTACGAACATATTTACAAAGAAAAAACAATTAAAAACAAACAGGAAGCTTGTAAATTGAAATTGAAGTTTAAGGTAGGCAACTTACAATGCACTGCACGTCACGAAGACATCTTCTTTACTTCATGTTCTCCTGATACAAAATCGCAACTTTTAGAAATTATTCGTGTTAGGTTAGCGTTTTACGAGAAACTTTAAGACGTCGATTTTTGGGTTTAAATACAAAAATTAAGAATATTTTAATAGTAATCGTTGTAAATGGCCTAAAACTAATTAAAAATAATAAAACTTTTTGGCAAAAAGCGTTAAGCCTTGTTAATCAAAAATTTCGATTTGTCAAAAAACTAAAAAATATTTTTAATTGTAATTATTTAAATATACCTGATGGTCAATTACGAACATATTTACAAAGAAAAAACAATTAAAAACAAACAGGAAGCTTGTAAATTGAAATTGAAGTTTAAGGTAGGCAACTTACAATGCACTGCACGTCACGAAGACATCTTCTTTACTTCATGTTCTCCTGATACAAAATCGCAACTTTTAGAAATTATTCGTGTTAGGTTAGCGTTTTACGAGAAACTTTAAGACGTCGATTTTTGGGTTTAAATACAAAAATTAAGAATATTTTAATAGTAATCGTTGTAAATGGCCTAAAACTAATTAAAAATAATAAAACTTTTTTGGCAAAAAGCGTTAAGCCTTGTTAATCAAAAATTTCGATTTGTCAAAAACTAAAAAATATTTTTAATTGTAATTATTTAAATATACCTGATGGTCAATTACGAACATATTTACAAAGAAAACAATTAAAAAACAAACAGGAAGCTTGTAAATTGAAATTGAAGTTTAAGGTAGGCAACTTACAATGCACTGCACGTCACGAAGACATCTTCTTTACTTCATGTTCTCCTGATACAAAATCGCAACTTTTAGAAATTATTCGTGTTAGGTTAGCGTTTTACGAGAAACTTTAAGACGTCGATTTTTTGGTTTAAATACATAAAATTAACAATATTTTAATAGTAATCGTTGTAAATGGCCTAACACTAATTAAAAATAATAAAACTTTTTTTGGCAAAAAGCGTTAAGCCTTGTTAATCAAAAATTTCGAATTGTCAAAAAACTAAAAATATTTTTAATTGTAATTATTTAAATATACCTTATGGTCAATTACGAACATATTTACAAAGAAAAACAATTAAAAACAAACAGGATGTTTGTAAATTGAAGTTTAAGGTAGGCAACTTACAATGCACTGCACGTCACGAAGACATCTTCTTTACTTCATGTTCTCCTGATACAAAATCGCAACTTTTAGAAATTATTCGTGTTAGGTTAGCGTTTTACGAGAAACTTTAAGACGTCGAGTTTTGGGTTTAAATACATAAAATTAACAATATTTTAATAGTAATCGTTGTAAATGGCCTAACACTAATTAAAAATAATAAAACTTTTTTTGGCAAAAAGCGTTAAGCCTTGTTAATCAAAAATTTCGAATTGTCAAAAAACTAAAAAATATTTTTAATTGTAATTATTTAAATATACCTTATGGTCAATTACGAACATATTTACAAAGAAAAAACAATTAAAAAACAAACAGGATGTTTGTAAATTGAAGTTTAAGGTAGGCAACTTACAATGCACTGCACGTCACGAAGACATTTTCTTTACTTCATGTTCTCCTGATACAAAATCGCAACTTTTAGAAATTATTCGTGTTAGGTTAGCGTTTTACGAGAAACTTTAAGACGTCGATTTTTGGGTTTAAATACAAAAAATTAAGAATATTTTAATAGTAATCGTTGTAAATGACCTAAAACTAATTAAAAATAATAAAACTTTTTGGCAAAAGCGTTAAGCCTTGTTAATCAAAAATTTCGATTTGTCAAAAACTAAAAAATATTTTTAATTGTAATTATTTAAATATACCTGATGGTCAATTACGAACATATTTACAAAGAAAAACAATTAAAAACAAACAGGAAGCTTGTAAATTGAAATTGAAGTTTAAGGTAGGCAACTTACAATGCACTGCACGTCACGAAGACATCTTCTTTACTTCATGTTCTCCTGATACAAAATCGCAACTTTTAGAAATTATTCGTGTTAGGTTAGCGTTTTACGAGAAACTTTAAGACGTCGATTTTTGGGTTTAAATACAAAAAATTAAGAATATTTTAATAGTAATCGTTGTAAATGGCCTAAAACTAATTAAAAATAATAAAACTTTTTTGGCAAAAAGCGTTAAGCCTTGTTAATCAAAAATTTCGATTTGTCAAAAACTAAAAAATATTTTTAATTGTAATTATTTAAATATACCTGATGGTCAATTACGAACATATTTACAAAGAAAAACAATTGAAAAACAAACAGGAAGCTTGTAAATTGAAATTGAAGAAGTTTAAGGTAGGCAACTTACAATGCACTGCACGTCACGAAGACATCTTCTTTACTTCATGTTCTCCTGATACAAAATCGCAACTTTTAGAAATTATTCGTGTTAGGTTAGCGTTTTACGAGAAACTTTAAGACGTCGATTTTTGGGTTTAAATACAAAAAATTAAGAATATTTTAATAGTAATCGTTGTAAATGGCCTAAAACTAATTAAAAATAATAAAACTTTTTTTGGCAAAAAGCGTTAAGCCTTGTTAATCAAAAATTTCGATTTGTCAAAAAACTAAAAAATATTTTTAATTGTAATTATTTAAATATACCTTATGGTCAATTACGAACATATTTACAAAGAAAAAACAATTAAAAAACAAACAGGATGTTTGTAAATTGAAGTTTAAGGTAGGCAACTTACAATGCACTGCACGTCACGAAGACATCTTCTTTACTTCATGTTCTCCTGATACAAAATCGCAACTTTTAGAAATTATTCGTGTTAGGTTAGCGTTTTACGAGAAACTTTAAGACGTCGATTTTTGGGTTTAAATACAAAAAATTAAGAATATTTTAATAGTAATCGTTGTAAATGGCCTAAAACTAATTAAAAATAATAAAACTTTTTTTGGCAAAAAGCGTTAAGCCTTGTTAATCAAAAATTTCGATTTGTCAAAAAACTAAAAAATATTTTTAATTGTAATTATTTAAATATACCTGATGGTCAATTACGAACATATTTACAAAGAAAAAACAATTAAAAAACAAACAGGAAGCTTGTAAATTGAAATTGAAGTTTAAGGTAGGCAACTTACAATGCACTGCACGTCACGAAGACATCTTCTTTACTTCATGTTCTCCTGATACAAAATCGCAACTTTTAGAAATTATTCGTGTTAGGTTAGCGTTTTACGAGAAACTTTAAGACGTCGATTTTTGGGTTTAAATACAAAAATTAAGAATATTTTAATAGTAATCGTTGTAAATGGCCTAAAACTAATTAAAAATAATAAAACTTTTTTGGCAAAAAGCGTTAAGCCTTGTTAATCAAAAATTTCGATTTGTCAAAAACTAAAAAATATTTTTAATTGTAATTATTTAAATATACCTGATGGTCAATTACGAACATATTTACAAAGAAAAAACAATTAAAAAACAAACAGGATGTTTGTAAATTGAAGTTTAAGGTAGGCAACTTACAATGCACTGCACGTCACGAAGACATCTTCTTTACTTCATGTTCTCCTGATACAAAATCGCAACTTTTAGAAATTATTCGTGTTAGGTTAGCGTTTTACGAGAAACTTTAAGACGTCGATTTTTGGGTTTAAATACATAAAATTAACAATATTTTAATAGTAATCGTTGTAAATGGCCTAACACTAATTAAAAATAATAAAACTTTTTTTGGCAAAAAGCGTTAAGCCTTGTTAATCAAAAATTTCGATTTGTCAAAAAACTAAAAAAATATTTTTAATTGTAATTATTTAAATATACCTGATGGTCAATTACGAACATATTTACAAAGAAAAAACAATTAAAAAACAAACAGGAAGCTTGTAAATTGAAATTGAAGTTTAAGGTAGGCAACTTACAATGCACTGCACGTCACGAAGACATCTTCTTTACTTCATGTTCTCCTGATACAAAATCGCAACTTTTAGAAATTATTCGTGTTAGGTTAGCGTTTTACGAGAAACTTTAAGACGTCGATTTTTGGGTTTAAATACAAAAATTAAGAATATTTTAATAGTAATCGTTGTAAATGGCCTAAAACTAATTAAAAATAATAAAACTTTTTTTGGCAAAAAGCGTTAAGCCTTGTTAATCAAAAATTTCGATTTGTCAAAAAACTAAAAAAATATTTTTAATTGTAATTATTTAAATATACCTGATGGTCAATTACGAACATATTTACAAAGAAAAAACAATTAAAAAACAAACAGGATGTTTGTAAATTGAAGTTTAAGGTAGGCAACTTACAATGCACTGCACGTCACGAAGACATCTTCTTTACTTCATGTTCTCCTGATACAAAATCGCAACTTTTAGAAATTATTCGTGTTAGGTTAGCGTTTTACGAGAAACTTTAAGACGTCGATTTTTGGGTTTAAATACATAAAATTAACAATATTTTAATAGTAATCGTTGTAAATGGCCTAACACTAATTAAAAATAATAAAACTTTTTTGGCAAAAAGCGTTAAGCCTTGTTAATCAAAAATTTCGAATTGTCAAAAACTAAAAAATATTTTTAATTGTAATTATTTAAATATACCTTATGGTCAATTACGAACATATTTACAAAAGAAAAAACAATTAAAAACAAACAGGATGTTTGTAAATTGAAGTTTAAGGTAGGCAACTTACAATGCACTGCACGTCACGAAGACATCTTCTTTACTTCATGTTCTCCTGATACAAAATCGCAACTTTTAGAAATTATTCGTGTTAGGTTAGCGTTTTTACGAGAAACTTTAACCCGTCCATTTTTGGGTTTAAATACAAAAAATTAAGAATATTTTAATAGTAATCGTTGTAAATGACCTAAAACTAATTAAAAATAATAAAACTTTTTTTGGCAAAAAGCGTTAAGCCTTGTTAATCAAAAATTTCGATTTGTCAAAAAACTAAAAATATTTTTAATTGTAATTATTTAAATATACCTGATGGTCAATTACGAACATATTTACAAAGAAAAAACAATTAAAAAACAAACAGGATGTTTGTAAATTGAAGTTTAAGGTAGGCAACTTACAATGCACTGCACGTCACGAAGACATCTTCTTTACTTCATGTTCTCCTGATACAAAATCGCAACTTTTAGAAATTATTCGTGTTAGGTTAGCGTTTTACGAGAAACTTTAAGACGTCGATTTTTGGGTTTAAATACAAAAAATTAAGAATATTTTAATAGTAATCGTTGTAAATGGCCTAAAACTAATTAAAAATAATAAAACTTTTTTTGGCAAAAAGCGTTAAGCCTTGTTAATCAAAAATTTCGATTTGTCAAAAAACTAAAAAAATATTTTTAATTGTAATTATTTAAATATACCTGATGGTCAATTACGAACATATTTACAAAGAAAAAACAATTAAACAACAAACAGGAAGCTTGTAATTTGAAATTGAAGTTTAAGGTAGGCAACTTACAATGCACTGCACGTCACGAAGACATCTTCTTTACTTCATGTTCTCCTGATACAAAATCGCAACTTTTAGAAATTATTCGTGTTAGGTTAGCGTTTTACGAGAAACTTTAAGACGTCGATTTTTGGGTTTAAATACAAAAAAATAAGAATATTTTAATAGTAATCGTTGTAAATGGCCTAAAACTAATTAAAAATAATAAAACTTTTTTTGGCAAAAAGCGTTAAGCCTTGTTAATCAAAAATTTCGATTTGTCAAAAAACTAAAAAAATATTTTTAATTGTAATTATTTAAATATACCTGATGGTCAATTACGAACATATTTACAAAGAAAAAACAATTAAAAAACAAACAGGAAGCTTGTAAATTGAAATTGAAGTTTAAGGTAGGCAACTTACAATGCACTGCACTTCACGAAGACATCTTCTTTACTTCATGTTCTCCTGATACAAAATCGCAACTTTTAGAAATTATTCGTGTTAGGTTAGCGTTTTACGAGAAACTTTAAGACGTCGATTTTGGGTTTAAATACAAAAATTAAGAATATTTTAATAGTAATCGTTGTAAATGGCCTAAAACTAATTAAAAATAATAAAACTTTTTTTGGCAAAAAGCGTTAAGCCTTGTTAATCAAAAATTTCGATTTGTCAAAAAACTAAAAAATATTTTTAATTGTAATTATTTAAATATACCTGATGGTCAATTACGAACATATTTACAAAGAAAAAACAATTAAAAAACAAACAGGAAGCTTGTAAATTGAAATTGAAGTTTAAGGTAGGCAACTTACAATGCACTGCACGTCACGAAGACATCTTCTTTACTTCATGTTCTCCTGATACAAAATCGCAACTTTTAGAAATTATTCGTGTTAGGTTAGCGTTTTACGAGAAACTTTAAGACGTCGATTTTTGGGTTTAAATACAAAAATTAAGAATATTTTAATAGTAATCGTTGTAAATGGCCTAAAACTAATTAAAAATAATAAAACTTTTTTGGCAAAAAGCGTTAAGCCTTGTTAATCAAAAATTTCGATTTGTCAAAAAACTAAAAAATATTTTTAATTGTAATTATTTAAATATACCTGATGGTCAATTACGAACATATTTACAAAGAAAAAACAATTAAAAACAAACAGGAAGCTTGTAAATTGAAATTGAAGTTTAAGGTAGGCAACTTACAATGCACTGCACGTCACGAAGACATCTTCTTTACTTCATGTTCTCCTGATACAAAATCGCAACTTTTAGAAATTATTCGTGTTAGGTTAGCGTTTTACGAGAAACTTTAAGACGTCGATTTTGGGTTTAAATACAAAAAATTAAGAATATTTTAATAGTAATCGTTGTAAATGGCCTAAAACTAATTAAAAATAATAAAACTTTTTTGGCAAAAAGCGTTAAGCCTTGTTAATCAAAAATTTCGATTTGTCAAAAAACTAAACAATATTTTTAATTGTAATTATTTAAATATACCTGATGGTCAATTACGAACATATTTACAAAGAAAAAACAATTAAAAAACAAACAGGAAGCTTGTAAATTGAAATTGAAGTTTAAGGTAGGCAACTTACAATGCACTGCACGTCACGAAGACATCTTCTTTACTTCATGTTCTCCTGATACAAAATCGCAACTTTTAGAAATTATTCGTGTTAGGTTAGCGTTTTACGAGAAACTTTAAGACGTCGATTTTGGGTTTAAATACAAAAAATTAAGAATATTTTAATAGTAATCGTTGTAAATGGCCTAAAACTAATTAAAAATAATAAAACTTTTTTGGCAAAAAGCGTTAAGCCTTGTTAATCAAAAATTTCGATTTGTCAAAAACTAAAAAATATTTTTAATTGTAATTATTTAAATATACCTGATGGTCAATTACGAACATATTTACAAAAGAAAAAACAATTAAAAAACAAACAGGAAGCTTGTAAATTGAAATTGAAGTTTAAGGTAGGCAACTTACAATGCACTGCACGTCACGAAGACATCTTCTTTACTTCATGTTCTCCTGATACAAAATCGCAACTTTTAGAAATTATTCGTGTTAGGTTAGCGTTTTACGAGAAACTTTAAGACGTCGATTTTTGGGTTTAAATACAAAAAATTAAGAATATTTTAATAGTAATCGTTGTAAATGGCCTAAAACTAATTAAAAATAATAAAACTTTTTTGGCAAAAGCGTTAAGCCTTGTTAATCAAAAATTTCGATTTGTCAAAAAACTAAAAAATATTTTTAATTGTAATTATTTAAATATACCTGATGGTCAATTACGAACATATTTACAAAGAAAAAACAATTAAAAACAAACAGGAAGCTTGTAAATTGAAATTGAAGTTTAAGGTAGGCAACTTACAATGCACTGCACGTCACGAAGACATCTTCTTTACTTCATGTTCTCCTGATACAAAATCGCAACTTTTAGAAATTATTCGTGTTAGGTTAGCGTTTTACGAGAAACTTTAAGACGTCGATTTTTGGGTTTAAATACAAAATTAAAGAATATTTTAATAGTAATCGTTGTAAATGGCCTAAAACTAATTAAAAATAATAAAACTTTTTTTGGCAAAAAGCGTTAAGCCTTGTTAATCAAAAATTTCGATTTGTCAAAAAACTAAAAAAATATTTTTAATTGTAATTATTTAAATATACCTGATGGTCAATTACGAACATATTTACAAAGAAAAAACAATTAAAAAACAAACAGGATGTTTGTAAATTGAAGTTTAAGGTAGGCAACTTACAATGCACTGCACGTCACAAAGACATCTTCTTTACTTCATGTTCTCCTGATACAAAATCGCAACTTTTAGAAATTATTCGTGTTAGGTTAGCGTTTTACGAGAAACTTTAAGACGTCGATTTTTGGGTTTAAATACAAAAAATTAAGAATATTTTAATAGTAATCGTTGTAAATGGCCTAAAACTAATTAAAAATAATAAAACTTTTTGGCAAAAAGCGTTAAGCCTTGTTAATCAAAAATTTCGATTTGTCAAAAAACTAAAAAAATATTTTTAATTGTAATTATTTAAATATACCTGATGGTCAATTACGAACATATTTACAAAGAAAAAACAATTAAAAAAAAAACAGGAAGCTTGTAAATTGAAATTGAAGTTTAAGGTAGGCAACTTACAATGCACTGCACGTCACGAAGACATCTTCTTTACTTCATGTTCTCCTGATACAAAATCGCAACTTTTAGAAATTATTCGTGTTAGGTTAGCGTTTTACGAGAAACTTTAAGACGTCGATTTTGGGTTTAAATACAAAAATTAAGAATATTTTAATAGTAATCGTTGTAAATGGCCTAAAACTAATTAAAAATTATAAAACTTTGTTTGACAAAAAGCGTTAAGCTTTGTTAATCAAAAATTTGGATTTGTCAAAACACTAAAAAATATTTTTAATTGTAATTATTTAAATATACCTGATGGTCAATTACGAACATATTTACAAAGAAAAAAACAATTAAAAACAAACAGGAAGCTTGTAAATTGAAATTGAAGTTTAAGGTAGGCAACTTACAATGCACTGCACGTCACGAAGACATCTTCTTTACTTCATGTTCTCCTGATACAAAATCGCAACTTTTAGAAATTATTCGTGTTAGGTTAGCGTTTTACGAGAAACTTTAAGACGTCGATTTTTGGGTTTAAATACAAAAAATTAAGAATATTTTAATAGTAATCGTTGTAAATGGCCTAAAACTAATTAAAAAGAATAAAACTTCTTTTGGCAAAAAGCGTTAAGCCTTGTTAATCAAAAATTTTGATTTGTCAAAAAACTAAAAAAATATTTTTAATTGTAATTATTTAAATATACCTGATGGTCAATTACGAACATATTTAAAAAGAAAAACAATTAAAAACAAACAGGAAGCTTGTAAATTGAAATTGAAGTTTAAGGTAGGCAACTTACAATGCACTGCACGTCACGAAGACATCTTCTTTACTTCATGTTCTCCTGATACAAAATCGCAACTTTTAGAAATTATTCGTGTTAGGTTAGCGTTTTACGAGAAACTTTAAGACGTCGATTTTGGGTTTAAATACAAAAAATTAAGAATATTTTAATAGTAATCGTTGTAAATGGCCTAAAACTAATTAAAAATAATAAAACTTTTTTTGGCAAAAAGCGTTAAGCCTTGTTAATCAAAAATTTCGATTTGTCAAAAAACTAAAAAATATTTTTAATTGTAATTATTTAAATATACCTTATGGTCAATTACGAACATATTTACAAAGAAAAAACAATTAAAAACAAACAGGAAGCTTGTAAATTGAAATTGAAGTTTAAGGTAGGCAACTTACAATGCACTGCACGTCACGAAGACATCTTCTTTACTTCATGTTCTCCTGATACAAAATCGCAACTTTTAGAAATTATTCGTGTTAGGTTAGCGTTTTACGAGAAACTTTAAGACGTCGATTTTTGGGTTTAAATACAAAAAATTAAGAATATTTTAATAGTAATCGTTGTAAATGGCCTAAAACTAATTAAAAATAATAAAACTTTTTTGGCAAAAAGCGTTAAGCCTTGTTAATCAAAATTTCGATTTGTCAAAAAACTAAAAAATATTTTTAATTGTAATTATTTAAATATACCTGATGGTCAATTACGAACATATTTACAAGAAAAAACAATTAAAAAACAAACAGGATGTTTGTAAATTGAAGTTTAAGGTAGGCAACACAATGCACTGCACGTCACAAAGACATCTTCTTTACTTCATGTTCTCCTGATACAAAATCGCAACTTTTAGAAATTATTCGTGTTAGGTTAGCGTTTTACGAGAAACTTTAAGACGTCGATTTTGGGTTTAAATACAAAAAATTAAGAATATTTTAATAGTAATCGTTGTAAATGGCCTAAAACTAATTAAAAATAATAAAACTTTTTTTTGGCAAAAAGCGTTAAGCCTTGTTAATCAAAAATTTCGATTTGTCAAAAAACTAAAAAAATATTTTTAATTGTAATTATTTAAATATACCTGATGGTCAATTACGAACATATTTACAAAAAGAAAAAACAATTAAAAAACAAACAGGAAGCTTGTAAATTGAAATTGAGGTGAAGTTTAAGGTAGGCAACTTACAATGCACTGCACGTCACGAAGACATCTTCTTTACTTCATGTTCTCCTGATACAAAATCGCAACTTTTAGAAATTATTCGTGTTAGGTTAGCGTTTTACGAGAAACTTTAAGACGTCGATTTTTGGAGGTTTAAATACAAAAAATTAAGAATATTTTAATAGTAATCATTGTAAATGGCCTAAAACTGGAAATTAAAAATAATAAAACTTTTTGGCAAAAAGCGTTCAAGCCTTGTTAATCAAAAATTTCGATTTGTCAAAAACTAAAAAATATTTTTAATTGTAATTATTTAAATATACCCGATGGTCAATTTGATACGAACATATTTACAAGAGAAAAACAATTAAAAAACAAACGGGAAGCTTGTAAATTGAAATTGAAGTTTAAGGTAGGCAACTTACAATGCACTGCACGTCCACGAAGACATCTTCTTTAACTTCATGTTCTCCTGATACAAAATCGCAACTTTTTAGAAATTATTCGTGTTAGGTTAGCGTTTTGCGAAGAAACTTTAAAGACGTCGATTTTTGGGTTTAAATACAAAAAAATTAAGAATATTTTAATAGTAATCGTTGCTAAATGGCCTAAAACTAATTAAAAATAATAAACTTTTGGCAAAAAGCGTTAGCCTTGTTAATCAAAAATTTCGATTTGTCAAAACTAAAAAATATTTTTAATTGTAATTATTTAAATATACCTGATGGTCAGTACGAACATATTTACAAAGAAAAAACAATTAAAAAATAAACAGGATGTTTAGCAAATTGAAGAAGTTTAAGGTAAACAACACAATACTGCGTCTGAGACATCTTCTTTGCGCTTCATGTTCTCCTGATACAAAATGCAACTTTGAGGAAATTATTCGTGTTAGGTTGGCGTTTACGAGAAACTTTAGACGCGTCGATTTTGGGTTTAAATACAAAAAATTAAGAATATTTTTAGTAATCGTTGTAAAGTAGCCCCTAAAACTAATTAACTAATAAAACTTTTTTGGCAAAAAGCGTTAAAAGCCTTGTTAATCAAAATTTCGATTTGTCAAAAAACTAAAAAATATTTTTAATTGTAATTATTTAAATATACCTGATGGTCAATTACCGAACATATTTACAAAGAAAAAAACAATTAAAAACAAACAGGAAACATTGTAAATTGTAAATTGAAGTTTAAGGTAGGCAACTTACCACAATGCACTGCGTCACGAAGACATCTTCTTTACTTCATGTTCTCCTGATACAAAATCACCCAACTTTTAGAAATTATTTCGTGTTAGGTTTAGCGTTTTACGAGAAACTTTAAGACAGTCGATTTTGGGTTTAAATACAAAAATTAAGAATATTTTAATATAGTAATCGTTGTAAATGGCCTAAAACTAATTAAAAATAATAAAACTTTTTTGGCAAAAAGCGTTAAAGCCTTGTTAATCAAAATTTCGATTTGTCAAAAAACTAAAAAATATTTTTGAAATTGTAATTATTTAAATATACCTGATGGTCAATTACGAACATATTTACAAAAGAAAAAAACAATTAAAAAAACAAACAGGAAGCTTGTAGGTGAAATTGAGAGTTTAAGGTAGGCAACTTACAATGCACTGCACGTCCACAAAGGAACTTATCTTCTTTGCTTCATGTTCTCCTGATACAAAAATCACCCAACTTTTTAGAAATTCATTCGTGATGTTAGGTTGGCGTTTTACGAGAAACTTTAAAGACGTCGATTTTGGGTTTAAATACAAAAAATTAAGAATATTTTTAATAAGTAATCTCATTTTGTAAATGGCCTAAAACTAATTAAAAATAATAAAACTTTTTTGGCAAAAAGCGTTAAGCCTTTGTTAATCAAAAATTTCGATTTGTCAAAAAACTAAAAAAAATATTTTTAATTGTAATTATTTAAATATACCTGATGGTCGATTACGAACATATTTACAAAGAAAAAACAATTAAAAACAAAACAGGATGTTTTGTAAATTGAAATTTAAGGTAGGCAACTTTACAATGCACGTCACAAGAACTATCTTCTTTGCTTCATGTTCTCCTGATACAAAATCGCAACTTTTAGAAATTATTCTACGTGTTAGGGTTGGCGTTTTACGAGAAACTTTAAGACGTCAGTTTTTGGAGTTTAAATACAAAAAATTAAGAATATTTTAATAGTAATCATTGTAAAATGGCCTAAAAACTAATTAAAAATAATAAAACTTTTTTTTTTTGGCAAAAAGCGTTAAGCCTTTGTTAATCAAAAATTTCGATTTGTCAAGAAACTAAAAAAATATTTTTAATTGTAATTATTTAAATCATACCTGATGGTTAATTACAGAACATATTTACAAAAGAAAAAACAATTAAAAACAAACTAGGAAGCTTGTAAATTGAAATTGAAGTTTAAGGTAGTGAGCAACTTACAATGCACTGCACGTCCACGAGAACATCTTCTTTACTTCATGTTCTCCTGATACAAAATCATAACTTTTAGAAATTAATTCGTGTTAGGTTAGCGTTTTACGAGAAACTTACAAGACGTCGATTTTTGGGTTTAAATACAAAAAATTAAGAATATTTTAATAGTAATCGTTGTAAATGGCCTAAAACTAATTAAAAAATAATAAAACTTTTTTGGCAAAAAGCGTTAAGCCTTGTTAATCAAAAATTTCGATTTGTCAAAAAACTAAAAAATATTTTTAATTGTAATTATTTAAATATACCTGATGGTCAATTACAGAGCATATTTACAAGAAGAAAAACAATTAAAAAACAAACAGGAAGCTTGTAAATTAGAAATTAAGAAGTTTAAGGTAGAGGCAACTTACAATGCACTACACGTCCACGAAGACTACATTCTTCTTTACTTCATGTTCTCCCATTTAAATCACCCTTTTAGAGAAATGTATTCGTGTGTTAGGTTAGCCCGTTTTACGAGAAACTTTTAAAGACACGTCGATTTTTGGGTTTAAATACAAAAAATTAAGAATGTTTTAATAGTAATCGTTGTAAATGGCCTAAAACTAATTAAAAAATAATAAAACTTTTTTGGCAACCAAAAGCGTTAAGCCTTGTTAATCAAAAATTTCGATTTGTGTCCAAAAAACCCTAAAATATTTTTAATTGTAATTATTTAAATATACCTGATAGTCAATTACGAACATGTTACAAAAGAAAAACAATTAAAAAGCAAACAGGAAGCTTATAAGTGAGGTAAGGAAGTTTAAGAGTAGAGCAACTTACAATGCACTGCACGTCACGAGGAACATGCTTCTTTACTTCATGTTCTCCTGATACAAAATCATAACTTTTTAGAAATTATTCGTGTTAGGTTAGCGTTTTTACGAGAAACTTTAAGACGTCGATTTTTGGGTTTAAATACAAAAAAATTAAGAATATTTTAATAGTAATCGTTAGTAAATGGCCTAAAACTAATTAAAGAAATAATAAAACTTTTTTGGCAAAAAGCGTTAAGCCTTATTAATCAAAAATTTCGATTTGTCAATAAAACTAAAAAAAAAAATATTTTTAATTACTTAATAATTTAAATATACCTGATGGTCAATTACAATTGTATTTACAAAGAAAAAAACAATTAAAAAACAAACAGGAAACTTGTAAAATTTGAAATTGAAGTTTAAGGTGACGCAACTTTACAATGCACTGCACTTCACGAAGACATCTTCTTTACTTCATGTTCTCCTGATACAAAATCGCAACTTTTAGAAATTATTCGTGTTAGGTTGGCGTTTTGCAGAGAAACTTTAAAGACGTCGATTTTGGGTTTAAATACAAAAAAATTAAGAATATTTTTAATAGTAATCGTTGTAAAATGGCCTAAAACTAATTAAAAATAATAAAACTTTTTTTGGCAAAAAGCGTTAAAGCCTTGTTGTATCAAAAATTTCGATTTGTCAAAAAACTAAAAAAAATATTTTTAATTGTAATTATTCTAAATATACCTTACTGGTCGAATTACGAACATATTTACAAAAGAAAAAACAATTAAAAAACAAACAGGAGCTTGTTTTGCTAGGTGAAAGTTTAAGGTAGGCAACTTCTACAATGCACTGCACGTCACGAAGATATCTTCTTTTTACTTCTATTGTTCTCCTGATACACAAAATCACCCAACTTTTAGAAATTATTATTCGTGTTAGGTTAGCGTTTTACACGAGAAACTTTAAGACGTCGATTTTTGGGTTTAAATACAAAATTAAGAATATTTTAATAGTAATCGTTGTAAATGGCTAAAACTAATTCAAAATAATAAAACTTTTTTGGCAAAGCGTTAAGCCTTGTTAATCAAAATTTCACGTTTAATCAAAAAACTAAAAAAATACCTTTTTGGTACTTAATTATTTAAATATACCCGATAGTCAATTACAGGAACATGTTACAAAGAAAAAAGCAATTAAAAACAAACAGGAAGCTTGTAAGTTGAAGGTGAAGTTTAAGGTAGGCGCTTACAATACACTGCACGTCACGAAGACATCTTCTTTACTTCATGTTCTCCTGATACAAAATCGCAACTTTTTAGAAATTATTCATTGTTAGGTTGGCGTTTTACGAGAAACTTTAAGACGTCGATTTTTTGGGTTTTAAATACAAAAAATTAAGAATATTTTTAATAGTAATCGTTGTAAATGGCCTAAAACTAATTAAAAATAATAAAACTTTTTTGGCAAAAAGCGTTAAAGCCTTGTTAATCAAAAATTTCGATTTGTCAAAAAACTAAAAAATATTTTTAATTGTAATTATTTAAATATACCTGATGGTCAATTACGAACATATTTACAAAGAAAAAACAATTAAAAAACAAACAGGAAACTTGTAAATTGAAGTGGAGAGTTGATGGTAGGCAGCTTACAATGTTACACTGCACGTCACGAGAACATCTTCTTTACTTCATGTTCTCCTGATACAAAATCACTTAACTTTTAGAAATTATTCGTGTTAGGTTAGCGTTTTTTACGAGAAACTTTAAGACGTCTGATTTTTTGGGTTTAAATACAAAAATTAAGAATATTTATAACCGTAAATCTGTTGTAAATGGCCTAAAACTACTAATTAAAAATAATAAAACTTTTTTTGGCAAAAAGCGTTAAAGCCTTATTAATCAAGAATTTCGATTTATTAAAAAACTAAAAAAATATTTTCAATTGTAATTTATTTAGAAATATACCTGATAGTCAATTACGAACATATTTACAAAGAAAAAACAATTAAAAAACAAACAGGAAGCTTGTAAATTGAAATTGAAGTTTAAAGGTAGGCAACTTACAATTACACTGCACGTCCACGAAGACATCTTCTTTACT